>JACGCL010000007.1:1439969-2159954 GCA_014925845.1 Crassisporium funariophilum
TTTGTGGGGACGTTTAGGAAGATGTATGTGAGGCATGGGGTGAGGGGGTTGTATGCTGGGTGTGGGATGACGGTGGCTAGGGCTGTGCCTAGTAGCGGGATTATCTTTGTGGTTTATGATGGGCTTTCGGCTTGGTTTGCGTGAGGAGTTAGGAAAACAATGTGCTGGGGGTGTATTTACAGAGAGTATTAGAAGAACCTGAGAGGGTTTTTAACGGACTATAAACTACATAATACCTAGAAGTACTGATATCATTCTTCATCTAATAATCTCCCCCCTCATAAAAATCATTCATACTGTAATTTAGCGCGACGCAGCTCAGGCTTCGTACAAACTCAGGTACGACTTTTCAATACACTCACACACCATCCCCAGAACTCGAACTGGAATAATGAGATAGTCAAACTTGGGTTTTGGTCAAGTTCTGTTCGAGAACAGAGATGTTTGTGGATGTATATCAAGAGCATCCCGATCCTCGTCGCGCCTGTCCAATTTTGACTTCGCTCAAGTTCGACGTTTTGTCGCGTGCTCGATGCCCGCGCGCGTTTCGTTCCGTTCTAACTTCAATTTGCCATGCAGACATCAGAAACTCAGCGTGTCGCGGTACTTCTCCACCACCGCTCCATGTTCTAGCACAACCGATGCACAAAAAGTAATAGACAACAAGGCGTTTACGAAGACATTGCTGCTTCCGAAGACTGCGTTTCCTCTCAGGGTTGATCCGAAGGAGATTGAGGCGTCGTTCCAGAAACTCAGTTGCGATGAGCTGTACAAGTGGCAGGTCTGTGGAAGGCTACATATGCTGTCCATTAGCTGACTCGCGGCCGTATAGTCGGAGAACGCGAAGGGCCCAGTGTTCGTGTTACATGATGGACCACCGTATGCGAATGGTGATCTACACATGGGTACGTTAGACCTTTCAAGGAGTCTTGTGTCGACAATCTAAAGCGCTACATAGGCCATGCCTTGAACAAAGTCGTGAAAGACATCATCAACCGCTTCCACCTTTCAAGAGGCCGGAAAGTCCAGTAAGTCTCCTTGTCTAAACATCGTCGGTTCAATTTGCCTATCAAAAACTCGCTTCCAGCTATGTACCAGGATGGGACTGTCACGGACTCCCTATCGAGAACAAAGCTTTGAAGGATATGAAGGTCGGTTCCGTTCGTCGGACTTCTGCCGGTGCTCATAATTTCTGCAGCGAGATTCCCTAGACACTCCTGCTTCTGTAATTAGACAGGCAGCAGAAACTACCGCTCTACGAGAGATTGAGTCACAGAGGGAACAGTTTCGGCTGTTAGGCATCATGGCGGACTGGGATTCGAAGGAGACGACTTATCGGACGTTGGGTATGGCCTTTCCACAACCTCTATTGCGCTAGCTGCTCATTGACTCTCACCTATAGACCGTCACTATGTGATGCGTCAACTCCGGATATTTCAAAAGATGGTCGAGAAAGGTCGTCATTGCTTCCCGCTCGTCTTCACTGAGAGCTTTCTGACACTTGGTTGTCCATTATATAGGACTTATATACCGGCAGCACCGACCCGTGCACTACTCTCCTTCATCGCGCTCGGCGTTGGCTGAAGCAGAATTAGAATACAAAGATGACCATGTTTCGCATTCCGTCTATGTCACCTTCGACGTCGACAGAAACGCCAAGATGAAGAATCATACTTTACAGGAAATTCTCTCAAGGGAGCCTCGTGTGCAGCTGCTGGTTTGGACGACTACACCTTGGACTTTGACTGCTAATATGGTATGTGTTCCCAAAGAACTGTTAATATTTCCGCTCACATACATTTGGAAGGGTATTGCGGTACATAACGACCTCGAATACGATATTGTCCGGTGGAAGAATGAAGCGTCGGGGGACGGTGTTGTCATTGTTGCCCATGACAGATTAGAAGCTTTGAGCAAGATTATCCAACCCGTAGAGACGCTTGGGACAATCAAAGGTATGTCTTCCGCACCTCTCTCTGTATTCATCGAGACTGACGAATGTACAATGAAGGCTCGGACCTCGTCGGTATCTCCTACAAGCCCATCTTCCCATCACCTCCTCCCTCTTCCTCTTCGTCGCCTCTCCTGAAGATCATTCCAGCCTCCCACGTAACAGCCCTCTCGGGTACTGGCCTCGTCCACTGCGCACCCTCCCACGGTGCAGAAGACTACGCCGCCTTCCGCTCTTTGGGCCTCATCTCCAGTTCTCTACAAATGATATGCCACGTAGACCACCGCGGCGCATTCACTCCGGACATCGCTGAGGTGGTGGGAGAGGAAGCCGCGAAGAAGCTGGTAGGGAAGGAGGTGCTGGGCGAGGGGAATAAGGAGATGGTAGGGTTGTTGAAGGAGCTGGGCAGTGTGGTGAAGGTGGAGAGACTCAAACATCGTTATCCTTATGATTGGAAGACGAAGGAGCCTATCATTGTCACGTATGTTCTCAACCCCGATTTTTATGTTAACGGGACAGCGAGCTGACCTGAATCATGACTTACAGTGCAACATCGCAGTGGTTCGCGAATCTGGACGATATCAAGGACAACGCTCTTGGTGCTTTGAAAGAGGTGGCATTCTTTCCCGAAGCTTGTGAGCATAGCCATCATCTTGGCCACAGTCCTTAAGTCTCATTAACTACAATCACAGCACGCAATCGCCTAGAATCCTTCATCCGTTCCCGATCCGAATGGTGCATCTCGCGCCAACGTGTCTGGGGTGTCCCCATCCCTGCCCTACACCATCGCTCAACTGGCGCCGTCGTGCTCGACTTCCCTACCCTCGACTTCATCCTAAACGCCCTCGAAAGCAACCCAGCGCTCGATTGGTGGAAGAGTCCCATCGAGGCCTTTGTCCCGCCTCATCTGCTGGAGGACGGCAAGACCGCAGACGAAACGTGGGAGAAGGGCAAAGATACGATGGATGTGTGGTTCGATAGCGGGACTTCGTGGTCGATGTTAGGCGAGATGGGGGTTGCGAATACGAGGGGTGGGGATGGGACGAGGAGGTTTGATGCGGACCTGTGTCTTGAGGGCTCGGATCAGCATCGGGGTTGGTTCCAGAGTCAACTGCTGACGGCTATTGGGTCGGCGGATGCGGGGAAGGAGGCTGTGAGTCCGTATGGGGGGTTGATCACGCATGGGATGGTGCTAGATGAGAAGGGGAAGAAGATGAGCAAGTCGTTGGGGAATATCGTCAGCCCGATGACGATCGTGAATGGGGGTCCTGTATGTACCTTCTCTCTCTCTTCACTCCATCACTCTACTTACGAAGCAATCGTTCCTTTTGCGAGTAGGATAAGAAAACGCAACCCGCCTATGGCGCTGATGTCCTCCGCCTTTGGGCTGCCACCGTGGAATACTGGCGTGACATGTCTATCGGTCCTACAGTCATCGCACAAGCCGCGGAGTCGATGCGCAAGTTGAGGAACTCGGCTAGGTTTTGTCTAGGGAATATGGGCGATAAGGAGACCTTGAAGAACCTGAAGAGAGTGAAGAGGAGTGAGATGGGTTTGGTGAGGCTTTTCTTCTTCCATTCCTCATTGTCGATTTCGGATTGCTGATGGTTGTTTGAAGGCTGAACGATATATTATGCATGAACTATATACCCTAGAACAAATTGCCCTGGAAGGATACGCGTCATATAATTTCCCACAAGGTGGCTCTTCGTCCAATTTCTTCTAATCTTTGGATATGTAGCTGATGTCCGTTATAACAGTAATAACCTCGCTGAATAATTTCGCCAACATCACATTATCTTCTCTATACTTCGATATTACCAAGGATAATCTATATGCCAATAGCATCGATAGCTTCGAGCGGCGAGCTGTAGTGACTGTTTTGGAAAAGGTATGCACGACTCTTCAATTGGTCTACATGTTTTCTTCTTGCTCAACTGTATCTCGAATAGGTTTTGGGTACATTATCCAATGTCATGGCGCCAGTTCTGCCTTACCTTGCCGAAGAAATTAACGTGATCTGGAAGGGAGATGATAAATCGGTGTTCATGACACCTTGGACGCCTCTGGTAAGCACATGGATCATGTCCCGGTGGCCAGACATCAATTTGACGTTGTTCGCAGGGTGATGAATGGAAAGATCCTCAGGCTGCTGAAGATATGTCTGATCTGCTCTTGATCCGAGGGCACGTTCTTTCGCTATTGGAGAAAGCACGAGGGCAAAAGTGCGTTGTTCTGGGGATGGCTGCCAATCACTCGAGTTGACCTGAATTGTTTTGCTAGACAGATCAAGAGCGCTTTGGAAGCCGAGGTTGACATTATCTTACCCTACTTGTTAACAGACGACAACCACATATTCCAGCGTATGATTAACCGTGAAGGTGAGATCGCCTTGGAAAAACGTTCTTGGCCTATGAATGACAAACATTTGAACAGAAAATTTCTTCAAAACACTATTTATTGTCTCCGACGTATCTATTTTGGATGGTGAACAATCAATACCTAAGACCTCGCCCGAGTGGTCTTACACCCAGAGCTTCAGAATTCCCGGTAAGACAGTCATCATTCCATAACTCCGTACAACACCGCTCATATATGGCGCATATAGATATAGACGAAGAGATGGCAGTTCGCGTACGGCCTGCTACGCGCCAAAAGTGTCCGCGTTGTTGGACATTCACGCGGCCGAAGGAAGATGTACTCTGCGGGCGATGCGCAGATGTCGTTGAGCAGGATCATGGTCATTCGTAGATCTTTATCACCAACCACCGCCACTCATTTATTGTCAAGTAGCACCCAGACCGTGCGTGGGTTGCAGAAATCTTCACTACATTGCATGATCGCCAAATGGATGCATCACACGATTTGAGAGGAAACTTCCGGGAAACTACGCTTTCCACAATCTGTCATGAGGAAGACATTGTGGGCGCCATAGACATGCATGCGAGCAGAACCTTCTTCCCTTTATTTCTTCCCAGTATCTAAGTAAGTATCTAAATAACTTTATGGCACCGCACTCTGCAACGCCACCCCTGACCACGCGATTGCGAATCCAATTAATATGATCGCCCGAACATGGTCCAATGTTTCGCGTCTTTTCCGCAGGCCGGGCACTTGGTCTCGCCCGGTACGATGGGGGTGTACGGAGACTGATCGAATGGAATGGCGAGAGACTTGGCGCCAGCTGAAGGAGCACGTTCGTCTTGAGGCTCAGAACTATGAATTTATGGAGATATAAGCAATTTGTTTGAAACATGGGAATGAGGAAAGAAACATACGCTCGTCCACTTCTCTCCTTAATATCATCCTCGCATGCCTCCACATCACACCAAGGAATAACGACGATGTTCTTGGCATCTAGCGCTGGAACGACGTCCTCCCAAACTGTGATTTCCTTGAGGCGTGATTGGAATATATCCTTGGCGCGTTTGAACATGTCGTCTTGGATGGTGGTGAGGAGGGTGGATACTGTGGGTACGATGTTGGCAAGTGAGATGGGGTTCTTGACACCGTTGTCGCGACGGACGGTCAAAGTTTGTTGTTTGGCGAGGTCGTTGGGTCCGATTTCGAGACGAAGGGGAACACCCTATCGCAACACATTGTCAATTATCCAAGTCTCCAAGCATCATTGAAAAACTAACCTTCTGTTCCCAATCGTTGAACTTGTACCCTGGGGTGTAACCTTCTCTCAGGTCCGCCTTGGACCTAATCCCAGCCTTCTTCAGCTCCTTCGCCAACTCCTCACACTTCCCATTGATCGCCGCCCTCTGCTCATCCGTCGTCTTCGCCGTAATCCCACACGGCACCACCACGACTTGCACACTAGCCACCCTCGGCGGCAACACCAGACCCTGATTATCACCATGCACCATCACCATCACACCGATAGCTCTCGTGCTCAACCCCCACGAGTTCTGCCACACGTAGCTCTTGCTGCCATCGTTCGGGTCCTCGACGAAGATGTTGAACATCTCCGGACGGGAGAAGTTTTGACCGAGACAGTGGGAGGTGGCTGCTTGGATGCCACGGCCGGTGGTGGGGATGAAGCCTTCGAGGGTGGTGGTGTACAGACCACCGGCGAATTTTTCTTTGGCGGATTTGATGCCCGGTACGACGGGGACGGCGAGGAGGTCTTCGTAGACTTGACGGTAGAGGTCGAGAATTTGGCGCACTTCGGTGTCTGCTTCGGCTTTGGTCAGATGGGCGGTATGGCCCTCTTGCCAGAGGAACTCGCGGGTGCGGAGGAACGGTTCTGCGTTGTGGATAAGTGGGTTACCCTGAGCGATAGGAAGAGGGGCCTACGAGGATTCTTGAACTCCCATCGCACGACACTGTTCCATTGGTTCAGTTTCAACGGAAGATCACGATGACTCCGGATCCATTTGGCGTAATCTTGTGAAGAAGAATCAATAAACTAACCACGGAAGTGAAAGAACCAATCGTACAAGGATACATCGCTGTTTCAGAAGTCGGACGAATAGCAAGGGGTTCCTCAAGCTCAGAGGATCCACTATCGTCCCCTCAGTAAAATGTGGTTTACTAAACGCAGGATGCACTCACGCTCGTGTAACCCAAGCTACTTCCGCAGAAAAGCCCTCAATGTGATCCTTTTCACGCTGCAGGACAGACGCCGACACGAACATAGGGAAGTAAGAGTTTTGTACATCAAGCTCCTTGATTTCGCGGTTGAACCAGACTTGAATCTCCTCCCAAATGCTGTAGGACCATGGCTTCAGGATGTAGCATCCACTGACGCTGTAATAATCAAGCATGTCTGCTTTGATCAAGACCTGTCCGTCAGATTCAGATATTCAGTACAATGTCGTGTCGAGGAAGGGATACTGACATTGGTATACCAAGCTGAGAAATCCACCTCCTTCTTCACACCAATTGCAATCTGGACAGCACCCTCGATCTTTGCAGCATCCTTCTCCTTCACTGGGGCTTTGGAAGTTTGAGCTGCAGCTCCTGGGGCAGTAGCTGTGGCCAAGGACGCGAAATCGAAGTCCTGGACTTTGACATCGGCCGTGTCTAGTTTCTTGAGGTATGATTCGATGTCTTTTCCGGAGAGGAAGACTGTTTCGCTCGAAGAGTTAGCATGGATAGCGAAGGTGGCGGATGAGGATGCGATCGATGAGTCGAGCAAGGTTACCACTCTCGGGAATATGGAATCGGTGATTGAGAGTGGGGATACTATAAACGAGTTTAGTATATTAGTTAAACGCATAGATGTCATTGAGTGTTATTAACGCACTTGAATTTTTATCGAGTGCGAAAAATTCAGTCAGCAAGTCCTCCGAAGCCAACCGTAGCTCCTTCAAATTAAGTTTCTTTCCAATTGCTGCAGAGTTCGTTTCCGTCTCGTCTCGCGCGATCACGACCACAGGGACTGGCGTAGCTGTTTTCGCGGTCTTCGGCTTGTACACCAAAGTTTTGATGATTTCGAATGATTCCGGTGCTGATCCAGAGGCGATCAGAGCATCTTTCCATGTCGCCGGAGAGCTAGTCTCTGCGTGTTTGATATTCGCGGTCGGTTTTATGGAAAGTGCATTGAGTTTCTCGACGAGAGCAGAAGCCATGGTTGTGGTAGTGGTGTAGGACCGAAAGTTGACATTCGAGAGACTACATTTTTGTGACTCTGACTCGCCACGTCCAGCCGGTCTCCTGACTCTTATCGATACTATCAGATGGCGACTACTGAACGCGAGAGCCGGCGGACTTCGTGACAACTTGCTTGCAGCATGTCGTGCTACAAGCATATAGGTTAGTTATTGTGGTCGTCACGGACCAAGAATTGCTGTCGTCGTCGGTTAGATTAAAAAATTCAACAGCCACCATCGTTCACAATCTCTTGATCGCTTCAGTCACAAATGCATTATCCAACCGAAACTACTCGAAACTCTGAGGATAGGCTTCTTGAATTGCGCAGAATCGGTTTCACCTTTTGTAAAGAAACTAAGCCTGAACCTTGGTCGCCGAAACTCAGGATATATACTGATGAACAGCGCAAACACTGATCTATTCATAGTTCTATGTGAATCGCCGACGTTCTCGACTTCACGAAGTAAGGATCGCAACTCAAAGCGCAGTGCAAAGCTCTTCTTACCTGCTCCTGAAGTCTTGAGGCCAACAACTATGGCGACAGGCTGTGCCACTGTACCGAACAAGGCCAGATGAGAGAGCGCCACGCACCTCTCAATATTCTGGACGGAAAATATTGCTCAAACACTAGAATTGGAGTTTGCGGCCAAGAAGCTCAGATCCCTACTACATGGAAGCCCTGGCACGGCCTGGCACGGGAAGCCCTGTAGTCGACCACGAGGAACGTCGGCAATGTTGGAGCCGCACAACGACTGAAACAACCTTCCCTCCCAACCAGATCTCCGCCCATCAATATATCCTCAAGGAACTCAACAATAACAGTCTTCGAGATGCTTCTAAGCACTGAAACCAGACCTCCACAGCCATCTGCCGAAGATGGAGTCTCGGGCAAGCTTCTCCGCAAAATGTCCTTGGAAGCATATATAAGGACTGCATCTGCATCTCGTCCACCTCATTATTCACATTTCTCTTTCTCTTTTTTTCTGTCTAATAATTCCATCCTACCAAGCCACTTCTAACTTCTAACGCCAAGATGAAGTTCTCTGCCAACAACCTCGTTCTCGCCGCCATCCTCTCGGTTGTGCCTTGCATCCAGGCCGCCTTCCCCGGGAGCACCTTCGGAATCACCTACACAACCACCTCAACCCTCATCCCTGCCTCGGGACACCTCACTGTCTACAGCTCAGAAGGCACCTCCCCTAGTTCTCAAGCCTTACTTACCGTAATCGGTGACGGCCCCCACGATCTCGGAGGTTTCCTCACGTACTCGGGCACAGGCGCGGACGGAGGATACCTCCACAATGCGTGCTCAGAGGCTGGCCTGGCGGCCCTCTTAGTTCCAGAAGTACCGGTCCCCGGATTGAAGTATGTCTTGGGGTGGACTGCGGCGCCGTTGAGTGAGTTGCCCGAGGGCAGTGTCGGTTCTGGCTTCCAACTCGGCCCAGCCCCGACCTATGACACCGTCATTCAGAGCAACGTACGTCTTTTACCGCAGCCCATGTTAATCTGGTTTTCTGATGCTAACTCTTCTTTGTAGCCGGCTCTGGCGACAGGATCATGGGCCGTTGGACGAGTCGGTGAAACCGGTCCTTTGATCGTAAGCTTACCTGTTGTTCAGCGTGTACTTTTGTTCATCATTACTTTCCATACAGGTTGGATGGTCAGACGAAAGCACAGGCAGCGGTGTTGGAATCCCGATTACTTTGGTCAAGGCTGGTGTTGCGAATATCTCGTGTTAATTTAGGACAACAGACACTCTAGTTACTTAAATATCCACTCTTTGAAATCATATAATCTTCTGCTTTACTGCCTCCTTGCTCTGAAACCGTTGCGATCAAGTCCATTGGCTTTGAGATATTTAGTATCAGATTTGTGCTCGGAGTCATGAATGGTAAGAAGGTACCGCATTCAACATCTCTGTTAGTATATCGGTTAGTACACGCGCCTGTCATGACGCAATGGCCGCGCGAAAGCTGGGTTCGACTCCCAGACAGAGAGTAAGTATGTGACATGTTCTCCCAGGACAATCAATCTTTTCCTTTTGCCTTTGATGTCAAGCATTCCAATCTATGGCAATTATCATGGGTCTGTCTTTTGTATCATCATGGACTTTCGGAGTAAGTCTTATTTTTGAGCGACAGGTACTACACCAAACGTCCCTTCGTGAATGACGAACGTCTCGCACTTCTTCCTGTTACCTTTTTCGCTGGTGCCCGCGTGTTGGACGTCGGATGCAACGAGGGCTGGGTAACATGTGAAATCGGTATGGTCATTGTCAGATTTTCATTCCATTGACATCAGAACTGACTGAAGTGCGTTAGCACAATCCCACAAAGCCCATTTCGTAGTGGGTGTGGATATCGACGGCACTCTTATACAAGCTGCATGGCGAAGAAGAAGAACAGTATGGTCTTTGCAGGCTCCTTCAAGACCACTTCAGTCCGAATTAGCCGCAGGTGGAGAGGAGGAAAGTCATGCAGATAGCATGGGCGCTGGTATCGCATCAATCTTGGACGCGTCTAGCGCAAGCTCGACAAAGGCGAAGAAGCGGAAACGACAACACATCGATCCAGAGCCTGAGTCTGAGCCCCCGATACCCACTACGGGCGCTCCGAGTCGGACTACGCGTAGTTACTTTCCAGCGTCTTGCGAACATGAATTTGGCTCGCTGCCCATACCGCCGTCATCGAACAGGGGCAAGACAGCATTCCCACATAACTTGTCATTCCGTACGGCGGATTGGACAAAGGAAGAAATACCGGAGGACGGAGAAGGCTATGATGTGGTTGTCGCGTACGTTTCCTTCCTTTCTCCGTGATCGCGTCGCGTCTCCTTCGCCGAAATTCCATTCCATCGCTACTTACTTCTACATGCTGGAACCCATCACTTATACTCGATACCGATTGCAGCTTCTCAATCTCCAAATGGATTCACCTCAATTCGGGCGACACGGGCCTCAAAGACGTTTTCCGACGCGTCTACGCGGTCCTGAAACCCGGCGGCTCCTTCGTGCTTGAACCACAGCCATGGGAATCCTATGCGAAAGCTCGCAGGATGGACCCAGTACGTGACTTTCCTTCCACTGGTTATCTCACTTGTCAGGGTTGATTAACACAATGACAGAAACTCAAAGAAAATGCGAAAAGCCTGCGTATTCGACCGGATGATTTTGAGTCGATTCTGCAAGATGTAGGGTTTGGACCTGTGAAGCATTATGGATCTATTGGGCAAGGAGGTCAGTGAACAGCGCTATTCCCTCTTACTAGTGAAAGTTGATCTCGACGTTCATATCACAGGGTTTCATCGACCGGTTGATGTATACACCAAAATCTGACTTTCATGTCGAGCCAGTTGGACATGTCATGATTCCATACACCTATCTGTCCCAGATTTTCTTGCTTTGTGACCAGACGGGTTCTTGCATACGTCGTTGATCGAATGGCGTTGAGCGTGTCTTTCTCCCGCCTTTCCGCCGTTCGGTATTGCCCTGTGAATGAAAAGGGATCTGCCAGTAGGATACTGAGGTATACATGGTGGGCGCAATGGTGAATTTTTGTAGCTGGCCAACTGACCATGACGATATGGAAAGAGCGTTGCATTCTGTACGATGTATGTGATATTACATGGAAAAACTGATATATGATTATATGATATAAGTATAGTGTCATTGGCCAAAAAAGCGCAGCAAGGTATCAAAAGGAGTATCGCTTTGGGTGCCGGTGTGCGTGTTGACGGATATTGATATCCTTCTTCAATCCAGCCGAGGTAATAAACGAACTGAGAACACGACCCTGGTATACAACTTGAACAGGTCGCGGCCTCACATTAGTGTTGGAATCCACGGTGAAAGAAGCACTGGTAAGTTTCCCTTCCCTCCATTGTAAGTCTACAGAAATTCCACCCCGGACGCGCGCTCCTCGGATTGACCCTGAGGGCCATTGTGCGGGGAGAGCGGGCAGAAGGGTAACAACCAGTGGAGTGCTGATGCTTGGGACGTCAGGCGCCTGAAGGAGTGCGTTCTGGGAGAAGGTTCAGAAGGGTACGTGAAAGATTGAGGAGACAAAAGCGCACCATGACTGCTGCTGGATATCCGAGATTAGCATCAATCTGGAAGATGGGATCCGGATCCCGAGGGTTGAATAGACTGAGTAGATTAGGTCCAAAGTTCTCATAAGTCGCCAACTGAAATATAGCATATCAGTCCGCTATCGTGTGCGCAAATAAATCGACGAAATTTGCGAACCGAAAGCTCATGATAAAACCTGGAACTATCTCCTAGCTGGGCCCAGGAAGCAGCGCGCCACACTTTCTCCCATCCGGATTCGCCAGCTCCATCCCCGCGATGATCCAATGAAACACCAGCGGCTGTCAAAATTTGATCTTTATTGTACCCTGCTGAAGGGCCGTTGCCCTGGACGGAGGGAGAAGAGTCGAATGAGGTGATAGCATAGCCAGGGTATAGACCAATAAGGTGGGAGAGGTGGCGGTGGGTATCTGTAGGTGAGTCCTTCTCGACCTTCCATTCTATTGTGGTTCGTTCAAAGGAGTGAATTTTCGGGCGATGATCAACAGACCTTGTATTTGTCCCCAGGATCCAATTTTGAGCCCCTTATCCATCTGGGCGCGTTTGGCCTGTACCTCTGGTATAACACGTGCGATGTCAGTGCTCAATCTCAAACAAGAGGTACATGTGCCTTACCAGCAAGGAAGGCGGTGTCGTTGTCTTCAGAGGCGGCGAAACCTTTCTCGACAGCATTGAACAATTGCCAGATGACTTGCTGTGCATGAGCACAAGCTGTGAATCATTTAGTATGAAGAACAACATAATAGACAGGTAAATACCGAAGGTGATCGGCACTTGCTCGGGTGAGTTACAAGGGCTCACAACCAAAGTGGAATCGTTGAAATGCAGGTCGGGAATGAGCTTGTCAAGATGGAAACTTGCCACACCCTAGAGAAGCGTTGATCGCGTGTTAGCATTGAAACAGGCGGACAAACGTTTGGCGCACCTTGATGAGGGGCCAACCTTGCGACTTCCACCAGTCCACATCATTGGTGTGGTCGAAATGGTCCCAGACATGCATCATCTAGGCGAGACTGAGTTATGCTATTTTGTCAAATACTTAAGTATAAATACATACCATCCATACGGCCGACTCTGCTTGCATGTGTTCAGATCTGGAAGAAACACTAAGATGTATAACACGTACCAGGATAATTAGCCCATGAAGCGGTGTTACCGCTACCCCGCATTCCAGTGTGTCCAAATATCTATCACGGGAAGTCCTTTAGCAGAAAGCATCTCGTAGATCAGAAAAGCCTCACGTTCATCTACAAGGAAGATGTTGCTCGTCAATTACTGGCATTACAAGATTTATGGACACGACGGACCTCATTGTGAGTTACCCAGCCACGAGAGATATTATACAAAACCTCAGCGGTTTGGGCACCACGAGGAGCCCATGTCTTCTGTTATATTATATAGCCCATGAGGGAACTGAGCATGGATGGCGGAGTGAGTTGCTTACCTCCATGTAGTCAAACAAGGGAGCGGCCAGGCTACCCAAGCCTGTCATATCTGCAGACCAGTAGTTCATCTGGGTATTTATGTTTGCATCTAGTGGGGTTAGAATAAGCAATAAGCCAGGTTATTCGCCCCTTCCATAGAAACGTAGAAGCGCACGATAATCTGGGCAAATCACGATCTTCAGTCAGGCGTCCTGTAATTTGGGATGAAGAGACGTCAAAGACCTACCGCTACTTGCGAGAAGGTATCTTCCGTAGTTGAACAAGACCCACTCCAGGTACGCATTGCTCGGTGGTCCGTCCGTTCTATACTTCGCTTTCAGCACGTCAGTCGGAACGTCTAGAACAGGTGTCTGCCCAACATCCAATGCGAAAGAAGCAGAAAGCGTGGTGCGTATGTCCGTGGTATGCTGGTCAAGGATTGATTGGAAGTCTGTTGAGAGCGGGCTCAAGCTTAGGAGTTTGGTAACAGGGTCGGCGCCTCGGAATGAGAATCCGTGTGCGATATCTCCAGCATTCATATCGTACTCGGTATCTCCTGTCCAAGAAACCCAGACTTCACTGTCCATGGTCGATGGGGTTACATGAAGCGTGGCGTTCTTCGGCGTCCCTGATGCGACCGGGAGTTGCACGCAACGGATTAGACTTTGGGGCGACGAGGAGAATCCGCGTACTACGAGCGCATATTTCATGGACGGAGGGGACACTGAGACGTGCCCTTCAATCAGAAGCGCTGTTTCTGAGAGGCACGTCACGCTAGCGACTGGAAGACCTGATTCTAGGGCGGTTGTGAAAGCATAGGTTAATGCTGGGAGTTGACTGCCAGTACTCGAGGCCATGTGTTCGACGCATGAACGCGTCGCGTGAGAACAGAAAGTCGTGCTAAGTACAAAATCGCGTCAGAGACCGGTTTCATGAAGGAAACGCAAGCAGGAAGTCACCGAAGAAGATCAGCTCCCCCTTGTGTCCATGATGTGCGGGCGAGTCCCTGGTCCATGTCCAACCAACGCGCGTAGTTCGAGATAGGGCCCGTACTGTTGATAGACGACAATAGATGACCGGCGCCTGCATAGGACCCTGTAGAAAGTGATTATATGAACGCTTGTCAAGACTCAAACTACCTCTACCAACCGTAGTGTCCCGCGTCAGTTTCGAGTACTTCAACATCTTGGACGTCATGGTCAGAACAGGAAAGGAAAGGCGACGTGAATGAACGCACTATCTATATCCCCATTAGGGCTCTGAAAGATAGTTTGACGAATCTTCTGCATGGCCTGTGCAATACTGTGACGTTCAGAGGGTTGTTTGTTGCCTCCATTGTATGACTAGTGTAATCAGCCAGCGCAGTGCTAAAGGAAGTGGGAGATAGATACCGGATCAGCGAAGGGTCCCCCTGACCACAGAGACTCTATGTTGAGCTGAGTTGTTTCTTGGGTCGTGCCCCCAGGTACCATTGCTTGAAAACACGATGAGCTGCGATGTTGACTATATCTCTAACAGCTGAAGCGCACCTGCAAGATAGCCATTTCCAATCGGCAGGTATTCTCTGGCCCATATGGCTCCAGGCTGAGTGTACCACAAGCCGTTGCCAGAAGTCGGGAAAGCTTGCGGGGCAGCGACAGCAACATGAGAAAGTAGTAAAGACAGTTGAACGAGATAGAAATGAGTGGGAAGACTCCACATTGAGGAGTGCAAAGTGCCAGCGAAGCTGCGAGAAATTAGCAGGGCTTTCTAGCATTTTATATCGTGAGCGTTGACGCGAAGCGAGCAATCATCCTAGTGTTGTCGGCAGCTGAGCTAGCTCGAGTGACATGTTCCTGAGCTGCGACCTTACGTTATGCCGCCCAAAAGCTAGGTTTTACCACCTCCAAGTCCACACCAACCTGGGACTCCCAAGCGTGTTGTTAGAATGTTTTCCTTCGAAGGCAACAAGACAAAAAGAGCGGCGTTCGAACATGGGCAGACAATCATGGAGATCCTCAAGACATCAAAGTAATTAACTTTATCAGCCCATTCGATTAGATTTCATGCCTCTGGAATCAAACACGCAACATAAAAGGTCTGGGACACTCGTATCCTCTTCCAATTGACACGATATGCATTATTTAGAAAGTCTGTACAACAAATGAGGCGACGGGTATTACAAGGTCAGCCGCCTAGTCAACGAAAGATAGAGAGAAAATAAATTTATATACAATCTAATACATTACTGAATATGATTGAAAAAAAAACCTTGTATGAACCGATCATCCACGAAGAAAACCATGCAACCACCAAGTTGATAACGTAGTCAAAAAGGGGAACCCTTGCGACAACATGGAGAGAAAGTCAACTTCAAAAGAATGCCCTGCTACGAAGACGACAGTCGCGGAGAACCCACCCTCCTCCTCAACACCGCTCATACATGCAGATGTACGCCTTCGCATGCAACACCTCATCCAAAGTCGTCAACCGCACTATCGTGTCGCTGATGTAAGCCCACTGCCGTTCAGCAGTCGTTGGTGGCGAGGCCTTCTTAGTTGATTCCTTGGAGTCTTTAGAGTCCTTGCTGTCTCTGCCTTCCGCGCTTGCGTCGGTCGTTGAGGGAGCACCATTACTCTTGACAGAAGTAGACGGGGCTGAAGACCCAATGGGAAGAGCGGTATACGCCACATAATGCCCGCCAAGCTGAAATAAAGGAACAAGCATCATCAGGAACACTCCCAAAAACGGCCCACAAACAACTTACCATATTCCCAATATGCACCACCACCGCATAAAGCCTATACCCACACCTCTCCCCCTCCTCCCTCTTCCCCTTCCCCCTCCTCTTCCTCCCAAGCCCATAATCCTCCTTCCTCGGCGCCAAAAACGGGTCCAAATCCAGATACTCAGGGAACGACACATAGTCATCCAGCTTCTTCAGCCCGTGCGAGAACGACAGGAGTGGCGTCTTGGACGTCTGCTGAAATCGCTTGAGGTGGATGACGAGCACGGGAGGCGGGGTGGATATGAGGTAGCGTTTGTAGGCGGGGCGCATGATGACGGGTTTGGGTGGTTTGGGGACTTTCTTCTCTTGGATCTTGGGTTTCGAGGGTCGTTGTTGGGACTGGCTCTGGGATTGTTGTACAGGCAGAAGAGACGAAGACGCCGGAGCTCTGGCGACTCCCGAGACAGAAGACTCACCCGACACCGACGTGCCAACCGACGTATCGCTCTCCCCATCCTCCTCATCCGAGCTCTCATTATCCGTCGCAGAAGGCGAAGCTGACGCCGATGTGGTCGAGTACGTCTTCCTGCTCCTCGGCGTCTTCCCAATCTTGGGTATCAAAAGCGAGTCCTTCGACCCCGAAGACGGGTTATACCCATACAGCGCCTGCGTCAACCGCGGATGTGGGCTGGGCACGGAGGAGGACGATGCGGGTGTGCCGTACGCTGACGCCCCAGAGGAACCTGCGGCAGAGGAGGAGGATGATGGCGCGCCGTTCTCGTTCCCTGTAAGGCGGGCGTACGCGGAGTCCCTGTCGGTGGGAGGCGTTTCTGAGCCACGTATGCTCTCTCGTACGGCGTTTTCGAGACCTTGGGCATGCGAGAACGAGGCATTCGATGTCGGAGTGTCGAGCGGAGCAGTTGTCGATATCATAGGGATCGGCAACCCCCCCGGACCTCTCGCCGATGAACTCGCGCTCTCATCGTCGTCCGATATCGTGGATAATGAATGCGGCGAGTCTAAATCTCCATTGTCCTTAACATTCCGCAGATGGAGATTACTTTCCGACGCCGCCGAGGTGACTTCGGTCGGTAGGGAGGATAGGGAGCGCGTTTCGCTGGAGTTGATGTGTGTGTAGAAGGACACGGTCGGGGTGGAGATGGATGTCGGTATACGTACGGCGCTAGTCGTATGCAGCGGAGCCAGCGGCCTTCCTTTCTTCCCAATCGTTCCTTCCCCAGCATACACCTCCTCCTGCACCCCATGCTCCACCCCATTGACGCCCCCTTCAACCTCCCCACCAACCACCACCGCACCTGCCTCCTCTTCCGCTTCCTCCTCCTCCGAATCTTCTTCCTCCGCCACAGCCTTCTTCTTCCCAGCCTTATCCACAAGCACCCCATTCGCAATCTTCCAACAACGCCTACACCCCACCATATTCTCCCCATCCAGCACCTCCACAGCCGTAAACAGCCTCAAACACTCCTCGATCCCCGAAAACTGATTGATCCCCAACCACCCCGTGCCCAACCCGGTACTCTCCCCGAGGGAAGGCGAGCCGGCGCCGCTGGAACTTCCACCAAGGTTCATAGATGGCGGCTTGAACATGGCGAATGGGTTGTTGGACCCAGAGGAAGAAGCGACGTCCGCGAGGATCTTGCGCAGGTACTCGGTCTCTGCGGCGGTTGGCTTGGGCGGTTTCGGGGATTTTGAGCGTTGGACGTTGGGGATGGGCAAGCGCGGTGGTGAAAGCGAGGAGGAGGATGCGGTGGGGTGGTGGGGGGTGGGTGCGTGCAGGGAGCTTTGTTGCGAGGCTTGAAATTGGATTTGAGGCGGTGACGGTGGTGTGTCAATTCCGCTGGAAGAAGGGCGCGCTGGAAGCGGCTTGAAGAAATTATGCCCAGTCGACGGCGACGACCCCGAAGCGACACTCCCAGCCGTACTCAACAAATCCGCCGCCGCTTTCACACCAAAGCTAGACGACGTCCTCCGACTTGTAATTCCAGGCCGAATCGTCCCATCCGACGACACCCTCCCCTTTCCCACCCCCAACGCACCCACCTCCACCATTTCCTCCGCCACCATCGTCGTTGTCGCAGTCGGAACCCCGGAATCGCTAGAGCTCTTCTGCATCCCAACCTCCTCCGGAACCGCCTTCTCCCTCGATCCCAACCCGAACCCGAGCCCGCGCTCCATAGAGCGTGTCTTCCGCTCCCTGTCCTTCCTATACTTCTCTTTATCCTTGTCCTTATCCTTGTCCTTGTCCTTATCCTTCGATCGCCCAAAACCGACATTCAGACTGATCCTCCGTCCAAGCTTCGCCCACCCCGCGTCGTCATTATGCTTCTCCTTCTCCTTGCTCTCCTTCTCCTTCTCTTTCGCCAAGTTCACCTTGCCCTCCTTCTCCCCATTCCCGCCCTCCCGACTCGACTCCGACCCTCTCCTCCCCTTCCCCTCCGGCTCAACGAACTCCACGTGCCGATCCTCCGGGCCCGTAACGTTAACGATCACATGCGAGCCGAGGCTATCACTCTCCTCCAACGTACTCTCTCCTTCTCCCGTCGACTCTTTCGTGTGGGTGTCGACAGAGGGCGATGGCGATGCGTCGGTCTCGTGAAGAGTGTCACTGAGGAGGCCTTCGCTCTCGCCTTCGGTGGAGGGTGTAACGACTGCGGGCGGGGTTAACGAAGAGGAAGTTGGGATACCCCGCGACTCCATCAGATCTAAACTTCGTCTCCGACGCCTCGACGCCGTCTCTACGAGTGGATAAAAGTGTTCCTCGTCCTCCTCGTGCGGGATCTCGCCTCTCGGGCTTGGGGGTACGGACGACGACCGCTGGATCTCCAGCGCATTCGTATAATTTGATGGAACAGGCGCGAGCGTGGGCGTAGGGGCAGATAAATGTATACTCGGAGGCATCGCACCTAACGTCGTAGACGACGACGACGATCTCGCATCCGCCAGAATACTCGCACTGCCCAACAGCCCCCCACTCGTCGTCGGCGTCGGCTCGCTCTTACCGTGGTGCTGATGAAACTTGTTCTCGCCCCCCGGAAACAACGTCAACCTCTTCGCCAGATTCTTCAGCCGATCCCGCTTCCTCGGCCCGCCCAAGTAATCCTCCGCCTTGATGCTGAGGCTGATATCGTTGAAGTCCTCATACGACTGCGAGATGTGCTTGCACTTCTGGCAGACGAGGATGCTGGTTAGTTTGCCGCCAAATATCATGTCGGCGAAGGAGAGCAGGGGGAGGTCGTTGGGGTCGGTGGGTGAGTCGGAGGAGGAGGGGTTGGGGGATGAGGACGACGCCGCGGTTGAGGAGGAGGTGCCGTTTAGTGTGGACGCTAGAAGGGTTGTTCGACGTCGTTTCTTGTGGTGCGGCGGGGGTGGTGGTGGTTGACGTTTCTTGATGATCTGGTCAAGATACAATGAGCCATTGCTCTCACTTGCTCGGGACAAAGGTGAATCGGTCAAAAGGGACGATCAAGATGCCAAACATGGGTAGCATCGTTCGATGAAATTGATGATTGACACAAGTGAGATAACGATCATAATTGAATGACTGTTGATGAAATGGTATGTCATGGTGGAGGAGAAGGTGATACATCGGAGAAACCCCAAAAGCGAAGAAAGGAAGACTCACATCCTGTTCCTCCATACGCATAGCGTCGAGCAGGATTCGCAGAAATTCATGGGCATCCTGCTGTGCGAAATCCAGATATTGGTCGTACTTCTGCCCAAGCGCACCCAGAATGAGTCTACAAATCGCATCAGCATCTCCAAAAACCGCTCAACGCACACATCAAACAGCAAGGAACCAAAGTGCCATCATCGCTCTCCTCCCAGAAATAAGCAAAGAACTCACTTCGGACTGATCACCTCCCTCCTCCGTTGCTCCTGCATATCCCAAGCCTTGTACATAACTGTCAGAAATACATCCCCGATCGGCATCGTGTTGACCCAGGGCTGCTCATACGGCCCTCCGAGGTTATGTCCGTTTGTCAGCTGCGGGGATCGCCTCGACACTATCGGTGTGCTCGCCGTGCGCTGCACCTCGGGCGGTATGGGGTGGAAGTGTACGAGATCGGAGAGGAGGCGGGTGGCTATCAGCTGTGGTTATCAGCTTAAGTTAGTATAGTTGTAGTGCGATTACAAAAGGAGGAACGCACGCCTTGGAGGACAGAGTTCATGAAGCATGTGTTGCCGTGGTTTATGAGACCTGGTGGGAGATAGGCGGACCTTTCGCGCTCCTCGCGTTGCTTGCGCTGCTTGTACACCTCTTGCGGGGTGGGCGCCTTTGATTTCGCCATGAGCAGAGCCAAAGAGCTAGTAAGGGGGCACTGCGGTGGTAAGAAGGATGGCGGTAAGTATTTGAGTTGTGTTGGTTCAGGTTTGCATCAGACGTCGGTGGCTGCTGCTTCCACGTGCTCACTCTCTTACCTCTCTTTCCGTCTCGCAATGGCGGCTGCGGTGCGCTGCTCGCTGCGGGTTTCAGTGCCTTCGTCCTCCTCGGAACTGTGGATGTCGTGTTTCCGGTAGATTGACTGCGAACGCTGCTTTGGTAATACGTTCTCCTCTTGGCAGGTGCACAGACTTGCGCCCGCCATTGTGTCTCTCTACCAGATCACCGGGTATATAACTGGCAATGAGCTAGGAAATATAACATATGAGATATACAGAGACACGGTACCTTCTTTCCAAGAATTTCTCATGTCGAAGGTAGCCAGTTACTCAAGCTTCCAGTGATCCTTCCTCACCGCAACTCGGGATGATTATGGGCGACACGAGGAACAAATATCGACCGCTGACCTTGACTGTGCTTTCCCACTCATTGGTGCCATGTCCCGCTCGTGCAGCTCGTTGATGAGCTCCCGACTTACCATGTCAAGGTGTGCTTACTTGGTGCGCTGCTGCCTCTGCGGGTTCCAGTGCTTTC
Source organism: Crassisporium funariophilum (assembly GCA_014925845.1). Lineage (NCBI taxonomy): Eukaryota > Fungi > Basidiomycota > Agaricomycetes > Agaricales > Crassisporiaceae > Crassisporium > Crassisporium funariophilum. The sequence continues at coordinate 1,460,673 of JACGCL010000007.1, forward strand.
ATCCACCTCGGAATTGTTGATGACGTGTCTCCGCTAGATTGGCTGCGAACTCTGCTTTGGTCTTAATGCTTTCTGTTAGTCCACCACATGGAGAGGATCCGGAGGCAGGCACACGCCGATTTAGGGACTTGCGCCCCCCATCGCGTCTGTCCACCAAATCACCAGGTATATAAATGGCAATGAGCATGGAAATGAACACGATACCTCGGTTTCCAAAGATTACTCTTGTGAAATCGGGAAATCGAAGGTTAGCCAGTTTCTCAAGCTTCCGTGATTCGCTTTCCAACTTCTTGGTGCCGTGCTCCGCTCGTACAGCTCGGTGAAGAGCTGCCGGAATGTCGTACTTACCCATCCAAGGGGTGCTTTACTCAATATATGCCCGTCGACATCGGAGATGAAATCGGTCTTCTTGAGCTTTGTCTTCTCTCTCTTGTTCTTGCACCGCTCCAACCAATCCAACCATGTTTCTGGGTCCAGAATCGGACCTTGAGGAAGTCTGTTTTCATTACGGCCACCAATTTCTCGATCTTCCCAAAGGGCAGCAGATTGGCCGCATACACGTCGTCGGCCGCAGGCTTACGGTTAGAGTGAGAAGGAGGGATATGGGACACAGACGAAAGCATGTTCCACAAGATCTGTGGTTCGTGCCAAGAAAGAGCTGTCTTAATAAAATAGTTAGCATATATGCGCCATATGCAACCTGATAGAAGTAAAAGTTGCTCTTCATTTGTCGTTTCAAGAACTGTTTCAATGAAACGTTAGCATATATGCGCCATATGCAACCTGAGAAGTAGAATATTACACCTCATTTCGGTGTGCTTCATGAAGTACCATATTCTTCTCAAATATACGAAAATAATGCGGTATGGTAGATTGCAGCAGTGCAGCATTGGTGTAGCATGTAACTTTTCTGCAAGGCTTTGCTTTGCAGGAGCTGAAAACTTGGGATAGAATGCTGGAAAAAAAAAGTATCAGAGAGAGAGAGAAGACCAGTGGAAGAGAACAACGCATATACAGACGCGCGCATATAGGTCAACACTACCGTTAACAGCGAAACAACAGCAAAAACGATCTAAGTTGATTTAATTTGACCATTGTAATAATTAATACATCCCAACATTCTCATTGAATACCACACAGAAGTTACACCGCTTATGAGATCCTGGCCTAACTACTAATCGCATACGCCCAGTCGGATTTGTTGAGTGAACCTTTTTACCCGTCTCTGCATATACTCCTCCTCCTCTACACCACTGCCACACAATCCCCCATTACCATTTGTCAGTTCGATTAACGACTCCGTCTTCGACGTATGAAGTCCGGTGTTCTTGATTCTTCACTTCTACACTGCTCGGTGAGTGAGTGAGTCCTGAGTCCTGAGTCCTGAGTGTCAAGCATTGAGAAAGAGCAAGCACACATTGGTTTTCTGACCCAACATTGTTTTCACGGACGCATATCGGGTTCAATATAGGCCGACTCGCCCGGCCCGGATGTTTGTATTTATTGAGAGTCATGTACTCTACAACTCGCCACCTTACGGACACCAATTGGTAAGTCTTTTGTTTGTTTTTGTTCATTTTACTCTTGAGAAGCAAACCCATCCATATCCTACATTACTTAAGCTTACATGCTGCTGCTCCTGCGCTGTTTCCCATCAAGTACTAAGCCTACGCTGTCTAACGATCATCCCCAGATATTTCCTCTAAACCTCACACATACACACTCTGGTTGAAACGTTTCTAGGAACCTCCAGTTCAGGCTGATTAAATGCTGACGTTGAAGCCAAGCGACATGAGAAACTGGTGCATTGCATCGATCCTATCCTCCACTGACCTTTTTTCTTGACGATGGATTGGCGCCGACGATGACGGGCGCCTAAACACGAACCGCCTGACCTCAAACGCTCACCAACAACGCAACACAAGTTCAGGTGTTCGGATATATGTGGAGCTAGAACTGGTATCTATGGTCGTAGAGAATATATACATCATAACAATATAAAAGCTCGAAGGAAATTAGAAATACACTATTAACTCTAAGAAATAACCCCTCCCAATCGAAAATCGAACCTGAAGACTAGATAGAACCCAACACCACGCTCGAATATTATCGCGCATCGCAGGACTCGCGTTCAAACCTCCAGCTCATCCCCAAAAGGATCCCACACCTCCCCCTCCCCCAACACCGGCCTCACCCACTCCTTCTTCCCTTTCTCCCCTGTCTTCTCCTCTTCCCCTCCCTCTTCTCCTTCCCCTGTCTCCTCTTCCGCCTCCTTTGCCTCTTCCTCCTCTGCCTCTTTTCCCCCCTCCTCGCTCACCGCCCGTCCCCCACCCAATCCCCTCTTCCCCCTCTCCATCCTCCTCCTCACCCTCTCCATCCGCATCCTCAAAGCGCGCGTCCTCGGTGGCGCGGGCGTATCGACATATTTGGTATTGGGCCCGTAACAATGCTCGAGCATGAATTCCTCGTGGGAGTATGGGAGGGCTGATAAAAAGGACGAAGAGGCGGGGGATGAGGTTGGGGGAATGGAGGTGTAGGGCGGAGGGGAGGAGGGGGGTAGGGATGAGGGGAAGGAGGAGCGGGTTAGGGCTGGGGTTGAGTTGGGGATTGTGTCTGGTTCTGGCTCGTCGTCTTCGGAGCCTTCGGAATCGGAGCGATCGTGTTCGGAGTCGCCGTCGGAGGCGCCTTCGTTGGAGTAGGCATCCTCCTGCTCCTCCTCCTCTCGGTTCTTATCCCGACCCTTAACCTTGACCGGAACCACAACCCCATCTCCCTCCTCCTCATCATCAAAAGCATCCACCCACCCCTCGTCGTCGTCGTCGCCCAAACTCATATCCACATCCCCTACCGGACCCGGACCCATATACCGCTCCAAATACTGCCTAAACGCGTGCAGGGGCTCGTTCCACCTCTCTGGGTCGAGGTCCGCGTCGGCGTCTTCAGTAGCCTCCTCTTCGTCGTCGGAGTCGTGGAGGGAGTGGGAGGAGGGATTGCGGAGGAACCGGTCGTCGTCGGAGTCGTCGACTAGGATCTTGCCGCCGGATTGGAAGAATGGGTGGTTGGCATCGAATGCTTCGTTCCCATTCCCGCCCGGTTCCACGTCGGTGTCGCCCTCCGCGTCCGTATCCTCGTCTTGCTCTCGCTCTGGCACCTTCGTCACTACCGCGCCACCTAACGAAGTCCGCAAAACGCGTTTCCGCGCTGGGGAAGGAGATAAGGCTTTCGAACGGGATTTCTTGTTCTTTTGAGACGATACGTAGAATAGAGGCTGGCGGAGAGGAAGTGGAGAGAGGTGCATGCGGCCGCGGGCTTTGAATACATATGGTGTGTTGGAGAAGCCGCGTCTGCGCGGGAGTTTGGTGTTGTTCACTGTCATGTGTATTTGCGTCGTAGGGGAGTGATGCTATGAAGGGAGTTAGAAGAGGCGGGTGCAAGAGTGACGAATGGGACGTACGTAGATGAGGCCTCTGTGTAATTCCATCCCGCCAGGCCATACATGCGCGAGTGTATAATCCTCCTCGTCCTCCCACCTCCAATCCTCCTCTTCCCCTTCAACCGCCTCATCTTCAGTCGCTTTCAACTCCCCCAACACCTCCTCCAGCTCCCCATCCAACTCGTCTCCCTCCTCCTCCTCATCCTCCCCATACCTCGCGCGCCACCGACACGGGTCCCGCACATTCGACAATTTCACCGTCGTCATCCCCGACTTAATCTGGCCAGGCTTATACAGCGGGCTATACGTCGTCACCTTGCTCTTCACCTCGAACAAATGCTCGTCTCCCTCCCCTCTGCTACTGCCCTTCGCCTTCCCCAGATGTGTAGGCGGGGTGTGGAAGAGGAACTCGACGAGGCACCGCAGATGCACGAATGTGTAGTTCAGCGGCACCTGAACGATGCGGTAGACGCCGCCCTGTCGTGGACTGACACCGCGCCGCACGAATTGGAGACGGAGCGCGACGTGTTTGCTGAATGATGTCGTGGGTGGGAGTGTGTGTATCAGTCTCTGCGTGCGCGTTCGACCAAATGGGTTGGAGGGCGAGTCGGAGGGGTGCAGCGGGTAGGGCGTGTACGGTGTCCTTGGAGTCGCGTAGGACGATGGGGTTTTGGCGTTAGCGTTGCCACTGCGCGTTGGGCTGCTATAGCCATTTTCAGACGCGGAGGGTGTTTGGGGGAATGATGCGCGTCGTTGGCGTTTGGACGGCGATTGGAGCGCGTCGGAGGCGATTCGTTTGAGATTCATGGTGGGAGGAGGTGGAAAGCTGAAGTCAGTAAGAATTAAGTGTGTTGTCGTAAGGGCGCCATCAAATGATAAACACGGTCACGTGGGCGCGTTTCCATAGGAGGAGGCGCGCGTTGCTGTGGGCTTGGCGGATTGCGCGTGGGGGTCAAGACGGGCGCCAAACATGGCGCTACATCAACGCAATGCGCGAACAATGTACGAGCGAAACGAGACTGGGACCTATATTGGCGGCCTTCTAGACAAAGACGACTCAAATTCATGCGCGGGAAAGCCCAACAAGTTGATAGTAGCCACATTGAACAAAAGAGATGACAGACTCAGGCTGAATGGGACTGACAAGTTGTGGAAGGGAAGCTAGCCAAAGACTATGAGCGTGCTGTCAAAAAGAAAAGGGAGGCTGACACGATTGATCCTGTTGTCCGTCGCCTGATTCCGACGGATAGACACGCAAATTCCAATCAAGTCTCGGCTAGGTAACAAGATGCTCAAGCTCGAAGCACTCTATGCAGCAGTGGAGCGATACAACGCAGGGTTCAATCACGATGTCGGAGGTGATGGTGATAGCAAAGGTGATGAATCCAAGTCCGAATCTGATTGCCTTTCAGGCTCGGATGTTGACAGTGATGCCGACAGGGAATCAGGATACTAATATACAAGAGGTGGTGGGAAGAGAGAGAGAGAGAACCAATATTGGGGTCCCAGCGGAAGACATTTAAGTAGTGGCAATATTTGTAATAAGGCCTGCAACACCCCCAAGGGTCTCACTTTCAGTTACGAACCGCGATAACTTGAGATCTGGCAGGAAACAAACAACTGCAAACAGCACTTTCAGAATCGGTGCCGCTCCCACTTTCGTTAGCGCCGATAAAGGTAAGTACTCCTCGCTGAGTTGCTTCAGCAAAGTTTACATCTACTGCGTAGGACGAATCGACATCTCAACAAAACAATGGCGGGGATCTGCTCTAGAGATCGACGACTTTCGTTGTGGCTTTTGATCACGGCCGCTATCAGCTCTCAGCTACTTCACCACTATGATCTTCAATACGAAACGCTTTCATGAAGTAGTGAAATCATGTCTGTGAAGGACCCTTCCAAATAACGGCCGCTATTGCCATGATATCGGCAACATGCATTGACATCGAGGCACTATCCTCATCGCAAAAGCCTCATCAGCTCAATTTCACCTAGATTCCCTGATCTACGGTACAAGCAGCCGTGTCAGGCCGTGTCCTCACGAACATCCCGGGCAATTCTACTAGAGTCTAATAGCCTAATTAATGACGCGAAGCCCTCTCAAGTGTCCCCTTTGAAGCCTTCCGAAGCCTTCTGACCATCCTCGGTGAAAAGTCGGGGTAAGCTATCCTTACCGCGGAATAACTCAAATCTGCATACCCCACATTATATAAAGCAGCACGCTCAGCCCCACTGAACTCAACATCCAACCAACGGGACCGAACGAACGATACTCGAGTTAACATACTTGCGATGACAGAAGCCAAGCTCCCCGCAGACTTCCTCTACGGCTACGCCACAGGTATGCCTCCTCCTTAACATAAGTATCTTCCATACTAACACCACCCCCACCCCTCAGCCGCATACCAAATTGAAGGCTCCCCAACAACCAGCCGCACCCCCTCAATCTGGGACACCTTCACCCACCCTTCCTCCACCCAAAGCACCCTCCCCCACCCCATAGCAGACAAATCCTCCGGCGACATCGCCACAGACTCGTACAACCGCTGGCGCGAGGACGTCGCACTCCTGAAGAAGTATGGGGCGAATGCGTATCGGTTCTCGTTGTCTTGGTCCAGGATCATCGACTTCAGCGACGGAGCGGACAAGGTCAATGAGGAGGGGGTGAAGCATTATAGGATGATCATTGAGGAATTGGTTAGGGTTGGTATTACACCTTGCGTTGTAAGTCCTGCTTATCCACCGTCTTTCAGTGACATTGATATTGACGCGATTTGGATGGAAGACCCTGTATCATTGGGATTTACCGCAAGCCCTACACGACCGCTACGGCGGGTGGCTGGACAGGAAGATTGTCGACGACTTCGTGCACTACGCCAAAGTACCCATCCCACCTTACTCTCCTCTCCCATCCTGATACTAGAATTGCACAATGGTGTAGGTGTGCTTCGAAGCTTTCGGCGACCTCGTCAAACACTGGTACGCTCTTCTCCCTCTAAATACCTTGGACAAGGAATATGTCGTACTCACACGCAAAAACAGGATAACGCACAACGAACCCTGGTGCATCTCCGTCCTTGGGTACGGCTACGGCGTCTTCGCCCCCGGCCGCTCGTCCAACCGCGCGAAATCGGCGGAGGGGGACTCGGCGACTGAGCCTTGGATGTATGTCTCCTCTTCCTTTCCCCTCTTCGCTTTCCCTCAGCTCTCAAAACATGCAAATTGATTGGACTGGTGTTTACAGTGTCTCGCACAACCTAATCCTAGCACACGCCTACGCCGTCAAACACTTCAGACAACACATCCAACCCACCCAAGGCGGTGCAATCGGCATTACTCTCGACTGTTTGTGGTACCTCCCCTACGACCAAACTCCCGAAAGTGGGTTTTCTCTCCTTCATACCACGAACTACGCTGACTCTGAGGCCGACAGACGTGGAAGCGGCGCAGAGAGGGCTTGACACCCGCCTCGGTAAGCCTCCCCTTTCCTTTGCCCCGCCCCTTCCTCTCTCTTCCCCTCGCCCTCGCGCCTCGTAAAAAACTAAATGAATGTCTATCTGAAGGCTGGTTCGCAGACCCAATCTACAAAGGGCACTACCCCCCCTCCCTCAAACGCATGCTCGGCGACCGCCTGCCGGAGTTCACGCCGGAGGAGGTGGAGGTCGTTAGGGGGTCGTCGGATTTCTTTGGGTTGAATACATATACTACTAATGTCGTCCGTGAGTCCTCGTTACTTAATTGTGAGAGGGGCTAGAGGCTGATTAAGGATAATGGGTGATGTGGGTAGAGGAGGGTGGGGGGGATGAGTTTAATGGGAAGATTAAGACCTCGTTTATAAGAGCTGATGGGAGTGAGCTTGGGACGCAGTGTAAGTAATTCTGCCTTTCTCTTGGAAGTAGATGATGGATGTGATTTTGCGCAGCTCATGTGCCGTGGTTGCAGACTTGTAAGTCCCGTTTCTTCTCCCCACGTCTCTTAGTCATTCACGCTTCGTGGGTGTGCAGATCCCGATGGATTTAGACAGGTATGCGCCCCACATTCTTGCACATTCTCTACTGACTCTACGATCGAACTGGGCTGCTTCTGTAGCTCTTGAACTACCTCTACAAGGTCGGCTTTCCCCATAATACCTTGCCATGCCCGCTCCTGACCCGCGTCAACGCTATTTAATCCAGACATACAACAAACCCATCTAGTCCGCCTTCTCCCCCCTCCTCTCTCCCAATATACTGACCACCCGCACCGCAGTGTGACAGAAAACGGCTTCCCAGCAAAAAGCGACATGCTCCTCCCCCCGGCCGAAGCCATCCACGACACGGACCGCATCGACTACTTTAAAGGGTACACGCAGGCTTTGCTCGACGCTGTCGTCGAGGACGGCGTTGAGATCAAGTCTTACTTTGCTTGGAGTGAGCTCTTTTCTTTTTCTTTTCCGTTTTCGCTTTCTTTGTATGAAATATTGGAAGTACGAAAGGTTAACTGAGAGCCGCACAGGTCTATTGGACAACTTCGAGTGGATGGACGGCTATGGCACTAGGTTCGGAGTTACGTATGTCGATTATAAGACGCAGGAAAGGTATACGAAGGATTCGGCGCACTTTCTCAAACAGGTTCGGTTTTTTCTTTCTTTCTTGTTTTTGTTTGTTGGGTTGGGCTGATGATTTTGGTTGGTAGTGGTTTGAGGAACATCTGGAGAAGAAATGAAATAATGCGGGTGAGCTGTGCTGATTGAGAAGGAGGGCGCATGTAGCATCTTGAAATCTACGGAGCTGCGGCACTTGTATACATAGCCCAAGTATTCGATGTACTTTGATCACTTGGACTTCGCTTTGGCATTAAGTGGTGATATTCATAACTTGGTGAAGTTTGACAGGAGTCAAAGCAAGTCACTAGGAGGCAATAGCGTAGGCGGCGGATTTGATCCATCGACAATGTCCTCTCCAGTATTTCTTCCAGATTTTTGTGTTCCTTCCCTTCACCAAACTTGCATTCTTAGCGGAATCGGATGGAAGCAAATTCTGACTGGACTGGGATTAGGTCACCTAATCCCATGCCGGTCCGCTGGGCCATCGAACCCGTATCGTTCCCCGGAGCAAGAATAGGAAGAAGGCAAAACCTTCGATCTATTTGCTGCAGATCTCTTCGGTCTCGGTCAGATCTTGATCAATGAAGTTGGTTATAGTCACCTCTTCATAAATAGCAATGCTGATCACATTTTGCAGTGGAAAACCTCACTCGACGGCGGAGATGGTGCGCTTCCATCTGCATATCGCACATTACTTTTAGAGCTGACTGCTCTGGAACCGAACTGCCGTCCATCTGCTGAAGAGGCATTGGTGAGACTGGATTCAATGATGGAGGTCTGTATCGTTGACTAAATATCTGAACATAGATTGACGTACCTTTGTATTGGAAAACATCACTTCGTCGGTGGACGAGTTCATTCTGGGAGTACGATAATCGGGACGCGCGAATTCATCAGATATACCGGGTAGGTGCTGGACAGGATTTGTGTGTGTGTTGCTTGGAATCATCGCTTGTACAGGTATGTGGCAACATCAGGAAGTCTACAGAGCTGCGACACTTGTATACATAGCCATAGTGCTCAATATACTTTGGTCACTATGAACTGCGCTATAGCTGTGACAGCCATGACTTGGCCGAATTCCCTCGGAAGTCAAAGTAAGTCATTGGGCAACTACTATTATCGCACTGGGACGCGATAGCGTAAGCGCCGGACTTGTATTCTGTTCACATGTCAAACTCTCAGCGCCTACCTGGATAGCATAGAGCGGACTTAAGAAGCACATAATGTCAGTTGGTATGGAAGTTGTAGAAGCAGTAGCTCTCCTCCCAAGGCTGAGTTGTAAATATCTTCCGGTGGTTGATTTTGAAGGTCTCTTCGGGTTCCTTTCCCGTTTCTATCCATATATCATGACCTATGTATGAATGCACAGTCTGTATTCGTTGAACATAAATATGAACATAGATTGACCTACTTATGTATCGGGAAACACAAGGGAGACATCAAGTTGTCGGTGGTTTTGAGTCATTTTAGGGAGTGCGACTTCGCAACGCTCGAGACCATCTGAATGTCGGGAGACCGCCATCTCATTGATAGTCTGAAGGGAGGCACACTTGCTGCCACCCCTGGACACACCTGGACACACGTTTGTTCAGAGACTCATATGATTGGTGGAACAGAGACGTTAGTGCTATTTTTAGAATCTTACCTTAACTCAGCGGCTGCTCTCTTGATTGATGTTGCACTGGTGTTGCAGAGCTGAGTTATAAAGTCCTTGTAAAGTCTCTCCTTGGCATCTGAGTATCATCACACTTGTTCCTTGTTCTCGAATAAGATTGCAGCCGGTGTGAATTAGATGTAGCTGGTTCCCTTAGAGCACTGACCGAATGGCTGAAAGTGCGGGATTACTGAATCTAGAGCTCGCACGTTCGCGCCTATACTTGAGTACAAACTCGTTCCTGCTTTTACCTTGCCGCTAAACCGGCCCCGAGGCGTTTTCTGCTGTAGAGAAACCTTCTTCCCAACAAGCGCATGCCCTGCCGAACGTCCGTCTATTCCGGATGTGGTTGATAGTACTGCCACGACTCTGTATCAAGTCACAAAGCTTTCGCTATAACTACTACAATCTTGGTCCTTATGCTACAGTTCCTGAAGACTACAATCTAGCCGCAACTGAGATGGCGGACGATGCGGCATTTATGAGCAACTCTGGTGCGATGTGGGTTTTTTCCTTGTTGCATGGTCGGTGATGAGTCCGTGCTGATCATGGTGAGGACATTAGAGCTAGGTCTCTGGTGAGCTTCAGCCCCTTTTTTTCTAGCTGGACCGGACTTGATAATTACCTCGCGCAGCTTGTTGCCCTCTGCCTGAACTGGGGCCTCCAGGGCGTACTCTGTACCCAAGTCTGTCAGTATCTATCAGTCTTATAACATTCAGCAAGTTTATAGCGAATCCTTAGACACCTACTATCTCGCCTTCCCTAGAGATCGCTTGCTCGCGAAGCTACAGGTCTACGGCGTACTAACCATCGAGATAATCCAGACCGTGGTGGTAACCCATGACGTTTTTGCGGCGCTCGGGACTTCGCCTGGAGACTTGAGGGCTCTGGACTCTATTCATACGCATTGGTTCTCTATACCTGTGTCTGGCGGCATAAGTGAGCAGATCCGTTATCAGGGCTTGAATAGACGCTCATCGGAGTAACGCAAAAAAAATAGCTGGATGTATCGGTCAGCTTTTCTTTGCTTTTCGTATCTGGAAGATGTCTGCGGGGTCGAAAGGCCCGACGGTCATCATCTGTATCGTGGGTGGTTCCCTTTCGATTGACGACGACAAGATTTTGACATACTTTATGATCTTGACTAGTTGGCGCTAGCCTCGGGGGTCTCTGCGCTCGTCGCTGCAGTGGCATTTTTCAATGCGCGGACGTTTACAAATTTGATGAGTGATAGCTCGAGGTCGCTGGTGTCCATTGGTGTAAGCTCGTCATCGATACAGTCCATTCCACAGCTCACAGCATCTGTTATTTTATAAGGTGTGGAATGGAATTGGCGCCATATGCGATATGACGATAGCGCTATCCATGCCTTACTTTGTGCGTTTTACTCTGACATTCATGATGCGCCACATACTCACCGACATGCCGAAATATCGGACACAGCTCATGCGCAATGGAACCGGCTTGCGAACGACTCATACCATGATAGTCAAGCTTGTCCGCCTCATTATCGAGATAGGCGGACTCACAGGTGAGTCCATCGAGTTTGCGCGCGTCCGCCGTATCCGGAGTCTCACGTGTCGGTCTTGTAGCGATAGTAGCCATCCTCCACCTATGTCTTTACTTCGCCAACAACGAAGCATTCCTCGTGCCGGGCCTCACAGTCTCAAAACTTTACGCCAACACCATGCTTGTCATCCTCAACAATCGCCTGCGCATACTTGACGGCCGAATACTAGACCGAGTCCAGGAGAGCTCCGACTCACCCTCGTTTGCGTTGAGCGAGATGGAGGAGGGGGTCAGATCGCGCTCGACGATTATTGTGTCGAATGATCGGTTGACTTTCCGGTTTGATGATTCGAGAGAGAGACATTTGAATGAGAATGTGAAGCGGCACACGATGCCTTCACATGTGGAGGGTTTGGAGAGCAGTACGAGTGTAGATGTTGTGGTGCGTGATTTCATTTCTTCTCGTGTATCAGTGTGTACTCATCTGGAAGCTTGAAGGAGGCGAAGAATGATGCAGGACTCATACCCCCAAGTACTATCTTCAACACTACACCGAATACGAAAATATGATTGACCCGAGACTCGCTTCCGGACACTTTGAGGACAGTGTGGCTTTATTTAATTACCTGGGCTTGTTACAGGTTGTCTTTGACTGTTGTCGATCGTTTTCAAGTCTTGCAGGTTGCAGGAGTCTTATGGAATGAATGTATACTGTACCTATAGATATAGATAAATGTAACATGTGGTGGTCTAATCTAGTTAATGCATGATTCAGTGCTTACGTGCGGTGGCATCGTTTGCCTCTGTAAGATGAATAGTATTAAAATCTGGATGGTTATTAGAGGTAAAAAGAAGTGGCCGCGCAGAACCAGGAGTCGTCAAATTGACCAACATGGATTCACCTGTCGCGCCCTCCAACACGCTGAGTACGACTATCCACCTCCGTCCTCATTGTGACGCGACGATGCTGCCTAGACATGAAGCTTTACATTACCCGACGTCGATTGCTTGTTCTCTCGTTCGGCACGGTACGACTTCATACGTGTGACCGCGTTGGAAACTTTCTCTACTCGAGCCCGCCGCCGCCGTTTATTGAGGTGTGAAAAGTCCACCCCTACGCCCACTTCCGTTCCGACGACTACCTTTGGCGGTGTCGGTGCTGGAGGTTTTGGTAGCGTAGCGGGATCAATGGCCTTCCAAAGGAATTCCATGTCTGAAAGCGCTTTCTTCTTCTTCTGCTGGGTAACCTTCCCTGTTGGAAGAGGTTCTTCCACTTCTCCTTCGATATTCACGACACGGGGTTGCCTGACAATCTTCAGTAGCTTGAGACCCTCCAGGATAGGCAGAATCTCCGTTTTCAAGAACCTATTTCGGGCGGTGAGTAGTGCACAACCTGTCAAACAAAACGCGCTCACTTGACAGAACGAACAGGGTGTTCAGGGTGGGTTGGCGCGATAGATGGCGGCAGTTTCTCAATCTCCCATTTCTGTAGTTTCCGCGCGACAAATTTGGGCTGGGGAGGACTTATGACCTTGTACGGTTCGAAGCCGGGTGGAGGCGGTTGTCGAACAGCGGCTTTGAACATTTGTTGGTTGGTGAATCCATTGGGAAAGCGATTTTCTTTGAGGAGGTTACGAACAATGTTTACGCCTTCCCGTATGGCTATTTGTCTTTGCCGGAGAATGAGTTGTGGTGTGATGGACATCTTCAAGGTCGAGCAGTTGAGAGCATGAATTTCTTCGCTGTGTCATTACGTAATATGCTTTGTACTTGATTGGCGTAGTCCTCTGATACATTTTCTTCGTTCTCATATTGCTCTTCCATCAAGTTCCAGCATGTCAAATGCGGAATACAGTACGAGAATTATATAGGCAATATATTATTTCCTGAACACAACCGCTGTGCGACTTTTTCGTCGCCAGAGCAAAGGGGATCATGATTGTCGTTGAGTGGCAGTTCCTTTGATTACAATCACGACCACACCGGCAATATGCGGTCCATTGTGGTAAAGACACTGTTCTCCGTCAGTCGAACTGTGTACACAACACAACGCTTCCGGCTCTCATACATGGGTCCGCCCCGCAGAACTCTTCCTCAATCTTCCAATTCAACTCAAATGAACCCACAACATACACAAAAGAGCCCACAACGACTACAAGCACCTCAGCATCATGACCAACAACCGTCAGGTGCACAATCTCCACCAGCAGCAAACTTGGGCATGTCGCCAGCTGCCAGATACGCTTACAACCTCAAGGTGCTACGAAGGCGGGATCCGTCTATTATAAACATTTTTGATCAGTTTAGCCACGTTTGCATCTATCATCATGATGGGCAGCAGTGGCTAAAGCAGGGCTATGAAGGGAGCATGTTCCTGTTTGAAAGGTGAGCCACGCCGTCACCAGACCCGATTGCCAATCGAACCATTCCGCTGACAAGCACGGGATTAGGAACACATACCCACCTTATGGCTATTACATTCTGAACCGTGTAGGCATGGACGACTACATTGCACGCCTTTACCCAGAGGATGAAACCGTTGCAAAAACCAACATTTTAATCATTCGATCTTATCCAGATTTTTTGGAGCGTCGACTCGCCAACATAGACCATCACTCTTCCGCCTCTGGCGAGACGCCAGATAAATTTTCAGATATCTACTCTATTCCCAATATTGAAGATCTGGAGACAAAGCAGAAGGGACGGGCGACCATTGTTGGTCTGTGGATGCATGCGGAAGACTCACGGGAATCAATGATCAATGTCATGCAGAGGTATGTTCATTTGACTTTTTCATTTCGCTCCTTGCCTAAAACTTTCTCGAGGCTTCATTCTTATGTTCAACAAAATCTACCATATCCCGAAGAATACCGATACGGACCAGGGAAACCCCCACCTCCGAACAGGTTGAAAGTTGTGCTCAAAACACCAGGTCTGTTTTCATGGCCCACTCTGCTTTTCTTTTTCCCTCAGTTTACCATCCTTGTCAGATAACTCCGGACCAGAACTCACTGATTCACATCTCAAGCCAAGACTAGGATATATCTCGCAACCCGAAAGCGAAAACGAACAAGGACGTGCACCGACGCCAGGTGATTCAAGCCGCAGCGGCGTTTCAGCAGTAGACCAACTATTTGCCAAACTTGGCCCTGCACGCGCACCTAGCACCGCAACGGAACCCGCACCTACAACCTCAGTGATCACTCTTGACACATTGTTCGCCTCTGCGAGGAGCAACACCAGCGCTGCAAGTTCGACCCATGACAATTCGGCACCCGTTTCTCCTACCGCCTCTACCACAGGTCTCGCGCTACTAGATACTATTTTTGCTTCCGCAGATCCAACGCGAAATGCTGTTCCTTCCTTGGCCAACGGGTCTTCGCTGCACACGGCCATGTCACCACCGCCTGTACAGCGTCTCAAACATACATCATCCACTATCTTTTCTCCAAAACCCTCTGCGTCAAGCCCTCAACCACAAGTACTCAATCAGGATGTTATATCTAGCCTTCTTGGTTTACCTCCCAGTCGTACACCGTCAGCTGCATCGACCACATATAGCGCAGGGGCCGTTTCTCATCCAAGTTCGCGAGAAGGTGATAACGAAGACGATGAAGGCGACAGTGATGCGCCATCTCGCCTGGCAGACAGCATCGAGTGGACACAGTCCGAATCTGCAGCCTATTTAGAAGAGGTTAAGGCAACAGAGCAGGAGGTGCAGCGAAACGCGGGGCTCGATATGGCACGAATGGCTGGTTCGGATCTATTGAGAAACCTGGGACTCGCGGTGCCTGCCAGACACGATGTCAAAGGAAGAATCAATGGCGACGTCACCCCACGTGCTCCTCTAGTGCAACCTAGCCTTGCGAGTACGAGTGTTACGCAGAGGCATCAACCCCCGGCCATCGAAACCACATCGTCAATATCGACGGTTCGGGGCTCCCATCAACCTTTTCTCCCTGTCGTCGTCAGGCCTGAAAGGATTTCCAGCAGCAGCACTTCGACCATCCGTGCATCGGACATGAACGGCAGCGGCAATTCGCGATCGAGTAGGAAACTTGTACCCTTCGAACCGGACTCAGAACTCTGGCCATATTCTCGGGGTCCGGTGGAAGAACGCTCGCCCTCTGATGCCAACAGTGATGGGGATGGCGACGATGGGGACATCGTGGAGATTGATTTCGAGGAGACGAGTGTGTTGAGTGACCCGGAGGCCTTTTCAAATGCGTTGAGGAGGAAGAGGAGCGCTGTTAGGATTGATATGAGTATCAATGGAAATGGGAATCATCGCTATGGGACTGTCAACGGTGTCGTCAGTAATGGAGGAACAGCGGAGAGAGTGAGGAGAGGAGGGAGGAAGAGCAAAAAGGAAAGGGATGCGAAAGTGAAGGAGGAGATCGAGAGGAGCTGGGATTGCCCTCCACCTCCACCTTCGACCGCCGTTTCTGTTTCGATGTCGTCCGATTCGGCCTTTGGGCCTCCTGCGTCCCCTTCGCCCTGCCCCTCGCCTGATTTGGCGAAGTCGCCTGCGATGTCCCCGCCGTCAGCGTCCGCTCCCGAGATGAAGACGCCAACCATGATGGCCAGGACTATCATGGGTGGTGGTGGGTACGTCAACGGCACTGCAACTCTCCATTCAATTGGGAATGCGACGGCCACGACTGTTGCTACATCGCCAGCGCCCACAATCAAGAACAACGGAGTGAATGGGCCTGTGGTAGCCTCGAATTTGAAAGGAAAGCAGAACGGTTCGGCTGTGGGTGTGGACGCGCACCTCGTTAGGGAGAGTATGGTCGCTGCAGTTGAGAAGCAGTCGAAGCCTCTGGGGAAAATGGAGAGGAATGCTTTCGTCATGGATGTGTTACATCTCATCCATGTAAGTGCTATTCAAACAAGCTTTCTGAATTCAGGAACTGATGCCTGTTATCTCATGTCAGACTGACAAGGCATTCGTAGATACACTCTGGCAAGAGTACAACGCCCGTTTGGCGTAACCCCTCCTGCGACACCGCACGCAGAGCGAGGAGCACATTCCTCCTACATATATAATATCACGGTTTCATCCCCCTATTGTCACAACCTCACGAATCACGCCCCTCATTGCACGGCTTGCATTTCACTATCGGCAGCATTCCATTCAACATTGGTATCTCAGTCTCGACTCTCGCCATTTCTTGCGTATTCCCGTAACAACAACATCATCAACACAACACCGGGGTTCCGACAGGAATCACTTCGCTCCACTCATTTACTATCAAGTCAATTCTCATCGTCGTTCTCCAACGACCATTCTCGTATCCATCGGACCTAGTTGCATCGTCTATCTTTCAATCCAATTTAGTTAGCCAATCATTATTAGCAGTACAAGCTTTATCAGTTTAACGACAGTACATAACGCATAGTGTATTCCTAGCCATCTGTTTTCTTCTCTTCAATTCTCTTCAGATTCTTCTTCTATTTGTCTTGTCTGCCTTCATCCCTTTCACATCCTATCTTCCGTTTGTTCGCTGTACGCTGTAAGTATCTCCCTTTCCCAGTTGAAGCTTGAGCTCCATTACCCACGCCATTAACTATCCCACACATTCTTTGATTTGTAGGTTCCTCAGTGTTTTCTGTTCGGCCTCTGTGTTCATCCCTGTCGTGGTGATGTTTTCTGTATACACCTGTGAATTACGCTACCACATACTATCCATAGCTATTACCTAGTACACCTATTTCACGAAATGACAGTGACTGTAACCTGTTTGGTGCCAACTTGATCGTTAAGGTCTTCTACTAATCAATCTCTCGGATTACGGTGACAGTGATCCAAACAGCTTTTTCCTCTCAAATTCTTCTTTAGTGGCAAGGCGGCGAAACTTCAGCCCGTACTGCACTCCTTGGGTATGTCGAAATGTCACGATCTTGGAACCAGCCCGCCTGGCAACTTGAAGAACATGATATTGATATGCCCTCCTAGATTGCGCCTTGCATGTCGCACATAAATCTTACCCCTAGCGCAGCTTAAGATCCCCATGGAAGAGTGCAATTTGCGACCTGCATCCCCCTATTGTCATGCTGTATGCCCTGACGGACAATTTGATGACGAGAAAGTTCGACGTCTATCTGGTAAGTACAGGTAACTGCTCGATGTTTGACAAACCGTTTATATTGTTATTGATACGGCAGAATTAACCTTCTGATAGTGCCCAAGATGCCCATATTACTCAGACGGCGAGGGAACGGAGAACACAATGACCTGCACCGTTACTCTACTGTGATCCACCGCGTTAAAACTCACCAATGGCGTGGCGCGATGCTCCCCTCGAACCAGTAATGCAAAAACAATTATAATGCTCCGCCCTGCATCCCTGCGCGGCCCTTGTAATTGGAAAGGAGCCACCAATAAAGCGATCCACCCCTCTGCCCTCGGACGAGGGCCTCAATTTTCGACAAGGATAAGAATATGCGCTTCGTACTCACAGTAATCTCGCCTAACTTCGCCCAGAACATACGAATGGGTCTTCAGGGGTCTTCCCAACATTCATGGACACGGTATTGCCGTCAAGAAAAGATTGAATGCCGACAACATAGCTGTCGTCCCCGTTCCATGGCCCCTGGTCTTCGAACGAAACCTGTAACTAACCTGTAACGCTCTGGTTCGCGCGGTCCAAAGTGCGCCAATTATCGTTTTGAATTGCACTACATACCCTGATTCCCAAAACCTGCTTTGAGGCATGACGGCGGCTTCTGGTATCGTGGTCCCACTGGCGTCACCATTCATATTCTTATTACGGCCGCCATCCAGCCTTCCCAGATGAATGACTTACGAGCGGTTTTGATGTCAATGAGGTGACATTTCATGAAAATTGGCACATCGGAACGTTATCGGTGAACGGGTGAATGATGCACAACATCGCTTCACCACCGTACATCGAACGTCCGTCAACCTCCTCATAAGCAAACAGCACAACATCAAGTTTTTATATCCATATGGCGTGCCGCACAATATGTTCCCGGCACTCCGGTTGTACCCACTGGCAATTTTGACTTTTAGGCTTGCCGGTTCCGTCGGATGTCGAATACTGCGGCTACAATTCTCATCGATGTCCCGCTACCTCATTGAACGTCATCCCCAATTGCTGGTCTCCGAAAAGGGTCGACCGATTGTGGTTGACGATAACAGACAAGCTCTTCCATTCATCTTTCAATATTATGCAGATTTTTGGAATGGTTTGTCAGTCATGTAATCGATTGACGCCTGAACGATTCCGTAAAGGTTGTGGGATAATCACCCAGGTTTGAACTTCTGTATTTCTGACAGAGAAGACTATTTCATTCTCGTAACCTTTTGGTGTGGAGATTCATGTAAGTGCACGTCTCGCATTCTGCTTCGACTGAACATCGAAACCAGCTGTTCCCATGCTTGCCGGTCAACCTCCGATGTGTAGCTGTCTCCCCCGGTCAACTACAATTTCACCTCTCAGTCATTACCCCCAAAAAGCTATGGAAGACAATTCCAACCCTCGATAATCTTTCAAGGGTAAATGCCTGCTTGAATGTACCTTACCGTCCCAGGGCGGTCGCCTGAAACGGTAATAACCGTTCTTGGTCCCGACATATCCAGGAATATCTCGATTTTAGGACGTAGGATTTATGGCAGTTTTTCAGGCTTCCGATAGTTTTCGACACAGAAGTATTACATAAATCCTCTTCTGGTTGCCGTCGATCCCTATGTCCAAATCTCCTATATTACTAGCACCATTCGCCTTGTAATTTTTTGTGCTCCACCTCCCCTTCAAAATGGCTCCAGTGACACAAGCACCATTTAACGCCGAACTCCTGAGCCTTGTTCTACCTCTGTGAGCTGCTTCGACATCTGTGATACCTTCTTACTGATATACGATTTTATCCTGCCTCTAGGCTTTCCTCATTGGTATGTGTCTCTTTCATGACGTGCGTTCAAGGTTCCAATACTCAACGCCATCCTTTCCAGCTGGTAGGGTCGCTCATAACATGGGGCTTGCAAGGCGTTCTGTGTGTACAAGTCTGTGAGTTTTCTAGATATTTAAAATCCTTCACATGCAGCCCAGCTAACCCCTAACGTCGCGCGTGCCAGACAACTACTATCTTAGTTTTCCAAAGGATCCCATTCATATGAAATTGCTTGTGTACTTTACCCTGGTGATCGAGACTGCTCAAACTCTCATGGTTACTCGCGACGCATATCAGGTATATGCTGTAGGCTTCGGCGACCTCGTAAAACTGGACGACTTACACCTGCTTTGGTTGACGTTGCCGATTCTTGGAGGGCTAGGTGGGTTCAGGTTGCTAATTTTTGCACGATATTCTTGTTGTACTGAAGGTCTTATGCTCCCATAGCGGGGCTGTTATGCCATTTGACCTTTGCCTATCGAATTTCTTTGTTGGCTGAATCGCGAATCATAGGCGTTGTCATCGCCAGCGTGAGTGATTGATCCTGTCGCGATGTGGCGCAGAAAATTCTAACTTTGCACTTATTGTAGCTTGCGACATGTGCTACTGTATCCGCCTTCACTTTTGGTGGGAAGCTATTCAGCGCAGGAACACTGTCAAAAACAGTGACAGTTACAAATATCTACCTAACTTGCGGGGTTGGTAAATTTTCAACATTTTGATTGGACCAAATACTCATTTGCTGCCCACAGATATGGAACGGAACTGGAGCCTTTTGCGATGCAGTTATTGCTGCATGCATGTGCTATTTTGTGAGTCAGAAAACTCTCGATGTTGATGGTACTCTACTGAACAGAATCTAGCTATCACGACACCATACAGGTTTCCGCCATACGGACCTACTCATTACTAGGATCATAAGGCTTACAATTGAAACTGGAGCTTTCACAGGTATCCTTGCTTTGTGACGCGCTCCGGCGGACTATCACTAACCTCCTGTTTTTTTTAGCGACAGCATCCATAGCCAGCGCCGTCCTTTTCGTCGGTTTCCGCGATAAGCTGACTATCAGCGTCTATTTCATCGTCCCAGCCATCATGCTCACTAAGTTATACTCGATCACTATATTGGCCACTTTCAACAATCGTCCACAAGCTGTTGGAGGACCACCGCCGCTGCCTGAATTCGATAACTCTTTTGAGGATCGCAAAACAAAGACGTTCTCCCGAAATTTGGATCATTTTTGCGGGAAAGAAATACGAATCGGACGCACGGTTGTCCAGCAGACGTGGAAGGATCCTGTGCCTGTTGAGAATTTTGAGGTCAGCAGATTTCGCGCAGCTATCTTTCCATGCCCGCTGGTCTAAGTAGCTCAGCAGATGTTTGGGGAAGACACTCTGTATACAAACGGCGACAGTGAATCGTCCAAGCAAACGCCAGAGACCCACACTATCCCTCTGAAAGATTCTCCTCCACAAAAAGCATGAACGGTGCATCTTGACGCTTTGCTCTGGAAGCTTTGCCGACATAAATCCGTAAATTTCGATATGTAACTCACAAATGTATATTATTTGTATCAGTATACCTAGAAAACGAATCGATAGGTGTCTCGTTTCGTTACGAACCAGGAGCATGAGTGTTCAGTGAACGCAGCACATTGGCAAGTCTCTCTTTCCGAAGTGGTATCCAGAGTATCTCCCCTCCCCCTGTACCTGTTTGTGCTGAAACCACGAGACTGTGGTCCCTGAACTCGCCGAGCAACGATCGAAGGGCCGTATCGTTTGTGGCTAAGAA
This sequence comes from Crassisporium funariophilum, assembly GCA_014925845.1. Lineage (NCBI taxonomy): Eukaryota > Fungi > Basidiomycota > Agaricomycetes > Agaricales > Crassisporiaceae > Crassisporium > Crassisporium funariophilum. The sequence continues at coordinate 1,481,563 of JACGCL010000007.1, forward strand.
GTTTTCCCTCGCCATATTGAATAGAATGTCGTACGCCATGCCGAATTGTTGGAGGTCATTTGCCGCTGCGTCGTCACCATTCTCTATGGCCTCCAATTGTTTGTTGCCCAAGAGAGTGAACAACTTCTGGGCCTTCTGTGTGACGGATGCTAGAATGTGTAAAGCCGCGGTCTCGCTCATGGCGGTGGCATTTTGAGCCGTCAAGGTGTCGGTTTTCCGCCGGGCCCCACCGAGATGAGCACCAGATATAGAAGAGCGATCCGCAAAGGCCAATTCGAAGTCATACGCAGCGAGAGTGGAAAGATCATGCCACATCCACGAGAACCCACGTGATGGAATTGTGTCGTTCGTGAACTCGTCTGGTTTCCGAGAAAATGTTTCGGAGGACGACCAGAGGAGGGGAGCGTTAATGTGATCAATGGATGCGATGATATGAATCCTAGGATTGTGAGCTAGCAGCGCCAGGATTGATTTCGCTTTCGCGTTGCGCAGTGATGCAGCATCGATGTTGTGAATGATGACATACATGTGGACTTTCTGGGTAGGTTTAGCAAAGAAATCGTGAATCCTTCGTCCTTGCTTCTCGATGGTGGTTGGAGATAGATCAAGCTCTTGGATGGCAGGAATATCCTCGATCGAGGTCAATAGATCTTTCAAGCTAAAATCAGGTTGAAAGCCATTCCCAATCACGACATGCCCCCGTTTGGAACACCAGTCTGTCGCGAACTGGTTCAGAATCCGTCTCTTAGATCCTAAGCCATAACAGAGAATGTTAAATCCTTCAATAAGCTCGCAGATGTACCGAGAGAATACACTTTGAAGGTTATCTTCTGTCAAGAGACTCGGTTGAATAGCTGACAATCCTTTGGAAGCAGTACCGATAGCTTCCGAGTATTCGTCGGCAGTAAGTGGCAGCACGAATTGTGAGAAGACGTTGTTTGAGGTTTGTACCCGACCAGGTTTGTTATAGGTGAAATAGGCGTCGAAAGCTGTCTGTACTATGATGCTTCCTTGATTTTCGTGCACCTCAACCGCTTTCCCTTTCACCTTGTGACGGGAACTCGGGGTTGTATTGATCGGCAAGTCCTCAGATCCAGACTCGTCGGTAACGTCGGGGTCATCAATGTCTTCTTCTTCGCTCGTTATTTCTGGTTCATGGAACACAGCAGCACCGTTTCTGTGCATGTAGGTTAGTCGGAAATAGGTTGGAAGAAGTTTTGACAGGTAGAGGTTAGAACTTAGAAAATGGCGATCCACATTTCTTATGATTGCTTAAATTGCACGTGCTGAGCATGTCCGTCTGATTTCGAAGTCCGCCACTTACCGAAGTACCTTGCCACTATGTTATATACAACCAACAACCCCCGATCACTATCTTCACTGCACAACTGTAGAATTACTCTCGTCACGTTAACACTTACCGGAAGACTGATGATACCTCAAGAGGGTCTCTGTCTTTTGCAAGCCTACTGTCAGCTCAATCGAATGACCTCGGGGGTCAATGGATCGGGAGATTGTACAGGAAATGGGGTCTTCGAAGCAGTAATGCGTTGCCTATTCGCTTAAGCGGTCAAACCTCGCCAGAGTGTCCGACATACCCTTTGCTAATTGATAAAAGCATGTCGGCAGCATTTTGGTGCTGCAGGAGTTATTTTTAACTCAGTGTATGTCCCTCGCATAATGTGATTGCAGCATTTAGCCAGCCGACTTTGTGGCGAAAATCGTCCGTAATCATGAACTCGTCCTTTTCGCCTCGACTTGCGCGACTATCCCGGCTCTGTGTACACAGTTACTCGAATCCTATTCTACTCGATGACTTCGTGGCGTTCTGATCCTGTCGGGCACTCGTCGGGTGAAAAAAGCGACAATCATCCACAGTAACCGGAACGACGGTATAAAACCTTGAGCTTTACAACGAATAACTTCAGTCCTCGAATAGCGACAATGTTCATCGCACTCGGTCTTCTCCTCAGTATCGGCGCCTTTGCAGTTTGTGCATCGCCCACCACAGAATCAACCTCTCCCAAAACGTGTACCAAGACCTTGAATCCACCCAGATCAGCCGGGAAATTGTCTCATGTTGGTGTTAACATCGCTGGATTTGACTTTGGTTGTGGTGTCGACGGAGTAAATAGATTTACCGCTCCTCTCATCCATGCAGAATGAGCTCACTGAAGGCACAAATGACTTAGACATGCACTACAGCTGGAGCGTGGCCCCCCTTGCTTGAATTCTACGGTATGAACGCCTGTCATTATACCCCTTGAATGCGCTCTGAAGTGCGGATATCAAGGGCACGATGGCCTGGGCCAGATGCAGCATTTTGCTAAGAATGACGGATTCAACACCTTCCGTCTTCCTGTTGGCTGGCAGTTCTTGACCAACGATGTCTTGGGCGGGACTCTGAATTCCACTAACTTTGCGAAATACGATGCTCTCGTCCAGGTATGACACCATTATACTATCGCGGTCTTCTTAGCCTCAACAGGATTAGGCCTGCCTTAGTACTGGCGCCACCTGCATCATCGACATTCACAACTATGCCAGGTTCAATGGATTGGTGTGTGGACTTTCTGCTTGTCGAAGAAAGAAAAAATCAACGTCGCAAAACAGATTATCGGGCAAGGTGGACCGAGCAACTCCCAGTTCGCGCATTTGTGGGGCTCCATTGCGTCGCATTATAGGAGAGAGCCGAAAGTCGTCTTTGGAGTGTTCGTACTGCTTTCCTATTTTCTCAAAACGCAAATCATGCAACTTCCCTACCAGTATGAATGAGCCTCACGATGTGCCCGACATAAACCTTTGGGCTCAGACTGTGCAGGAAGTTGTTCTTGCGATCAGATTGGCGGGGTCAGTCAAATGCCATTGAGATGTCGTCATTGAATTGACGGTTCTGTCCAACAGAGCCACACACCAGATGATTCTCCTTCCAGGAAACAACTGGACTTCGGCCGCAACCTTCGTTTCAAGTGGATCGGCGGAGGCCCTCCACAAAGTCCGGAACCTTGACGGCAGCAAGACTAACCTCATCTTTGACGTCCATAAATACCTTGATGTCGACAACTCTGGCACTCATAGTGATTGTGTTACCAACAACATCGCAGAGGCGTGGGCCCCTCTTGCTCAATGGCTGAGATGCAATGGGCGTCAAGCATTCAATACGGAGACTGGCGGCGGAAACACGGATTCTTGCGTAACTTTCCTCTGTCAACAAATTGCTTTCCAAGCTCAAAATTCAGATGGTGAGCCAACTCTGTGGATGAGTGAGTCCTTCTTTGTGCTGACATGTCTCTTCTTCCTAGTGTTCGTCGGATACGTCGGTTGGTCGGCTGGTAATTTCGACACCAGTATGTTGTTCGTTGCTAATCATTTATACTTGTATTGATCAAAATGCGATACTACAGCCTACGTCCTTAGTAAGTATTTCTATTCTCACTCAGCAAATGCTAATTGCAATTCTTTTAGGCGAAGTTCCCACACAAAACGGTACAACCTGGTCCGATACGTTGTTGATGAAGAGTTGCCTGGCACCTGTCTCTGGGTCTCAGAAGGGTAGTACTTCTTGATTTTGGGATTCCTCTTTCCCTTGGGTGCATTCTATTAGGGCCGTGTATAGTTATGGTTGACGAATTCAAAGATAAAAGAGACCTTTTGTCAAGGCTTCCATTTTTTCTTGAACGAGGACGCGTGATCAAGCCGTCCCATCTTCAAAAGAGCCACTGTGGACAAGCATTTCAACTGAACACGCTTCACACTCGTGCTTCGTCATACACCTCAGCCTGCTGAACTCACTAAAGGTACTGTAAAAAATTGCCACGAACTTTAAAGAAAGGCGCCGTGCAAGCGCCGTACCCCAGGTCGACACGGCCCAAGGTACTGTAGCATTTCGACCGTGTGTTCAGTCATATGTCATTTCGACTTGTGAACTGAACACCTGGTCCAGTTGTCATAGGTCATCTGGTCGAGTGAACACCCTCTAAATAGAGTCAAAATCGGGGTTTTAAATATAAAATCTGCACTAAAGTACCAAGTTGACAACAGGTGTCTCGAATGATATGGGGAGTGTAAACGTTGAAAGGAGTTTGAGTGAACCATTTGGATCAGGTAGAAGCATTGACCGAACATTAGGAGGGATGATAAAATATTTCTGTGCAGGGCGTCTGATATAAGGATGGATACCACCCCAGATGGATGTTTGTTCATTGATTTCAATTTCCATAGCTGGTTGGGGAGTGTAGTATGTCGTAGAAGCTGCGCTCGTTACTCAATAATTCTATATGTATTAGAAAGTCTGGGCTCTGCACGTTTAGTGTAAAAATCTATTACGGTTAGGCTGTAGCTTACACAAAACATTCTTGGCGCTTATAGTGACCGAATTAGACCCCCAAGCGGCAGACTCAAAAAAAAAATCTATCTCAGAATGAACACCTATAGGTACCTGTCATATGTCATGACTAGCAGTGAACACCTAGTAAAGTGAACACTACGTGTCATATGTCATACCCCGTGAACACTTGGTCAAAATGCTACAGTACTGACACCAATGCGTCACGCATTTGGTTATGAAATCGTGACAGAACCGTATAGTGACACTAACGTGCTTGGTACAGAACTCTCAACTTGCTCTCACCTCGGTGCTTAGGCAACAGTTTCGTCAACTCAATATCATTCATCAATCTTGGGCCCCTGTGACTCTCTTGTAAACATCGGCATGACATCGAGGAACCTAGATAGGATGAAGTTAAATCTAGAAACCCTGGTTTGCTTGCGGGTGGATCACGTTCCGATGTCAACCATCATGCCACATCGCTGCCAATAGGTATGGAACATATACTTCGGTGAGGGAAAGCGGAATATTAAGCGAACTTCCATCATACATTACTCTGAGAGCGGAGCTTGGACAGGTACGGGTTAAATGAATCTTCCTCCCATAACGTCGCTCATCACTGGGACCACGACTGCAGTGTTTCAATCTCCGTACGTACTAACCTTGGTATATGCCTTCAAACAAGCACTGGCAATGAAGGCATCAGACTTCCTTGAGCACACAGATACTTACTCCTGGACTCAGTCAACGCTCTCCCTCATAATGTATTCATCCTCTTTTGCTCTTTTTGCAGTTCCGCCCCATTTGATGACTGTCGACTTCGCTTCCGCTGCATTTAAGCAAGTTAACCGAAAATCTATGCTTTGAGTTGTGCTACACGTGTCTTCTGTCCTAGGTCTTGTGTTTAAGAGCCGTGTATATCCGTGATTCGGCGTGATACCTTCGTGTGTCGCCTTTCCTTTTACCTTCGGTATGTCGCGTTTCACCTTCTACCTAATGCTGTGGTCTACAATTTAACTGATGATTTACCCTCCTTCGTGCATTAATTACCAAGTAGGCTCAAGATCAACCAATTCATATGATCATCGTTCCTGATAATATCGCTTATATTCTCTACATGAGTATAGGAGCACTGAAAGTTGGCTATTAGCCTCCTCTAGTGTAAAGCGCTTGATGCTGATGTAGGGACATTACTGACCGCTCTTTGACCTTGGTTGAATTGCAGGAACACTCTTCTCACAACCCTGATAGTATCACTATTTCCTGTCACCGGTGCGTTATTATATGTGGAGATTACTCGACAAATAGATATCAAAACATCTGGATTTTGGCAGTGCGTGAGTTATCAGGTTGGCTTTCTCTCATGCCATATAGGATGCAAGGCGTCCCCTAGCCGAGGATACGGATAAATATCAAAGCCAAGGGACAACAGATTGACAACAGGTAAAAGTGGATTCTATAAATAGAAACCCGAGGCAGTTCTGCTGGCCAATTACGAATTGCCAAAGCCTCACGATTCAAGACCTTAGTGAGTATATTTCAAAATGGGTCTATCCATACTTCATTCGGTTTACAGGGGTCTGCTCACGTTCCCATACTGTAATTGCAGCACCACAGATCATCATGATGCATGACTATAACTATAAAGGTATACGCTCAAAAATGTCACAAGCAGACCTACGGTCCCTCTGCCTTCCTCGAGGTATTCTCTGGATACTCTCTACTTCGTTGACGTCTTGACTCAACCTACTCTCCAACTCGACGCGTAATGGTTGAAGGTATCGGAAGCAACATGGGGAACCAGTGGGAAAATATCAAAATCAGCAAGGAGAGCACCGTCGTCGGTCATGATACAGGTGGTGTGAGTACGAGTAGCTTTGTCCAACTAGCTGTGGGCGGGATGACTTGTGCGGCATGTGTTGGGGCTATTGCAGATGCGGTTTCTGAGCTCGAAGGAGTCTCCGACATTTCTGTCAACTTACTGGGAAAATCTGCTTCGGCGGTAGTTATTCGATCAGCGCTCGTGGAATCCATTGTGACATGCGTCGAAGATATTGGCTATGAATGCCAGGTTATTTCAGTAACGCCAGTCAAGTCCGCCAAAGCCTCCGAGAAGGTTAATGAAGCACCGAACGTCCGTACCGTTGGAGTTGAAGTACTGGGGCTGAAGACTATGTAAGTTGTTCTCTAAACCAATATCGATATGAGGAATGACGAAGAAATAATTTGACAGTCCAAAAGCCATTTTAGCCGCTCTTGCGAATGGGGAACTTTCTTCGAGGGTGGAAATACTCAAGTCTTTCACCAAACATCCTGATAATGTACTTCTTCTGAGTTACACTCCTTCTGCGCCGACTTTTACAATCCGAACAATTTTGGCTGCACTCTCCAATGCGACCTCTCCCCCCGTGACACTCTCGCTGTGGCATTCGCCTTCAACGGATGAAGTCGCACGTCGCATGCACCGAGAAGAGCAGAGAAACCTGCTCCTCCGTCTCACGGTTGCCGTCGTCACCGCTATCCCCACATTCATCATCGGAATTGTGTACATGTCGCTTCTAGGGAAACAAGATTCTGGTCGACGTTTCTTCGAAGAGACTGTATGGGCGGGTCAAATATCCAGAGGTGAATGGGCTTTGTTCATCCTTGCCACGCCGGTTATGTTCTACTCTGCGGAAGTAAGTGATCCACCATCGCGGTCGTAGCGGCTCTTACGCCATTTCAGGGCTTTCATCGCAGATCTTTGAAAGAACTGTGGGTTTTGTGGAGACCAAAAAGTCGGGTATCCCTGATATATCGCTTTACTCGGTTCGGGAGTATGAATTTACTTGTGAGTGCATCAATCTCATCCTTCGTTTGTTGCGATGCTTGAAGACTGATAAGCTGTAGATATCTCTTGGCGTATCCGTGGCGTACTTCGCATCTATCGCTGAGCTTGCGATGTCTGCCGGAAGGGATCCAAATGACACCAGTTTCTCAACCGACTCAACAACTTACTTTGACTCCGTTGTCTTCCTGACCATGTTCTTACTCATTGGTATGCATGCTGGGTCTCTATATCTAATATGCTACTATCTTTACTGCAGGACGATATATTGAAGCCTTTAGCAAGCATCACGCAGCGAACTCAGTCAGTCTCCTCACGAAGCTGCAAGGTTCGGAAGCTCTCCTTCTGAACTCCAACTCAATTTCTTCGTCTACTACTTCTCTCACGCAAAGCGAGGACCAGGAGAAACAGTGCTCAAATCCTCTATCTGACTCTATGGTAGAGAAGGTATCTGTCGACCTTCTTGAGGTGGGGGACATCGTGCGTGTTCCGTCAGGAGCAACGCCCCCTGCGGATGGCACGATTGTCTCGTTAGAAACTACCCATTTCGATGAGAGCTCTCTCACAGGGGAGAGCCGGAGCGTGACAAAAACCACTGGGGATCATGTCTTTGGTGGGACCATCAATAAACTGCGCGTGATTGACGTGAGATTAGATGCAGTAGGTGGGGAGACCATGTAAGTCCTTGCGTACTTGTATCCACGTCGATGACACCAAATCTCCAGGTTGGAAAAAATTATCGAGGTAGTCCGCCAGGGACAAACTAGGAAAGCGCCTGTTGAGCGTCTTGCAGACTTGCTAACATCCTACTTTGTGCCGGTCGTGACAACTCTCGCGATAGTAACCTGGATCATATGGTTAAGCCTTGGTCAGAGTGGTGTGTTACCTCCCGATACCCTGTCAGGCAGCGTTGGAGGATGGCGTATGTGATTTGCCACATTGTTATCATTGTTGATAATTGACACAACGCACAGCTGTCTGGTCTCTTGAATTCGCCATAGCTGTATTCGTCATCGCATGCCCGTGCGGCATAGGCCTTGCAGCTCCCACAGCTTTATTGGTTGGTTCTGGATTATCTGCAAAGCATGGTATCCTCGTTCGGGGAGGTGGTGAAGCCTTCCAGGATGCGTCGAAGATTGATATCATGGTGTTTGATAAAACTGGGACACTGACTGAAGGTATCGAGCCAAGCGTCACAGACGTTATTCTACCATTACGCCTGTCTGGAGGAGGGGCAGACGACCAAGCCCTCAACGAAGATGCAAAAACTCAGAGGAGACAAATATCGAGTATTGTGCTGCACCTGACCTCTGCAAGCTCTCATCCATTATGTGTCGCACTGCGACGTTATTTTCAGGGGGAAGAGACATTACCAATGGTTGCGAACGACATCGAGGAACTGCCGGGGCAGGGTATGAAAGGCACATTCCGCTATCACATTGGAGAGACTAGCACGACAGAATTCAAAGCTCTTATGGGCAATGAAGCTTGGCTTTATGAGAACGGTGCGGTCCCTGACCAACGTGCCTCAGAATTTCTCTACCGTACGAAATTGGAAGGGAAAAGTGTTATTCTCCTTGCCATCGCCGAAGATAATTCAGACACCCTACCTTCATTTATCAAAGGCAGATCTTCCATTGCAGCACTTTTCGCTGTCGCGGACCCAATACGAGCTGAAGCCCCCTACGTCATCGCTCAACTCCATTCACAAGGGATAGAGACATGGATGATTTCAGGAGATAACGAGATCACGGCAAGAGCTGTTGCGAAATCTGTTGGGATTCCGTCCGAGAATGTTATCGCAGGCGTGTTGCCACAGCAGAAGGTATGTTTCATGAGCTAAATCCTTGTCAACGTTCTTCATGTTAACCAAGGGATTACAGGCAGCGAAGATTGAGTGGCTCAAGGCTCTACCATCGCGGAGTGTAAGAAATCGCGACCGCGGAGAGCGAAAAGACTCAAAGCAGAGGAGACGAGTTGTTGCCATGGTGGGAGATGGAATCAACGATGCCCCGGTGCGTCCATTGTCCTCATTTAATGTTCTTCTCTCTGAGTAGGGAAGTTTAGGCGTTGACGGTCGCAGACGTAGGAATTGCTATTGGGTCAGGAAGTGACATTGCCCTATCTAGCGCAAAATTCGTCCTTCTGTCGTCTAACCTCCAGAGCTTGCTTACATTGACTGACCTTTCGAGAAAGGTTTTCAATAGGATCAAGTTCAATTTCGTGAGTGTTGGTTGTTCCAGTTTTGGCCAGCACCATGAAAACTTTCTAGGGCTGGGCGATTGTCTACAATTTGATCGCGCTCCCAATCGCAGCTGGAGTCATCTATCCTGCGGGGCAGACCAGGCTTAACCCTGTATGGTCATCGTTGGCCATGGCGTTGTCGTGAGTAGGAAAATCTAATCACATCCGAAAGTTTTTGACGAAGTGCATCTTCAAGGTCGACTTCGGTTGTCTGCAGCTCCCTTCTTTTGAGGTTATATAGGCCGCCGGCATCAATGGACTCGAACGACACGTCCACCATCAGGGAAGACGCAAAACTCGAAGTCTGAAGCTACATTCTACCCAAGTCTATACACACGGGATTACAGCCTTCTCTGCTGAAGAATGCAATGTGAAATTTCGAGAAAATCATGATATAGCAAATGAACGCCATGCTCGTTACAGTTGTGAAAGTCATGTGGATAAAATGAAGCGTTAAAAAATGATACAGTCAATACGAGTAACGGTATCTAACCGAGACCAGGTCAGTGATAATATTTGGACAGGGAAATGGAAGATTATCGCACTCGTCATTCCCGCTCAACCGGATGCAAGCTTCGATCTCCTTTGACCTAGGACGCAGCGCGCATTTGAAGGGCCTGGGGATCCTGTTGGGCCATGTAGCGTCTATCAAGAAAACCCTTTCAACATGTTAAGATTTACCGTATGATACCAGGTCCATATTCGTGGTCTAGACCGGCTGAGGAATCGGACTTGCTGAAATCGAAGGCTGTAATGAAAGAGGCCACCGTAATCCAGATAGAAGAGAACGCCATATATCGACCTGGACAGATTCTTTTCTTGCACACGTAGCGTTAGCCAGGTTTAAAGTAGGTGTTTCAGTCCAACGTGCCTTCTACCAAATCCCCAAATCGCATGGTCGGGGTCCTTGATAGTATTATTGAAAGCAAGGCAATCTGGCGTTAAGAATCTTTCGGGTTTGAACGTAAACGGATCGGGATAAACGGATTCGTCGTGTAGCATCGCCCTTCAGCGACGAATGATAAGAAATTGTAATGAGGATCGACTCCGTCGTGTTCAGCGCACTTACCATGCGTTAGCAAAAATGATTGAGCCTTTTGGGATTCTATATCCTCGATATTCATCTTCGGCATGCGACAGGTGCGGCAGCGCTACCCGCAACAACATCAGTATGGACACAACAATATGAATTCCAGCGGGACTCACCAAGAGGAGCGGTATCTCTCCAACGCATGCTCTCTTTGACAATTGCAGTAACGTATGGCAGCGATTTCTCGTCATCAAAATCAGGCAGAGTACCAGGTTTGAGTACTCGATCAATTTCTTCATGAGCTTTCCTTAGAACATCCGGATGATTAAGAAGAGCGATAATGCACGTTGCGACTGTCCCCATGGTCTGTGGATCGCTTCAGTAATCCTGCAAACTGGCGTCGAGATTGACTTTGCCACTTACTGAATCGGCGCCAGCTGGATGTACCAGTGTAATTAGTACCGATTTCAAGATGAGTCTAGGCAGATGAAATCAAACCTCCAAACAATGTCGCTGCCACGGACTTAATATCGTACTCCTGTGTCGTTAGGTCCAATTGATCGTCCAACTTCTCCAAGCTGGCCTGGCAGAAGGAAGGTCGCGAAGTTCCATTTCTCTGCACAATATTATTCAGAGATAATATAAAGAGTTGGGACTCAGGCCTACAATTTCAACTTTCGCGCTTTCAAACGGCATGTCCCGAAACGCTAATGCTAGCTCACGCCATGCCTTTGCTTTTCGCTTGAAGCTAGCACCAGGAAACCAATCGGGCACATACTTCAAAGCGGGAATGACGTCGACAAGAAATGTTCCTGGTATGAGAGCTGGGACACACGGATCGACACTAGCTTCGGCAAGTTGTATGAATTTATCCGTCTTGGAGGCTATCTCAAGCCCATACGTGGTTGAGAGAATGGCTTCACCAGAAAGGCTATGATGTTGGGATGTCAACAAATTGAGCAAGTCACCCCAGGTCAAGCAAACACTTACTGGCGAAGATTGCCCATCAGGTCATCTGGATCATCTAGAAGTCTACCAAGAAGGCCCCTCGCAGATTTCAGTTCATGTGGCCGAAGCTTCAATGCGGCAGAAGGGTGAAACGAGAGATGCATAAGTCTCCGAAGTCTTCTCCTAAAGTGATGTGGGATGCGAATCAGACGCTAGAGGTTTAGTCTCATGATAGTATTACCAGGTTTCTCCTAGAAAAATCAGTTGAGCTAGCCTGTATACATCAAGTGTGAACTCTTGTACCATAATCCATGAGCCCGAAGTTGAAGTCCCAGCCCATCAATTCAACTACCATTGGCAGTCGTGGCCTGAAATACTGTTGTAAATACACCAGCAAAACCTATCATTGACTGGAATGTGTTACCGTCCAGAATGAATTGTCGACCGCTTCTCAAGCAGTTCAACCGCCGCATCATAGGTTCCAAGAACAATGATACTTGTGCCTGCGACATCAAGATGAAGAATGTCCGTATCTCAAGAATTTGGCAGTTGGCCGGGATTGCCCAAAAATATGCGTAATGTTATAGACGTACCCAATTCTTTACTCCACTTTGCATATGTCTCCCATTGCAAACTTCGCGGCACATTGAACAGGTTCCCGACTAGAGGCAGTTTCTTTGGACCAGGTGGCAGCGGAAGACGGCCTCTTCGATGTTTGACGAAAAGGAGCAGCGTGAACAAGAACGCAGCTCCTGCAAGGAGGTCGAGAGCAATCATGATTCCACTGTGGTAAGCGAGAAGAGCGCCAAAACAGACCCCCAGGCCCCAATCGTACTACTTATGCTTCGCGGCAGAAACTGGACAGTGGAGTTCTTCAATCAGCTGATGACATGTTGGCAGACTGGACTAACCACTTCGATGTGGGCAATTGAAAGGGTCGATAATCATCTTGTAAAACCGAGCTGTCAGAACGAAACGACAAACCAAGTCACGTTGGCCGCAGACATAAGTAACACCGATATTTGTCGTGGAATCGCAAAAATAGTAGTAGGCCAATCCAACTATAATAAGGCCGGTTCGGCTGTTGAGCAGGCGAGGTGTCTCTGCAGCTGTACCATATGTATATCCACCCAATACCGACCTGCGAGTTTGCCGTAAGTCGTTTGGTAAGTACCTCGTTATCACTGTCATGTTAGGACCCAGTGGTCGAGAGCAAGTCAACAATCGGACGCAGGGTCCATTTCGAGCACACAGTCAGGCACTCGCGGAAGCATTCTTTGAAAGCTACCTTTTCCGGAAGGACGTAACGAGTTGGTGATAAGCATTCAGACATACCCAATAAACGATGCACCAGTCTCTTACGCCATTCTTGGGTAAGGCAGCATCAAGTCCAGGAGTTGTGTTCATGCAATCGTTAACCACTCTAGCTCAAAGTCCGGCTGCCAAGTTCATCAGTGACTTGGGACACCTCAAATGAAGACGTCAAAACGGCTAACATCCAAGTTGCCATTCATTTCCTATCCAAGATTTCAGAATTCCATTAAAAAATTCTGATACGTACGTACTTATGTGTGTACTTAGCATAGTAAGATATTTGATATCGAGGAGGCAGCGCTTGAGCAGCGGAGTCACCTCACAAGTTCCCTCTTCATGCAATGCCCGGAATATGTAGTAGTGGGTACTGGCAACGGACGGTTAATTCAAACTCCGACCGCAGGGGTCCCACACGCCAAAAAGACGCGATCTTTTGGCTAGACATAGCAGAGCACGATCAAGTAACATTGGGGGTAGGTTTGTATGGTGTTTTTGGTTGAAACTTCAATTCTATATGTATTCCATTGGACAGAATTAGAGATTTTTGTGGTGATCATGGTTACTCCGTTTCCGCCTTCGCTATTGCACGACATTTTGGCACAGAAAACATGATTCTGTCCAATAGAATACAAATAGAATTACCATTTGACGCGTGCCCAGCACTTGATTTGGTCCCAAATGACCTGAAACAAGCTGCCCAGAGGGTCATCGAATAACGATGTATGCTACGGGCACAAATACTACCGTACCGTTGTGATTACCTTACACTACTTTTTGATACATCCTGGCCGACAGGCGGCGGGAGCAGCAAGGTAAAACCTGTCGCCCTTTTTTTTTTTTTTTTTTGCGACTGACAGGAGTCCCGAGGGAGTTCCCCCTTCCGGAATAATAGCAACATTAATTCCTCCTCGAGACAACACTCCCTTGTGTCCGGAGATCGTAAAACAGGCAAGACCGTCTCGCGGATTAAGCAGTATTGTACGACGATGTCTATATTAGACCATCTTTTAATAGTCACACGTAAAACAGGCAAGACCGTCTCGCGGATTAAGCAGTATTGTACGACGATGTCTATATTAGACCATCTTTTAATAGTCACACTTCATCTGGTGAATGTGCGGTGTAGGGCGTGAGGCATTCAAAGAGCCTTAGCACCGCATAGCAGTATCTAGCGGTTTCGCGAAGCACTTGCGGGTTGGAATGGCGGGTCAGCGCTAGTAACACAGCGAGGGCGTCCGTGGATTGCAGTACATGGGTTATGCGGCCATCAATATCCATAAGTGAAGCAGCGTAAAATTTGCCGATGGCGGCTTTGGCGTATAACAAATATATAGCATTATATTCGTGGTACATGCACTCTGCTCATACTGTTTGTGGCGTCGCTGTGTCGTAGTCTCCCTTTGACCAATTGCATCTTGTGCATATCCATTTGAATTGAATACCAATGTATGGGTATTACAGCAGCCTGGATGGAGGGGGGTCGAAACCCGTCATGGATCATCCATTCTCGTTTCGCCCGAGTGCATTCTCGTTTCGACCAAGTGCGTTCTCGTTTCACTCGAGTGCATTCTTGTTTCGACCGATTGCATTCTCGTTTCGACCGAGTAGTACTGTATGGGCGTATCGGTAGGTTGGGCGGAAAGGGGCTAAACCCCGTCATCCAACATGCACATCGTGCATCCATCCCTTGTACGGCCTCATTTTGCTTTCTCAGTTTAACCGAGTAGTGAGGGCATCCCAGGCTATCTCTAGAGCGAGAATTGGGCCATATTGACCAGCCACCATTGCTCAATCGACGTCCGACGATTTTTGATATGTGAGACATGATGGTGATAGTGAAGTTATTGTTTGATGCTTTGGAAAAAGAGGAGAACAACTCTATGGCGCGCGCTCTGTCTGTGCGAACAATCGATCACTCACACCAGGGCTTTTTCTCCAATCCTTTCACTGACGATGATGTCGCCTGGGGCAAATTGAAGATATCGAGACACATGCACACCGCGGAAGGTTTTGATGAACTGTCTTATGCGAAAATAATGGACATACCAAACGCCTCTATTGCGACGCTCTTCAACCAATGTGTTACTACACTAGACGCGCCATCGCATTGGATGCTTACAAAGTTAATTGGTATTCCAAAGGAAGGCAAAGACCCAAAGAACCCAGAAAACTACCGGATCATTGGTCTTGAGTCATGTTTCTTGAAACTAATGACACTGCTCGTGGACAAGAGGCTGCGCATGTGGGCCGCCGCTAACAATATCATACCGGACTCGCAAAACGGATTCCGTGAACACTACCGCACTAATAATAATTCATTTATCCTCCGCTGTGCAGTGGACCGGGTTAGAGCGGAAGGGAAACCGCTGTATGTTGCGTTCGTGGACCTTAGTAATGCATTCCCCTCAACGGACTTGTCAACACTGTGGGCCAAACTCTACAGAGCTGGGGTTGCGGGTCCCCTGTTCGACTGGCTTCGGATGCTTTACGAACGCATGCAATATGTGCTTGTCCATGGCTCTGAAGAGGCAAAGCGTAAAATTAGAGCCCGATTGGGACTCATGACTGGGGACACACTGTCACCAGGTTTATGGCTTATATACTTTGCGGACCTGCTATTCTCTGACGATGACGACGACGTACAACTTGCCTGGCTTTTAATTGCCCATGTTGAGCAAGCGGACGATGTTGCTCTATTCTCAACTACTTTGCGCGGTCTCCAAAAACGACTCAACACATTTGTGCGATGGTGCAGCCGGAATTCTATGTTACTCAATATCACCAAATCCTTTTGGATGATTATTGGAGCGCTACTACGCCTGAACGAACATCTATACGTTAACGGCGAGCCGCTGAAACTTGTAACAAGTTACAAATATGTTGGACTAACGTTCACGTCAACGGGCGCTTCCCTTCTTGATCAACATTACCCAATCCAGGCCAGCAATGCCCGAGGAGCTGGTAACGCCATCTTTATGATCCAGTCGCGCACGGGCCCAATCCCGCCAAGGGAGGGTATTATGCTGTACATGGCAAGAGTTGACCCTCATCTAACGTCTGGGTGCGAAGTCGCTATTGACACTAGGCCCGCATCGCTGAAACTGCTAGAGGATGTTCAAATCCAGTTTCTCCGCAGACTACTAGGTGTGAACCCTAAAAGTGTTCTTGCCATACTGTACTCCGAAACGGGCGTTCTACCGGTTCGTTACAGACGTCTAATGCTAGCGCTCAAATATCTTGCATATGTACTGGGGCCAACAGCTGGGGAGTACACCAAAGCGTGCGTCCAGGACTCCCTGCAATTGGCGCTAACAGGTTCACCCTGCTGGATAAACGACCTACGCATAGTACTCGCGCGCTTGCCCATTCCAGTGGCACTCGAGATGTCCCACATGTCTGTGACTGGTATACAAGATATAATAAAGATGCTGGATGTGTCCTGTCGAGACTGGCTAAATATGGAGATCAATCGTATGGAAAGAACATATTTGTTACGAGGCCGCCACCCGCAGTCTGCCATGCGTTTGCGCTCCTACCTTGCGAATGTCCCCTACGCGCCGCACAGGGTTGCCATTACCAGATTGCTTGTCTCGTCTCATCGCCTGGGAATTGAGGTCCTGCGTTACGCCAGACCACTTGTACCTCGACAGCTTCGCCTGTGTCGTTTCTGCCGTACTGCGGTCGAGGACGAAGTGCACGCCATGATCCAATGTGCACATGTCGACATTGCTACTCTACGTCAACAACTGTTTAATACGCTTGTGCATATAGATAGCCGCATGTCCCGGGTATTGCAGTCCACGGACGCCCTGGCTGTGTTACTAGCGCTCACCCGCCATCCCGACCCGCAAGTGCTTCGCGAAACCGCTAGCTACTGCTATGCGGTGCTCCGACTCTTTGATTGCCTAACGCCTTACATTGCACGCGCTCTGCATGAGGTGTGACTATTAATTACGGGTCTAATATAGACACAATCGTGCAGTACTGCTTAATCCGCGAGACGGTCTTGCCTGTTTTTTCGATCTCCGGACACAAGGGAGTGTTGTCCCGAGGAGGAATAATGTTGCTATTATTCCGGATGGGGGAACTCCCTCGGGACTCCTGTCAGTCGCAAAAAAAAAAAAAAAAAAAAAAAAAAAAAAAAAGGGCGACAGGTTTTACCTTGCTGATCCCGCTGCCTGTCGGCCAGGATGTATCAAAAACAGAGTAAGGTAATCACAACGGTACAGTAGTATTTGTGCCCGTAGCATACATCGTTAGTAAATTACTGCGTGTATGTAGTACGAACCCCAGTTGTTCCACTGGGACCCCAATACTGGTTCTCTCTCTCTCTCTCGAATTGTTGGGCAAATGTACACTTATGTAATCAAATTAACGCGTCGAGACGCGCCTTGCCGTTGCTGAATACCCCGCGTTGAAGACTTTTCCTTACGAAACACGGCCCTACCATCATCCTGGAGCCTCTCCATGAGTCTAGACAGAGTTCCGACCATAATTAGCGTACTAGAGCATTGTCAGCAGGTGGTGAGCGTCGATGCTCACGATTTGCCACGAATTCATCAGAAATTGCCATTACATAAGCTCACACGTTTCGGATCGGCGTTGCCAGTACCCAGTAGTAGGTCTTCCAGCAGGCTTTTGAATTAGTGAAAGCGGCTCACAAGTGGCTCAGGCAAACTCAAGCATCGCCCGGTGGGTGGCCTCTGGGTGAGAGTGACTGTCGATGCAAGGCGTGAAGGTTGCACTAAGATGTGGATAAGAGTCCGTGAGAATACGTATGGCCAGATATGGCCAGTGCCTTCTGTTAATCTCCTCCAAGCCTCCTCTTCGAATTGTTCAGCCAACGACTCCCATTGACATTGGCACTCGGCACATATAAATCTTTCCATACTACATACTGTCAACGACTCCAGAGCAGAGACCTGACACCTGCTTGAAGCTTCGTCCATCGAACATCTGCATGACTCCTGCATTGTTCGAAATCCCAGTTCCACTCGCTGTCGCAGGACTCCGGATAGAGTCAAAATAGCATGCTTCGGATATCACCCCCGTAAACCAATCTCTGTCGATGTGGATCATGCTTGATTAACCCCACGATGTCATCATGCCGTTTTAGCGGGTCCCCACATACAAACACATAAACTCTGAACGGCCAATTGTCGTTAAAGTCTCTTAGTAGGTCCTCCGAGGTAGGGCATAGCAACCTCGGATTATTTGTTGCAAAGAAATCTATTCTTGAGGTCTATTATTAGCTTTGCCGATCCTCAATGGCTGTTTCCCCCTCGAAAGACGAAGGAGATAACCGATGTCGAGGCGAAATATGTCCGTGGTTGGGACTACGAGTGCCACCTCCTGTGGTTCTCGCTGCTCAAGTGTCTTATATCTCAGATTTTCAACATTCATGCACGATGTATCCAATGCTATTTTACTCTTCTCGGTAACTCGTCGGACGGCATGGACTCTGTGAAAACCTAGGGAATCTACACGAGCCGACATATATAACAGGGGATGGCTCGTGGGTCTTAAGACAACATACAATCTCTCAGTCGTTGTCTAACATGTCACTATTTGCTATTGGGCTATTCTTTGGTCTTGGCGCCGCCTCTGTGAGCGCACAATCAGCTCTGTACGGACAATGTATGGTGCCTCCTTGTTTGATTTATCAAACAATCTCTAACGAGACGACCTACAACAGGTGGTGGCGTTGTAAGCAATCTGAGTGTTCTGTCGACTGCAACGCTGATATCTACTTTAAAGGGCTGGGCAGGAGCAACAACATGTGTTTCTGGAGCTGCTTGCTCAAAGTTGAATGACTGTGAGAGCCACCCTCGAATTTCAATAAGTCACGACTACTGAGAATTGCTTCTTGTCCTCAGACTATTCTCAATGCCTGCCTTCGACCGCCGTACCAACAACAGCAGCCCCGCCACCGTCAACAACTATCGCAGGCCCTTCAACTCCTTCAACCACTACAGTAGCCGCTCCACCGTCGAACCCCTCTGCGACGTGTGCGCCAAGCCTCTCTTCCAGAGCGACAGGAGCCTTGCAACATACCGGAATCAATATCGCTGGATTTGATTTCGGATGCAACTCTGACGGGGTTAGTCTCAATTAGCTCTCCTCAGATGTAGAGCCACTGACGGAATATGTTATGCCTTGTACAGATGTGCAATGCCAGCGGTGCCTGGCCGCCTCTTCTCAAGTATTATGGCCATGATGGTGAAGGCCAGATGAAGCACTTCGTCAACGATGATGGGTTCAACACGTTCCGTTTGCCAGTTGGATGGCAATTCTTGACTAATGATGCTATGTCGGGGACAATCAATCAGACTAACCTCCAGATATACGATGATCTTGTTCAGGTCAGTTTTCAAAATTCTGATCTGAGAAAATTACGGCTCACTGATCAAATTTGCGATATAGGCATGTTTGAATACGGGAGCCAGTTGCATCATCGACGTGCACAATTATGCGAGATTCAACGGAAAGGTATTCAACTCACTTTGTTCTGGATAAAGTTGCCGGGCTAAAGGCGTGGTAGATTGTTGGCCAAGGTGGACCTGCTAACGACGTGTTGGCTACTCTGTGGGGCAATATTGCGACGAAATACGCCTCCAACCCCAAGATTATTTTCGGAGTGTACGTATCTCACGGATTCTTTAGGTATTAGAGCTGACGTACTAAATTCAGTATGAACGAGCCTCACGACGTACCTGATATCAACTTGTGGGCGCAAACTGTTCAAGCCGCCGTCACCGCCATTCGTAACGCAGGGTATGCCCTTCCTCGAGGTTGCTTCAACATGCCAGAAACTCATCGTTCTATTTCTCACTAGAGCGACATCGCAGGTTATCCTCCTGCCTGGAAACAACTGGACCTCAGCACAAACATTCGTTTCCAATGGCTCAGGCGATGCACTCAAGAAAGTCGTCAATCCCGATGGTACCACCAACGGCCTCGTATTCGATGTCCACAAGTACCTCGACAGCGACAACTCTGGGACTAACACGTGAGTCATATTGTTAAATGGCAAAACTCTAAACAAACTGGATTGATCAAATATTCGTTTCTCAGTGAATGTGTGACCAACAACATTGCAGAAGCCTGGGCTCCTCTCGCCGAATGGCTGCGTTGCAATGGTCGTCAAGCATTCAACACGGAGACCGGGGGTGGAAACACCGCTTCTTGTGTCAAGTATCTTTGCCAACAAATTGCATTCCAGGCTCAGAATTCTGATGGTACGCGTTGGCTAGCTTTTGCATTTGAGTAAGAATTTTGCATTTTGACGCTTTCATCCCTATCTTTCAGTCTTTCTCGGATACATTGGCTGGGCAGCCGGGAACTTCGACGTCGGTGAGTGAAATTCTCTACCTCACTAGAAGGGCTCAACCTGACTCTGGGGGACTTTACATAGGTTACGTTCTTGGTGAGCACATATACCACTAACTAGGGTATTGTATATTAACGACAATGTTTTCAGGTGAAGTACCAACAGAGAGCGGCACCACCTGGACCGATACGATGCTCGTCAAAAGTTGCTTGGCCCCGAATTCTGGGTCGCAAAGTGGACCGACTTCGTAGAAGCGTGTACTCGTAAACCTTGCTTACATGTAAAAGAAGTTGAGAATAAGAATCATGCATCTCGTCCCACCTAGAACCGTGATTTAAATCGACCATTCCTTCTCTCAACGTCTTCGCTATGAGTGAGGTTATGAGATAAAACGCTACGTACCCAATATCGGGCCGTATGCCCCGGCTACGTCTTGGGGGACTATCATTACTGCACGGAAGTTGGTGCTGACAAGTGTCATCATTCTTGACTTTCAGACAATTGAAATAACTGCGAAGTGACTAAGGCTGCCAAGGTGGTGTAAGGCTGTATTGTTGTGGACCCACACGACCCCCTCTTCCAATTACGGCATATTGATTCATATTTACATCCGCCGGTATGCCATACTTAGCCTCGCCAAGTGGAGCCCTAATTTCCTCCGTCTTACTTCGTTCACGACGACGCCAACGATGGACTACTGTCTTTCGTGCTTTGGGATTTCCAAACCTACAGACAATGAACGCGATCCCCTTCTACCAAAGCACACTCAAAGACGTGATCAACGCGGTCGGCGCGGGAATGATTCGCAGGATGTGGAGCGGCCAATGGTCGATAAAGTAGTCGATGTGCTCGCAGCTCTCAACGCGGGAAAACTTCCGTCCCAGGCCCAATTCACACACATCTTGCAGGCTTCTCTTAGATCGGACCTGCTCACAGATGACAGAGGCAAGGTCGTTCCAGGCAATGGACCCATGAGCAAACAGGGACGTAAGGTCTTGGGTGATGTCAGGGACCTTGTCCAAGCGCTGCTACGGTTTGGATTAGAGAAGAACAGTATGTCCACTTTTCACATGCTTCGTTACTTATTTGCCAGACTTACCTGGGTTCCAGGCGACGATAAACTCCAAGAGGTGTATTTCCAAATTCTTCAAATCGATGCTCCTCCCGTACCCGCGGTCAATGTTGACGTTTCTGGGGCGAAAGAAGCTGGACAAGCGGCGTTGGACGCCACACAACAGGGCGCTTCGGAAGTGAAAGACCAGGGTAAACTATATCTCCACATGCATTCGAATCTCTCTTACACCGATGATAGTTCCAGCACAGGACGAGTTGGCGTTTGACACCTCCACCTTCCTTCATGCACTACGCACTCTATTAGAAACGTCCCTTTCATCATCCGTGTTCCGCCTAGTCCTCGTTGATCTCTTCTCCATAGCGCGAGACCTTTTGGCCCACGCCGCTGCTGATGTTGGGCATGCAGCGCTCAGAGTCCAACAAGCTGCAGAGGAGGTCGAGAAAAAGGCTCGCGAAGGCGATGACGTCATCGCTGAGGAAGATGATGGCGAACTCAAAGTTAATGTGTCTATCGACGACCTGAAAGATAAGGGGAAGGCAACGGTGGACAAAATACAAACCGGCGCCAAGGACATGAAGAATGAGTGGCAAGGGGTGGTTGAAGACGTTTCGGACAAAACGAAGGAGAAAATTCTCCAGCGAATGCAGCAGGTATGCTCACTCTCAATTACTCGCCCTGGGCTAAAACTGTAGCCCTATTATCAGGTCATAACGCGCATCCAGAGAGACCCAGCATCTCACTCTGCGATAAATGCTATGCTAATACTTGCACGGAAATATGCGGAGAAGTTTGCCTCAGCCTCTGATGCAGCCTCCTCCGCAGTTGTTGATGCGGCAAGACACACATCAGAGACACTCACCAGTGGAATGAATGGAACAAATTACCCCCCGCAACCGTACGAATCGCAGCAACCGGAGACACCTTCTCTCGATGTCACCTCTCTTGCCTTGCTCCAAGATGTCAAAGAAGTCCTGCAGCGCTTAGGTCAGGGTCATTCACTCGACGCACTTCTCGCAGCGTCAAAACGGGTTGTAAGAGATTTGAACGATGTTCCGACTGTGCTTGGAGATGAGTTGAGCAAAACGCTCGAGGACAAGGTGGACCAAGCTGGAGAGGAGGCGCAGCCATCCCCTACGCCTGGAAACGCCCCACCAACCAAGGGCAAGGGTAAACACAAAAAGAAGAAGGGACGAAAGGGCTGGTCGACGGATAAGCACAAGCTACAAGAAGAAACTACGATGTCGCCCTCGGAGTCACAAGGCCAAATGTCCCCCATAGGGCACAATACGGAGAATCCGTTGCGCACATATTTTTCTCGTATCGGCGCATACCTCGACGAGGCACTCGAAAAGCCTGGGTGGGCAATGTCTAAAGACGGAGCGAAGCTCTTAGAAAGTCTCTTTGACGAGGGAGTCGAGCTAGTGAACGTGGTTGGAGAATCTATCATCGACGTTGGCGAAAGAATTTGCAGACACGGAAGCCGAGAAAGGGGGCCAGAGCCCGCATCCATCATTCCAGCTCAATCCGAAAGACGAAGATATCCGACGACAGTTCAAAAAGGATCTCAAGAATCTCATGAATGAGGCAGAGATTTATGTTACCGCCGTGGAGCGTGACAAAACGACAATGAGAGTCCTGCGAGTCCTGGAAGTGCTCGGAGAGGACCTCTCTGGGCTCATGTTTCAAGGCACCAAGAAGGGCCGCCGCACATTTGCACGGAGCGTCGCAGGAATGAGAGGATGGACTGATTGGATTGGGTGGGCTATCCCTCGCCTCATGCGCATGATTCCGGGAGGCATGATTCCTATTCCTTCCGTCGAAGTAAAGACGGGGAACATTGAAGGTGGCCTGTACGCGCTCTTTGTTCAAGGACTTGGAAGGGGAGGAGGAGGAGATCCGGTTGGGACCAAAATAGTTCCAGATCGAGTGGTATTGAAAGAGTGGACGGAGGTGAGGATCGATATGGCGGAACACGAACATCCATCAGGAGGCCAGCCTACCCGGACATCGCCATCAGCTTCCAAACCGGGGATACATTCTACTTCACGGGTCCATATGCACTTGGATGGTGTTAGGGCCAAAGTCGAGGGAATGGGGTACTACTTCAAATATACTGGAGGCATGATTGGCTACGAGGACGAAGGAGTGCTTAGCGTCGATGTCGGGATGGGCGCCTTGCATGATGGGCTTGGTGCGGATGTGGAAGTTGAAATTGAGAGCGACAACATCGAGTTCGATACAGGCCCGAATATTCCTGAGATCATTATCGAAGGCGAGTACGACCAAGATGAAGTAGCGAATCTCGACGTTCAAGAAGCTGTGGCGACCAAAGGATCGGCGTGCGGCATGGAGAGAGACGCAGCTGTGGCCGCTGGCGCCCCTGCAGAACCCCTCTTCCGCGTCATTGACGTGAAGATCGCCATGCGCGGGCTGAAGTTCAAGATCGACAAGAGCAGGCATTGGATGTTGAACAAACTCTTGCTGCAGCCACTTGCGGGGCCAGTCGTGGCACGTGTGATTCGGCAAGCTGTGGAAGAGAAAGTCCATGCAGGTTTGTTGGGTTTGGCTCTCAGTCTTGGTGCTGTTGCGAAAGATGCGAAACGGAAAGGGGAGATCAGACGAGCCAAGGAAAGAGCGCGAATCATGCAGAAGCATCCTGTTGGAGGGATGGGTTTGGAAGAAGAAGAGGAGTTGGAAGAGGGCTTAGCCGAGATTTTGGCGGACTGGTGGGGTGCAGTCTTGCAAAATGGTCCCTTGATACTGGGATACGACAATTCTGGGAAGGGCGAGGAGGATGCGGAAGAAGTTGATGTAGAGACTACGACTCGAACCGATGCCACCATGAAGGGCCTCATATACACCAGCTCAACAAGCACCACGACCGCAGAGCAGCCCCGCGGATCACCGGCGATGATGTACAACAAGGCGACTAGGTCAATGGAAAGGGTTGATCTGACGCTTGAGGCTATCGCAGGGGAATCGTCAGCATCATCGCAGCACCAGGACGAGGACGAGACCGTGGTTGCTGTTGGGGGTGGTGCCCAGTTGTTTCCAGGAAAAGGCGGCCCATACGGCGAGGATGGTGAGAGGCAAGGTTTGCTTGAAGGTATCCGCGACGGTGTGAAGAAGGCCGTTGATGGTGCCGTTCAAGGTCTGAATGAAGGCGAGGAAGTCGTTGACAGGGTTGAAAATCGATGGGGAAAGAGCAAGAAAGCAGAGGAGCGGTCGACAGAGACATGGAAGAGCAAAGCTTTTGATTTTTGAAGGTTGGGATGCATGTTCATTTTTCTTGGGTTCGGACACCTGGTTGTTTTGTAAAAAGTAACACTATACATGTATTAAGAGGAATATTTACCTATGTAACGATCTTGTTTCTTGTGAACGCGCTTTGTTTTGCTGCGAGTAACGTGCTAGAAACGAGTCGACTGTAGTTCAGGGGGGAACGCTATCAGTTGTGAATCTTAGACGACGTTATGTTAAGGTTGAACAGTGGCAACAGCAACAGCATCGGATTATCGAGAGCATGAAAATGATAGAAGTATGTATGGAAAAGAATGGACGAACGATAGAAGAAATGCCAGAAGTGAGTCAATAATACTCCTCCTCCTCCGGCTTGTAATTCTTCGCAACATCCCAATACCCTTTGAGCCTCTCCCCAAGAAAATCCTTGGCCTCTCGATCCGTAGGGCAACTCTTCGCCTTGAAACCACTGAATTCGCGATCCCTGAGTGTTCCTTCCCACACGAGGAAACATTTATTTTCCTCCAGTGACTGCGTAGCCTCTCCTTCAGCCTTCTCCTTCCCTTTCGCGGCAGCACCACTCGTCGCAGCCTCGCCTTCCACATCCGAGTCGGGATTCTCCAACTCGACGTCTTCCCCACCCCTCGGTCGTGCAGCCTCTGTCCATGCGATACGGTTTATCATAAGTCGCTTGTAGTTCTTCATGTATTTGGCTGCGCCTTCCACGTAGACTAGGTTGAATCCAGGATTGAAAATGCACACGCCAGTGAGGTTGAGTTGTTCTGCGTTTTTGCGAACCTTGAATTGGTGAGCGGGGTCGCTGAGGATTTTAACCCTGTAAGGAACACCGTAAACATCAGCACATGCCAATAAGAAGAGGCATGAGAACGAACTTGAAGACAGCGCCGTAGATACCCTTCTTATCCTCATCATTTTTCTTGGTCTCAACCTTCTCTCTACGCTGATCGTCTGTGAGCTTCCGTTCTGCATTCATCTTCTCGTGCGTATGTTTACGCATCGCAACTTCTCGTCGAACTCGAGCTTCCACCCTGGTCGGGTCTTGCACGGCATCCGAGGTCAACACCTTCATCAGATTTGCCAGACGCACTAAGAAGATCATGTCATCATCCAGGCTCACGTGTGGCTGGAAAGTTCATACCTTTGGGTGCGTCTGGAGGCAACAAACCCATCCGAATCCTGTCTCGCTTATCCTGCAGCTCCTGCTTGCGTCTAAGCTTTCTCATCTTCTTTTGTTCCTGTATCAAGCAAGAATAAATATAGGTTTCACGACGAAGATAACCAACAGGAGCATACCCTTTTGGTCAGCATCATAGGTTTCAACTCCACTTTGTTCTTCTCTTGGGGAGCAGGAATGGGGATTGGATGTTGAACATAGATGGTGACCGGAGAATCCGGCGTTCTGATGTTCAGGTTCTCCAGCCCGAATGTCTGGATATCTTCATATTTCTTGGTTGGGAGAAGAGCAGCATCCCACCACTCCGAATCTGGAGGAGGCGCCCGCTGTTGTACATATTTTCTTAGAAGGTGCCATGATAATTGGAAGGCGATCAAAACATACCTTGATATGCTTCTCAATTCCCAAATCTCCATCCATACCAGCCTTTCTGGCGCTCTCCGCTATACGTTGCTTGAGGGCTTCCAACTGGATATCCTGCCTCATCTGGTTTCCAAGCGCAACATATTTTCCCTTCGGTACGAAATGGAATTTGCGTCCGGCTCTCTCCCTCGGAGCTCCTTCGAAGCCTGTACCGCCCAAACCTTCCTTGCTTCCAGCACTGTACGGATTGATAGAAGGACTGGATGTGGCAACGGGTGCAGGTGTCGGTGTAGGAGTGGGTAAATTACGGGTGTTGGCTCTGATAGAAGCGAACTTGGGTTGCATAGGTTTGTACCGGTCTTTTTTGGACTGAGGTACGGCTGGTGTGGAGTCGAGGAGAAGGGGATGGGCAGCCATCTTCAATCCAGCACCTTGCTGAGTCTGTTCTACTGGAGTGCCCCTCTTCTTGCCAGCTTGCGGCATCGTCTGAGATCGCATTATTTAGTTCAGTTTGTGAGAATACAATGATAGTGACGTACCATGTACGGATTGTCCTTAACCGCGAGCTTGCTCTGTGCGTCTGCAACACGCCTTTTGGCTTCAGCCACGCGACGCACAAGATCATCTGAGATACCCGCGGCTGGAGTCCCTGCTCCTGATGCAGGCGTTGCAGGTGTCGGACCACTTGAGATGCTTGGTGAAGGAGTGGCAGCATAGACCACTTTCGAGGGTAGAGATGCAGGAAGAATGGGAACTTTGGGAATCGGCGCTGCAAGTCCGATTGGACCTTTCGTAGCTCCAGCACCAGCGCTGGAAAATGCACTATTTTTCATCGCCGCATGCTTCGCTGCTATCTCAGCACGTTTTTGTGCGATGAGCTCTGCTCCCGAAAGTTTCTGCGCTAAGGATCAGATAGGATAAAGTAGGATTAACAGAAGGCGACATACCACACTGGATGAAGGGGTGGGCCCATTGTCACTGGGGGTATTCTGAGTGCGAAAAGAGGTTGGAGAAACGGAGTCAGGAGCAGTTTAGAGGAAATTCACCTTGAATGGGGTGTATGAGTGAAAAGGTACTCACATCGCTAGAGAATTAACGGAGTCCAAAAGTCAGATATCATGAAAGACTTTGGAAAGAAGAAGACTTGTAAACACAAACCTTTTGAGTTTCTTGTTGCTGCCGCCATCCGCAACGGTGCCTTCAAAGGCACGTTTTTTGTCGCTCATGATGAAGGCCCAGTAAAGTCAAAGCAGTATAGTATCTGAATTGCCGGCTCCTGTCGTGTATATGGGGAAAGCGTCCTTGTCGACGGCGATGGTGGTGGCGGAGGGCAAACCTACACAACTCACACCGTGACCCTTGGTGACAAGGAGCCATTCGCGTTTACGTAATCACTATGTTTTCTCTCTCCTCCCTTTCCCGACGGGTGTTGGGCTCAGGTCTTGCTAGGGCTTCACAACTCCAGTCGACGCAACACCATGTCCCTACTGCGCTATCACCACTAAGTCTCTTCTCGCGTGGTCGCGCCCAGCTGGCCCCGAAGCAAGTAAAGAATATCAAACGTCACAAGGGACGCATTCCAATCCCCACTGGAGGTTCTACGAAGGGAACGACCCTCGCTTATGGAGAGTGGGGTATTAGGATCAAAGGGAATGGCGCGAGACTTAGTGCGAAGCAGCTAACAACAGCGCAGGAGGTCATCATGAAAAAGTTGAAGATACTCAAGGGAAGCAAGGTTTATTTGAGAGTGTTTCCCGATATTCCAGTCTGCATTAAGGTGCGCGTCTTTCCCTGATATTCTGAACCACTTTGTTGACAATCTACCTACACAATTAGGGTAATGAGACTCGTATGGGTAAGGGTAAAGGAACGTTCGAGTTCTGGGCAACACGGTTCGTGGCTATCGAACATACGCATCTTGTTGCTTACATTGTCTTCAGTGTTCCCATTGGGCGTGTAATTTTCGAAATCGGTGGTGTTCCTATTCGTGAGGAGCTTGCTCGAGACAGTGCGTATCTCTCAATAAAATGACCGAGGACACCGTTTGATAACTCGATTAAGTTCTCCGACAAGCTGCGGCTAAACTTCCAACAAAGATGGAGTTCATCAATCGTTCAACGCCCCCACGGCTGGGCAACCTTGTTCTTCACCCGCCTAAGCCTGTCCATCTAGACCCATTAACAATACCGGAAGGTGTTTTGGATGCCGCTGCCGCGCCACAGCCCACCGCTTCTCTGTAGCGCGCCTGTACCCCTACTTCTTACTAATAAATAATCTCGTTAGCGAGTGCTTCCCTTTACGATCCCAATACTCCACCAATAATTGCGGATCACGATAGCTCATGGGCTTTCAGATCATTCAGTCGCAATCATCCCTTCGTGAATCATTCTCACATTTTTGCAATTAGCTAATCTTAAAAGACGGTATTCCACCCCCATATTGCCTTGCCTTGGCTAGCTCAAAGGCTGTTTACTGTTTTCTGCCATTCTGTGCGCAGGAAGGAAACCAATCGAATATTGTAAATGTTTGTCGGGAAAAGAAATACTACGGGCTCGTTCGACAGAGATTTCGGTAAGTGCTTCTAGGACTAATATGTATATAACGTGTTCCAGCGGTACCTACTCGCTAAAGAATAAACAGGTTACCGGATATCAAGAGAAAAACTACCAGCCTCATCTTCCAGCCGGTGCTGGATAAATGTCCCACAATACTCTCTGCACTGCCAGTCGACGAAGGTTTTCCAGTGGCATCGCTTGGAGTGGGTGAAGGTTTCCCAACAGCCCCACTTGCACTAGACGAAGTCTTCCCGGTAGTGCTAGTTATGCTCGACGTGCTAGTCGACCCGGATGTGGTGGTCAGTATTAAAGGCGGACCGTCAAGGCATTGCGAGGACCCGTCGGCCAACTGCTTTGCTTTCCCTTGATAAATATTTGAAGATAACCATGCCAATCACGAAGGGGTTTTAGCTCGCGCACTCACCACTCAGACAATAATCTCGAGCAAAGTCCAAGCCCGGGTCGTCGCTGGTTACAGAAGCACCTGCACCACCGCATACCCCAATGTCAGGGGCCGAGGCGTTGCAGAAGATTCCGGCTTTGAAATTAGGCATCAGCCTGAGGGTGAGAAATTGGTGATACATATAACCCACCATTGCAGCTCAACGCTCCGCCGTTACACGACCCACCTACCCCTCTGCGCAAATGACGAAACGAATCGTAAGCAATGAAAGCACGGTTGAAGCTGGCAATCTAGCCTAGGCAATACCACTCACCCACCACATATACCATTGTTGCATAAGTCTTTAGACGTGTCCGAGGTCAGCGACAGCGAATCATAAACTGTGAGAGGTTGAGCAGGCTACTCACTCGCAGCCTGGAAGCCGCAGTTATCTATGCCATCTGGAGCCACATCACACGGTGCCCCAGCAAAGCCGCATCTTCCAACATTTCCCTCGAGTCGCACATCCTTCACACAGCTCTGGTTTGTGAAGGGAGGCAGCCTATCATACAGTGCTGGACAGTCTTGCGAATCAATGCTGCATTGAAGATAAAAGGGCATGGCAAAAAGTCGTTATGAACAGGAAGAGTCAAAACTCAAGAGCAGGCAGGCGAGTCAATTATCAGGCGCAGCTCCAAGATTTTATGTAGCTCTACCATCCCGCTATGAACTCTTTTCGTGCAATTCAATTTCTGGCAGGGCTGCCGAGAGGCATTGGATCGCAGTCAATTGAGAAGATGAAGCACGGAGACGACCTTGATAGCTGTCGGTACAGAATGAGGCTATACCAGGATGGCAACGGCAAGGAATGATAAAAAAAGAAACAGGTTGCGAGGGACCATGTGGCAGCCTTGTGTTATACTTGTTAACCGTACTAGTCAGAATTCTTCAACAGTACTTCACGTACTGGGTATGAACGTGTCAGGTCTATTAATAGAATAACCTCAGACGTACCATATATTCCAAGGGATGGAATAAACAAATATTATCAAAAGCGGACAACCGCCCAAAAACTGCCATTGTTTTATACACGCCTCTTTCTTAGACCGGAATGAATTGAAGCCTAAATGGTGTCTACTTTGACATTAACTTGCGATGTTCCCGGATCTCAGACAGACCACGCTCAACCTCGTCTTGAAGGACTAACAGGCGTCGTTCAGCAAATTCAATACCATGTGTGGTGGGGATCACGGCTGGCGAAGATGATGAAGGTTGCGTCTCTGAGACAAATACCTGAGCGTTATCTGCATGCTTCAACGTGGAAGCGCGAGGGTTGTCGGTGATGGTTTTGCGGGAGGGACGCGATGGGCGCCGTGGATAAAAAGGTTCTGCGAATCTATAAGGCCTGCCATATAGGACCGGCTGGCTAGCTGGTACCTGAGACTCAGGTTCCTCAACAGTAGATGCCCCATCGCCCTGAGAAACAGCCGCTGCTTGTGTCTTCCTCGCCTTCCTCCGAACGCAAAAGGCAAAACCCAGAAATGCAGCCGAGAAAAACACAACAATCCCAACGCCAGATCCAACATACCACGCAACGCTGTCTTTGTAGGCATTATCATAGAGTCGTGTCCTTCCCTTGTTCGTGGAAGGTGATGTCATAAGAGATGTAGTCGTACTTGGCGATGGTGTGGTTGGTGTGGTTGGTGCCAAGAACGGCCCCTCATCGCACAATCTCGCATTTGATCCCCAGTATTTGGCTGCACTGCGAGACTTGCCTGGATGCACACCAAATAAACATTGTTTTGCATTGATATTTTATTGACCTATAGAGCACTCACCACTCATACAATAGTCACGAACAAAGTCTAGGCCTGGGTCATTGTTAAATACCAATGCACCTGCGCCGCCGCAGACCGTTGGCCCAGCTGCAGGCGTAATGTTACAGTTTATGTCGACTGTCACGGAGGATTGCATCAGAATTGAACCACACCGCCCATGCAGTACGCACAGTTGCAATTATTGTCTGAATCACAGGCAGCACCCAACCCTCTGCAGGTGTGGGATCGTCAAATCGCGATACCAGAAATACTGTGGCAACATGGGGGGAATCAAATTGACTCACCCTCCACACACCCCGTTCCGACAAATACCGTAATCCTTGCGAGCACAATTATCATGCCCCCCGAGATGATCCACGATGCAAGGTGCGCCAGGGAATCCGCACCTGCCAATATTCCCGTCCAGTCTCGCGTCTCTCACGCAGCTCTGGTTTGTGAAAGGCGGATCATGACGATATTTGCGAGGGTACAGAGATGGACAGTCCTGTATATCAAGATTGCACTGCAAAAAGACCATGATGAAGTTGAGCCAGAGATGTTCACCTGTTGATAGGCAGGTGTAGAATCTTATAGAACATGAAGGGCGTCATGAGACCAGCTGTTTTGTTGATTTAACTCATTCCCGCAATCAACTTGTTTTGTACAAGACGAAAGGTACCTGAAGTAAATAGTCTATTCCGTCGTGTTCTTGGCAGTGGCCCTCGTCACATATGTCCAACATATCCGGCAGTGCATGTAAGAGATGTAGCGTGCGAAACGGCCTCGTTCACAGGGAAACGATGTCTGGACGCAGCTCCAGGTGCAGGTCGAGACCAGGAAATCCGGTCCATAGAGAACTGACGATGCCGCGATCATGCATATACGTGAGTAGGAGATACGGCAGGGCTTGGTCGGTAAAATCTTTGCAGCACGAACGACTTACTTATGATGTCAAGAATGCATCACGAACACAATAGAGTTTCTGGCCAAGCACTGGCTCCCCTCCTGATTGCTATAAAGCCATTGATTCGAACTCGATTTGAATTCTTTAGGGTTGTCCTAGGGTTGGGCCGGAAGACGGATATCAAACCAAGATTGGAACGCCATGGACGCTCGTGGGCGCCCCAGAAATCATTGAGACCCGGCCGCCTGAGTCTATGTCGATCCATTTCGAAATCAAGAACCAGGAGTTGACATTCTGAGTAAGATATTCGGTGGTCCAAAGTTTGAAGAATGGGGGTAGACCAGAGGGCATGGCAGTCTTGCACGAGAATCACGGAGGAATGTGCTTGTAGCCCACCATATCCTTCCACGTCTTCTAGCATTTTGACCTTCGTCCACACTGTCTCACGGATCGGCAAGATATGTGTACGAATCTCGATGATGGTGGGAGGTGATTACAGGCTACCCGACTGTAAGGGGCTGCTTGGGGGCTGCAGGCGATCGCGGATGCTTGAGGCTTTGGAGTTTAGTTGGAGTTCCTCGTCATCCTCGCTTGACATGAGTCAGTGACCACCTCTTGGGCCGTTATTTACAAGCAAAGCCTTTCGTTATCCCGGATTTGGAGGAGTCACGAGGGAAGCTGCAAAGATCAAGATGCACTTTTTCTTTGCCATGTAGCTTGTACGAGCATGCCGTCGCGAGTTGCAACCACCACGGAAAAGATGTCTTAAAAATGGGCTACCGTCGCGTCTCAGTCAAACTGAGAAGACAAGAAGAAACAAGAGTTTCTCCAAGTCCCTCAAACGGCTTGAAGCTTAGTCCGACTTCTGGAAAGCAAGGATGGGGAAGCTGAAATTTGGCTGAGATAGTCAGGAACCGGGAGACCGACGACTGGAAGTGCTTGGCGCTCGAGCAAATGGAGAAAGGATTACATTCCGCAACCATGGCACAAATTGAAACCAGATTGTCAGTTCTCTACTTTTGAGCCTGTCAGAGGCTGAGCGTCATAATTGGCGACATCTTCCTTTCCTACTTGATTATAGGCTTGGCTTAACTTTAACAAGATAATACAGTTTAACACGTCATATCCGAAGTCGATTCGATTCTTGAGATCGTTGGTGACGGTACAGCCTCGAGGCGCAATTTGGCTGCGACGCTGACAAGCACTGAAACTGTCCTTCACTGTAAATCTCAGCCAAAGGTACATAAATGCCCAGGCTCAATTTTCAAATCGACGAGGCGACTTTGCTCAAGGCTTACAAGATTGGAACACTTTCACCTACGTATGCAAAGTCCAGTATATATGCTGCCCGGTTGAGAAGACTTGACAATCAACGCTCTACAGAAAATGGGAAGAAGTTGACCATGACTTTGAGGACCCAGTGTTAAGCTCATCAATGAGCCCTGCGGTGGGAGGAGACAAGGATGGGGATCCGTTAGGTCTTGGGACACATCGAAAGTCAGTCGCTCAAGCATCCGATATCGAGTGTGTTCCTGGACCTAACATAGAATTTTCGCATGTGCAGCGTGACAGACATGAACGTGGACTCTAGTATGCATCGCTCACGTAACTAAAGAGAAGTTGAGCTGAAGGACTTTGGACTTGTAGAAGGCGCAATCCTGATCACTTCAAAGTCGTTCGACCCCGCCGTGTATCTATCCGCCGTGCACCCTAATGCCACATACCACGACCTAGCCAGAGGGATATCCCATTTACAAAACTCAATAGAAGCACGGTCTGAAGCTCTGCGGATCCTTGTGGAAGATAATTTTGATCGTTTCGTTGCAGTAAAGGCGTCTACAGATGGTGAGTCTTTTCACGCATTTTTCGCGTTTCTCAAGGCAGACAATGTTCCTTAGGGTTGCATGAGGAAATGAAAGAGGGATTGCTGGCCCCGCAAACAGACCGCGCCTCAAGACCACTGCGTGACCACCTCAAACGTACGTCGACACAGATGTGTGCCCTGCGAGTATTGAACTTCCCAATAAGAGGGTGTGCAGAAAGCAAATCAGATATTCCTTCCTGTCCTAGAAACTGCCTCAAAGGCACAGAAATTGCGAACGACACTTGGTGTCTTTGAACGATCAAAGTTCTTCTTCAACCTCCCAAGTTTCATAATGGAATCCATCGACGCTGTACGCGCATATATCTGCTAGTTTTCTTGAAACTGAGGTTTTTCCTGCAGGGTCGATACGAACTTGCCTTGCGCGATTACAAGAAAGGCAAATACCTTCTTGACAATCGTCCTGGCCAGTTGCTCCCAATCGGACCCACCAAAGATGTCCCAACTTCCGTTTCCGCACAGCAGCAGCAAAACCGCATTCTATATAAGGTCTGGGGAAGTGTGGAAAAGGCTATGGGAGAAATGCGCAAGGTCCTGGTATCTCAGCTTCAGGATCCGACTCGCAGCGTAGAGGAGCAGGAGAAAACTCTTGAGTGTGTACTTCAATTTCTTGTCACTTGAGTTGTACTTTTTGGCTAATCTGTTGCCATAGAACGTTACTAGAGCTTCAGTCAAACGATGATCCTGTGTGGATGTATTTTGACAGTCATCACACCCAGATCATGAACACCATGAGCCAAACCTATCGCTCATCAGTGCAAGTCATAGATGGTGAGAAATGTCGTGCCTGCATGGCTATATGTCATGTCACTGACAATGTACAAGGTATTCTGCGGACAGCCGACCAACTACCGAAGACTGAATTATCGGAAGGGTCTCTGGAAACACAATTGCAGACTGCGATCTCACTTCTGGAGGCAAAGCAGGCCGATGTTATCGTTGGTATTTATGCTAGTCATTTCTGATTCTGGATGATATTGATCAACATGCTTCAAACAGCAAAGTCAGTGGCTGAACCAGCATGGCTGGCCATCCTTGATCTCGTAAAAAATGTCTCCGAGGCGATGTCATCGTCGTTGTCCAGTTTTTGGAGAATCTCGAAGAGCTATATTGACGGAAAGTTCAGGAAGGTGATTCTTCAGCATCTCTGGCTCTTGTCCGATCTTCACCTAACACTACGTCTTCAGCCTGCAAACTCATCATCAGGTACACGCCGGAGTCCAACCCAATGCCGAACCATGGCTTTCGACATCATCAACCTTTACATTACCCTGATCTCCCAAGCATTCATCTTATCAGATATCACTGTCATGGCGTCGCCCAATGGATCAGATTACAATCCTCCGCCTCTACTTCCCCTCGACTCTCATTCACTCTGCACGGCTTACTACCTCCAAAAGATTCTCAGTGAGGTTCAGGACTGCGTCAACGAGATCAACGCAATGGATATCGGGAATGACGTGGCGAGTGGTTTGAAGGATCTTTCAGCAAGCTTGAAGTGGAGATTTGAAGATGTTCTTACTCATTCGTGGGTTCGAGGTTTTTATCATTCGCCTATATCTTCTATTGTACCAATAATCATGATTACGCTCCAGACGCGAACATATTCTATCACGTTGAAGCTTGGACCATCAACAAAGAGGATCCTTCCTCCACTTACTACCTGACCCAATTCGAGCTTTATCAACGACATATGACGACTGTTGCGTATAAGATCGCCGCTGGTACTGATGCTTCTTTCAAAACGTCGAGGCAGGCTGCGGTTCCCCAAGCTTTCATTGCGAAAATCTCAAAGACTTTTTTGGATGCTCTGTATGCCTTCTTGGACGGCCTTGTGCTTCTCGCTTCGGAAGAGTCTCCAATTCTGATGCCTGGGCGAACTGCGAGACTAGGAGCTGGTACGAACGTTGAGGCTACGGAGACAAGCTTACATGAGCTGCTTGAGCTGAAGGATGGCGTTAGTGGCATCTCATTGCTCGAAATTTACTTCCATGCTGATCCGATTTGCAATAGAATACTCGACTGCTCCTTGTGATATCCAACTTCAACCACTTGTCAAAGGTTATCATCCCTGGTATGATGACCCAGTTGGAAAGTGCATTTGGACTTTCTTTAGCGGAAGATCGATATGTAAGTTTCTGTCTGCATTTCAATTGTAAGCACTTGGCTGATAAAGTTTCCAGACCTTGACAACCGTTGTGAACGAGCTTGACAAAACTTTGTTTGAGGGATATCTAAAGCCAAGAGCAACCATTATCTCAGACCGGATTCGGGAAGCAGTGCTGAATAGTGGCGTGGACTGGTATAGAGCACCCCAACCCACTTGTGCGATCTTGCACTCAATTTCTTGCATTATTTGCTGACTTGCAAAACTAGTCATACGTCCGTATGTCTACGACGTCCTGAATTACATGGTTGAGGTACATGCCCAAGTCTGCACCGTGGCCGACTCTCTTCTGCACAGGACTCTGGATACCCTTGTGGACGAATTGGTAGCAGAAGCAGTGCGATCTTTCCGTCAGGTCAAACGCTTTGGAACTGGCGGGATGCTCCAGGTGCGCGCTCTCTTTGCTTTGAAAGGGACAACATGGGAAATCGACCACATCGTTTTCAGGCTGTTTTGGAGTTGAAGTTCATTCATCAGTCTTTGGGCCAATATATTTCCACTGACGCAGCCAAGACGCTGTACGATCTCTACACCAAGAGAATCACCCAGGCCTACTCGCCCTCTTCGCAAGACCCTGATTTCCAGGCCCACCTTGATGCTGTGGAGAAGACGTTGGCGGAATCCCGTCGCGCGACTGGGGTTCAATTTCTGTGCTTTAGACAGACAAAGACGAGCACCAGCAAGGGCTCATCAAGTGTCCGGTCAGGAGAGAAGGAAAAACGCAGCAGGGACGCTTAGTTGGGTGGTAGTTCTTCTAGATGATTGCCTGTACGATATGGGGGCCTGGCGTAGGATTATATTGCTTTCCGGGTTTTATTTCATTCTTTTCACTGTCTCCTGAGGGCAGAGTTTATCTGTACTTCATTTCTAATCAGTATTCAATTATCGTTCACTCAAACCAAGCTCAAACCCATGTGACCCGTTCATGCAATCAGGACCCTGAATGCTCCTGAATGTTACCCCCTTTTTTTTCAACCTTCAACGTCATCATTCTGTATCCCATGGCTTTAGGTGTTGTGAATCCGTATTCAAAGTCGTGGCTCGATACTACTGGATTCAGAAGACTTGACAAACAGACTCAAAAATAGATGATCTATAGTGATCATTATCTGTGAGGATCAGGATGCACGTCGACCATTCAGACAGCCTGGCTCCTCCCAGACCGCCAGGCACATGAGAGAATCACTCAAATCGGCAGCATGGCACAGAAGAACGTCATGCATCCATCATATAAACGTTTTCGAACACCGTTTCTTACCTTCTTTGCCCCACAAGTCCTTGGACATCAATAGTTCACTCGCAATACTAGCGATCACGAAACTCGATGTCTCTTTCTAGACACAGTGAGCATAGCCCCTAGTTATAAAAAGTATCTAACACGGCTAATGAAAGCATCGATTAGTTAACGCGGAAGACATAATTGAACAATGCAAGGATCACCCGCATAAAAAACACTCAAGTCAGAATGCAAGACGAGGTCTTCATCAGTCTTGGAGACGCGACGAAGACGCTGCAGAAGCGCCGAAATATACCATGCCCAAGCAAGGAATATCATCCAAGGCTGCATACCAGCTTCTCCATGACGAAAGTGCTCTTGATGGAAACCCTCTCCTCAATTTAGCATCGTCGGTACTCAATCTGAATCCGTTCATTCTTTAGCATTGACATTATATGAACAGTTTTGTGCATACTTGGATGCCCGAAGAGGCTGATAAATTGATCATGGAGAACATCAACAAAAATATCGTCGATATGGACGAGTACCCTGCTGCCTCGATCATCCACAATCGCTGCATATCGATGCGTGAGTTCATATGAAATATATATGCTCTCCTTTGATATCATTCATTTTCCAGTGGCCGATCTTTGGAAGGCACCAAAAGAAGGCAAAGTGATTGGAACTGCCACAGCAGGTTCTTCGGAGGCAATCATGCTTGCCGGACTTGCAATGAAGAAGAAGTGGCAAGAAGCGCGGAAGGCGGCTGGGAAGGACTACTTCCATCCCAATATCATCTTTGGCGCCAATGCGCAGGTGGCCTTGGAGAAGTTTGCTCGGTACGTTGCACGCCAATACCAAGCCGTGCACCACCTTGCTGACACGCTTCCAGATACTTCGACGTTGAAACTCGCTTGGTACCTGTGAAATCGTCTACTGGTTTCATAATGGACCCCAATGACGCCTTACAATTCATCGACGAGAACACGATTGGAATCATCGTTATTCTCGGAAGTACCTATACTGGACACTTCGAGGACGTTGAGCTCATGAGTAATCTCTGTAAGCATGCACTTTTTACAAGTTCCATGGCCACACATTCAATGACCACCTCTCACCTGCAGTGGATGACCTCCAAGCTCGCACAGGGCTCGACATTCCCATTCACGTTGATGGCGCCTCAGGAGCATTCATTGCACCGTTTGCGTATCCAAGTCTTAAGTGGAGCTTCGATATCCCCAGAGTTGTGTCCATCAACACGTCGGGTCATAAATTTGGGCTAGTTTATGCTGGGTTGGGCTGGGTCTTGTGGCGAGATGAAAGCTACTTGCACAAAGACTTGATTTTCGAGCTTCGTAAGCCATTCTTCCCGCATCTGTTTCCTTCATTGGATTACTCATTTTTATTTGCTCCAGATTACCTTGGAAGCACTGAATACAGTTTTACCCTGTATGAATACATTTACGTTCTATAATGTCCCTCAGCTAATCAAGGTCAATCAGGAACTTTTCCAAACCAGCTTCACCCATCATAGCGCAGATGTTTAACTTCCTTAACCTTGGCTTCGAAGGTTATCAAAAAATTGCCTACAAGGATTTGCGTAACGCTCGCATGCTATCCCGAGCTCTGGACAGCACGTATTTCACAGTAGGGCCCACTTCATTCTGCCAAACACACATTTACCAATGCAGATCAGGTTCTCAGCAATGTTCACCTACCAGTTGACAATACGCACGGAACCCACAAGACGGGGCATAGTGATAGCCCAGTACATTATTTGCCTGGTCTGCCAGTAGTCGCATTCCGGTATGTCGGAAGGCCTTATTCGTGAGAAGTTGTACTGCTGAAGCAACGTAATAGGCTGTCTGATGAGTACAAGAAAGAGAACCCTGGGGTTCAACAAGTGTGGATCTCGGTAAGTGAAAGCTCTTATCAAGTTTTTGGCCATAATATTAATGATTGGTGATAGACTATGCTCAGAACTAAAGGATGGATTGTTCCAAATTACAATGTACGAACGCTTGACCCTCTACGCCGCGGATTCGATATTGACGATATTCCAGGCACCATTAGGGGCAGAAGATGTCGAAATTCTACGTGTTGTCGGTGAGTAACTATGTTTCTCGGTCAAAAGTTTAAACCAGCTCAAAAGTCCTTGATGTAGTCCGCGAGACGCTGAGCGAGGACCTCATCGAGCGATTGATCATAGACATTCTTGAAGTTACTGAGAACCTTAAAGGTCAGTGCGCGAAAATGATTCTGTTTGATCAAATGGGCCCGCTCACCAACAACTCCATTTCCTCATGCCTGTCTCTAACAGGTTCTGAACACAGCATTTCCGCAGCAGTAACTGCGGGAAAGGGTATGAACCAACCAGACCATGACCATGCTCGTCCCGACAAGGAGAATTTCGGTGGCGATACCCAAGAAGCTGGGCCAGAACAGGCTGGCTTTTCTCGACAGTGTTGAGCAGAGAACGTACGCCGTTTCCATATTTATTTTTATTATCATGACCAATCAGGGGGTATTCAGGCAGATGGATTTAGGAGGAAATTCGACACGTTCAAAATGTATTCCAGATGTATAGATAACCGATTCCTGCTTTGTATCTCGACAGTATGAAAACGAATGAATTACGGAAATAGGCCCCGCATGTCGCCTCGGCAGGCCTTGTCCTAGTGCATGGAGTATTTATTCTATTGGCAGACAAGTCAGTTCAACAAGATTTTTGTCGGAAATGGAGATGATTTACGCGTAAAGCTCGCCCTTTCCATTGAAGGAATGGAACTATCAAGATAAACAATCCAGCAACGATTCTACCTCTTGTATTAGAAGTTGATTATAGGGAAGATTTGGCCAAGGCGCTTACGCTGCTTCACACCCTAGAGTCTGCAGAGCCCCATGTTTCTCGGCCCAGGGAACTTGGTAAAAAGCAACGCTGAAGCCTGGCCAAAGGTGAGATCATGTGAAGGCGGCGCTCGAACAGAATATAGAAAAACCTCCAAGAGTTCTGGTTAGGTTCAACAAAGCACTGATTTCTCCCTGCGGCCAAAAATGATCAATTTCGTGACTTTACCTAAAGCTTATGGCGCACCTGCTGTCGAGGGAAGCAATCACTGCAATACGCGTCTTTTTTTGTGTTGTCAATACAGGAAATAAAGTTCTGGTGCTAAAGAAGACCCACAAATGGCGACAGTGGTTACCAGAACGGCGGTTTGCGCGATCGCCCAACCAATGATGATTCCCGCCTTGTTGAGGTGGTCTTGGAGTGAGGCACCCAGTACGATGAATCCAATCACGTATAAAAAGATACCAATATAGCATGTCCTGACAATGAAACATAAATACACGTCGTATGAGCCCTGCTAATATCGAGGTGACTTACCACAGTCGGGCTTCAGCCTCAAAGACGCCACTGTTTCTTCTAATTTCTCGATTCATAACCCAATCGTTCAAATATCTGCCAAGTAGCTCTCCAATGAATACGGAAACCTTAAAGGCCACTCAGCACGAATTTCATGTCAAGGATAAAATATCACGAACCACAGGTGTTGCATATATTCCCGAAACGATTGTTGGACTCAGACCAAATCCGAATGGCGGAGGACTTTGTAAGATTACTGTATTTGTGACCTTAACCGTCTATCAGCATCTCGGATTGGGGAGGATAGGGCAGACGCACATTGATCCCAATACCGAATCCGAACACAAAAGCCTGAAAAGTGTTGAATACATGTGAGTTTGCTGACGGTGAACCACCCACCTCAAGCAAAAGTATTAGCAGCAAGTGAGGTCTCCAAACGAGCTTCAGTGGAGCCATGAGCACCACCGACCAGGTAGGGTCTTTCCTTGCCGACTGCACACCAGTAATACCGATCAGGGCATTGACACGAGCCCATAGTCCAGTGCGTTGAACAGAGGTAACTTTTTGTTCATTTCGGAAATACATCCTGAGGGAAGGAAGAGGTGAGATCAAACCAGAAACGATTATAAGAAGCCTACGATTCCTCCATAAACACAACAATCAGGATGAGAACCAACAAGCCGTAAAGGCAGCCAATTCCATATCCCCATCTCCAGGTTGTGCGGGCTACCAGAAACCCAAATAAAAAGGGCGAAAGATGAGGGGCCAAAACGACACCCATAGTCCAGAGGTTGATCTTCGTTGCATAGAAAGTTTAGACGCTTCGAACGTCGAGTTTCAAACTTACCTTCCTGGCTTGCAAGTGAAAAGGATATAAATCGGTTATGGTATACAAGCCCTGTGTCCCATATCTAGGTGCTTAGACTTAGCGGATATCTAATAGACCAATCTTACGGTAATTTGGGGGCATGTCCTTGAGTAGGATATCAATACCGTGCGCTGCACTCTCTGGGGTATATCGAACGCACCCGAAGAAAGCAGTGAGACAACGCATTGCTAGAAAAGAGCCTTAGGATGAGGCCCTCTTATGGCCTCTCTTGAATTTACATACCTGCGAAAACATTCAGAGTTGGCGCAAAGGTAGCGC
This sequence comes from Crassisporium funariophilum, assembly GCA_014925845.1. Taxonomy (NCBI): domain Eukaryota; kingdom Fungi; phylum Basidiomycota; class Agaricomycetes; order Agaricales; family Crassisporiaceae; genus Crassisporium; species Crassisporium funariophilum. The sequence goes on from JACGCL010000007.1 coordinate 1,522,890, forward strand.
CGACCAGAAACCCCAGAGCGAGCACCTGGGTCCAAGAGGGAGTGGTCAGATCCTTCGGGACCTGACGAGAAGTCTCTCCTTCTCACCTGAGTCCAGAAGAGCGTAGACAGTCTTCCATATCTTCGCATCAACATGACGAAGAAGATGCCTCCCCATCCTTACATCAGAGACTTTTGAACGAGGGACGTGTAGGATGATATGTGTAACTTACCAACTAGAAAAATAGCCCAGCTTCCAGAAATAATATGTAAATAAGAGATTCAAAAGAGATCGTCTCGAGGCTTACTTGTTGGTCAAGTTGTTGATTACCCCGGTCGTGGTATCATATTGTTTGGCAAGTGCGAACACCGATGCGATCCCTAAGGTAATAATGATCTACCTTTTCAACGCTGAATCACGATAACAACAGGCGTTCCGAACCAATTCCGTTGTCAAAATCGGGTACAATGGCGGCCAATATGACGATGAGCAGTTGTACGCCTTTTCTTCGATCGCTCCACTGTGCAGTTCAATTGAAATCAGCCAAGAATAGGTTAGAAACGAGGATGCATATACGTTTTGCGGATCCTCTGGGTCGTCGGAAGGCTGAGGCCAGAGCACCATGGATCCGTCTTTCGTTAACTTCAGTTTTGACGCAACTTCATCGCCAAACTCCACTCGGGCTTCCCTGAGAATCAATGATTCAGAACAGTCAAGTGACATAAAAAAAGTTCGTATACGCAGGGTCTAGAACTAGACGGCCTGCCCTCTCCTCGTGTATGGAGAAGATATTGATGGGAGGCTTAGAGTCAGGCTCGCTGGCAGAAGCGGAATTGTTTTCCTTGTCAAGATCATCATTAAGGTCCGACATTTGTCGTTGAAGTGAGATCAGGGAGGAATCCTCAGCAAATAGCAGTTGGGTCATAAGACAACGAATGGTTCTTGTTTGCTTTGATCTTCCTGCTCGGAGATTAGAAGGCAGTCGGCTTGTCTCCCATGCATGTACACGGTTTAAAATAGCATGTATATCTGTTGAGTTGTAGTCACTGAGAGATGTGGGGTCTTGCTTTGAGCCGAAGTGTGTGACCGAGCATCGCACTCATTGATGCTTTAGGTGGGTACAAACTCCACTGGCATCAGTACAAGGGCATTTGTCCACCATGTTGAAGAACTTGATTGAAATGAACCACAAGTGAGAAGTTTTGAGCTAAACTGGAACCTAACTGGAACTGACTAGCGACTGCGCGGCGGACAATGGAAGACTTCGGGTCAAGCAAACATGCTTTCAACGCAGTAATAGCGATACGGCCTTTGCGAAGGTTGTCAGTAACAGTAACAGACATTTGTTGTCCAAAGGCCAAAGTGAGGAATCAGTACGCAGATTGAAGGATTCACTCGGCAAAGAGGCAGAGTTGGGCTGTCGTGAGAGACAAACCAGTTCTGCCGTGTGATCGAAGTGTGATCGAAGTCCTGGAGAGAGAGAGAGAGAGAAACCTAGTATTGGGGTCCCGGCGGAACAACTGGTTTGAGTTCAGACAATTGGCTGCCTGATAGATTTATGCGCATAACTTACCCACGTCTTGAATAGACACCTCAACGATACCCATGCAATAGGTATGTAACTGGGAGAAAGAGGAAGATGAACAGTGAGCGCATTATTTATGTGCTAGTGGGTGTCGGTTTCAATTGTCATTCAACCCATGTCCCATTATGAAGATCATGCGCATTCATTATCTTATTACTGGCCGTTTCGCAGCCACGAAAACTTGGTGCAACTGAGGTCTTCACAAATTTCCGACGATATGTCACTTACCTCGCTGGGTACAACAACGAATTTGGAACAGTAAGTCGGTATACAATCTGAGATATCTGCTGAAGTATGAATAATGAGCAATATTTCGCTCAGTATTGACCGTTTGCTGCCGACGTGAGATAATTGATAAACCATACATTGGGGTCGCAACATAATTGTGTAATACAGAACACATAAGGTTAAACATATCGTAAAGAAATGAGGATAACGTGTGGTGGCATGGGCTAAGCGCCTGTACTTTTACTAACATCTATCAAAAAGCGAGCGATCACTCCAACAGCCTCCAGAACCACGGGATGGTCCTCTGGAAAAATTCTGCCAAGAATCTTCCCTGCAAACTTGTCAGGGTGCCACCGGAGGAGCTCAGACCGTGCCAATTCCTTCTTGCTCTTGTTTTCGTTACCGGGGCGCGTTGGGTTGAAGAAAAATTCGGCTAGAAGTTCTTGGGTGATTTCGGCGGGTGTAAAGACATTCTGCAAGACAGGCCAGGGCAGCTGATTGAAAGCAAGGAGTGCAGTATAGGACTTCAGAGCATCCCATTTGCGTTCATACAAGAGATATTTTTCGGCATCGGTTTGGGGCGGAGGAGGCACGGGAGAGGGGGAACGAGATGAACGGGTTGAGTAAGAAGCTGCAGTGCGCATCGATGCGTCCGTATCAACTCGGAAAGACTCATACGACATTGAAACATCTTCGTCGGGAACCGCCTGGAACTCATGCGGGAGTTCTGAGGCAGGCTGTTGAGAGTACTGGGGAGGTACTTCCTGGTGGTGGTTGTTGAACTGTTGGAATTGGGGGGTGAATTGTTGTGGTTGAGGGTGGCAATCGGGTTGAGGTTGTCGGTGGAAATGGTCGAATTCAGGTGCAACATATGTCTGCTGGAACTGGGCTCCAGAGTCTGTTCGCATATTGGCATCCCATTGGGCGCGCATGGCCGCGAAACGACTGCGCCTCTCCATTTCCTCACGTAAACGCGCAGCCTCCTCGTGGGCTCGAGCCAGATGTTCCCGCTCAACTCGCGCCCTCTCTTCCCCCATTCTCATCTCAGCTTCAGCCTGTTCACGGAATTGTTGCTCCATAGCATGACGCGCTCTCTCTTGCTGCTCCCACATTTCCTGCCTCCGCCGACCCTCTTCTTCGCGTTGACGCTCCTTGGCTGCGTCGGCATCCCTGCGTGCCTGTGCTTGTCGTTGCTGTTGAGCTCGACGAGCCTCTTCTTGGGCATGAAATGCAATTTTGTACTTGATATCGGCGTCCAGTCGATCCTGCTGCTTGAAGGCCGTGCGCGCAGGGCGTCCCTCGTTTGCGAAGTTTGCCCTCCGCTTTGGCTCTGCTACACGTTCCCTGGCTCGATCACGCTCCAATGATAATTTAGACTGAGCATCCCTCTCCGCGTTGAGTATAGGAGCAAGCTCAGCCGCGCGCTCCACAGCCTCGCGGGCCTCGATAAGGATATCGTTTATATCACGTTTAGGAGCAAGTTTCTTCAGTTGTTGGATAAAAATACAGTCTTCCGAATTGAGGGGTATGTTGGCCTGCTCCACGGCAGCAAAGGCTGCCTTGGTAAGATTCGCCAATTGATTTGAATCTTGAGTGTTAGGGGAAGCCGATGTTCGTTCGATGCTGCGAAGGGAACGATCTTTGCGTAAGGATTGTCGAGAGGGGGCTCTGCGGAAGCGACGGAATCCCTTGCCAACGGGTGCATAGCGCACCGCGGGGGGATTGTGTGCTCTTAATGGTGGGCCTCCAGGAGCTCGATACCGCTTGCGGGGTGGAGGTGGGCTGGACAGGCGAGAAGCTAAAGGAGTGTCGGGAGGGAGTGAATGGCCACCTGGGCTAGAAACAGGAGTTTTGGGGGAAGGAAAGCAATTGTAAGGTGAAAACCGATGGAGCGCTGAGAATGCTTTCTTGGGAGTAGTAATCCACATTCCGAATTGATGTAAAAAGATAAAGAGTGGAGGGGTTTTTCAGAGCGATTGAAGGATAGTTGCTTGAGAGATCTTGAGTATTGTCTTGAGGAGTGGTCTTGAGGTGAAGAATGGCGACGATTCTGAATGCTCTTTATATATTCTGAGCAATGCCACAATTCTTCGCATTGTCCCCTGTCGGGTACGTGAACTCAGGAAAGCGCGACCACCAATCACTCGACCACTATCAAGTTTATTACCAGAATTGGAAGGTTTTGGCGCTTGGACCGCAGTGGCCTCGACGAAACGGGCGTTTGGTCGGCCAAGGACACCATTGTCCTCCTAACTAGGTCAAATCAAAAACTTCATCAATGGGTCACATTGTGCACACTGCCTGGCGTCCACAATTCCAAATCGGTTGAGGCCACCTCTTGATGTTGGTTCGGCTGAGCCACTCCGAAATTGTCCCAACGACAGTCATTGTCGCCTACACCGTCCCATGTTGACATAGTGATCCGTGCCCGCCCCAATATGTAGGTGAATTTATGCGTCTTCGCTATGCAGTTTGCTGAGAGGAGCTGAGAATAAAAGTGGAACCACACATCCTGACAGCGTTTTCCAAAACTCCGTTCGCCCTATTCCCCGAAAGGGCATACGCTTTCAAGCAGGCCATATGATCCCACGGGGCCACTTGTGCGCGAAAGGGAAGTATTTAAGTGACAGAATCGAATACATGATCAACACAAACCTCTCTTGATTACGAGTGGCATCATCCCGACGCTTCGAAACACGCCTCCGAAACCTCATTCGCGCTCATTTTTGTTGAAGATGGTTTATACACGAAGCGCCGCCAAGAAACAACTCGAGGAAGAACGCTGGGCGGGGAAATCTCTGGGCCGCGAAGGCACTGTAATTGAGATTACACCGTCTGCTACGGGCCAAGGCACTCATATCAGGTGGTTGCGCCAAAGCGAACACAACGACACCCCAGAGGTTCTCTGCGAGGACTTGAATGTAGATCCTCGTTTTGTAACGCCTTCTCCAGTATCCAAACCCCTTGGAGGGTCACCACCACCTCTCCAACGCCAACCTCGCATAAGCAATCCTGGAATTTACAATGCTGCCAAAGCCGTGTACATCGTGCCCGGATCCGAAGTCGAAAGGATTGTGCAATGGGCGAGGATTAATAACAGGGATCTGGCTGAAGAATTTCAATATCGTTTACAAGAAGACGACAATCCATTCACCTCGAGTGGCCTCCCGTCCGTGAGCAAGATGGGCCTGGGATATCAAGATTCCTTGCGCTTCCCTGCCACGTTGGCGCATACTGGGAAGGGAGTCGCACTTGGGCCTCAAGGCACTCATCTCAATATAACGGACAGCTTTCCCGCCCAGGACTTCAACAGCTCGGCACTTGACTTGAATGCTAATACGACCTTTGTGGGATATCCCAAGCCAACCAACTGGCATGCACCACAACGTCTACACCGCAGCGACACGGTTCTGTTGTTGAATGACAATGGACATCCCCTGGTGCCAGACAATCGACCACATCACGCGACGAAACGTCACCCAGAGGACACTTGGAACGCTACCAATGCAAGATTTGAATCCAACTGAGCGCTTCTGTTAGGAGATAGTCAGGTCATTGTACAAGGCATCCAATTATGTTACGAGCAAACTTTGGTAGTTGACCTCTGAATTCCTATCCATTTTGCTAGCATGAAGGTTTCTTTGTCATTGATGTTCCTCGTCAAGGATCCGTATCCTGGGTAATAAGATACGCGCTGAATGTACGCATATCAAGCGGGGCAGATACCTTTCCCAATAAACTAAGAACTAAAGCTCGCTGCAATTGATTTGTGCGAGACGAACAAGTATTTGTCAGCACGGTGGTATCGCGGCACTTGAGGGTATAGCGAACGTCGCGAGGCCGTCCCTTGCGGTGGTTGTAGCTGGGTTGTAGCAATAAAAGGTCCTACCAAACGGCTTTCTTCAACGCTGACGGTTTGACGTTTTGGTGGATTTCGCTTGCGTGAGAACACAAGCCTGACTGTTGAATTCGGCGTGCCTTATGCTTATGCTCTGACTGCTCAGCCGTCAACCTTTGGTCTTCTCTTTCTTGATACATCATGAATCTTCCTCCTGAACTGTGGTGTTACATAGCTCAGTACATCCCGTTAGCCACTCTCAAAGGGCTCTACGCAGTCAACCAGACGTTGTACAGATTGGCGATGAACGAAAGATCTCGGCTGTTCAAGCTTGACAAGATTGATCACCTGCTAGTGCATAAGTTGGAACGTCTGAGGTATTGACCCTTTACGCGCTTCTATCGTAATTGAAGCTGCAACTCTGACAAAGATACTCATTCTCTTAGGGAACCCGAGGTCGCGCAACGTGTTCAATCAATCCATGTCGTGCCTTTTGTCATCGAGAAATGGATCGAAACTGCTCGAGCTCTCGATGCTCCCAGGTTGTCTCCGAGTCTTGCAGTGCAGCTCAAGTTCTTTCTACATGCTGTAACAGGGCTCAGAGCAGGGTTTTTGCGTGACGAGACCGACATGTCTGCTCAAATTACCGAAGGTTTTGCAAGCGCCATCCCTGGCCTGGTCAATGTTAGAAAGTTCTACCTCCAATGGGATTCCAACTGTCACGATTCTCCCCCTCATACTGAAAGAGTGTGGGAGTCTCTCTTCCATAACCTTCATGAGTTAAGGATCGCAGTCACACCGCAAAATGTTGTTGCCATGTTTCCCTTGCAGGCCACATTGCCCTACCTCCAAATATTGCAGGTACGGATCGATTGCCGAGATTCGTTAAGGCATATTGCTACAAGTCTTTCCCTACTCTCTTGCTTCGTCAATCTCTTCCAAAGCACTCTGGAATCCCTCGACGTGGAATGTTATCCAGCTCAGGATTTATCATCATTCTATGGTTGCCTCGGTTCTTTCAGTCACCTTTCGTCCGTTGGTCTTGATGTCTCCAAGTTAACCGACTCTTTCGACATTCACATATTGCTTCAATGCGCAATGTTTTTACAGCGGCAAAGCAATACTCTCCAACACCTTTCGCTCTCGACATCATCACAGCCCGATCGTCTAGTAGCTGGCAATTTGCAGGTTAACCTCTCCAACGTCACACTCCCAAGACTGCGGTCACTTTCTGTCGCCGATGATCTCATAGCTTTTTCATGGATGCAATCTTTTGATTTTTTGAAAAAACATGCATGCTCACTAATGACATTGACCATAAATGGTCCATTAGCGCCGTGGGAGTTACCTCCGTTACTAGATGCACTTCACCACCAAAATCAATTGTTCTCGCTCACCAACCTTTCCATAGCCATACATCAGTTGAATTCAAATGTTCTGGACCAAATCTCAAAGACTATGTGCCGTCTGGAACGTCTATCTCTGAAAATTCGAGAGGTTTCTTGTGATTCCGCTCCCGCCATCGTTCCTTGGCAATTCTTCCCTCAAAGCTCGGTAACTACAATTTCAAAGCAATGAATTCCTTGTCTTGTTATTGATCCTTATGCTACAAGGTCTCAGCAGAGCATCCCTTCGTGCACGAGCTGCGTCTAAACGAATCGTTGAAGGAATGGAACCTGATCGATATCACGATCAAGCGGCGCTCCTGCTGTGGTGAACTGATGCTATGGGGTCTGATGGCTCTTTGTGCAGAGTGTATCCCTTCAATTTCCAGTTTCCTGGGAAACGGAGACATGTTAGTGCCCAATCCTCCGAACGAGAGGCCTCAGGGTCCGGATGGCACAGCAGTATGCACTAAACTACGCTGCTTGTATGGAGCGGACGCATGGCGCTAACGGCAACTCCTTCACCCGGAAGACTGTGAGCGGGTCCCCGTCGCTCAAGCTGCTTCTTCGAACTGAAGAACGCGACCTGCCCCTCTACGAAATGCTGCAACTCAGCGCACAACAGTCAGTCATAACGATGCAGCTTACCACGCTGAGTGAACTACAAGACAGGATCGTGCAATATCTCTTCCTTCGCAAGAGGTACAGCTGATTGCTTTGCGCTGCCTGTCGTAATTGTTTCAATACTTATCTTGCACGCGATTCAGAACGTTATGCGAATATATGGAGAATCTCGTCTGTTGACCTTCTATATCCAGTTACTTATCTCCCGATGACCCATCAATCTGATTTCCATGGACCTTTACCACACTTCGCTGAAGTGACTTTTGATGCCCGCCGGAGCTGTCTGGACTTGCGGCTGAGAAACTGACTCATGGGGCACTCGAAGTTGAATAATATGAACAAACCACAAGTTAGAAGCATTGCGTACCTTATGACTGCAAGTGCATGGTGGATTCCCAATAGACGTTTGTTAGCGACGCTTTTCTCAAAATAGAAGTAAGAATATTCCTGGATTTCGTTTTGTATATTCAAGATGTGGTCTATTTGTAGGAAGAGGAGGGAGGAAGATGACGAAGGCTTACACAAAACCCCTCCACTTGATTTCAGCCCATCTAAAGGGAAGGTATAGCACAGCGGTAACTGCGAAGGCGACTTCAAACCCAATATCACCTGTGGCATGCGCAATGGGCCCGGTAAACCATACCTGGTGCATGGAAGGAATCACCAGACCAAACGAAGCCACTCCAGCAGCTATCGCCGCGATGCCAGAGGGAAGGCGCTTGGGAACGTCCCAAGAGTTTTGGTCATACCTTGCGGGATCGTTCTTTCGAAAGTATAGATGTTCGATGAGAACTATGGCCACATATGCCGACGCCCAGTATCCTATGAGACTCAGGAAGTTTATGAGGGTAGCGTAAAATCTATGTGCGCCAACAATGGAGATGGGCACGACGCTACCATACCCAGGAGAAATTAGTACTGGACATGGGAAAAAATCTCGGGATGCTCACATTGCAGTTGCTACCAGAGAGAAAACGTATCTTGGTACCACAACCAAGGCCGGTATAAACACTTGAATGTTGATGGTTATCGAGTAGAAGGTGGCGGCAATATTTGCTGCAACCGACAAACTGAGCAGAACCGTCAGGAATTTTCCGAAATTCCCAACTGGTTGCAGCATGGCTTCGAGCAGGCCGCCCACATTCCCGCCTGCGTATCCTTCATTCCAAGCAGGAACGGATGTCGCTGCAACGGCCACAGCGGCTCCCAGGCATTGAATGGTTACCTGTGGAAGATTTAAGGTGTGGTTCCTCTTGCTTTTGGGTTCAGACATACAATGGGCAATAGAAATCCAAGATAGGAAGCCCAAAACAATTTCCAACTGCCGGCCGGTCAAAATCGTTTCTGAAGAGGCATTGGCAGGAAAGTTAAGCACCTTGAAACATTGGGTCGGAAATAGCTCGTAAAATCAGAGCTAAGGCTTGAAAAGGTGATAGCAAACCCAGCCAATGTCGAAGCAAAGCTCAAGATTGCAGATGCAGTTGCTGGTGTAGCAGGTGCTGGGCTAGACAAATGTTTCCCACCAACTCCCAATGCAATGACATATGTAATCAGCACGGGAATCCAAGCCACCCGTTCGTACCTGACACATTCATCCCTTCAGACGCGATCGTGTGATAGCAAAAATAAACACACCAGTTTAGAACGTTGAAGCCACAGAATGACACAAGGAGTGAGATCACCGCAACCACAACAATACCAACACTGCGATGGGGCCAAGCCTCAGTATTTTCGTATTTGTAACGGGAATACCACACATACGTCCAGCTCAAGTTACCACTCGCAACACTGGCTAGAGCCTGACCTCCCAAGATACAGTTCAAGATAGAAAACCCGATCATGCCAATGAGGTTGAGGATACAAGGAAGGATGACCCCGTAGTACCTGTAACAAGATTATGTCAACAAGGATTGGTATTTGAAGACAATTAGAGACACACCCAAAGGAATACCGAGAAATGATCATCTGACGCATTCCTAACTTTGGACCCCATGTTGTGCTACTCGATTCGGATGAAACCTGAATTTAAGAAGATGCAGGGCAGGACTCACAAATACGCCGGTGGGGCGCAACAGAGCAAATTGAAGAAGAGTATCGTGAGGCAGGTGTCGCGGACTCCTAGCCCAAATATGACAGGGCCAAGTGTTCCTGCAGAAAACCTGCGGTCCGTCTCATCAGCTTCATCGTTCAAGTTGTCTTTGAGAAAGCATAAACTTACGAGAGGATATTGAAGTTCATAGAAAACCACACAAAGAAGATTTTACTGTATGGTCTGTCTGTTCGCTCGTCGATCGGCACAGGTCGAATTCCTGACATCGGACAAGCAAGTTTAGTTGGCGGTTTAGAGAATCTTTGGAGAAGAGACCATACCTCGCGATTCCACACCCCATGTTAGCATTCGCTTCGACAACCATTCCCAACGATGGCTCTGTATGGATTTGGTTCCGAAGTCTGCCTTTTGCCAGATTGCTTCTTCGTCCTTCTCTGAACGAACGTTCGAGGAGTTGGCAGACATGAGTATATGGAAGGAAAGAGTGAGAATCGAAAACAGGACATCTTTTAGACTATCTAGCGTCGTCGATATTCGGACCAAGCCCTCAGCAAACTTCCAATGAAGGCTTCGATTGGACTTTGGTGCCCGGAATTATCGGTCCGGCTGAAATAGCAAGGGGGCGAATCTTGGCGTGAAATCATGGAAGGATACAGAAGATAATTGTATTTGAAATACAATTACGAAGACTACAACAAAGATGAAAGACTTTATAAGAGGGTTGGTTTCTCGCTGACTTCCAGCAAATTCCTGCCTTAGATCATCAACGCAGTGCTTTTGCTTCGTTCTTCTCCTGCGAGGGCCACGAGAGTGGCTGTCCTCTCAAGGCCGACACGACGTCACCACCTAATCGCAGAGCTGCTAATAGCGACAGCAAGATCCAAACTCTGTTAATTAAGATAAGGAACCTGGAACTTCTAGAAATGTGATTAACGCAAGATCGACATACCCGGTCGGCAAAGTCCAAGACATGAAAATATCATAATTCGAATTGTGTCCAGTCGTACACCACCCGCAGTAGAGTTCTTCCAGAGTCCATAGAGCGCATTTTAAGAAGGTCGCGAAGGCCGCTGAAAAGCCGAATAGTGGTGCCAATGGTGATGGCGAGATATGGACTTGAAAAAGGTAGACTGCCTGTAAAATTCAGGCAGAACAAATCAGTGTCCAGCAAACAGACCAAGATGTGTTCAATTTTACGGCAAAAGCAACTTCCGGAATGCTCAAAGCACCTGTTGGAAATACCAGGGTGGCATTGAGACGAGATTCCAAAGTACTTTGTACAAAGTTGCCCAACCTTTAGCAGATAATGCGGCGCTTCTAATATGGCCATCGTAGAAATACTTGGGAGAATAAGTCTGCAAAAGGACATTGTCTCAGCCTCCAAGACGTTCGTTCATCAAGAGGCACGAAGTACACACCAGATCGAAATGTTCCAGCTCATCATACACGCTCCAAATGTAACGGAATCTGCCGCCTTCCAGAGAATGAGGCCTTGGGGATCGCGCGATCAGTGCAAATCAATGATGTTCGTTGGGGCAATATACCGAATCAAGATGTATGCGAGGTCCCAGAGCACGATTGTGTAACTGAAGAGAAACCATACCGAGATCCAGGTGTAGGTTTTCGGTTGAGGCATGACTGCCTGAAATGAGAAGGGGACTTGAAGGTAGTGACAAGGTTACAAGGTCAATAGCTATATAGATAAAGGCATGTCAGCTGTGCAGGCGCCAGCACACAAGCTCAGGTAGATGCGAAAGGATATCCTTTCCACAATTGACACTGCGAGACTGTCTTGGCTGACCTTGGCTTTGACTAAGCCTTGACTTACGATTGACGTGTGCGAGCCTACATGGGCCTACATCCGGTCTTTACACAAATCATGGCATACACAAATCATGGCATGGAGATAAGGCGCCACACAGAACAAATGATGTATGCACAGTAGTTATGCACATCAATCATTTCTATGATCGTAAAGAGAATGTCTGCATAAACTGGGTCATTTCAGTGACATTCTGCCGGGAGTTCGGTGACTTGAAGGGTCCACAGTCATGGTATTAGTCCAGGAACTCCCCACGTTGCAGAGATGAATTATACCGGATGACATATTACGATGGGTGAAGCCTAGAACGAGCAGTGTCTACTCTTTCCAGGGCAATGCTCAGTGATGAAATTGGGGTGATATGCGGATGTCCTGCCGATAATGCTTTAACCGGAGAAATTGTGGACGAAAAATGCACCCACCTTCTGGAGCGGCAGGGTCATCCATCCACCGTATCAGATTACGCCGTAGAGGACTCAAAAGATTGCTGTCAACGGACTTTAAGACGTCCTCATCGCGAACGCCCGTCTGGAGGAGCCGACGCGATTAGCTAACCATAGTGTGTGACAAGTACAAATCAAACACACCAAATTGCCTTCATCCCTCTGTAGGAGCACGTAATACAACGAGAGACATTCTACCAGTCTCTCAGGCTCGTGATTCTCTTGGAAATCGCTGAATGTTAGATCTGTTGGCGCAAAAAGATCGGGCGGGTTAGGCCTGAACAGTATAGGTCCGAAGGTCCGCAAAAACAAAGGCGTCAAGAATAAACTATTCTTCTGCCCTGCTTTGGAAAAAGCTTGCAACAGCATCTCTTTCACGAGTCCCACTGAGGAAACGCGCATTTGTGGGAATTCGGAGTCCCTTGTGAGCTCGACCAGATGTTGGAAGCTCAACTGAGGTACACTGGCAGAGAGCAGAAGCGAGAGCACACGGAAAGTTATGTATCTTGTAGGGGCATCTGGATGGATGCTGGCAACAGCTGGCAAAACACTGCAGAGGGGCACTGATATATCAGGAGGGAGGTCTTCAGGAGCTCCAAGTCTTTGACGAGTATACAATGTCTTTGTGAGCACGGACAAGACTTCCTCAAGAAGACAGTTAGCTTGTATTGAGGAGATGAACATGGGCAGGTTTTGAGAAATAAGTGTGTCCGTTTTGTCCTCTGGGACGGCCGAATATGCTGAGATGACCAGACCGCTCACTGACGATTTCTCCGTCAGCGAATTTATACCAAGACGGTGATACGCGGCCTGCATATATGTGAGAGAGAGCTAAAACGTAGAAGTCACGCAAAACAGCGTACAATCGCTTCGGAGATAGCCATGTCTCCAAATTGCCAGCCCGATTCAAGGGATGAGCGACTCGCGAACCGAGGATAGCATTCAATGAAGGTACGTTGGGCGATAGACGCACGTATATAACGTGAGTAGGAAAGGATCGTCTTGTTGAGCAATTCGTGAAGTAGTTTCTAAAGTCCCAGGTCAGCGCTCTAAACAAGACCATATGACCCAATCTACAAACTTTGCATGTGAGACCATCTTCACTGTCGATCTCGCTTACGCTTGCAACCCAGTCAAAAGCCTTTTCTACGAGCTTTCCAACACTGGAGATGATTGCGCGTCCCTCATCTATCGTGCCCCTGTGGCATGCTAGCTGAAGTACGGCGCCCAGGTCTTGCAAAAGTGGTCGAAGAGTATCCACCGTTGATTTTCGACGTAGTTTGAGTCTGGGAATCGCTAATTTCAGAAATCAATACGTGTGGCGCAACCGCCGACGATGGTATTGACCTGAGGCGTACAAGTCAACCAGAAGCGTAAGTTGAGTCAAGATGGAGCTCTTCTTGGGTGGTGTCGTCCCCGACGAAGTCATTTCATTGGTCTCGCTGAGTTGTTCTTCATCGTTCCCTTCGTCATCGTCGGAGTGAAGTAAACGTTCTAATCGCTCAACAGCCTCTTGGGCAGCCATGACCACTTCCTTCGCCAACCCGCACTCTCCCATGGCTGCTATCAACTCTCGGGCTGCAGGATCGTCGTACGGCAGCAACATCGGAATCGTGTTCAGAGGATCCTGGAAGCATCTAGTCAACGAACATGTTCAAAAAGGATGCTTATATCTGGGGGCGAACCAGATGTGACATGGCACCTGAAGTCACCACAAGATGAAGTATCTCAGAGACCGTTTTCTTGGGTTTTAGATCATTGACAGCGGATGTCAACAATGCGACGATGCATGCGGAGACTTCCTAGGTGAGCGGAGATCTCAGGCTCGTACTGAAGGTTGTGTAAAGCAGAGCTGACTTCGTCATTGCAAGTACCCTCTGACAACTGGAGAGCAGCTGCAAACTCAGCGCCCAATATCACCATGTAGCCAGATCTAGCTTAGATGATGTTAAAGATAAATCTGGAGCCAGATGGTCGTGGAACACAGGCCGCCATGAAAGTTAAGAAGTGACATGGTGATGTTTATCCATGTTACCATTAGTCGGCATCCCCTCCTCCTCCACACCGATGGCAAAAGTCACGGTCATATTTGTATCGATGAATGTACGTTCGAAACTAATGATAAATAGATGGTAAATAGTAAGGTGGTGGCGATGTGTACAGACGATAGTATATTACAGATTTTGTGGAGCCATGGAATGGCGTAGCACTGAGCCTTGAGTCGTGTGGAACGGTGAATGCGAAAGGAATAAAAGCTTAGAGGACAATAGGCAGTGGTGCTATAATAGACATTTACGGAGCATCCCCCACACTCTTTTCAGAAAAGGTCCAAGGAGGGACTATAGCGTGTGATCCCGTTCCCGGATTTTCACCACACGAGGAGAACTGTTCCAGAGTGTTGTTGTTGGTATTAATCGGTGTTGAGATCGGTAGAGACTCTTCTTCGTAGATGGAAGTGAATGTCATGATCGTGTAGGAGGGTAAAGGGCGAGTAGGACGAGCTGCACTCAGACCATGCGTAGAGTGCGAAGCTGGAATCGGGGGTTTGTCGTCGCCGCCGACTTGTACCCTAGTTCCGCAAACGACGTTAGCCTCAAGCACGTAAGGATCGAGTTCCTTTTTGAATATGCGATAGAACAGCATCGAAACGATGAGTAGATTGCACACAAGCAGAGAAGTGGCGGTCTACGAGGCCATAATCAATGGATACCCAACCAGTTGGAGTGATGGAACTTACTTGTAGCATTGGTGTGAACGCGATTACGATGATATATCCAGGACCCAGATGGACCCCGAAGTACCACGTAACAGCGTAAGGGATTGCTGAGAAGAGAGTTATGATGCTGGTAGAGAAGAGAGCGAGGACAAGCCGTCGTTGGCTGGGAGGTAGCTTGATCCCCCATAACATGAACAAAGGGGAGATGATAAGCAAGATGTCCGATGCAAACTCCACTATGACGAGGAAATTATTTTGAGCGGGTTAGGATCTATTGATGTATGGAGATCTATACGTACAGGCAAGACTCACAAAAGTGCCGACACGGTGGCCTGTGTGGGTTTTGTAGCAATCATTGATCTGAATGTTATACCACGGCGCTGACGTTGACGACGAGCGGCATGTCAGTGTAACAAGAAGCAAGCTACCAATGTAGATCAAGGCAAACATCACAACGAGCCCTAGAGCAAACTTGCGGTACTGGTGTGCAATTGGAAATATCCTTGCGATCGACAGAGCTACGCACATGCGGGATGTCCTGTGGATCATCAATCAATGGTTCTTACTGAACTTCAAGTTCAACTACTCACCAGATCACCGTGTAGAACATAAGCGTGATGAACCAAGTAGAGTATACGAATCCACTATATTTAGGGCCCAGAGAGGCTTCCACTGATTGTCGCAATGAGCATTCGAGTTTCACAGATGTACAGTGTACAACGGCACGTACTGCCATCTCTGAATCTTAACCAGATAATGATGATGTAGAGACAGTCTGTAATCAGGGGAACCAGAACAAGGTAGTCGTCGCACCACATCCGGCCTGTTTGCCAGTGATGCCTGAGGCGAACGAGCGTGAAACCAACGGCCACCACATGGAGAAGGGTGACGCAAACTAGACATAATTATTAGTGTCAATTATTCGGAATGTCAGTTCAACGCACATACTTTCCCAGACGAGAAGGTTTTGAGGCGGCAGCGCCATGCACTTGACTTCCTCGCGTATTGAGTTTTAACTTTCGAATATTGGTCTTGTTGGAGGTAACTTGAGGCGGTATACCAGTGGAGGGTTTATAGGCTTGTGGGCGGGGATCCATGTGTTTACCGACTTATACTTGAGCCCCAAGGCAATGGTTGAAAGGCGTGCTTTGTCCACCAGGGCTCGCCCGATGACTGATAGGTCATAGTTACGCATTAATGGGTGACAGACAGCCTTCGTGGCAATTGCTTCAAAGGTTCCTTTGACCAGTGCCGGAGTCGGCGGGTCAAAGTACTCAGCAGGGGAGGATGAGCTGAGAGAAAAGGTCGAAAACAAGCTACCTGCGTAGTAAAGGTAACCCGGACCTGAACTAGGGGTGTCAAGATTGATTTTGATGATGCAATCATCGCAATGTGCCAAAAATAAGGAACGCAGATGGGCAATAGGCGCCGAGCGCTGACCAGCTTCCTTTCTATTTCAATTTTGAAGCCCGTGATAATTCTAAGCACGTCGGACGCTGTCGGACGACGCGAGTGACTCAGAAGCGCTGATCTTCACTGTGCTTTAAATCATGCTAGTGGCTTGTCTTGGGTGAAACGCGAAATTATTGGCCATGCATTAACTTCCTTGGCACCAATTGCAGCAACGAAGCCTCAAGAACAAGGTGTCACAAGCCAACTTAATCGGAGAGCAACACTGGAACACAATGGCAGCAGTTAGCAGCATATTTGATAGGTATACAATGGATGACCACTCAAGCAACGAATATACCTCACAACCCCATCCCGACCCTCTCATGCGGAACACAACCCACCCAGCCAGCCCAGCCCCACCCACCAACTCCGCCCGTCACCCATCGCAAAATACCGACATGAACCAGAGCAAGCCCCAGCGAAACCACTACGCCCCTCTCCCAGGATCCATCGTGATCCAGCACGGTGTCAGCAACAGCCGCTCCCAGCATGATAGCAGCCACCATTGGACGCGGGCGCGTCATTGGATCCGGACAGAGTCGCGGGATTGTCATGACCTTCGCAATAAGCAAGAAGCTCCTCATCACCCTCAACCCAATCGATCGCCATCTCCGCGCCTTATCCTCCCTTGCAATCCTCCGTCTTCCTCGAGATCCAGTGCCTCCCTCGCCACTCCTTTTTCGAATACCAGCAGCTCTCGCGGTCACGCTCCTGCCAAGTATCCAGCGTCCCCAGGCCTTCCCCACGCCAATCCAGCCCTTGGTGGACATCCAGGAACGCCAGCTCCCTTCCTCTGGTCCCAGGACGTCAATGGGTGAAGGCAACGCCAGTAATCTAGCCTTTTCTGGAGCAAGAGCTATTTCTCCGCCGCCGTTTCCACTGCCGCTTGGACTTGAACTTGTCCTATTACCACCGTCTCCTGTACCCGTGTCCATCCAGGGGCGAGAAAGTGGTAAACTCCCTGTTTGACTATCTTCCAATGGATCCAGCTTACATGAGAGAGATGTGGTCTGTTATCGTTGGTGTCCAAGATGAAGATGGAGTACATACCTTCCCATCTCGGATGGCTGCAGCCACTCTCTCACACGACGGCCTTGACACAGGCGTCTTGTGCAACAGATTCTCCAACAAGACCAGAAAAGCACGAGGAAGTTTGCGGGCTTCAAACCCTGCTACGAGGTTTGGATTTGACTTGAACCTATTCACGCACGCGATAGATGAGATAAACACAATGTCAAAAAGTTACGAAAAGGGGACCTACCCAGCATATTCCAGAACCTCCTTCTCTAGCCTATCCATTTTCTCGCCCTCTTCGTTCCGGCTTATCGGTTCGCCATTCGCATCTCCTCCAGCAGCATATCTATAAGGCAGCTTGAAGAAAAGCAATTTGTGCAATATCATCCCCAGACTCCACATATCGGCTTTTGAGTCAATCTGTAGGAGCAGACCCGTCAATGGCGAAGGAAGAGATTCGGGAGCGGTGTATTCTAGGCTATTATAAGGGAACATTTTTGAGCACAACGAAGATATAAAAAGCAGGGAGGAGGACTTACGTTCCAGTATTCCCGGAGCGCTGCACACGCGATGAGTTAATCATGTCTCTTGAAGTGCCAAAGTCGGATAACATCGCTCGTGGACTGTATCATGATAGACGGAAAGATCAGCTGAATTCGAGGTGGCCAGAGAGCTAACCCACATAAGTTTTCCCTCGTCCCACGTCAAAAGCACATTCCCCGGTTTTAGATCGAGGTGCAATATCGATTTATCATGCTACCAAACCGCGACCATCAGCATTCAATCCAACCCAATAAAAATTCTTCCAAAAAGCTCACCAAGAAACCCAAACCCTCCACCACATCCTTAAACAAACTCTTAACCTCCGTCGCGCTCAACAAATGCACCGCCGTCCACTCCCCGCGCCTCGCCCCGCCACCGACCCCCGACCTGCCCGCCATCGCACCCCCATCCTCCTGCTGCCCAAAAACCACCTCCATCTCCCTCTTCATCCTATCCTTCTCCTCCGCCGGCGCTTTTTGATACGCGCGGAACGCCCTAATCCGCGCCGAGCGCGAGTGCGGGTCCTGCGGGCTCGCCGCGTGTTCCTGCTCCTGCCTATTCTTACGTCCACGGGTGCGGGGTGATGCGTTGTTGTTTTGGTCATCGTTTTCGACGAAGCGCGGGTGCTTGCGATGTGGGGTCGGGGTTGTGGGTGATGTTGGATCTGGTGGGAGGTCTTGGGTGGGTGACGAGGGCGTCGGGGGCGCAGAGGAGGAGGCGGAGGAGGCGGGGTAGGAGGCGAGAGGGTGCATATGGATGTGTGCGGGTTTGCGTCCGAGACGGACGTCTATGAAGTCGTCGAGACTATATATGTGGAAATTATTTAGTGAAAATTGTGGAGGAAAGGAGATGGGCGAACCTGCCGCCTTCTGCCCATTGCATAAGGACACTAGGAAGATAGACAAATACAGGTTTGGTATTTGGGCATACGGAACATAGGAATGTAAACACGCACTGCAACGTAGGTATCTTCGGTCCAAACGAAGAAAATTGGGCGGATTCCAGCCACGCGTGACTGTTTGCACCAAAATTCGTCATAGGTCTTCAACCCAGTGTACGAAATAAAAAAACGCACTGATACGTGATTATATTAGGATGGTGCAACCGCTCCAACAACCGTACCTCTCTCAAGATTTTAAGCAGATACGAATGCGACTCCCCAACCGCGATTTTCTTGACGGCAAAGTGCCCCAACGGATTGCCATCCAATACGTGCTATATATTGTCGTGTGATCAGCGATTGTACTCATATATACATGTGCCAAACGCGTAGATAACGAGCGTATATTGCTTACCTGACATAAGTAGACGGTGCCGTTCGCACCCATCCCGAGTTTATACTCCTCCTGGAAGAACGTCTTGAAGTAACCCTCAGCCATTTTTTCAGCCGTGAACGCGTTCCCTTTTCCATTTGGGTTGGTGGTGGCCGCTGGTGGTGTCGTTCTCTGGCTGCCACCACTGTAGGAAGAAGTAACGGTGTCACTTCGATCTCGTCTGCTCTGCCTGCGCCAACCCTCCGTATCATCTTCAATGGAAGCATCCCCGTCGCCGACCCCTACTCCCACTCGGAAGGCACCAGGAGGAACGGATGAGTCGGATATCCTGGCGCGTTCATTCGCGATGGCTAACAGCTGGAAATAATCCGACGCGCGGGAGTGGTACGCCGGGTCCGTGCTAAGTGTCTCAATGTGTCCTTCTTCATCCCCTTCTCCTTCATCTGCATCCTCAAAAATCGGCTCCCATCTTCCTTCGTCCTCGTCGTCCTCACGATGCAACCCATGCGATGCATGCCCCCAGCCGCGGCCACTTCCCTCCTCGCGCATGTCATACGCCTCGAATCCCGTCGGCAATGTCTGTTTACAGTATGGGCACTCTCCTCCGAGCTCTAAATCGTCTCTCCTCTTCCTCCGTGCTACCACGACAGCGGAAGGTGGGTACGGCGCAGCGGAGGTAGACGCAATTGACAGGGCATGAGAGCGCGGGTTGTAGAGCACGACTTGGTTGGATGCGTGCAAAATGGGCTGCCACTGTTCTTGTTCCGGTCCTGACAGTGGTGGCATAGATGAGCTTGAGCTAGATGCCAAATTCGACCTGAGGTTTGGTTGAGGTGAGCTGTGAGAGTGTTGGGGCGGTTCGTTAGAGTATGTAAAGGGCAAAGCAACAAGTGCGCGTGAGGATGGGGAGTTTGGATTACTCGTAGCCATTTGTTAGAATCGTGGACAACTGTGGCGTTAATCGTTATGTTGGATGAGAATATTGACGATGAGTTCGAGAATGCGTTCAAGATCCAGAATTCAAGAGGTTATAGTGCAGTTTCGAAAAGTGTTCGTACAGAATGCAATATCCGAGTTTCGTAAGGGAAGGAAATAATATGTCAGTGAGCTCGTCAACGTTGGCAGGGTCGAAGTCTTCTCATCGTTTGCACTCAACCTGATGTGGTTCAGTGGATGATGACCTCGCGGTCGTCACGTGTCGGTCGCCCCTATTTGCAGATCTTGGCACATTCGAGCGTCTTCGAGGAGCTTCGAGGCTTGTTCGAGGCCCTTAGGCTCTTCAAGGACGTACACTTACCAGCAAACTCACGTCTTCAAGGAGAAAGTCACCCGATCTGAACACCGAATCAATCCTAACATGTTCCAAGAACGGAAAATACACCATACGGTCTGTGCAGTGTCCAAGGTCAATAAGAATCCAACCACTATGTAGGGGCCCAGACCACACAAAGACCTCATATCCCGCGTTTCACGCTTAAAAGCCGATGTACCTTATATGGTGTCTATGACAAGATTCAACACATCGGGGGAGGGACAGCTGGCGTACCATGCTGGATCGACACCCGGGACCCATCCCAGAATGCAGAGAGGATTATTGATCCACAAGTCCTCGTTACGGATGCTCGTGAACACCTGCTAAAACTCATCGAGGGAAGCTTCTGCTCACCTGCTGTAAGTCCTCGTTCTGCCGTTGAAAACGTTGGGCAATCATTTACATTTCAAGTCTGATACCGGTAGTACGCACTGAAGAGCACAGAGAGAGGGAATATCAAGCTTCAAACAATTAACCCAGACTGAAAAGTCAGTCTACGAGCGCAGAGAGCCATAGTTTTCTCACATCGCGAGAAAATACAGTGCTACACTCCAACTCGAAGAAACCTAGTCGCCTATATTACCGACTCGCTGCTGCTCAGCTCTGGCTTCCTGAACCTGCCTCTGCTCGGCTTGTGCTCGGCTTGTGCTTGCTCGCGCCTGGCGACGCGAACGCGGGAGAGGGTGAGAAGCCGTCGATGGATCCGGCGCATATTTATATTACGACGTATGTCGGATTTGCTTGGTAGGGCTGGTGTAACGATAACGCAACGCGGTGGTTATAGTGATAAGTAGCTACAGTCATGAGCCTACGTCAAGCTCTTTAACATAACCTGAAGCCAACTAGCAATTATGTGCGCGTCGCGCCATCGGCGGTATGTGAGCAAGGCTTATCGAGTAACGCTTGTTGCCTGGCTATTTTTAGCCACAGTATTGGGTGTATCGTGTGCGCCATAGTTGGTCTTGTCATGAAATGAAACGACGTCCATTTATGCAAGTCAATGATTATACATTTTAAAAAAGGCCATTCAGACAAGTTCTGTATAGATGGGAAATGCATATAGTAAAATTTGTTCGCAGTCAAAAACAACCCAGCTTCGTAACTCTTATCACCGCAGCATGACCACTTCATGCTTAGAAATGATGTACCTATATTGTCGACGCGGTCTATGACAGGAAACATTCAAGGATGGAACAGTTGGCGTACCATGCGTGAATGACGCCCGGGACCCATCCCAGAATACAGAGGAGAATATTAATCCAGAAGTCTTGAGTATGACCAATTGTTTACACCTGCTGAGATATACCCAGGGATGCTGTACTCACCTGCCGCCAGTCCTCGTTCTACGTCGGGAAACATTGGTCAATTATTTACTTGTCGAATCCTGCAGTGGAAAATACGCACTGAAAAATACAGAAAGGGGGGGTATAAAGCTGTCCGAGAGTTGAAACAGGTCACAGATTAGTTCTTGAGCGCAGAAAGCTGGATGAAATCTCACATTGCAAGGAAGTACAGTAGCACATTCCAGTTTGAAGAAACTTTCTCGGCCATCTTGATAACAAATGAATATGATAAGGCAAATTAGATAGTGGTGGTAGTGGTGGTGGTGGTGGTGATACAGAAAAGTAAGCTTTGTAACTCCACAAACCGTGTTCGTTATTATAGCAAACCAATGCTATTCTGGCCGCGGCCTTTGACAGTGTGGGCACAAGCTAATCGCGTGACGTCATTTGCCCCTGTCTTCTAAGTATTTTTAGCCCAAGGTCGGAGTGTATCGTTAGTACTATCCTGTACTATCCCGTCCTGCCTTGTATTATGCTCATGACACTTATATCTGAAGCCATACATAATCTCACATATGATATACAATCATACTCATTCTGGCTGCCACCAATTCAGAATTTACGCCAGAAGTGACCTCTCATAGCTAACACCCAACAATTCATAGTAAAAGACGTATACAGAGCGCTATATGTATGGAGGGCTCAGATGTATGTCATTAGCAGTCTAAACATGTTCTTAGTCTTTTTGTAATCAGAAGCTCGCTTTTTTTTAATGTAAGGTCGACATGGCACCAAACCGGATGTTGGACAGCAATCATCCACTACTGACATCTATATGTCGAGTGACTTTGTCGGACGCATGTAAACCATTCCCTCTCTCGACATCTATTGTGAACCTGCATTAGTTCGCAAGGTTTTCACGATGATCTTTTGCTCAGCTTGATGTTAGAAGACGAATACGCCACTCCGTAAGCACAACCAAGCAACATCACGTGGCCTTTCCAATAAATTCCCGGTTTTTTTTTCGTTGTTCCTCACTCATTCTGGATTCGCACTATTGTCCCCCTGCGATTTACAACATCGGCTTGCAGGAGTCTACCGCGTATTCTAGAGGGATATTCGGTATCTCAGCTGGAGCGCACTCTAGCCTATCGAGGCGGTTAACACACGTTGACTTGGGGTGGAGTTCCTTACCAGAGATTCTACATCTATATTTCGTCGTAGCTCATCGTACCTCCGAATTCAGATCCTCATTTTGCGTTATGTTTATACTACTGTTAGACATTCTGTCAGCTATCCCATGAGTCGTCCATTGCGATGAGGAAAGGCACTTCTCAGGGCGAGCGTGCACTGCCTTACCCGCAGACAACACAGCAAAGGCACGCACCGACAGAAACCAGATAAAAACCGCTAGCAAACATGTAATTTCATCGTTCCTCCCAAGGATGCCTGCTGTTCACTACGACGTATGGTGTCTCATTGCCAGCTTCATCCCGACAGACATGCTTGTCAAGCTCTGCTCAATTAACCTGGCGTTCTTCGACATGGCGATGACGGAGCGATACAGAGAGATAAATATATATCACCTGGACGACGAGAGCACACGCAGATGTGTCTTGAACATGGGGTAATATTTGTCAAGCATTCGCTCAACGGTTCACTAAGTGTTGGATATTTAGTCCAGCAAGCCTCGCCCGTGTACGCACGCTGAATCTTCGTCCGCATCTGTTGGGCAAGAACTTTATATCCCCTCTCTCACAAACAATGTTGGCGGCCGAAAGCCTATGGAGGACCGTACGACTTGTGCACAGGAATGCTAAGCCACCATCTGCCGCCGCCGCACGTATCCTCTTACGAAATGTCAGAGGTATGAAGAACGTCACGTCGCTCAATATTGAATGCCCCGAAGTCGATGATTACCGAGGGTTCTACGATGCGATGCCGCTTATCGAGGGTGCATGGTATGCGCACGGCTCTCATTTACGGTCACTAACGCTCAACATCCCATTGGAATTGTACAAACGCGTTCTCCCACCTTCCATCAAACTTGATTCCCTCGAAGAATTGAAAATCAGTTTGCGTTCCCCGGAAGCCTCCACCAATTGCAAGGAAATCCTATCTACTATCTGTCTTCCCTTCATCCAGAGACACTCTCAGACTCTGAACAGGCTTTCAGTCAACGCTCAGGAGCGCGTTGATCTATTTGATCTATTCCTCGATCTTAACCTTCCACATCTTGTCGGACTAGCCATATCGCAGCCTATCGATTTCCCTCACGGTGTTGGCACCCTCTTGTCAAAACATTCACCCAATTTACGCGAACTGAAGCTCCACTTGTCTGTTTCTCGTGGCGACCCCGATATACCTACCCCCAGCAAACTTTTTTCTCATCCTGCTTTTGATGTCCCGCTTCCTATGCTGACATCGTTGGAGCTGAGTCTATTCCCGTGGATGCAGGCCTTGCAAGGCGGTGCGGAAAGGAATACTTGAAGACTCTGCTGAACTCGTTGACGGTCCTCACGATACGTGAATACGTGATGACATTTCGACAAGTTAAGCAGATTCTTGCAATAATGACCAGTACAGGGCTCCAGCGTCTTCATTTGTATGTCGTCCACATAAGCCCCGCTCTTTTCGACCTCCTGGCAAAACGATTGCCCAATCTGCAATATCTG
Organism: Crassisporium funariophilum; assembly: GCA_014925845.1. Lineage (NCBI taxonomy): Eukaryota > Fungi > Basidiomycota > Agaricomycetes > Agaricales > Crassisporiaceae > Crassisporium > Crassisporium funariophilum. The sequence goes on from JACGCL010000007.1 coordinate 1,547,113, forward strand.
GAGATCGGTTTCGATTCTCTCGTAGGGAAGGAGGACGGAAAAATTGTGCCGACTTCTGACTGGATGACGTTCAAAGTCCGTATCTTCCGCTCCTTCGTATATGTTGAATGCCAAGACCATCATCTAGGATCGAGCTGCATCATTTATAGCCATAATGGAGGTACTCATCTACCCTGAGTGGGAACTGCGTCAACTCGTCCTTCATCGTATGGGATCCTGCGGGGGGATATGGGAGGATTGCAAGAAAGCTTTGGTTCAATCATTGCCATCCGTGAAGACGTTTAACGATCTGTCTCCTTCCGAGTTCGTCAACTTCCCGAAGTATACTGATTCTACTGGTATGATGTATGAACGGACACCGAGAGGTGTCTTTTTCTGGACTCCTTGACAGTCACATCGAACAATCTAACAATCTTGTTGTGTCTCTGCTTGCAGTCATTCACCCTGAATGATGCGAAAACAAATTTCCAATGACATGTTGCAGTGACGCACCATGACACTATCCAATCTCTAATGTCTTTGGACGTAATAACATTTCAGTCCCTCTGTCATGACGCCTTCGGCAACAGGCAGACAAGTTTCCGCGGAGACCTCAACTGGCCGAGCTAGATTGGCAACAGCACCTCCGGAATTGCTGTGTGGTCCATCTTCGGGCCCTTTTAAAAAGGGTAATTTGCAATATCTACAACCGCTCTCGTCCCTACGAACAAAAAGCCCTCTCCATGGTGGCTATAGGTATTGGGCTTCTTCTGATGACTGTCCTGATGCTAAGAACCCGCTTGCGATCAAGTTTTGACCATGGGATAAATTGACAGCCTGCAGACTTCCACGGACCTTCAAGTTGGCCTCGTTTACACCTGTGTACCCACAATCTGACGTAAAGTGTGCCAGTGTACACGTTGCATTAGCTAAATGTTTGGGTCTTCCTGGGCGCGTCAGCTTTGACGCTCTAAACACACGGACTTTCTGGCCCAATTCTGGCCGGAAAACTCACAAGGGTTGTCTTCGAGATGCCCGCGAGATTGAACCCTCGATAATCAGAGACAGCGCCCATGATAACGATCAATCTTGACCGGGTCAATATGTTATGCTCGCATTCCGGCGTCCAGCAAAGGCAAGAATTGGGCAAGAGGTTGGCAAGAAGCTCAAGCATCTCACTGGTGAATACGAATTTAGATTGCACACGTTCTCTGCACCATATACAGTAAGTTCAATGAGACGACAGGATGCGGACCTTGAAGGTAGTGCAGCTCAAAGCATGATACTATCAGTCTTCAGATCCTCCTTCCAAAAGAACACCAGCGGCATCCCGGTGGGTATGCTTTCCGAGGGCTTGGTAAGGAAGGGCATGCTTTTTTTTGAATATACATAGCCCTCGTTTTAATTAACAGTGACAGAAATTTGAGTATAATGGGCTTCTCAATCTTATCAGATCGGGACTAGTATAAAATGTCGTCGTGCCCCGCGCACCGACGATAAAGACGCGGGCTTTTGGGGTGAAAATGAGTTGTTGTCGATGTACGGAAACCTTTGTTCGGATCAGCTGAGTGTCCTCCATGTACGTCCCTGAACCTGAGTGCTCCGAGTAAATGCGTGGGTTGTGTCAACCAGGGACCTACGAGGGTAGTACATGATAGAATACATACAACTGAGTTGAGGTGGATATACAAGATGCGAAGGAAGATGAGAAATTGTCCTAGTTGTAATGTAATCGAACGTCTACATAAGTCCATGCTGATAGAATGATACTCAAGATGAGGCGCCTGTGAGAGACACTTTCGCGACCACAGGAACAAGATGGAAGTCCGTGATGTACGCAGGGGTTTTTTCGTTCCGCGGAATTCGGGTCCCAAGACGCTGAAATGGTCATGAGGCTAAGGGCCTAGAAGAAAGAAAAGGAAAGACAATCGTACAATGGTGTCGCCCGTTTTAAGCAGTGCATCTTTTGAAATTCTTGTGCCATTCACGAATGTCCCAAATGCAGAATCCAAATCGCGAATGTGCACCTGTATGAAGAAATCAGGACGCGATTCAACGGCGGGACATTTATCTGATCGAAGGCACCCGTACCTTTCCGCCGTCAGACCAGACTTGAGCATGTGATGGACTGAGAGGCAGAGGAGTAACACTCGGGATGGACGTATCTTCGGTCGATTCTGGAGGAAACCACCCATTTGTAGCGGTTGGAATACGTACAGACTGCCGGGTGGCTGTAACTTCGGTCGATCCGAGAATGACCTTGGTGCCTGGCGGCAAGGCTATTTGCTTTGTTGTAAAGGGGAAAGTACCCACAATGGGAGTGAGTGTCATGACAGGGTGACTTGACATAGGTAGGTCGTGAATTGGTAACTGCGGCTTCGCGAAGGCTGGGGATATTGGGAGACGGGGTGGTAGAACAGGGGGGATTGGGGAGTTCTCGTCGAAGAGCAATCGAATCTTTAAGTTCTTCAGCACGGCGGAAAGAAGCGATTGCCCAAGCAGGGACGGGAGTGCATTCGCAAAATTAAGAATTCGAATTCTCTGTGGATGCTGGCCATATGTCGCGGAAAGGCAGATCTGACTCAAAGCGTTAAGGGATAAGCGGGTACGACGGAGATCACACAAACTGCTGAATCCAGCATCATATTCCACGTTGGCCGTGTTCCCTGAGAGATGTTCTGAAAAGATAGGTAATCGTACCTAATTGTCAAGAAGAGTATTTGCAATCCTGGATGGTGAGTCAATCCTCCGATGACACACAATTCACAAGGCCCGGTATAGACACGCTATTTGACTGAAGCTTCCATGTTGTGGACGATGGCCATTATTCATTATTGATGACAGGTCCTACACCGCCCATATACACAAACGATGCAATCCTCAACAACGGAGATTGACCCTCGGCTGCTCGGAAGACAGGCATGCCCTATAATGAGCCTGAGAGTTATATGAGCAGGTGTCCTTTCAAGGACGAGTGCAAGAGTCTTCATGAGAGACTTGCCTATTTCCGATCTATCAGGCTCTATTAATGTCATCGACGTCCCATGTTGAGTTGGTGACAAGCTGGAAATAGAAAATAGGTGAAATGAATTGTGAATGACAAGAATGCCTCCCCTAAGCAAGGTCCATCCACGTGATCCTCTTTTTTTCGTGGTCGTCGCTGTCGCGAGCAGTGTGGTTTGACCAAGTCTTGACAATTCGACATAACGCGGGGTGGCTTCTTTGACTTTCAGACAATATGTCTCGTGTATCTCGCTGCATGCACCCGTCATTGCGGGCTTTAAGCTCTGCGCCTGGTTGTTCTCTATTGGCGTCTAGAAAGGCAACCATAACTGGTAATTATCGCTACGCCAATATGGTTCATGTCTCGTCTTCTGAACACGGTGTCTACAGGAGTTCGAAGATATTCACAGGCTGTTATGAAGGCAAAGGAGCCAGAAACACCACCACATCTCCAACCGAGGGTTGCTGACGGAACCAATTTCGACTCACGCGCCTCATCTTCCACGGTTGGATCATCATCTTCACAAGAAGTATCGGAGAGTATTGGAAATGCGGAAACAAGAACGGAGCGTGCACGAGCGACCCCCTACTTTGAAGAGCACCTGAATAGCTTATTCTCTCCTCTACAATTCCCCCGTGATCTCGCGCGTCGGATTTTGACACACGGCAGTCATGCTGCAGCATTCGGAGGCCATAATGCTGGTTTGAGCTTTCTAGGTGGGTCTTCTGACACAATCAAACCTCATGAATACACCTCTGAACAGAACCATTGGCCTGATGACACTTAGGTCGTCGAGTAATTGCAGCATACCTCCAACTTTTCCTCAGCTCAAGCTCCGCGTTAACTCCTTCCGACGATGTTGAGGCTATCTCATCGAGGACACTGAATACAAATACAATTGGGGAATATGTTGGCTATGATTGGGGTGTTGGTCGGGTGATGCGCTGGCAACCATCTGCTCCTGCGCATAAACTTGCAGACAAGGGCAATCAAGTCAAAGTCTTGCAGAGCGTGGGTTTGTATAAGGTGCAGGGGGAAGCAGTGGAAGCAGTGCTGGGAGGCATATACTTTCATTTTGTCAGTTGACTTTCTTTCACCTTCCTTTCCGCTACTGAACGGCCTTGGTTCAGGGGGCGTCGGTTGCACATCGGGTGTTCCATACGCGGTTCCTACCACAGCTGCTGGTCAACCGGGGCCTACCAAAAGCATTCCACGAGGATGCTCGGTCAATATGTGAGCGGATGGGCGGTCGGCGCGGGCCTCTACTTTTGGATACAGACAAAGCACCGAAAGTAGCAACTTCAAGTTAAAAGCATATCCATCATCTTATTGTCAGTCACTTTCTATCGTCTTCATATGCGCGACTCACCTTGAATTTGTTGTAGGTTTGTTAATACTTAATATATTTCATCCCATTGCTTGCAACTGGAATTTGCCATCATTCTCATGAACTGTTATTGTCGTCCTCTGTTCGAATCTCGGGTTATTGGTTGTCCTTCATGTCTTGCAACATAAGCCCTTCTCCAGTTGTCATATCAGTCGTGAACGAGCCTTATGCCGGTGGTGGAGATTTCACGGTCGAAAATAGGACATCAAAGGTGAATCTATATCTGCTCTCGAGATTGTTGCTATCAAGCTAGGGTCTGTTTTTCGGCAGCATGGGTTTCCGGGAATTGATCCGTTGCAGTTCCGCTTGTTGATGCAAGTGCAAGTCTGTGCAAGTTCATATGTCCGCTTGAGGATGTTTCCATTTTGTGAATTGGATTCAATACTGACTGAGGTTGCTGATGCGATCCACTCTCGGGGTTCTAGGATAAAGATACACATGCTTTTGAGCTTGATACACAGGCTGTAGACAAATTACGAAATGATTATTTGATGTTCATCACTCCCCGAGCGAGCCGGGTCGCATGATGTGACGGCTAGCCCAAGGCTAGCCGCAAGAAGCCATTTCTAAGTAAGCTTATTCTCGTCTGACATCTGGCACATCCACAGCGAACCTGACATGATCAGTATCCATGCGATACATGGGAAAATAATAATGCCAGGCGCCCCGGGTTTGTTCGCTGTTCGTTTTTGACCATCAACTTCCAACCACCCCCCACAGCATTGATTGCTGGAGACAGGACGCTGCGCGGCCCTCTCATTATCGCTGGCCTACCAAATGGAACATCAATACCGTCGTGGTATTTATCGCCCAAATGCACAACGTTTAAGCATTTCCCTTGCGCCGCTGGTCGCGCAGAGATCTCTTATGTTCAGAGTGAAAACCGACCTTGCTGCAAAGACGAGTTATGCCGAGGTGCGTTATCATCGTTGATACGTCTACGGTTATGAATACTGAATGTCACTCCGTCATTTCAGCTCTCTCCGTCGGAGGAGTCACCTGCTCTCTACACTCTGACGGCAACGGCAAGTGCGCAGCTGATTAGCGCAGCGTTGACTGCTATGTCATCAGCCAGTGTGTATAGTCAGGATTCTTGGAAACCGAACTCGGCCTTCGTCCCTTTGGTCGTAGTTGACACCAGACGACATGCCATTGCCTTCAGTCCCAGTGTGCAGTGGTCTGATATGTCGGAGGAGGATGCTAGTAGCGGAAAGTATTCCCTCGTGATATCGCCCCCCCAATCCGCCTCGGTCCCCCAGATATCAGTCTTTATGGTTAATACAGACGATCAACGAGGTGGCTCCGCCTCCGAAACGACTTCAATGCACTCACTTAGCCTCCAACACAAGGTTGGTCCGTCTATGGAAGACGGGTTACGAACTCGGCTGGAGAAGAAGCAAGAGAACGGCAACAGCAAGCTGAGGAAGAAGACGGTGGCGGACGAGGGGCCCAAGCGCGCGTCCAAGTCCTCTAAGGCCTTCGGACGAGTCATTTCCCATCTGTCTCTCCAACCTTCGAAGAAGGAACTTGCACAGCTCCGGAAAGCAACCGCCGCAGCTGCGCTTCTCTCTCCTGAATTCAAGCTCCCAGAATTCCATGTCTCTCCGATCCGGTTCTCCTTCATCGCTAACGCCAATACAGTCAATCTGGCCGTCCCACCCATGCCCGTGCCCATCGCGCGTTCCTTCCATCCCAGCACTGCCATTCTTGATACTCCAGAAGCAGCTGTGAACGGTCGCAAACCAATGGAGAAGGTTCGTCAGCTACGCGCCACGATGCCTCCTCCGCCTTCCACTCCTGCTGTCGTACCACCACCAGCGAGGAAGGGACACCGTCGCTATAAGAGCTCTCCGGCTGTTGCGGAGTTCAGCTTCCGTGGTTGGGACAAAGAGAGCATGCCTCCGCTTCCGCCTATGCAGCCTTCTTCGTTCAAAGACACTCCCCCTCGATGTCGCCATAAGAGCTCCCCGGCTGTTGCTGAGTTTAGTTTCCGTCGTTGGGACACAGAAAGTATGCCTCCCCTTCCCCCTATGCCTCCATCCTCTGTCAAGGTCGGTCTTCCCCCCAGACCAAGGGCGAAAAGCCTTATGAGTCGACCCGTTCGGGCAATCACACCGCCATTTCCCGTCAACTCTTCTCAGCAGACACGGTTCTAGTTTATCTATTCTATTGGAGATGATTCCGGACTTTTGATCCCTGGGATGGACACTCATTTTGCGTTTACGAGACATGTACAGTGTTAATATTGTTTATGCTCGTGAATCAATGATTGTTTTGATTTCCAGACACGCTTGTTGACGTTGTCCGTATTGGAGACTGCGCTATTGACAATGTTACCCTCAACCATTGTTTTGATTTCCAGACACGCTTGTTGACGTTGTCCGTATTGGAGACTGCGCTATTGACAATGTTACCCTCAACCAACGCATGACCCTAGTCAATACATGGATCTTACCCATGCTTACTGGGGTTATAGGTTTTGATGGCAAACGAGAGATATGGGTTATGAGGGGCTTGACTTGTAGATCAATCAAACCGCGATCCTAGCAGCGAATGTGTTAGGCTCTGGCTAAGTAGGGCCTGACAAAGGTTGTTCTTGTGAGTGACAATACCTGACTGGGTCTTAGCATTCCATGATCTGATGCTGTCCTTGAATCATTGCTTAGTGTTCGACACTGCGTTCAAGTCTCCTTTTTGGAGAAGGGATGCGCGAAGCCGTTTATCACATAATGTGTTTCAAAGTACGTCTCAGAAATCAGAAATCATAGTTATGCAGTGAAGTAGTTCCATCGGATTTTGAGAGTCAAAAAGAGTTCTGCCATGGATGGGTGGATGCTGACCTGGGTCCAACGGTATCTCGTTGGTACACCTGGCTTCCTCGCAGCCAACCACTTCCGCGCACTGCTTTAGCGGTGGCCGGCTTTTACGCACAAGCTTCATAAGACAAAGGTGATTGGTAACGACTTCTCTGTGATCTCACCTATGCCCTGGACTTTCTTGCTATGCGGTTTGCCGTCGGTTATATCACTTCACGTAAAGATCCCACATCAAAAGGTATAAACATTCTATGATCAAATAACTAATGTTCAAGCAGATATCCAATGTTGCAGCTACTAGTATTAGCTGTTCTTCTGTCTCTGGCTTGCTTGACACCACTCCGACAACTTCTATCCTCCACGGTGCTGGATAATGTTCCTGGTCCAGCGCCAACATCTTCGCTGTGGGGCGAGTTGAATCTCGCCGACCTCATTCGGCCCAATTTTACTTCCATAAAGTGCTACACTTCATCATGACATGGCATATGAGATACGAGTTCGAGAGTGCAGCCGCATCTTGCATGTATGTTAGGCAGAGTGTTTGGATGTCCTTTCCAAAGGCTTTTCCAAGAGCAGAACTTTCAGTTCCTCTGCCTTCGGGATATCCAGTCCGACTTCCCAAACTACCACCTTATATAGTTTATTCTGGAAGCTCTAAACCCGTCATCTAAGTCCAGAGGGCCATTCACCTTGGGAAGCAAAGGTTTCGCCAAGGTTATTCTGCTACACACCGTTTTGGCCCGGATTATTGGCAGAGTTAAGTTATTCCTGAGATTTCCGGATCACATCTCTAGGCACGCCCAGACATCGGAGTTAGACGGCTTGTAGCTGCAAGATGTGAGAAGAATTAAGGAGGACGCACGGTGGTATATGTACAAAAGCCATCGCGCCCCGTTTGTTTACTTGATGGACCCCCATGATTGGGGTCTCACTTCCCATCCATGCTGCGACACTGGAGTCCACCCAATCCGGGAGGCGTCCGTGATTAGAATCAAATCCTTAGGATTCAAGGGAGTAAGACGCTTGTACTGCCTTGAAGTCGTACGCAGCTCATTCAAAAGCTCACCCCGAGAGTCAAGAAACCTGAGAATCAGCGAAGGTTCGGCCACTGATTGTAGGGGCCTGGCGTCAGATAGCGGCTTTTGTGATGAAATAAACCTCTAATCACCCTCATTCTGGTAAACCTGCACCGAATGTTAGTTCAGCGCAGTAGGAAGAGGATCTACTCACGAGGCACCCAACTATTTTTTGGACCACCTGCTCCTCCAATTCCCGACGGAGCTTGTCGGTCGTAACTCAACGATGAAACCGAGTTCTCGCGTTCAATCTCATCTAGGTGTGAGATGTTGGGTTGATTATCGTTCTCCTCAATCTCATATGACCATATCCTGCTCTCTGAATTCAAAGATCCGGCTCCCCTTCAGCGCCAACGCCAACCAGCTGATTTGTTCGTCCCGCCCATGCCTGTGCCCATCGCGCGTTCTTTCCTTCTTAGCGCTGCCGTCCTTGATTCTCCATCTGTAAGCGGTCGCAAGGCAATGGAGAAGGTCCGTCAGCGCGCCACGATGCCTCCCTCGCCTTCCACTCCTGCACTTATATACCACTACCAGGGAGGAAGTAACGCCGTCGTTATAAGAGCCCTTTGTTGTTGAGGAAATTTATATCCGTGGTGGGACATAGAGTGCATGATTCCGCTTCCGCCTATGCCTCCATCATCTGTGAAAGTCACTCTTCCCGCCAGACCAAGGACGAAAAGACTTATGAGTCGATGACCAGTTATGTCATGCCTAACCATTGTCCTTAGCAGACACGGTTTTAGTCTTTTTGAAAATCATATTCTGGATTGTTGTTACCGGGGGACGGAGACTCATTTTGCATTCTCTCTCTCTCTCTCTCTGTCAAGGTTGTTGATGCTTATGGATATATAGTTGTATCTGTTTTCCCGGAGACACTTGTTGACTTGTCCGAATCGGGACTGCGCGTTTGCCCTCAACTAACGCATGACCCCAACATGACCCTTGTCAATCCATGGAGTTTACAGGAAAGTACCCATGCTTATCCACTTGGCGTCTGGTAGATCAATCAAAACCCGATCCCAGCATTGAATGTGTCAGGCTCTGCCTCGGTAGGGTATGACAAAGGCTGTTCTTGTGAGTAGATGTTTCACAACGTCTGACTGGTCCTAGCATTCCGTGTTCTGATGCTGTTCCTTCAATCATCATCGAAAGGAGGCTGCGCTTGACTCTCTGAAATGACGTACTTTGGTAAAAGGGACGCGCGAAGCCGTTCAACGCATTGTGTTTCTCGAAGTACATCTCAGAAATCAGAAATCATGATCTTACAGGAGACCTTCCATCGTGATATAATCCCATCGAATTCGGGAGTCAATAAGGAGCTGTGCCATGGATGAGTGGATGCTGACCGGGTCCAAGGCTATCTTGTTTGAGAACCTGGCTTCTCGCAGCCGCACACTGACTTGGCTTAGCGGGTTTTATGGTCGAGCTTTTTAAGACAAGGATGATTGGTAACAACTTCTTTGACCACAAGTATCTCGCCGATAGCATCCTCGGTCCTGGACTTCCTTGCTGTGTGGACAGGCCGGTTTCCCGTTTGTCATATCACGTCACGTAATGACCCTACACCGAAAGGTATAAGTATCCTGTGGCTAAGATAATAGTTGTTCAAGCGAATATCCAATGTTGCAACTACTGGTGTTATCTGTTCTTCTGTCTCTGGCTTGCTGGAGAATACTCCGACGCTTTCTATTTTCGAACGTGCTGGATTATATTCCTGGTCCAGCGCCAACATCGTTGTTGTGGGGTGAGTTGAATCTTCCTTTGCGCCTGTATTTATTGACTTGACCATGATGACTCGCACCAGGTTCTCTCACTCATCTACACAGTACCAAAGGATGGAAGTTCCACCACGAAATATCGGAAACTTGTCAGTTCTCCACCCTGCCCAACTACTCGCAACCTAATCGCACTATTTTGCACAGATGGAGGCATAATCAAACTGAAGGGCCTTTTAGGAGTGAGTGTCGCGTTGTCGAGAACTGACGTATGCTAATCCATACATCAGGCTAACATTTTATATGTCTCTGATCCTAAGGCGCTCCATCATATCCTCATAAAAGTAAGCGGGAAATTCAATTCATTTGCTTCTGGATCAAGACTTATGATTCTCCGTATAGGACCAATATATATATGAAGAGACTGAGAACTTCATTGAGTAGATATATGAATGCGTATATCAAGCGCGAAAGACTCATTATTTTCCTCTTAGAACAAACAGAATGATGTTTGGGGAGGGAATCTTCACATCGCTTGGTAGCTACTCCAGAAGGCCCTTGAACGCAAATGAACTGACATTCAACTGATATTTATCAGGCGACCGCCATCGTCTACAACGCAAGATGCTCAACCCCGTCTTCTCTATCGCTCATATGCGTAATATGGTGCCCATTTTCTACGAGGTGTCCCACAATGTAAACTCTTTTGCGCGGAAATCTCTGGTCAAATTTTTACTGAACGACATCATCAGCTTCGTGATTCATTCGTTAAAATGGCTCAAGCTGGACCGCACGAAGTTCGTCAGAGCCTAGGAGATCCTGTTGCTATCTCGTACTGACTGTAGCTGGGCAGGTGGACATTCTTTCATGGATGACTCGCTGTGCACTCGAACTTATCGGAAGAACCGGGCTAGGCTACTCATTTGATACACTGGCCGAAGACTCGGTGCCCCATCCATACGGTCTGGCTTCCAAGGCACTCGTGTACGTCTACTTCGCTTGATTAACAAGCCGATCTTACTTTGTCCATCAGTCCCATGCAGCCTGAATCTCTGTGGGCGCGTACCGTGATTATGCCTATGATTCCGAAGCTAGGACCAGCCAAATTTCGAAGGGCAGTGGTTGATGCGTTACCCATCGAATCCATCAGAACCCTCCGAGATATCGTTGATACACTTCACAAGACGTCAGTGGAGATATACGAATCCAAAAAGAAGGCTATTGAGGAGGGAGACGAAGCGATAACTGCTCAGATTGGCGAGGGAAAAGACATCATCAGTATTCTCAGTATGTTTTCACCTCAGATCTTGTTCTTGCACTTGATGTTAAAATTCATGTAGTGAAAGAGAACATGAAGGCGTCAGAAGACGACAAACTCTCCGAAGTAGAGCTTCTGGGACAAGTAAAGTGAGTCCAGCCAGAATTGCATCATCGCCATGATTATGACATTGGAATCCTGGAAGCTCTTTGACATTTGCAGCCACCGATACAACTTCGGGCGCACTGTCCCGCATCTTTCACCTTCTGGCACTAAATAAAGACGTTCAAGACAAACTCCGCAAAGAAATCCGAGATGCGAAGGAAGCGAACGATGGTCATGATCTTGGCTATGACGTTTTGGTCTCTCTTCCGTTCCTGGACGCTGTCTGTCGAGAAACCCTTCGCTTGTAGGAAACAATCACCTTCGTGTTTCATCGAAGCTCAACCGTTAACGCTTTAGGTATCCTCCGGTAACTATGCTGAACCGAGCGTAAGTACTGATCACTTTTGCCGCATGAGTTTCTTTGTGACACATAGAGCAGCGCCCGCCAGGACATTATTCTCCCGTTGGCGACCCCGATCCGCGGTACCAATGGAAAGGACATCATGGAGATTCCCATTCCGAAAGGAACTGAGATCTTTATATCCATCATGGCGTCAAACCGAAACCCTGAGCTCTGGGGACCGGACGCGCTTGAGTGGAAACCTGAGCGATGGCTAAGTCCCCTTCCTGAAGCTCTGGTTGAAGCCCGTGTTCCAGGGGTATACTCCCACCTGTAAGAGCTTTCATGCAGGGCGCGCAAAGGAGATATAAACATACTCTCTTTCTAGACTCACATTCCTTGGAGGCGGAAGGTCTTGCATGTGCGTGATTTCTGATGTGAATACTTGATTTTGATGCTTACCGATGATTAACCCCACCCGAGTAGTGGATTTAAATTCTCGCAACTCGAAATGAGTCCGTTTGATTCGATCATCTCGACTTTATATGTGGAATCTGACAACTCTCTTCTTTAGAGGTCGTCTTGACCCTTCTTCTCGATGTTTTAGAGTTCAACCCGTCCGACAAGCAAATCTACTGGCAAATGTTTGGAGTCGTAGCCCCAAATACTGACATGGAGAGCAAATTTCCTACTCTTCCTATGAAAATCAGCTTGTCGGTGTAGCTCGGCATTTACAAGACCCTTTTGATGGAAATGCTTGGGATAAGCAATGGAAGGAACGTGGATGACTGGCACATTTAAGGAATAGATCTTTGTAGAATTTAGGTGGTAAAACTGATATCACACCGCCATTCATTTGTTACGCGTGGCTTTCGTAACCAATCTTACTACCTGAAATGCTTAAGATTGTAATTTGAAAGTGCAGGACAGATCCTGACAGATCATGCCTGTTCGTCAGACAGAGTTTCTGGATGTTGCTTTTTAAGCACCCCGAACCCGAACCTCGCAGTCCCTCTGCCTTCTTAATATTGGGTCCGATTTGCCAAACTAGCACTATATGTATAATTCTGAAATAGTTATGTCCTTCTCTACTCGACTATCTTCAGGAAGCCATCAACCCGGGATGTAAGTCCAGAAGGCCTCCGATCACACCTCAACTTCTTCACCATCCAAGGATCGTTTATAGTTTTGGTCAAGCACTACTCCTGCACGTTGCTCTCCATTTTCCATGCGAATCCAAGTCTGGACACCCGAAGTAGGATCGGTCGAGGTGAACTTGAAGTTGCGAACGCCCTGACCCCAACCTGCCTTGGTGTATCCACCGTACCTGGCGCAACAAGCCCATGTTAAACCTAGTTATAACCTACATAATATCTCGGGAAAGGACGCACCCGGAATGCTTATCAAAACAGAATACAACATTTTTAGACGGCTCGCGTGTGCACCACTCATTTCCATGGTCTATCATGGTTTTCAATTCAGATCTGCGGCCTTTATATAACATGCGAGATAGACCTACCGTGACCAGAAACGACGGCGTGCAAATTCTTGACATGCTGGTTCAACGCATCCCAAAACGGTGCATCCTTACCTAGATTTTCCGTGCTTCCGGCTTGGACTCCTCCTGCCCCGAGAGCATCCGCTACCACATCAGGGTCAGTTGATTCACGATGAGAAGTAAGGGCGTGTGTAAGGATGATTTTGCTACGCACCGTTCTGGCCCGGATTATTCGCAGAGTTCAATCCTTCCTGGGCTTTCATGATCACATTTCTATGGACGCCCCGACATCAGAGTTAGACGGCTTGTAGTTGCAAGATATGTGAAAAATCAAGGAGGACGCACGGTGGTATATGTACAAAGGCAATTGCGCCCCGTTTACTTGATGGACCCCATGCAGCTTCCATGCTTTGGGTCTCACTTTCTATCCATGTTGCGACACTGGAGTCGACCCAATCCGGGAGGCGTTCGTTGTTGGAATCAAATCCGCCTAGAGGATAAGCGAAGGAGTAAGAATGCTTGAGTTGCCTCGTAGTCGTACGCAGCTCATCAAAAGCTCACCCCGAGAGTCAAAAAACCAAAGAATCAGCGAAGGTTCTGCCACTGATTGCAGGGGCCTGGTGTTAGATGGCATATTTTTATAATGGAATAAACCTCTGACCATCGTTATTCTGGTAAACCTGCACCAAGTGTTAGTTCAGTGCAGTAGGAAGATAATGACATTTACTTACAGGCACCCAGTAATTTCCTGGACCACCTGCTCCTCCAATTCCCGATGGAGCTTGTCGGGTGTAACTCAACGATGAAAGCGAGTTCTCGCGCTCGATTTCATCTAGGTGTGAGATGTTGGGTTGATTGTCGTGGTTCTAAAGTTAGTTCAAGAATCAAAATGGGTCAGAGTTTGCTTTCCAACGAAAGCATACCCCATGAGTGGAAGAAAAGGGCGTGTTTGCCTCAATGACGGGTCTCATAATTTTGTCAACGAGAGTGGTGGCGTTATCCTTGAAAGTATCTAGGTCAAGACGCGTTCATGTCGAACTCAAACAGGAAGTCAAGGAAATGACCCACTCTCTCCTGTGACGAGGTCCCCATTGAAGACACTTCGAAGCAACACTTTGTGAGCCTTCGCATTATCAATATAATATTGGCACTGACACATAGTTGGGGTGTTCGCTCCCAACAACATTCCTGATGAGATTCACGCTCGCAGCATCATGCTCCTCGCCCCAAGATTCCCAAGGATTCTCCCCGAAATGTAAATCCGAGAAGACGGTGACCTTGAATTCACCTTCAGGACTGAAAGTAATACGAGGTTTGCCTGGGTGAGGATCCGGAGCACGTTTAGCGAGGAGTTGTTCTGTCATAGGTACGATGGTCCAGTAAGTGGCAGGTAACCCATGGATACCAGACAGAGTACTGTTGCACTTACTTGGGATAAGTGCTGCAGAGCCAGAAATAACGATCGTGGTAATAAGGAATGTAAGAGTGGAGGCAATGTTTGGCCTCATATTGAAATTTGCAAAGGAATGGGTCAAGGTAGGAGACAAGAAAGATAGAAACTAGGAGTGAAGAAATATCTGATATTATATTATATGCAAAGAACCAGGAGAACACATGGTGCATAGATTGCATATACATGATGTTAGCACTCCTGCGTTCAAGTCTCAATAGCAGTGGAAGCTTCCATATGTGGGCGGGTTTGGTTGTTGGAGAACGTGATGCGGGTGTGCCTGGTAACAAGAATTCTCTAAGCTCTCCGAGTCGACGTCTTTCAGAATTCAAGGCACAACCATGAACGTTGGGGGTAAATCATGTGAGCGCGTTTCTGTGAACTGATAAATGGAAGATAAGTTTCGTGCAGGACAGGTGGGAGTAACCAGATTATGACCCCAAGAGCACGCATAGTCTTGCTGAGTGAGCAGAGAGGTCAGAGACATCGAGAATTTGAGAAAAGCAAATGTATTTACTCGTCATTGAACAACCATTCCTACTTCATATCGACGACGGCCACCTCGGGAAGTTTCCCCAATCGTCTCCTGGCGTCTCCATGTCCGGAGATAAGTCTCATGATCGATGGCGGTAAGCAACATAATGCGTAGTTGAAAGTGCCCCAACCCCGGTTATGCGTATTTGCCACAGGCATGAATTTTTTGAGGAGATCGTACGCAAAGCTGAGAACTTGTCGCAAGGAAACTTATATTCTTGGATGACTCAAGAGCGAATCATTCACTCCATTGCTTATATCAGGAGTCGATGAAAGGGAGCAACTTCATACAAAACCAAAGCGTCTCGACAAGATCTTGACTTGGTAGTCAAAAGTGAGATATTGCGTTCGATTTGGTCGGTAGTCGTGGTTGATGTCATGATTCAGGTTTTGGGCGAGTTAGCGTCATAAGGGTCATAACTTCGAAGCCTCGTGTGTCGAAGAATTGGCTATCTCAAAGATCCCAACAGGGCCTGCCGCAAACAAGTTTCATAGAATGAAGTAGACGACATTCGTGAAGGGTCCATTCGTAAGTGAGATGTTTGGCACGAACTTCCAATCGCAACATCTTTGTGCCGAGAGTCTGGTTTCACACGGTTTCCAGCCTTACCGATGATTGAATCAACACTCTACGAGTTTCCTCTCTACATCCCTGGTATCGTTCTTCCAGAGACTGTCCTAATCAAGGGTTCATAACTTCGCATATCCTGAAAACATCCGTGGCTTTTTTTGCTTCTGTTACATCGCCATCGTAAAGCCCAAGAATGACTGAGACGACTCCATTCCAACAGTTCAATATGTTTGAACTTCACTTCGGATGCCGGTATCATGACGAGGCTTTTCGGCCGCAGCTAAGGAGAAGGGGGTATGGAAGTCACGAAATATATTCTGCCAATCTGTAATGACCTTTGCTGTTTCCGAGGCCGTCATGCCATACCGACACCCAACGATGCTTGGCCATTTCGTTGCAACTGAGCAAATGGACCGTTGATCGTTAATCAGTCGTATATGCACAGGCGTTTTGTCGAATTGATGGCGAGGTTGGGCAATCAGTCGTTAATGCACAGGCTTTTTGTCGAATTGATGGCGAGGTGGGGCATCATGCATTAGCGCCACCGCGAAGATCTGCTTTGTATTGGTCTCGCCGCTTCTCACCGCAGACAGGGTCAGCCTTCTCAACCTCATATGTCCATATCTCTTGGTTCCGAAACGTTGAACCGATTTTCGTCGCCTCCTCCACGTGGTTATCTTCGATGGAACTAAAACATTGAAGAAAATGTTGTACATATACTGTAAAGAGGTTCAGACTCGTCAAGGTTGAACTTCATTCTCTTCTAGCTTCTTCCAATAATGCTTCGCATTCCCACCTTCTCTTTAATTTTCGGTCTGGTCAGCGCTGCTACAGCAACTTCCAATCCTTTCCCCTTTTCCCCCGGCTTCGACATCGAAAAAGTCGCTCTCCTGGCAGAATCCATTCCTTCACATTCATGGGAATACGGCACTGCTGCAGAAGCTCTTCTCGAGCTTCATAACCCCGATTACTCCGTTTTTGGAGCACGTCCATTCCCTGTCCCTGCTTGCGACAAAAATAATGTTAAAGCACTCTCCTACGCTGCGAGCAAGATCATCATTGGAACAGGAAAGGACGCTCTTTCGAACGGTGATGGTGCCGTTGGGGACCCTGCCAGCTTGGGTGTCAGCGCCGTCCTTCTCGGGAAAACAAACGAGACCTACGCCAAAGCTGCCAAAGAGACAATTGACTATGTCGTAAACGAGGCGCCTCGCTATTGGAACGGAGCCATTTCGCATCGTGCAGATGTCCCTGAGCTGTGGTAAGTTTTGCTAGCAGATCATGGCAATGCGATGACTGACGAATCGTTGATACTAGGGCTGACTTCATGTACATGGCGCCTCCATTCCTCGCGTATTACGCAGCGGACACGAAAAACGAGAGCCTCCTACGCGAGAGTGTTGCACAATGCAAACACTACCGGGAAATACTCCGCGCCAATACCACAGAGCCTCACCGAGGCGTCTGGCATCACATCATCGGCCCTCAAAGCCAGGATCTTGGCCTTTGGTCGACCGGAAACGCTTGGGCTGCAGCTGGCATGGCACGCATTGTTGCGACCGTCATCAAAGCTCCTATGCCTATCATCTGGCGCCAGCTAGCCGTAGCTGAAGTCACTGGCTATATTAAAGAAATTGTTGACGGTGCAATGGCTTCCACGCCCGATGATGGTCTTTTGAGGAATTACCTCGATATTCTGGACGTCACTCAACGAGGGTTCGGGGAGGTCTCAGGATCCTCCTTGATTGCAGCAGTCATCTATCGGATGCATGTTTTGCAACCCTGGGTTTTCACCAAGAGATATGTCCAATGGGCGGACGACCTGAGAATTACCCTCGGAGGAAACGACGCGTCCGGTAATCCTCATGTCACGTCCACTGGGATCGTCACTCCCGCTGTCAACCCTCTCGGTTGGCATGACACCAAACCTTTCACCACTGGAAGTCCCGAAGGCCAAGGGTTTGTTGTGCTCCTTTACGCCGCATGGCGAGACTGTGTCTTAGCTGACCGCTGTCAGAAACACGGTGGACACGTGAAGAGATCAAAACTCAGGCTTTGACTATTCTATTCTACACGCAGTAGACTTTCCTCATACATACGCGTAACCTTTGTGGATGTAGTGGATATAGCGCACCTCAAAACGTCTGCCTATACTTATCTATGTCAAAGTTGCGTCCTACCCAAGTCCTACCCGCTAATAATATAAAGTATAATTGAAAACCTGCCAAGCAAAGATCCACAACGCTAACAACCGCATTCGACCAACATTCGACCAATTCGATTCCGTTTGTTTGCCAAGACCTTCTTAATGGGCTTCACTCTCCTGGATCACCGTGATCTTGCGACATCCTCCTCCGTCTGTCCCCATCTGATCTCATGATCTCATGTGCTCTGGAAATGCTCGGATGAGCAGCATTATCGACTGAATAAACCAGCATTTTTAAAAGATGGGGGGAAATCACACGAGCGAAGTCAACGTGGATCAGTGTGTACCTGAGCGGCTGGGCGGCAAGTGAACCTGTAATCGTTGTGTTGAAAGGCCGATGTCGAGCTTGCTTGGATATTCTTGGAGTCTTGGCCCTTCAATAAACATACCTGATGAACAGTGCCTGTTGGCTTCTCTTTGTTTCACCCCCAAGGCTTTGTTGTGGCCTTTGCGACGTTCATTCTTCATCTTGTACCACCAACTTGCAAGGTGCTTCGTGTTTAATCACTCAACGCGTGTCCTTACGCATTCACTCGTTTCAAGTACCCCCTCTACGAACCCTTTTGACATCATGGTCAACCTCGACAGCACCATCCTGCCCGCGATTAGCGTCATTTCCACTGTGATCACCAGCTTCAACGCCTTTCCTTATTCCCCAGGCTTTGACATCAAGAAAGTCGCCGCCCTCGCCGAATCTCTTCCTAAACATTCATGGGAGTACGGCACCACCGCACAAGCTCTCCTCGAGCTCCACAACCCAGGTCTCTCTGTCTTCGGATCCGCGCCTTTTCCAGCCTCTGAGTCTGAGATGGGCAAAGCGAGAGCTCTGAAATACGCCGCTGAGAATGTGGAACTGGGCACGGGCTACAGCGCGTTATCTCGCGGTAACGGTGCGGCTGGCGATCCCGCAAGCTTAGGCGTGAGCGCCGTTCTGCTCGGGAAGTCGGACCCCGTGTTCGCGAAAGCCGCCCAAGAGACAGCTGATGGCCTGCTGAGGGATGTTCCGCGTTTCTGGAATGGTGCTATCTCCCATCGCGCGAGGGTTCCAGAACTTTGGTATGCCACACAATGCCTGTGTTTATGTCACTTTCATTAACGTGAATGGATTCAGGGCGGACTTTATGTACATGGCACCTCCCTTCCTCGCCTACTACGCCGCCGACAAAGAAGACGCGGGTCTGCTTCAAGAAAGCGTACGGCAATGCGAGCTGTATCGCCAAATCCTGAAATTCAATACCACAGAAAGATATAATGGTGTTTGGATGCACATCATTGGTCCCGAAAGCATGGACCGAGGGCTTTGGTCGACCGGAAATGCATGGGCTGCAGCAGGAATGACACGCGTTCTCGCTACGATCATGAAAGCTCCCTTCGTTAATGGCCTCGAATGGCGCCAACCAGCCATCGACAAGTTGACCAGGTACATCAAGGAAATCGTAGACGGAGCCATGAACGCCCCCACCGACGACGGTTTGTTGCGTAACTACCTCAATGACTTGAACAGCGGGGGGCATGGCTTTGGAGAAATATCTGGAAGCTCTCTCCTCGCCGCTACTGCCTACCGGATGGCCGTCCTTCAACCACAGGTTTTCGGAAACAACTACGTTGTCTGGGCGGACAAGACGCGTGCTGTTCTCTCCGGCAACGACAGAAACGGTAAACCACATATCACCAGCACCGGTATCGTCACTCCTGCTGTAAATCCGTTGGCGTGGATGGATACAAAACCATTCACCACCGGCAGTCCTGAAGGACAAGCATTTGTGGTTCTCATGTACACTGCCTGGAGAGACTGCGTTATTGCGGCGAAGTGCTCCTCGTCTCCTGGTGGTTCTGCCGAAGATTCCCTCGCCAAAGCAGCTGCTGCCATCAGCAGTATCGAAAATCCCGAGCACGAGTCGTCGAACGTGATGAAGAGATATCATGGCAGACTGGCCCGCCACTTACCCCATCATGGCAGCAATTAACGCGGGCTGTTTTGGTGATGATTATTTTATCCCGTATATTCCGTATTTTTTTATGTTTCTACGACGGGCAGGTTTACCATTACTTAGGTTTCTGCTTTGCCACGACTAGATTTACTCACCATCATCTTTCCATCCTCCGTTCTACCATCGTGGCATCGCTTTTGGATTTCCTCGTCATCTGCGATGATCTCGCTGCGCGTCTCTTACTTGTTTATGAATCCACGATAGATGATTGTATCATACAGACGCACGAACGCAATTGTTATACCCTTATTTACCCCTGCATGTTTGAACATGGAGTGAAATATAGTGCAAATAGTTTTCCTTATGACGGCCCGTGGATCTTCAGCCGCGGATCTATTTATAGCCCAACATTCGAAGCTTTGTAGGTCATTGGATCCTACTCTATTCAAGTTCGCTAATCCTCTGTAAGATTATCGATCGCACGTATGACGATATTGCTGCCGCGATGTGTCGTTCATCAGCTCATCAGGTACATCATGAAAAAGAGTGTGAATGTGAATGATTATCGTTCGGCTGTATTGACCTGCCTTGGTCAATGTTTGCCAACTTTACAAGTTCAATTTGAGCAAGGTCCCAAGTGCACTAACAGTAATATAGGCGGAGGCTTATCAACTGACATGCCAGCCTGATTCAGATGGATACTGATGATCATGTAGGGGGTGGATATTCAGAGCGCCCTGTTTCGATGAGACCACAGGCATTTCGAGCGCAACGGACGAGATGTGGGATTTATCCATAGTATACAGGCGAGTAATAGAACAAGGATATTCATAGAGCAAGAGAGTAGAACGCTTCTAGAGTGGGTGCATATTATAATGATACCGTACCCCAGAGTCGGTGCTGCGCATTACCCTTACTTACCACAGCCTAAAGACCTCTAAAAGACGCGGTAATTTTATTCGGGTAAGTTCACGGTTCATTGTTGAAGCATGCTAAATGCGGAAACATACCGCAGAGCTGGACCGAAACTTCCAACGAGAGGAAAACAGATGGCCGGGCCGTAGAAAGCTGAGAGTGGGTGTTTTCTTGTTCTGAGCGAAATATATCGTGGAGTACAAACAATTACAAGTCTTGCAGGACGCACTCCTGCGCTGATTGCAGCGCCAGGGGAGCGAAGGTAACGAAAACGTTGAAGTTTGAGCCAATAGTCTGTCTTCCTTCGGTGCCGCCATGGTGAACCAGAGGATGGCAATTGCGACACATGGAATTGATACCCATGTTTTGGCATTACATGAGTCAACTTTGGTGCACCTGAGGAAGTCAGGAATGCGCACGGGCTGAAAGCTTTCCCACTGGTAGTCCTGTATTCGAGGATCGTTTGAATCCGATGGACTGTGCGAAGCGCAATGTAAGTCTCACACACCCAAAGCTGGGTACCATCGAGGACACCTTTTGCGACTTTTTGCGAGCGCGGAAGCCTTCTGAGGCCCCGAGATGACGGAAAGAGCTTCCCGAGTCTATGGAGCGTGGCGAACAAGTAATGATAGTCGGAGTATCCTCCCGCGAGTATTGGCGCTGGCGTGGGGTCGGGTGGTCGATAATTTCGAAGTTGTGTCGCAAACAGTGTAGACAAGGGCATCCGCTTCCTTTGAAATTACAGCCTGACCCGCGGGATCCTCGCGTTTGGGTAAGATGTTGGTATGTTCATATGGAGACTTTAGAAGCATAAATCAGAGAGCGTATAGGGAACGGCTGCGATGTCGAAGCACAGAGAGCATGCCATCGATGAGGATTAGGCGAGGCAAAACAATGCAAGAACCCCCAAGATACAGTCACTTTGTCAGGATGAGGGGTTGGCTCTATGGAGCTTTGAGTACTTGAGGCATCGCCATATCGCGGAAGGTCTTGATGCGGCAAGCTGAGGCCAAGTGTGCGCTCCACAGATGTACATACCCAGAAAATGGTTTAGACGGGATTTCTTCCTAGGAGTGACCTTGGCTGAAGTGGGTGGAATGAATCCACACTTGGCATAGCTTGCGATCTTATAGATACCGATTGAATGTCAATAACGTGTGGCATATATATGTCAGACGACGACGCCAAGCAGCCACAGAGGACCTCAGGAAATAAGTCGAAGAGAAGGATGATATGCCTAACCTTGGATATGTAATATGGCAGGAAAGCGTGGAATACGTTCCGTGACAAGCGACAACGAGAAGCGGAGAATCCAGAAGACAGTTCGAAATCCAGAAGCCTGAGATTGACAGGCTAAATGTTGGAGGATGCCTCTCGAAGATTCTAGAGCGCAATTGACATGCAGGTCCGGAGTTTGACGTCTCTTCGAGTCGTAAACGGATCTAGCGCTCAGACATCAACATTGCCGCTGGATGGCTTCCAAGGTGCTGGTGGCGGAAAGAACCGTGGACAGCTCTTGAACCCCAAGAACTCCTCATGGGACATGGGATCGACACAACCGACACGTGGATTCACGTCGGTCGGATGGCAACGTCTCCATCTGGATTTCGCCCCGAGAATAGCAGACTTGTCGGTTTCCAGCGAGTAGGCCAGGAGTAAGTAGTCCTCGAGATTTGTTAATTCAAAACTAGGCAACCTGTGCGGCAAGGGGTTACAAAGCTCAAACAAGTCCTGTCAAAGACACTAATCTGCCAGGTAATCTCGCTTCATATCTTTCCAGTTGGCAGGACGAGAAGGTTTAAATTGAGGTTTGACGACTGTGCTTGTTGTGACATCTTTGGAACTTTTCTAGACTGAAGCGAATATTTGTCTCGTCCTATATATACTTCATCCCCTGACCCTTGATCGACTTTCCTTCCCCACCCGCACCATCTCCCTCAACCACAATAACGTTCTACTCGTTGCCAGCGACGACGACGAGCACCCCGCCCAGATGGCGACCACCGACTCACCGACCGCACAGGTCACCTTTGGGGAGATCAGCGTCACCCCACCTTCACCTCTGGAACCTCCAGCAGCTCCTTTTACAGGTGCAGTCCCTAGCATTGCAGATGCATGTCCTTCCTCGGCTCGAACATCATTCACCCGTGTAGACCACGACGACGACGAGCAGCGACCTATCCCATCGACATCACACGATCCACTACCTCCATTGCCCGCTTTTCCCACACCACGGGAGGCAGCCAGTGATAGCATCACTAAGGAACCTACAATACCGGCACAGGGCCTGCAGCAGCAGCTACCACTTGCAACAATGACGCCGGCACAATCCAGCGTTGTGTTGGAACCGGTCCCACAAATGCCCCAGACATATCTTACATTCCTGCTTATCTCTGGACGACGACGGACGATGTCATTTGAGCCTGAGACTGCAATTGGTAGGGTCAAAGAATTGGCGTGGAATTCCTGGCCAGCAGGTTAGCATTGTGCTCGCACGTCTATCAAGCGTTTTGTTGACAACTCATCTCCCAACCCTTTGCTACCCAACTGTCTACCCGCCGACACGTTCCTGCTTGATGTCTCACTTTCGGCTGGAATGTCATAGATTGGCAGGACGACCGCCCACCTGCTCCGTCGTACCTCCGGGTTCTTTACCTAGGCAGAATGCTGCAGGACGATGAAACTTTGATCAGTGCGTTATTTTTCATGTATTCTCGCCCTAAGTACACCGCTACCGATTCGTTATCTGCAATGTGGCAGCTTTTGCGCCTAAATCTTCTTGGGTATTTCACTGGGGCTATGCTAAGGCACCCAGACAGACAGCGACGGATTCGTCCGTACCCTGCCTACATATTGCCTCAATTGACTTCTCCCAGCTATATCTTGTCTTCAGGGATCTTTTGAACTCAGAGTACCCGCCTTATTCGTCCTCTTTTACTCTTCAACCCTTTCCATTCTTACATTTTTATTGATTTGGCCCAAAAATAGACCTCAGACTCCCAACACATACGCCACAGCAACCGTCCTCGCCACAAACTTCCTCCTCCGGGCCGACACCTACAATCGTGCACTTATCTATCAGACCCTATCCCCCTCCGGGTGAAGGAGATCCAATGAAGAAGACGAAGAACAGACGAGGTCAGCATGGTGAGTTATTTCGTGGAGTTCGCTATCCTTCATAAAGTTTCTGATGGTTCTTTCCGACCCTTCATCTAAGCCTCTTTTTCGGGGGGAAACGGCGCGAACGAGCCGGATGGCGAAGCAGGGTGTTGCAGATCCTGTATTATTTGCTGAATCGTGCACTCACGGGCTGGAAGGGCAAGACGACTAGAGGCGTGTAGCTGTAAACGCTGGGGTGGGGTTGGTTTCAAACCATGTTGTGTTTGCCTTTCTATCGCCAGATGCCCTCTAGGGTCTGAATCATTTGGTTTAAGCACCACCACTACTCGTCCTCGATCATCACCACCGACATCCAGATCTCCGAACCATTTGATCGCCGGTTCTTCCCACTTGCGTCTTACAATCCTTATGGCTTGCTTTCTCCGTCCCCTATCACTCACTTACCCATCTCATGGGTCTACGCTTTGCTCTGCCTCCAAACCTTTCGTAGCATTAGGACCTTCATGCATTGTTGTACCATATAATACACACGTCATCACCATCGAAGGTTTCGCTCCTTTCCTGGATCTCCAAGAGACTCATTAGCAACACCGCCTACTAGGAGCCCCAAGGGAACCAACGTACTTGGCTCTCTCCGTGTTGGGGCTTTCCCTGTCATGCCCTGCACTTGGTCCGCTAACGGCCGACAATCGATACATGAGGAGGTCTCCAGCATGTTTACGTTTGGAGGGAACCATTGATCCATTCTGTAACATTAGCCTGGTCTGCGTCCACGAATGGAATATCTCTGTCAAGTCACCTTCCCTTCACTTGCGATTTGTTTTATTGTGATTACTTTCCACTCGTGAAGCATTATCTTCACTCATCAATGCATCTTTGGAGGGTTTGCGAAGTGTTGGGTTTGAAGACACGATCGTGTGGTTCCTTCCGTACATACGTCGTTCCCTGTTTACTTACGAGACTCATCAGCAATGTACTCGGCAGCTGAGCTGAACACCTGCTCGTGCATTGCTTCACCTGTGTAGGCCTCGGATCGGCCATGAGCCATCTTTGCAGCGTGTAGATCGGATGCTGAAACAACAGCAAGCATACCAGAATGGCTGTTGCGTCAACCGTCACTTCCCCACTGTACCTGTGCCTGGCAGTTGAGCTGCATGCGGCATTGCTTGCGGATCGGTAGGCCATCTTTTCAGCGTGGTCAATGAATGATGAAACTGCAGCAACCGTTACGAGATGCCCCGTTGCGCGTTCAACTTCTGACTGACATTTCGACACGGGCTGGTGTTATGTTGATGATCTTATCTTATCTTAACGGCAAGTCCTGCTAAGTAGCCGGCTCTGCTCTTGACAGACGTCCACTTTCTTCGCACAGTACGATCATGAAAAATTGCAACGTCTTGCAACATGTCCGGACGTCGGTCCTCGATATTGTTACGTCGGCCTGCACGGCCATCGAATATTGATAAGCTTCAGTGCGTGTCGTTTCTGAAGCGGGTACATCGGATTGACAGTCATTCGTTGAGTAATATTCCACTCATATCGATGAATATCTGGAGATATCTTTGGTATTAATTGTATTGCAGGCAGTCCCTCGGACAACGTGTGCACGTAAGTGTAGCCGCAAAACCCGGCTCGAAGCTTCTCGCTTGTATATAGGCAATAGGCAATAAGCAACATTGGCTACATAACCCTTCATCCAAGCTGCTTGAAAGGTCACAAGCCGCGACAATGTCCAGTACCGATCTTTTGCACCATGGTGTCAATTATGAAATTCCTGCAGGAGGATCTCAAGAACCGATACCAATATTGCTAGAAAGACTCCGAGTTGAAGGAACCAAGTTCATCCGTATCCAGTGGGTCGATATGGTCAACAACATCCGATCCCGTGTCGTTCCTTTGGCATACTTTGCGAAAATCCTCAAAACATCGCGGCCTGGTGTCTCGCTGGTGAAGACAACTTTGGGGCTGGTGTTCATCACCATTGTGGAGGGGTTCGGGTATGCAGAGTTTCAGTTACTCTGCTGGTCTAGACAATGCTGACCAGTGTCCGTTGAACAGTCCATGTGGGGAATACCTCTATGCCGTGGATCTTTCCTCGCTGCGTAGGTGCCCTTATGCCCCGGGTCATGCAAGCGTCATGGGGTGGTTTGAGGAGAAAACACCTATTGCTGGTTTGGAATTACCTCGCGCCCTTGAGGTTGATCTCTGCCCAAGAACGATCCTCCGACGTGTAGTTGAGTAAGCGTTCAGTTTCTGAAGTCGTTGCGATACCCATTGAATCGTGTGGCAATAGCAACGCGAAACGGTTATCCGGCGTCGAATTCCTGCTTGGGTTCGAGTCCGAGTTCATCCTCCTCAAAAATACATGCCCAATCGAGGCCGTAAACGATCATGGGTGGTCTATTTCTGCTGCTTTGGCCACTGGCACCACCGCGGCGAAAGTCCTCGAGGAGATCGCCCTTGCACTGGAAGAAGCCGGAGTAGAGCTCCAAATGTATCACTCGGAGGCAGCTCCCGGCCAATACGAGGTCGTGACTGGCCCACTTTCGCCCTTGCAGGCTGTGGATGCGCTCATTCACACGCGCGAGACGATTTACAACATTGCGAGCAAGCATGGTCTGAGAGCTACTTTAGCCCCGAGGGTTTATATGGATAACTGTGCGTTTCCCCCTTGAGAACATGTGTCCATCATAGCTGATTTCTTTCTAACTGAAGGTGGCACCGGATGTCATTCGCATTTCTCCGTCCACACAACTTCGGGAACTCCACGACCCTCGTCGCACACCAACCTCAACCAACTAGAAGCGTCCTTCCTTGCTGGCGTCCTCGAACATCTCCCAGAACTGACCCTCCTCGCAGTCCCTATCTCCGCATCCTATAAACGCATGGTCGACGGCGTCTGGTCTGGCGGAACCTACGTCTGCTGGGGCACAGACAACAAAGAAACCCCAATCCGCGTATGCAACGCACAATCACCCTCGTCACGAAACTTTGAGCTCAAGATCATGGATGGAGTGGCCAATCCTTATTTGGCGATGGCGGGGGTGTTGGGTGCTGGGTCGAAGGGGATATTGGAGGGCAAGGAGCTCAAAATTCAAGATTGCAAAGATGAGAGCGCTGCTTCGCTCGGATCTGCGGGGCGTGCGGCGAAGGGGATCTCTGATCGCTTGCCGGTGAAGTGGGAAGACGCACGGCATCTCTTTGAGGAAAGCGCGTTTGTGGAGAGTCTCTTTGGGAAAGAATTCAAAACGAAATATCTGGCAGCAAACAAGGTATGGGTTCATGACTCCCCAATCTTGCTTCTTCTGACCGAAACTGGCGGTTGATTATCAGTTGTTGACGGAGAAAATGACGTCTGTATTCACGGACGAAGAGGAGCTGAAGCTTCTAGTGGAAACGTACTAGAGGTATAATCGCCCTGATTAAACATGTTCAATAGACTCTATCTTCGTCCATATACTTCAATATTCATGACCTTGTATCTCTTAGAATAATTTACGACTGTGCAAACTAATGAAGGGACCTCGGGCATCTGAAGAAGACAGACGAGCTACTTTCAACAAACCGTGATTTCTTTTTGACAATTGTTTCCTTGATCATAACCCCAGGAGTTGAACTTGAGGCAAGAGCATATCGGTTACTGAACATCTACTCGAGAAGACTAAGCCGTGTAACTTGTCACTGTTCAGACCTTCAGTGTATGTGAGAACTCAACGAGATGCGGTTCCACATCGATGTAAAATGATTGATGTCAATTATGTGTTGTTCATCTCGGGAGAGAAAGGTATACAATATGGGTACAAAATGAAGCGGTCCTGGTGAATAATGTCTAAGAAGGCACATGGATGTTGGTGCGTATGTGAGGATATCTAATTGAACAATGGGCAGTTTTCATAGCAAATGAAGCAAAAGGTTCCAAAACCTTGACGAAATTGTAGGTGGCCTGTGTGCGGTCTATAATGCAACGGGCCGGCAGTGGTCATCGTGGAAGGACAACAGATACTGCTTCAAGATGAGAGACAGAGAGCGGACAAAGAAGGGGTGTTTCACGGTGATGCTCATAGACGAGGCAGTTTGTTGGGAACGAAAATCCAAGAGAAGGTGATGAACATCCTGAAACCCACACCGATGCCCATGGTAGCAGCGGTTCCAAGTTGACCCAAAATCGCACGACCGACGAAGGCACCGAGGAAAAGTGCAACGGCAGCGATAAGTCTGTGGTCTCGCGTCATCACCCGTTGTCGGAATCGGAATAGACGAGGATCGGACATGAGCTCGACCCAGACGGTCGTAAGCACGACTATCAAAAATCGGTATCGGTCAGTATTGTTCCACTCGGGAGGAGATGAAGGCACAAGGCACGTACTCGTGGTCCCGAACTGCGTGTTCAGCCTCTTTCCCAAGATACCCTGCACCCCCAAACTGGCGCTCATAAAGGCCAATCCAACAAAGGATAACGCATTCGTCCACGCCGGGTCATCCCTCTGGTTTGCAATACTGTCCTGGCCTGCCTTCCAGAATGCAATCGCTCCGGCCATGGTCAGGACAGCTTGGATGAAGGTGCCGGCGATGAGCCATATCCGCTTGTGCGCGCCTACGCGGTCACCAAGACGGCCGATGAAGGCACCCATGTTGAATGCGATGAGGGAGCATAGAGCTTGTTGATCTGCCCTGTGGAAGGTATGATCACGGAAGCTGGGAGCGCCCTCGAAAAGGCGGGCGAGCGCGAGCGCTAACTGTGAACGAAAGAAGTTAGGTCGTAGAAGTGGAAGCGAAGTTCATTTCTCGACAAGCGAGACGCGACGGGCCTGAACGTACCTGAGCGAAGTTACCGGTTTGGAAACCACACCAAACGAAAATCGCAGAGAAAGAGACGACGTCGCTGTACGAATATTTGCCATGAATACCGGACAAGAACGGACGACAGTCGGCATATCTTGACTCACATGTACCCGGTCATGAAACAATACATGGCCAACGGGGCTGTCGTCTGCGAAGGGTCCACGTCGGCATTGAGGTAAGTCCACAGCGATACCGTCTCCTTCCGTGCCAGTCCATGTTCCACATCCTCCTTGGACTGGCTGCTTCCAGCGACCGTGGACATTGTCCCAGGCCGTTCGGTCTTCGTCGTGACTCCTTCCGTCGCCATTTTTGCACAGCAGCAAGCTCGAGGGGTAAAGAAGGAAGGGTTTAGCGAAGATTCGAGAGCCTTGAGGCTATGAGAAGCGAGGGAGGAGTGGAGCGAGAATTGAAATCGATGTCGCCCTTTTGAGTGGGGAGTGCTAATCAGGTGTCTTGGCAAAACTTTTTTGAGCTCACGGCTATCCGCTCGGCGCTCGGAGCTCATCGGACTATTCTCCTCCTTGCTTGCCCTCTTTCCCTCTCTAACACCGAGCTCATGATCGCACGATATGGCACAAAACTGTTGCTGGGAATCTTAGTTGCTGTTCTAATCACCGTGTCTCGTCGCGGAAGTCATACTGGGTCTTACTTGGCTCTGCGGCGGCACTGCGTCGCTCGGAATGCAGATTGGTGTCCGTGATGCAGTCATTGGCAGTGCATGTGCACTTCCTGATGCGTCTCTTTCGACCCGTCAGCTGGATAGATCATGCATGCGACCCATACGACGTATGGGTCCAGTGCGATGCCGCCGGCCCAGCAATCATTTGGCAATCATACCCGCTCAAACAACGCAACAATATCCAACTACTATAACGTGCGGCTTGACTGCATAATGAATCGGATTCGGACGCAGACCTCCGTAGAACCTCTCTCGCTTTTGCCCTCCCGAGCGTTGGCGGCTTGGCTAACGTAAAAGTCGTGTTCAATTGAACGCAGTGGAAAGTGCTTGGTATCTCTTGAATACACCACGCCTTTATGTACAATAACCTACACGCCAGTCTCCACCTTATTCACCGTCACCTCGCCTCTTTCTTTGTGGAGATAGAAGACCTACGTTCAAGGTTTCGCACCTGTTCCCTCCGACCATTCTTTCCTACACCAATCTACGGGATGACTTGAGGTGGAGGTAAATCTCTGACGTTTTGGGAATTCGTCGATAGAAGAACAACAAATGCATGCAATGGGTCCAGTTCTAGCCAGTTCCCTAGTACTTTGACGCGGACGGAGACCGACTGTGAAACATGACAACCTCCTGTTACCTCTGGCAAGCGACTAGACAACCAACAAATCAGATAAGAATCATTCATACACTTCCGTTTCTTTCCTGTGGTATCTTTCTCACCCTTGTCAGCGTTCTCGTCAACAACGCTCATGCTAGAGTTATGATTGGTCCAGAGAGATTATGCCTGCAGCGATTCGCAATTTGTAGTATGGGCTCAGCACTTTCCCCCTCATTCTCCTCCGTGACCATTGGTCTCGATCGGACGGTTTTCTTGAACTGGATTGCTTTATTTGCCATCAACGATCACTGTGTCGTCTAGCACCTCTACATCTACAGCATATCTTCGAAATCTGCTACATCACTACCGTTTTTGCAAATTCAAGTACAAATACGCCGCCTCCCTCGACCTCAATCAGTACAGACGGTAAGTCTATTTGCTCCCTCAGCTTAATGGAATACAGTCCGGGCTTCAGTGATGAAACAGTTTTTTCAACTTGGAAATCCGATATGTCCATTGAAGAGACAAGCACAACGGGGCGGCTCCTTGGTAATGATAGGCGTCGTCTACTTTGGTACTACATCTCTACACAGCCGTTTATACACAGGTCTATGGTACAACAACATTCAGTCATAGCCCATCAGCCTTCTCGAGCGTTTTTTCTACTAAAGTGACATTTACGCGAGTGCCCTTCACTCACGCAGTAGGTGCGAGCGCCCCCGGAACCACTTGTGAAGATGGTACGGTTCCGTTCTAACGAGTCCTGAGAAGGATGCTCTGTTCATCCTTGTCGGAAGAATGTACCTGCCACACTACATTGAGTCTACAGCATCTGCAGGTTGAATAGTTGCCTTCACTTTCATACGCCTGCCAGGAGCAAAAATGAAAACTTCCACGTTGGTGGCCACCATGGAGTAGGGCTGTTGGCACCTTCGTAATTGCGGTCACCGCACGGTCCGCATCTCTGACACGAGAATGTTTATTTGCAAACAGGATCATCTAAGGCTTTAAGAGGCGACCTCTTCATATTTGCCTCTTCACATCCAACGGGACAATGATTGAAAGTGTTCTTGCTTCTGGCTATCATTGTGACATGCAAGTGCCCAAGTCCATCCCATTCATATCTACGACCTGAGATTTATTTCATCAATTTGAACCTCATCATAAAAAAACTGCTTCATTGTCGCCAGACTTTCCTCCTATGTCGATGTGCAGCAAAAGAATGATTAGAGTGGGATTCGAACCCACGCCCTTTCGGACCAGATTGCCAGGGTGTGAACCCTTGCCTGGTGGACTGATACAGTCCTGATCCTTAGTCTGGCGCCTTAGACCGCTCGGCCATCTAACCATATGTCCTGATAAGATGTTAACGGCTATGGACTAATGAGTATGGATTGACGGTTATTGAGGAGCCGCGGGCAGTTGCAACCGCGTCATTCAAAATCCCTTGTGTCGCTTGGGTTCTACTGTCTTACCGTCTACATCTAAAAAGAAACACGCAAGCGAGGTGAAAGTCCATGACCGATTATGTATCCTTTGTTATTGAATTGGCATCCTCGTGTGTGGCGTCTTTGATCAACGTCCGCCAATATTCCAGTGCTAAAAATGATGCAAGTTGGTCAAGGCCAGTGCCAGAAGAGATTCTGCGTTCCTCATTCATGAGGAGTCATTCATGAGGGTCCTTGAGGGGGCTTGGATGCTTGGGCGTCGGCCGTTTGGTGAACGATGTGCATCAATGGCAGGAGCCAGGCTGGGTGTGAGTCAGAAAATCTGGTTCAAATGAGAAATGGGCGCCCACTGCCACTCATAATTGGAGGCGGCAGTTGTACCTGCTTGCCTGGGAAAAGAACCGCGCCTTGAACATTGAACCTTGCCGCTCCGCAGACTGAAATCCTTGGTATCATGCCTGGAGCATTATCCAAGCATTATCAGTACAGAGTTAAGGTCACTAATATACATCATGACCATGAAATCTAATCCGGCGTAATGATTGTC
The DNA here is from genome assembly GCA_014925845.1 of Crassisporium funariophilum. Classification (NCBI taxonomy): domain Eukaryota; kingdom Fungi; phylum Basidiomycota; class Agaricomycetes; order Agaricales; family Crassisporiaceae; genus Crassisporium; species Crassisporium funariophilum. The sequence goes on from JACGCL010000007.1 coordinate 1,579,135, forward strand.
AAAGGTAATATTCATATGGCAATACTTAAATGGTATCAAAAATTTAAGATGTAGAGATATAGAATCTGAGAATCTTCATCAGCGAAAACCAATCGGGAAGATACGGGACAGAAGCTCGTATGTCCACTGAACTTGGACAGCGGGGCGACATCACTAATGAAGGGAGACTGACAAGCGCTCTTTACTGTTGGAGTGGATGCGGTGTGAATATGAGGGTACCAGATGCTGGCTGACTCCTTGATTCTACGATGCCAAAAAATCATAGATGTATCATTGCAAAGCCTATGAGGATGGTAGGGTGCAGATGTGTAGTTTCCCACCATGTCGAAGGTAGATATCAGTTCGATGGACCCTTCAGACAGGTCACGATCCACGTAATTCGAAAACGGCGATGTCGAGAGGCAGCTACCACGTCGAAATACAATCCTGTCAATGACTCGAGTCTGCCAAGATACCAATTTCCAAGACCTTGAAATGGCGAGCGACTGTATGAAACAAAACCGCCAGGATAATTGAGTATCAGGCTAGGAGCCACATAAGGAGGGTTGCTGTTGCCAAAGGGCAGTTCCCCACTTGACAGAGTAGGTATTGCCCATATAGATACGCCATGTGAATGAATGAGTGCAATGCTTGATTCTGTCACGAGTATCTGGACATTCCTATAGATTAGATACGCAACACCGGAACAGGCGACGATATAGAGCTCACCGACACTTCAGGCTCAATGTAATCTAACTCGACGCACCAGAATGTCGAGATATCTTGCTTATAGTCCCACACCGTCATGACATGGCTCAATATTGGTCCTCTTATCTCTACCCTTCTCGTATGGTCAAACCAAATTAATCGATCTTGGGACGGAGAATGTCCTATCCAAACCACGAGGCTACCTTCCTCCCATTGACTCAATAGGAACGTTCAAAGCTGACCTGGCTTGCGACGTTGCGGAAGAAAGTGATGCAAGCCATAAACAGGGACTTGTAGCAAACTTGTAGTTGAACATGCATGTACTGAATTGACAAAAATTGACTTCCGCTGCACCTGTGTCTAGATCAGCAATTGTGAGATTCTACGTCTCATGAGTGAGATTGGTTACAATTTTCCGATTCCGCAGAATGTACTGGCAGACTTGTAAGCTTGACATTACACGATAAATTGAAGGTAAGTAGAACTTGGGCTGGAAAATCGTAGAATGACTGCAGAATGTGCCCGAGGATAAGCCTCCATGTGGCAAAAGTGCGAGTTGCGTATCAAGAAATCTCAGGTGACGTTGTTCAGAATAGACTGTGAGGACTCATAGCGATGTACCGATCGGCGGTGGAAGGGTGAAGGCAACAACATGGATATGAAAAGTATATGCACTGTTGCGGAACCGCTCGTATCAGTGAAAGCTGGTATTGATCAAACCAAGAACTCACAACATCATGGCCATCATGAACGTCCATAATTGTTATCCAGGACAACCCTTGCCCTGGTCTCGCCCTTTTCGAGCCGAATCCATGTTTGGACGCTGGCTTTCGGATCAGGAGTGTGAAACACGAAGTTGCGTACACCTTGTCCCCAGGAGGAATCACCGTAGCCTCCATATCTGATGACAGGAAGGGAGATACATAAGACGAAACGAAAAAGATGGGGAAGAGCGCGTACCCGGAATGTTTGTCGAAACAGAAAATGACATCTTTGGTCGGCTCACGGGCGCACCATTCGTTGCCATGGTCTAGAGCGTTCCATTCAGCTCAGAAGATTCCGAAACACCTGACCACATACCGTGACCAGAAACAATGGCATGCAGATTCTTGATATTCGCGTTCAGAGCGTTCCAGAACGGTCCGTCGTTTCCGACACTGGCAGAGTCTTGAACAGAACCATCACCCAGAACATCGGCTGATTATACTTGGTGTTAGTAATAGGAATATGCAGATACAGATCGGCGCGCAAGGGATAGAGGCGCACCGTTCAATCCGGGATTCTTGTTGGCATCTAGAGTTGCTTGGACGGCTTGTATCGCATGTCTGCTCACCCACGTGAGCTCACAAGAATTCGGGCGCTTATGAATCCTGTACACACGGTGGGATGTGGACAAAGGCCAAAGCTGCACGAGAATCTGCGGGACCCCAGGCTTTTTCCATCGCTTGAGTCTCTGACTGTATCCAGTGTGCAACAGAGGCATCTACCCAATCGGCTACAGGAACGGAGTTGGGGTTGGGAGAAAATCCACCTGGGCCTCGATCAACCCGATGAAGTAGAAGAGGCTTACAAGACATCTTACCACGTGAGTCAAAGAACCAAAGAATGAGAATCGGGGCTCGGTCTATAGGATTGCGGTCTTTTTAGGGAACCATATCATGGAGATAGACGTTGGGTAAAGTTTCACCTTGTGCTTTGCTATAGATCTATGAGCCACTGGTGAGCAATGCAACATATGTGTCAATTGAGAAAGACAGAGCTACGTACAGGAACCCAGTAGTTGCCAGGGCCTTCGGTGCCTCCGACTCCGTTGGGTGCCAGCCGCGTATAACTCATAGGGGCGACCTTCTGCTCACGCAAGATCTCTGCCAAATGCGTGATGTTGGCTTGATTGTCGTGATTCTAGGTTCGGTTGAGCAGGTGATTTGCTGTTTGCTCAAAGTACCACTTACGCCATGAGTTGAGGAGAACGGTACCTTGGCCTCATTTATGGGACCCATGATTTCGTCAACCAAAGAAGTTGCGTTTTCCTTGAAGGTATCTAGAAATGTTCAGAGGTCACAGATACGTCAGCAACGTACACCAGTATTTGCCACCCACACTTACTCTCTCCCGTAATCAAATCGCCATTTATGACGCTAGTAAACGGTATTCAAATCACGACAGACTGTCAAAAGCTTGAGGATTTACGCACACATAATCTGGCTTCTCATCACCCAACACCGTTCTCATCAGTGCAAGACTGTTCACATCCTGCTGGGGGCCCCAGTCATCCCATGGATTCTCTCCAAAGTGAAGGTCAGAGAACACAGACATCTTGAAAGTTCCATCAGGTTTGAAGGTCAGCCGCGGTTTTCCTGGGTATGGATTCAGGTCACGCTGCTCAGATTCGGGCACTGGCTGTTCTACATTGTGGTACATATATTAATAAAGTGCCACCTCGACAGGAATGCGAACTTACGGACGAGGGGAATAGCTTGAGCAGTCTCCAGGAGCAATGCCACCCCTATCAAGATCACCGACTGAACGAAGGACGACTTCATCGTCTGATAAATTCTGCTAGGAGACCAAGATGTCGCGCCTTCAGTGCTGGGAAGGAGAGAGGTTGAAAGTCGCGTCGGAAGCTTCCATAACACAATGCAGGTGCTCTTCTTGGACAGGTCACCCTGGTGGACACTGGAGGCGAAGAAGCGAGAACTAGTGCACGTGCATCGCCGTCGGCCCGCTACAGCGACAATGCCCGATTCCATTGACATTCCTTGTATCGGGTCCATGTTCTCTACTCTAAAAATCAAGTAGGAATACGTCCATCGCACAAGCCAGTTGCAAGGATGGTTTTGACCTTGATTCAATGAATGCATTCGCAACCACACTCGAACTGAAGGGCCTGGACTCGGAGTGTTCGGAACACTGCGCGATGCTATCTCCAACCCCGCGCTCACATACTAGCATCGAGGTTGGTCCTGTCGATATATATGTCATGAAGCCTGAGGAGACGCATTCATAGGTAGGGCCAACAGTGGGACAGACCAAGCAAGAAAAGGCGCTGATCTTCAGGGAGCCACGGTCATCCGCCTCTGATTAAGTTCGTGGCCCGATGTCGTCCGTTCCATTCATACTGAAAGGCTTCCATTTACTTCGAAACATCATAGCTCATCCGATTGATGAAGTGAGGTGAACGGTACCAACAGAATTCCGTCCACAATCTGTCGACACCTCAATATCGACGTGATCCTCGTGGGATGCTGCTTGAGCAGTTTGTGCCCCCCTTCAGCCGTCTTTGACCTTTAAATGGTCAACATCATGATGAACAACCTCGCTGGTTCTGTCGAAGCTCTTTACTGTGTGCGCGGGATGCATGACGACGGGAAAGGTGAATATGCACCCACATGTGCGCAAGTTTAGAACCTCTCTCACCATGTCGCGGGATCCAAGTAGTAGACCGGAACACGCCCTCCTACCCGCTAAAATGCCCCGGGTTATGCTTCGCCCTAAATATAGACTATCTCCATGACATGTGCGCGTTTAGGTCGTCCTCAAAAGCCAAATTTGACACTAAACAGTTACTCGCGTAGGTACAAACAAATATACTTGACCCATATCGTGAACAACATACGGCCGTCATGATGAACAGAAACTTTTGACCTTCGATGCTGTTGATAGACGCCGAGTTGTGGCTTTTGGCAACGCCTTGTTAGAGTTATTCCTGCTCCGATATTCTCGTAAAGCTTATGTCAATCTATAAATTGACTGCTCGAGACAGACATAATCGTGAAGCATGCGCAATCATTAACAAGTCCTCTAAACCAGCTCTTCCACCCTCTCCTCGATCTATGAATCAAGCGATAGAGGGGAATACGACTCTGACACCTGCATTAATCACACTCGGCCACGATCTGTAAGTCTGCACCATCGGCTGCAGGCTACAAAACTCATTCTCGTCGCCTTATTTCATTGCAGCCTCGCTTTTAAGGTAACAGATAGCGCATTCCGATACACGCCTCACTCAGCTCATGATTTCTAGCAATACTATGTTGGCATCGCTGCAGTGTTGGCGTATGACTACTGCCTGACAATTGGACAAGAATTGGAATTCATCTGGACAGGAAAGCGGTCCCCGAGTGCGTATGATCCAAATCTGTATTGCAGAACCTGATTGAGAGCATATCATTCAGTTTTCTACCTCTACGTCACGGTAATCATTGTCTTTGAACTCTGCTTCACCAGCACATTCATTGACGCGTTTTAGAACCGATACTGTCCCATCGCCTTTTGTTTCATAACGCTTTTCGGTATGTCACTTTTTCTGGATCGTGCCATGAAGTGACATGTAAACCTTCGTGAAGCGTACTGTTCCCGATCATGGACGTCCGAGGTAAAATCTGCGAGACACAAACATCTGAAAATGTGGCTCACCTAAGTCTTCAATTTCAGGTGTACGTTTCTTGCCCGGTGACAATTGGGCCATGGCTCATGAGGTGGCAGCTGCGATAAATTTGCCATTGTAGAATGGATCCAAACATTGCTTATCATCATACCTGCCGAAGCTGTTCTTGTTTTGCGGTGCGTCACTATGTCTTCCAGCGGTCACACTGATCGTCATATTTCCCGTCTCCCTCTTTAGAACGTTTGCATTGACGAATCGGAGCAAACCTATACTCGGGATCCTCACCTGCGTTATGATGGCGCAATGCTCCATCGTCTTTTTTGCGATTTCACAGACCAACGGAAATCACGGTAAGTAGGGAAGCTGCGCTTTTTGTGTTGATTTAACGTCTTTCGATTCTTTCAGCTCTTCAGACACCGAGCGGGATTGCTGACGAGTACCATGGTGTGCACTGAATACTGATGGAGTGTCGACAGAGTCTGATCACTTTCCGATACAGTATGCATCTTGTTCTCGGACCCGAGAATGTGCGTGATATCCTCTTCGTTCCCAATTCCACACCAAGACCACTCAATGGTCTCACAAAACCTTACAGGGAAACCGCGTATCTGGCACTTTCCATCCTCTTCGATTTCACCGTGTTTTCCTTGACGGTCATAAGAATACTTAGTGTCAGCCCGACATTTTTCCCGAACACAGTTCTCTTACGGACAATCCTGCGTGACGGGATATTCTCTTTCTGCATCATTCTTTCCGGGAACTGTATCTGGATGATTTGTGCCCTTGTTGCTCGAGTAAGTCCTTAGACTTCATCAGTTGAAGATATTGATTTTGGTTTATTCGTCCAGCCGAGTTTGAAGCTAATCAATGCACAGTAAGTTTTGCAGTAACTCTCCTTCTCATCCTTATATGCTCACGCTGCTTTTCAGACCCAGCATGGTGTACGTCAATTTACTCTGCCGATCCAAGTTTAGTCAATCCTATCTTGACTTCCATTCAAACAGCCTCACTTCAATCATGATAACACGGCTTACACTTTCTTTGCGAAGTGCGGGGCATTCGGAAGGCACAGTAATAGATTATGAGTGGTCGCAGGATTTCACCACCGAATCAATTGTTGTTGACAATGAACCTGTCTTCCACGACGGTACACCGCTGACACACCGCTGACAGTCGGAATTCATGGGATCCGATGAAGTAAGTCCTACCTGTGTTTTGGCTATCCGGGCACTCAGCTGACTCGGTTCTGATCGTTATAACAGGAACTTGCAGGAAGCTCCTCACCCTTAACATCGGAACGGAACCGGGCGAATGTGGACATTAAAAAACGAGGCGTCTTTCTTTCCTTGGCTTTCGCTTCATGCTTGCTGTAATCAAACTACAAAGGGCGGAAAGACCTCCGGGCCACTCCCGGACAATTTTGGTCCCTTTACGGTGTCACAAAGGATTCGTCTTTTTGGATGTCGATTTTGTACTAAGTACTTCATCAGGAAGGGAACACGAGGTTGTCCTTCATTATGGATGAGTGAGTTACTTAATATGGGCGTGCCCCACTGACTAGTAGACACTAGTCTCTTGATATGAGCACGATGTCAAATTCTGTGTATCTACGCTGTCCCACTAGGTGTACATTCATTCCCCTGCAAATTCGTATTATACTCGATCCAATCCTATTTACCAAAGTTACGGATCCGAAGCTCAACTAGAGTGATTAACATTGTTCCGAGAACCGTCCCGTTCAGATGCTCATTGTTGCGCGATACTCATGAGACTTCCAACAAAAGTAAGAATCTGTGGTATCATAGTCAGTTATGATATCCAGTTGAAGACCCTGGAAGACTAGAAAGCATACGAGTCGCGGTCGGACATCCACGATATCTTCTGGTACTAGGAAAATGAGAGCGTTCATCTTTCTCGCAATAGAGATGGCCAATTTCGCTATCAACAGAAGTTAGTCCAATGAAAAGCACGTAACAACAATTGAAAGTCACCGTTCTGCCTTCTGTCTTCATACTCCCCATTCTCTGCCACGCCGATAACAAGACTAGGGTCAACAATTCCGGGACGAATAGCGTCTAGGAGATCGAGGAAGAACAATCCAGTGGTGATGGCGGGATCCTTGAAAGACCGAATGGGGCGCACTCCAGGTTTGCCCTTTTGCGCTGTCGCGTTCGCCCATTTCAGCATCTCCATGTCTGTCATCTTGCCACCGGCCGATTTAGACAGTGCAGAAAGGGTTTTTGTGATATTCATCCTGGAAACAGATGCACATGAGGAAAACGATTTGAATGAAGAGAAAATGCAAACTCGTACCGCATGAGCTGCCATACAAGGCCAAGAACGAGTGTCTTGTTACCATCCGTGATATCTGCCCCCTGGATTCCGACCATGTGCATTCCGTTCTGCTTGGCCAAATCCACCGAGTAATTTGTGTTCTCCACGGCCTTGAACCTCGACAAAGTGCTCTGATTGGGCGTAACACCAATATCAGCCCCTTCGTCTCCCGAATCTCCGCCTCCACCACTGGCATACGACGCCGGTCCAGCGCCCACTTTCGGTTTCGACACCCGGCGCCAGACGACACTGCCAGGCAGAATCTTGTCGAATGCTTGTAGAATGATCAGGCCGTCTTTCAAGTTCTCGAAGAAGTTGAAGACACCGGGTTCGACTCCTAATGAGTTGAGCCACAATGTGAAGACGCGAGCCTCGCGTTCGCCTTCCGCATCGAAATCTTCGACTTGGCCGTAATCCTTGGCTTCTTGTTCGTCCAGAGGCTCGAGCCCCGGGTGTGTGTTGAAGAGATTGGCAACGAAAGCGAGATTGAGGCGGGGGTTTCCGGCGATGAGAGACGAAGGAGTGAGGTATTTCCTACAACCTATTCTGTCCGCATTTTGAAGAACCTATGATAGTCGTCAGAAACTGTTTACTTCATGAGAACGGAACAAAGCACGAACTTCCTCGGCACGAGATTTGAGATCACGCGTCTGAAGGGGAGAGCGAGAGCATTGGTCTGGTTTCAATTGGTTGAGTAGGACGGTGTAGTTTTCGCCGTCTTTGACATCGCGACTGAAGTTGTTGACTCTAAATGAAGAGAAAATATGACGTCATGTCGAAGTCCGAAAGGAAGATGATTGGAAACTGACCTTCGTTGCCAGCCAGCAGCTTTTAGATGGTAATTGAACCAGCGCAGAAGGATCTGATCAGGAGTCAGACGCAGGAGGTCGTCAATGGTCTCTCCGTCTTCGCATAGCCTGTACAGCTCGGGGTGCAGTTTGATATCGACCTGCGCCAATAGACCGCGTCGGATGACCTGCCAAATGAGTCCCAAAATAAGATGCTCGCGCCCTTCTGCAAGATCCGATGAACCAATGTTGACGACGGAACAACCGATACCCTTCGCGGATGTGATGACGATGTTGTTGTTTTCGGTGATCTGGAACGCGTTGAGTGGTTTGCGTGGTTGGGGTTTGTTGAGGACACGCGTATCGATCGTGTCAGGAACGGAGTCATTGATGAGTTTACAAAGGATCAGCCCGTCTTTGCATTCATCGAAAAGTTGCATGGTGTCAGTGGGGATGGGGTATCGGTTCCCGATGTCTGGGTCATTTTCGATCACCTTTCGAAGGACATTAACTACGCTTCTCTAGACCAAATGACGGAAAGACATACCAAGTTAATGTGATTCGTGAACTCTGCACGTTCATCTTCATTGAGTGTATGGCTGACGTTGGCATTGGATCCCTGCACGGTCACCTTTCCTGCCTTCGTGGTTATTGCGGATTTGGATTGTGATCGTAGTTTAACATTCAGCTGCGGGGAAGTTAAGACTCAACCTAAGAATGTTGAGCCGTGTTTCGCACCTCAACCCAGTCGTCCAATTCCACCTTTCCACTGGCATCGACACTGACATGCTTCAATGTTTCTCGTGCCACATCATAGGATTGCCCACTGGATTGAAGAGCTTGAAGAACAGAGGATTTGTCCACTCTTCCGGGTGTATCTGTGTGCAACGTGCTAGAATCGCGATCATCATTGAAGGGGTGGTCTGCAGGGCTTTAATCTCAGAAACACGTACTTGAAGCGGTTGATGAGGTCGAACATCTCATCGCGAGAGACCTCTGGATACTTCTTGGCTAGTTTGAAGGCTTCCATTGTGAAAACAGGATGTAGTTGGGGAGAAGAATACGGTATGTGTCTACGATCTTATCTCCTGTATATAGTGGCGGTGCACCTTTGTCATAATTGGCTCCGCAGGCCCATTGCGCAGTGAACATGGGTGCTTTGCAGCGCAGCTTACTTTGACTTTGCGGAATCGACAAATATCTACAGGATTTTGAATATGTTTCTTCGCATATTTCTCTTTTGTTGCAATATAAGGATGTGCAAAAGTGGATTGAGCTTAAATTGTGGGGCGCGGTTTGATCTGGTTTGAAGGTGAAGTGAACACTAGACAACTACAGACATGCAACCTCCCATGAATTTTATACCAAGATAATACGTCGTTCAGCGATCAATGCATAGTAAATGCATTACTAGACAACTATGATTCGGGCGTAACTTAGCAATAACATAGGCTCGCACCGTGGCCAATGGCAAACTATGGCGCACATGAACCTGCAAGCAAATATGTGATCGGCTTGTGAATGGTTACACATTTATCTTCTGAAACGTTGTAGTTGGCCACCACAGAGCCTTTCTTACAAAAGTAGCTCTTTTTGTAGTTTCGGCGCTCATTTTCCCCGACGCAACAGAAATCAGAGATGACGCACAATGCTTGGCACTGGCCTCCGACGCATCACCCTGCACAGCCTCGGGCAACGATGTCCTTCATCGCACCCATCACGTTGACAACACACAGATCAGATTCACACATTGCCATTGATTTCTGCTTCCATTCGCTTTCTTATGGTTAATTCACATTACTGAATTGACGAGCGCAGGACAGCAGGCATGTATTAGTGTTGTTCCAACGAAAATGGAAAACATCAAATTAGAGCAAAGTGAACGGCAAATACCCCGCAAGAGGATCGACTCCGAGTAGTGGGTCATCATATCTGTCTAAATGTCAAAAGGTCTTGATACACAACATTAGCCATTGCCTACAATACAAATGCGGCTCTCGAAACATTTTGTGCCGATGGGACTTCAATCATGGAAGGTCGTTGCCAAGAAGTTCTTTTTTGAGCGCCTGGAACGCGCATCAAATGATCAAACCTGCCCCCGTTTTTACCATGCCCGGAACGGCCTCTATATTCGGGGATGCAATTTCCTTGACCTCACTAAAAACATACCAAGAGTCGCCGATGGATGCCCAGGCGCCCTTGGATCCCAAGGATACTCATATATGGCAAACCTGCCTCAAGCAACGCTTTGAAGTAGTTCGAAGTCGGTACTTTCGAATATGATACGACGAATTGCGGGCAAAGAAGGTCTGCCAGCGCCGGAATTCGTCGGAGGTTTTTATGTCCTTGTGTAACTGTTATGGTCACACTCACGACACGATGCAAATCTAGGTGGGCCCTGAGAGAGCTCAAAAAGAAAGTCACCCTTCTTTTTAAACCCCTTCAAAACTCAACGTCCTCAAGGCGTGGACTGCTTCCATTTCCCCTATTGTTCAACCTACAAAAGAGCGCCTTCACATTCCTTGATACACTTCCTTTACTTTCCTTAATCCTTGGTTGTTGCGAGCATGGTCTCCGCCAACCCCCTCTTCCGTGGCGCTTGGACTGCTAAAAAGTTCCAAGCCACAGTTATCAATGATATCTGGCCTGAAGTAGCCTTCTTCTCCCTCGTGGCCACAAGTATGAAGAACATGTTGCGGTTCTTGGGCTATTATTAACGAACATCTTTACAGTGGTGGTACTCGTTTCCGAGAAAACAGACAGGGACCTGTCGATCTCGAATCAGCTCTTAACTGTTCTCGGTACCGTGCTCGGTTTGGTGATATCCTTCAGAACATCCTCTGCTTACGAAAGGTAAGAAGTCGTCAGGCTGTCTCTAGACAGCTTCTCACCTCGTTTCAGGTATCAGGATGGAAGGAAGATGTGGACAAATATCATCACTGCGTCGAGAAATTTGGCTCAACAGGTAAGCTACCATCGTTATATCGGCTCAGTGATCCGTCCTGAAGGATGTTTGACATTTCAGATCTGGGTTCACATTCCTGTTGATCGCGCTGGAAAGGGCGCCGCCGCCAACACATCCGTCATTCAAAATGTCATCGAGAAGAAATCCATGGTCAACCTCGTATGTCACAAATTAAATTGTGTCAATTTATTGCAGCAGCTAATTTTCGTTCTAGGTATCTGCTTTCTCAGTCTCTGTGAAGGTATGTATCGAAATTTGACAGTGTCCACAACCTTCTGACGTGGTCGTGTGACTGATAGCATTTCCTTCGAGGCGAACGTGGTGTCTACTACGAGGATCTCTACCCCTTGATCAGCTTCCTCCCCAAGTTCGCCAACGGAAACCCGCTCGACGCAGGCGAGAAACTCCCCCTCTGGCACGAAGACGACGATCACCACGATCATCGCGATATCGACACCCCAGCCACCGAGCTCGCCCGTGAAACTTCGTCGCCCGACTCCCACGCGCGGGAGAAGACCCTGGGTGGTACCATGCGCTCGCGCGGCAATGACTTCGACCCGGAAATGGCCTTGCCCCACATCGAGAGCGACCGCCCGTTGAAACCTGCCAGGAACCCTCCGGAGGCGAGCATCTTCGATTATATCCCGCTTTTGAGGTTCTTCAAATGGCTTGTGAGGAAAGTGTTCAGGCTGGGTGAGTCGAAGAGGCGCGTGAAGAGAAAGGCGTACTCTGAGTATGTGGAGAGCAATGTGCCGCTTGAAATCATCCTTGTATTATCCAAGTGGGTTTTTTGATTGTTTTGATTCGATCCATGTGTTCTGACAATTTTGTTTTGAACAGCTACACTGCTTGGTGCATGCGAAATGGGATCTTACAACCTGCCATCGCCACTGGTGTTACCGCGAATTTGAGCACCCTCCAAGATACCATGTCCAACTTGGAACGTATCTGCAACACCCCTTTGCCCTTTGCTTACCAAGCCCATCTCCGCATGTCTCTCTGGTACGTATTAAACTGAATTGATAGCCGTGACGACTTGCTGATGCCTTCTGTTCAGGCTCTACCTCTTTTTCCTTCCCGTACGTCTCCTTCACATAAGGCTACTATCATCATTGTATCTGATAGGTGTTTCGTAATTAGTTCCAAATCTACAAAGCCTTCCTCTGGATCACCATCCCAGGAACTGCATTCGCTTCATTCTTGCTCCTTGGATTCTTGGAGATTGGACAGGAAATGTACGCTGCCTTTATACCTGCTCAATTTCTTTCATTAACTCAACGCCGCATTTGCTTTACAGTGAAAATCCGTTCAACTACGATTTGAACGATCTCGATCTCGACTACTTCTGCCTCGCCATCCAACGAGAGCTACACCTCATCACTGCGGTACGATATTCCGTCTACCATCACTCATCACTCATTCCCTTACTCATCATGATTTGCATTATAGCACACCTGCCCTGACCCATCTGAGTTCCTCTTCACCTCGTTGTAAGCACAATAGCCTATTTGCTTCGTCTCCGCAGCTTACGCCCAGCTGTGAATTAGGAACCAACCCTTCGCCCCCGCTGATCGACGTACCGCCAAGGAGCTCACGGAGAGCGAAACCGCGTACCAGATGCCGAACGAGAAAGTCGAGCCGGGTATTGCGAGCATCCGTCGCACCCTCGTCAAGGGCTGGAAGGATGTGGATATCCTCACTCGTAAATGATGAGAGCCGCGATTTGGGTTTATTCGGGAATTGGGTTATTGTCTTTGGAATTGTCGCAAATCTTGCTGTGTCGTTCTCCTTTAATTACAAGTAGTTTTTCTTTCCGGGTCCCGCTGGTGTGGGACGAGATTTGAATGCGTAATGACATTAACGCCATACCAAAAGTAGGGTTTTTGTTTCCTAGCCGCTTAGTTAGATAGTAGCGCGTTCCAAAATCCAGTTTAGCTTCTTGCCAATATTGGTTGAGTATATCTTCGTTGCTTGTTGCGACTACTTACATGCTTGGTAACCGCGAACACCACGGTGGATTTTATCCTTCAGGGGACCATGCCAGTCCGTCGTGGAAATTACGATGGTATGAAGAAGAACTTGTACATAGACAATAATCTGAGACGCAAGCAGAGTTATAAACAAGATTGTGAGTTCGAGGAGGAATGTCTGTTACGGAAAAGGAACGAGGGTAATGAGAAGGAAGATAAACGGGCGCAGGTTGACTATATAATAAAGATTGATGAAGGAGAAAGGCTAACGATTAGCGAACGATTTCAGTAATACACGGTTTTGGTCATATGCAAGGTCCCTCTTTCGACGCAAGGAGCCAGCTGCTCTTCAAAATACTTCCATAATTGCCCTCTCTCCAACATATCCCCGATCTCAACTTCGACCGAAGCTGCATGCGACAAACGCGACATAACGGAAGAGAAGTCTGCCAGTGAGGAACTGGGGGGCCAGTCACTCCATTGGTCGTTGCCGATAGATCCTATTGAATCACACTGCAGGCGGATGGTCGCGATGTGACAAGGAGACGGAATTGAGCTCAAAATTCCGAGCAGTGTTTGTAGCCTGATCCTCGTATCTGCTATATTATTTGAGTTCCAGACTGTACCACTGATGCTCAGCTTGCGCAATGAGGCCAAGGTGTCAAGGTCAAGTAGAGTTGCTGTTTGATCTTTGACGTCTCGAAGTCAGATTATGTGTTTTCTTAGTAAAAAGGATGTTATTTACCTTCAAATGGGTGGATATAATGTAACTCTTGTAAGGAACTCGAGCATTTGCGGAGAATGAATGAAACGAGGCTCAACCCATCGTTGCTCACTGTATGAGTGGAAGAACCGGTGCCGTCCCTGCGCTTGATATCTAGTGAAAGGCTGATAAGACCAGTCAAGTCCAAGGGGCAATATGCGGACTGCATCCACGTAGACAGTGGACCGGACATGACATGGGCTTCATCTTTTATACTGAGGGTCTGGAGCATTGCAATTGATTGATGTTGATCCAAAGTGGGAGCTTCCAGGGGCTCAGCGTCGGCAAAACAGACATTGCTTAACGCAAGGGACTTGAGGGTTGGGATATGGCTGAAGATTGAGAATGGAACGTTTTTGATTGTGTCCAAGTGCAGATCTACAAGTGGAACAGATCGACATTTGTCTAGAACAGCTGTCTGTAGCTCAGGGACCCAACTGTTCCAGTCAATCTTCGGTATGAAGAGAGACGACCGCAAAAAATGCATGTCACTTGGTGGGGAGTACCTTGAAATGCTCAAAGCTTCCAGGTTTTCGAGCAAAGGTAAAATTGAGGCAAGCGCAGCTTCGACGGGTTTTGGTGCCGGGCTCATCAGCCGTTGAAATTCATCGTGGGTGTTAAGGGTGAGATTCCGCACATAACCACAAAGATGAGGAAAGCGTTCCATAAGGCTTTTGAATGTATATGGATCAGGTGTCTGGATGTTGAGTGTTATGCGTCGATAATAGATCTTCTGCACCCTAGTGTTGAATGCCTGGCAGACTTGGCTACATGTTTTAAGAGCTTTTACGTCGTTGCGAAGTTCGTCGATGATGGTGTCCCAAAGCTCTTGTGACAGTTCTGGTTCTGGCGCTGCCATTTCTAGTGATAGACGAGGGTGATATGTTTGACTGATCTACAGTGAGTATCAGTACGATATATATGTGGTCATGTATCATTGTAGTACATAGAATAATAAGGAAACAGAATACACAATGAACTAAGTGAATGACAAGCACACTGGGCGCTTATCACTCCGGTCTACCTCATATTTTTCTGTATTAGGAAGGTACACCCACCAACGCTTGCTTAGATACTGACTCATCAATGATGTTTCATACTAGCACCGCCATCCTGTCTAGTATTATTATACAACGGTTGTTCTTTCAATAGAATACATCCTTTGTGCTGCCATACGAAGTGACTGTTGCTTGCATGTAAAGCAACTGTCGATTAAAAGAACGAACAAGAATAAATATGTATTGTTCTCGACAGTACTCCAACTTCCGAGTGTACTGACTCCCAACCGTTGATAAGGAAGCATACCTCACTACGTTACGTGAACACAATAAAAATTTCTTTGTAAAGTAAAGTATGTCTCTGCAACGAGACGTCCATCAGCTCCGACAATCCAAGGCACATCGTCAACACTGATGAGAGCAGTTCCCAGAGATGGCTGTCGAACACATGTATCCGGAGGGAATCTACCTCGTTTAAGTAAGGATTTCGGGTTTATGCACCGGAATTATGTAAGACTTGAGACGGTGCATGCAGGCGACATACATGTGGAGTCGTCATCGACGTCGGAGCAATGTATCATTCCCATCAGAGCTGATTGGTGCTTCAGCATGTCGTAGGTGAAGGGAATAATCATGATGATCGCGGCTGGGGGAGCGGTAAGTGACAGATGTAATCGTCGCTCGACGAAAGACGCGAGGGGGGTCAACGGTAAATGCCTGTTGGTTCGTTCAATACTAGTTGGATAAGGAATAAAAAACCACGGACGTGGAGCTCAAGAACAGTTCTCTGGTATCGAGATATACATTGGCATCGACCTGGAAAGGGTTCCCAACTGTGGCGAGGTTGAACAACTCAAACGCAGCAGCCTTGAAAGGTTCAGGTGCAGCTCCCTTTGCGAGACTGGATTAGAGCTTACCGGAAGAACCGTGGGTTCGGAAGACAGCTTGACGACTTGGTTGTGCGCCTGCTTCTCCAATTTCAATCCCACGCGGGCGCGGGGGATTGACAATGATTCCTTCTTCCCAACCGTCCTTCTGCATCTGCCAAGCGAGTGGGGATTCGGCGTTTTTGCGGCGAAAGAAGTCAAAGCTCATGTATGTGATTGAAAGTCTGGGGTACGGGGTTGCCTATATGACCAAGGACTTGGGTATGTTCTGAAGAGACCGAATGCGGCCAGAAAGCGCCCGTCGAGAAGATGAGTGTAAAATTAGATGAATGGCATTGTTTCCACGCGCACATCTACATGGGGAAGGCTGGTCCCATATAAATAACTTATACTTGAGAGAGCGCTTTGGAATGTTGTTCAGCATATCAAAAGAACTCGCCTTGTAGATAGAGCCCCTCTACTGTTGCTCTGGACAATTAGGTACTAAACGCATATAGCGTTCGGACTGGCATACTACAAAAAGTAGCCGAAGAGCCTCATGGAAAACCTCCGGCAATAGCACTGTTAAGAGCTTCAAGTACCCAATATTGACCAGGGACATTGAATGTGAATTGGACATCAGGAGATGTCGTACACTGTCGAGACCAGACCGGGCTTGAAGTCGTCGGCAGGATGAACGCCGCTGTCGAAGATGCAGTCGATTCGAATCCGGGGGGGGAAACTGTGGTTACCAAAAGAAACCGGCACGGTTTCTCTGCGCTATTACCCCTAACCTACCATGCATGACCTACATCGTGGCTCACACTCCTCAAGACCTTATCTCTCGCCGAAGATGCACACGATCTGCTCAGATCTGAGAGCTGGAGCGCTCGTCAATATCATCGACCACACCACGAGTTCGCACACGATCGTCGCTCTCTGCGTGACTTCCACTTCCTGGTTCTTTACTGACCGGAGTGCGTGCCTTGCGTCTCGAAAGACGGAGCAGCCATGCATGATGGGAAGTCAGATTAGCCACGCTGCATCATAGAAGGCGAAGTCCTCTTGCTAAGTGGTCGATTTAGGTTAACTTTCGCCTGTCACCTAAGTTACTTAGCTAACACAAGGAAAGCTGGCCACGACGCGGATATCGTGGATGGGACGTATCGTCGATATGCACGCGAGCGCGGTTCTGAGTCGTATCAATACTTATAACGAGGAGTCCATGAATGATCGCGGAAACTCGCTTTCAGGAATGGTTGCCGGCGAACGTCATCCTTAGATTCAAAAATCCTTACGAGTAAGCTTGCAACCACGTAAAGGCAGGGCGGCAATAGATGAAGCAAAATCCTTAATTCCTATCCGTACGATAAATATTTTGTGTGTATCCTACTTTAACTGGTTCAATGAGGTATGCAAGTAACGAGAGTGTCCAATGCCCTACAGCGTCGACTGCGGGCTTGGCCGTAAAGGGTAGTAGGAGGGTGGCGATCGATAGAAGAGGAAGGAAGGGATAATGAATGGAATGAGTGGATGTCGCCGACCAAAGATGAATGGAATGGAAGGTGAGGTGGGGCGGGGCACTGAAGAGGATTATGGTACATCGAGTAGAAGGTACACGCTGGCATGCGGGGATTATGCATGGTATGTTGAATATATGAATGATATGGATACACCGAGGCCGGCCGAACCGAACGAGATAGCGAGAATGAAGAACTTGAATGAATGAATGACAGATGGTATGAAATGAGCGTGTGCGTGGTATCGATGCTGAGCTGATGCAGTGTGATGTTCCGGAAGAGTGAAAGACAGTAGTAGTAGTGGATAGCGAGAGATCGAGGGAATGAGCGTGTGTGTTTGCTGGTGTTGGTTCCATTCCATTCCAGAATATCCGAATGAATGAATGAATGAATGTGTGGCTTGATTGACGGTGTGGTGGCGGCTCGGTGGTGCGGTGTGTGTTGGTTCGATGTGCCGGTGTTTCCTTCAGGGCGGGTGGAGATAGTAGGATAGCAGCGGGCCCGAAGAGGGCCTAATCGCAGGACAGGACAGGAACGGCGAAAAGAAAGGCATAATTTGAGATAAAAAGAAAAGATAAACGGAAAAAAAGAGATCTAAGATGAAGTATATACAACGTGCGCTCAACAAGTGACGAAGAAAATATCAAAGCAAAAAGCAAGCGACAGCGGGATGACGAGTGACATTCGTATTGTGGTTGTGGTTGTGGTTGTGGTTATGGTTATCGGGTTGGATAGGTTTCGGAGAAGATGCTTTTATGCCGGGATGACGGGATGGGAGGGCAAAATATGATGGCAAAGAATAGCAATAGCACAACGATAGTGGAGCTGGATGCGGATGCGAGATGCGGGAAATAAATGTATATGATAAATGCGGCGGTGGTTGTGTGTGTGCGGTCTATAACAGTGTTCTTCTATGGGTCTGGGTTGGGTTTCATAGTCGGTTCGAGTAGCGAGGAGCGTGGCCGATGGGGTCGTGAGTTGCAGGCTTGATCTTGATGAGGTATAGCACAAGACGGGATGAGAGTCGGGTCGGGGCAGATCATAGCCCGCCTTTCTTTTTGGTACACCACGATAGAGAAACGCTGCCCGCGCCTTTGATAGTGACCTGTGCTTGCAGCCGACACACCTATAAAAAAAACTCGCGTCAGCATCAAACTCGCATCAAGACGCCACGGCACGAATGATAATGATGATGATGGACTGATGACCGTCATGATCATGAGAGGGTCCAAAGATAGCGGGAAGATATAAATCGAACGAAAGGAAGGAAGGAAAGTACTCACCGTCTCAGCTACGCTCGCCTTTTTGAAATCGACATGCAAACACCCATTCGGCATCCTCACCACCTCCCTAACTTCCCCAAAAGACTAAAAAAACACGCCACCATCAGCACCCTCCACAACCCACAATGAATAAAAGAAACACACCTCACACCAAGCCTTAACAGCCTCATACCCCTTCACATCATCCTCCGCAACCCCACTAACCACCAACTTCCGCTTCGGCCCCTTCTTCTTCCCAATCCCCAACAACCCCCCGCCGACCACCACATTCGACCCGGGCCCCAGCGCAAGGAGGCCGCCGCTCCCATTCGAGGGAAACTCCATGCCCATGCCCATGCCTGCGGGCGAGGACGTCGACGTAGAAGGCGAGTGCGAGGGCGACGTGGGCGAGGAGGCGCCGCTGTCGTACGTGTTCGCGCGCGCGGGGGAGGAGGTGGGGAAGGGGTGCGCGGAGTAGGATGAGGCAGAGGAGGTGGTGGTGATGGATTGGTGGAGGGGGGAGTCGGGGAAGGGCGACGGCGGGACGGGGCTGGAGGAGGAGGAGGCGGTGGGGGTGAAGGAGTGGATGGAGGAGGCGGAGGAGGAGGAGGAGGTGGCGAAGCCCATGCGCTCGACGAAGCCGCGGAATCCTTTGCCTTTCATCGTGATCGTGTTCTGATTCTGATTGCTCTGGTGCTGGTGCTGGCTCTGGTGCTGGCTCTGGTGCTGGTGCTGGTTGTGATAGTTGTTGGAAGAAGACGACACCTCGCCGTTTCTCAAATTCCCAAAACTCGACATACTCCTCAAGCGTTGCCTTTGTTCCGTCTCCTTCTCCTGCAAATGCAACTCCACTTGTCCTACTTGTCCCACTTGTCCTCCTTGTTCCTTCTGCAGCACGAGGTGTACGTGCGGATGACTTGAAGGCGGAGGGGGGTGGTCAGACGACGCGCTAGAAGAATGGTGCACATTAACATTCGGCATCGAGTTTGTATTCATTGTATTCATTCCATTCTCCCGATGAGTCGCAACACCCAGGGCCGCGCCCGACCCTAAGCCGAACAGCGCATGTGTCCCCTTGGCGCCTTGGGAACCTTGAGAACCGTGGGGACTACCAGCGGGACCCTGCACCACGCCCCCGTTTCCGCTCCCGTTTCCGTTCTGATTGGAATTGGAATTGGAATTGAGGGACGTGATTGGGATCTGCGTTGTCGTTGCTGTTGCGGCTCCCGTCGAAGTGGACGCGGAAGTGGGCGACATGGGCGGCGAGCGCAAGTCCAAACCCATCTCCATTCCCGCACCCGCACCCGTACCTGAAGCAATACCGGAACCCACAGTCCCCGACGCCAGCTGCTGTTGTTGCTGTTGTTGCTGTAATTGACGATGCTGCCGATCAGCCTCCCACCTCACCCGTGCCCACCGCTCCTCATGCTCTCTCAACCCCCTCTCCCCTCTCCCTCTCTCCCCTTCCCCCTCCCCCTCCTGCTCTCCCTCTCCCTCCTCCTCCTCCTCCGTCTCATCGTCGTCGTCGTACTCGTCCGTACTAGCCATACTCCCCGGCGTAGGCGGCACGCTCCCGCTCCCGCTCCCCTCTTCCGTTTCCGTGCTCTCCACCATCCTCCGCTGCTGGGACTGAGACTGCTGCTGATACTGCTGCTGATACTGCTGCTGATACTGATACTGCTGCACCTGCGCCTGATACTGCCTCAACGGCGACGCCGAATACGCGCCCAACACACTCGCCGACGCGCTCTTCATCAGCGCCGGCCTCTTCCCATTCCCCCCCCTCCTCCTCCTCCTCCTCCTCCTCCTCCTCCTGCTCCTAGCTCTGACTCCCTATCCATGGCGATACCAGCAGGGGCCGCGAGCGAAGGCAGCACAGCAGGGAACGCGCGCAAAGTACTAACAGTCGATGTGCGATCGCCGGGGTACATGTCGTAATACCCCCTCTGCCGCTCGTGGCCGTGCCCATGGGCCGCGTACTGCTGCTGCTGGTGCTGGTGCTGGTGCTGCCCGGCGTATTGGTGTCGTTGGCGGGACCCCATCCCGAGCAGATCAGCCGCGGAACTCGACCGTCCTCTCCCGTGCAAGCCTCCACTCGGATTGCCTGTCCCGTTCCCTGTCCCACCCACAACCAACCCCTCGCTAGCAGCCTTCGCCAGCGGCGTACCCGCTCCCGACCCCGACCCCGACCCCGATCCCGAACCTAAAGGCACCGGCAAAGGCGGCCGCACCCCAACACAAACCAACGCAGCCGCCGGCGAACTCGGCACGCTCCGCGAACTGGTACGCGGGGGCGGGTTGACGGGGACGTTCGAGCAGCGCACGAACGCGTCGTTCGTGGAGGAGCGGTACGTGGAGGAGCGGTATGAAGCTGAAGGTGAAGAGGGGTAGTGAAGAGAAGGAGAGGGAGGGGGGGAGGGGTGGGAAGAGGAGGCGGGGAAGGAAGCCCAGGTGCCGGGGACGGAGCCCGCTACGGGGACGGAGGAGGAGACGTCGAGTTTGAGTTTTAGGCGGGGCTGTCTCGGCGCTACGTGCTCTTCTTGCGCGTCGTGGGTTTTCGTCAGAGCAGGCGCCTGGGGGTCGGAAGAGGTGGTGGTGGTGGTGGTGGTGGAGGAGAGGAGCGCTTCAACAGGCAACGCAGGCAAGGGGGGCGAATCCGCTTTCCTCACCGGCACCAGCTGCACCTGCACCTGCCCTTGTCCCTGGACAGGCGGCACCAACAACGCCGGTACACGCGGCACCTCCCCCATCCCCATCCCCATACCCAGCGTCGGTGTGGGAGGCACCGCACCCAACCCCCCCGCCGAAGGAGAGGAGGAGGCAGAAGAGGAGCCGACGCCGGAGAGACGGGATATGAATGAGACGAGGCGGCCGCGTTTTTTCTCTTTCGCGTTCTCCGTGCTGGAAGAGGCGGCGTTCTCCCCGTGTTCTGCAGAGGTAGAGCCAGACCCCGACCCGGAGCCGGAGCCGAGGGAGGTGAGTGAGCCTACGGAGCCGATGAAGCTCTTGCGCTTGCTGTTCTTCCCCTCTTTCTCCTTGCCTTCCTTGCCCTCTTTCCCGTCCTTGTCCTTCCCCTCTTTGCCTTCCCTGTCTTTCTTGCCCAGCCCGAGACCGAGACCGAGCGCGCCTAAAGCAGCTGAACTAGAAGTGCTACTCGGAACCCCCGACGCGGCGCCAGTGTCGAGTTCCATAGTCGACGAGGTGAGGCTCCATTTGGACATGCTTGGAGGCGGGGGTTCGAGTGTCACCGCTAGGCCTATGCCTGGTTCTAGGCCTAGACCGACATTGGAACCGGGTGGGGAAGTGTTGAAGGCAGAAGGGGAGGAGGAGGGGTAGGGAGAGGCGGGGTAGGAAGAGGAGGGGTAGGGACCCCCGGGGATGGGGTCGAAGTAGTTCCCGTATGGACCGCGGTGGCGCATCGTGAGGCCTTGTTCTTGTTCTCCTTCTCGCTCCTCGCGCTCTCTTTCCTCCTCATCCTCTATCGCATCCACGGACACCCTCTCCTCTCCCGACATCCTCTCCACAGCACTCTCCCCACTCACCCTCTCCCCACTCAACCGCTCCTCCATCTCAACAGCCTCAACACCAACCACAACATCATCCTCAATCTCCAAAGGCGGCGCAGGCGGCGGCCTCGTCGGCTTAGCCGCCGTCACGGGGGGTAGGACCACATCCACCAACATCACTTCCATTCCTCCCTCCATCCCCATTCCCCCGTTCACCTCGTTCACACCACCCATCCCGCTATCCCTCTCCTCGTCTCTCGACACCTCCCTCGAATGCTTCCCCGACCCGTCTCTCTCCGCATCCCACGACCCCGTCCCCGACCCACTCGAAGAAGAAGGCTGCTGGTGGTGCCCCAAACCCAAATAAACCTGCGACCCCGACCCCGACCCCCGCGCGTGGTAGAAAGCCATCGGCGTATTCGGCGGCACAGCGCGCGAGTACATGCCTGGGGTGAGCGGTGTCATCGGGGTGTTCGGTGTATTCGGCGTGTTGGGCGTGTACAAAAGATTCGAGTCCAAGTTCCCGTGCTCCAACGCCGTGCCTTCCTCGTCTTGCTCCTCCTGCTCCTCTTCGTCTTCCTCAGCGACGGAAGACGCAGACGAAGCGGAGGCGGAAGCAGAAGAGAAGCCAATCCCGAACCCCGGGGCGCGGAGAAGGAGCTCGTCGAGTCGTTCTCGGACTTGTTCGGAGTCGATGTAAACTGCGTTGCGCACGCTTGGGGTGAGGGACAGTGTGGAGGATGCGTGGGAGAGCATTCGGTCTCCCATTTCCGGCCTCGCACTGTTCGTCGCGGCGTCGCCCCTGAGCCCGTCCCGAGCGTAACTGGCGTCACGCCCGGGGGGTGGGGAGCCGGAGGAGGAGGAGAGGGAGGAGAGGGTTGAGATGGATGCGTTTATCGTATGTCCGTACGCGTTCGATTGGGAGTTCGAGTGGAGGTGAAGTCGGGACTGTCGGCGGGTGGGTTGGGCGGAGGGGGGTAAGGGCGAGGATTGGGATTGGGATTGGGCCTGACCAAGCTGGGACTGCGAAAGGGAATGCGACAACTGCATCGACGTCGGCAAATGGAACATCCCCCCCGACATGGAGGCGTTACTCTGCGCCCTCGATCTTGCAGGCCTCACCAGCACCTCTTGCATCTCCCGCACCTCCACCTCCTGCACCAAATCAGCACTACTGAGGTCCAGCACGGCCGTCTCGCCTAATAAAGGCAGGGAGGGCTGGCGCAGCAGACTGGGGCGGCGGGAGATGGGGAGGGGGGTGGGGAGGTGTTGTTGCGAGGGGCGGCGGTGCAGGGTAGATGAGGAGATGGATAGGGAGGAGGGGGTGCGTGTGTGGTTTGCCCCCAGTGCTATGGGGGTTTGCGTTTGTGAGAGGGAGCGGGAATGGGACGGGGACGGGGCGTGGGAGAGCCGCGAGGAGGAGGTGTTGGATGAGTATGAAGACGCCGGGGAATGGTTTGCGAGAGGCAGACGCGCGGCGCTCAATGAGGTGGGCGAGGGCGTCGGGCTCGGTAGAGTCGGTAACGGCTATCCCTCTCATCAGCCCATCTTCCCCGCACAAAAGACAAAAAAACAAACACACCTTATCCCTTACGTTCCCACCGCTCCCACCAGCCACCCCAACACCAGGCAAATCCCTAACATAAGTCGCGCTCGGAAACCTCAACGGATCCAACAACGTCCTTCCCTCCGCCCCCGCCTCCCCCTCCTCGCCAGGCGCAGGGAACCCGAACCCAAGCAACGGCGAGTCCGCGCGGATGGCCGCTTCTGCCTCGCTGGACTCGGAGGAGCCGAGCGTCATGGTGGTGGTCGTCATCGTCCTCGTCGAGTTTTTATGCTTCAACAACGCCAACCCCGCCGCTCCTAGCGTTGACCCCAGTTCCATGCCTGATTGGTGTTGGTGTATGTCATCCAGTCGCGTTTCTCCGTCCCCGTTCGCGTTCAAGGCGTACTCCACGACATCGCGTTTCGCGTCCGTCCGCGCGGTGAAGGTGGGCGCGAACCTGCACTGCTGCGCGAGCCAGGTGTGGATGCGCCGGTCGCGCCGGTCGGAGTCGGGGAGGGCGTAGTAGTCGGCTTCGTCGAGGAGGTCGTCGTCGAATGAGATGATGGAGATGGTGTCGTCGGAGGAGGGGGGTGCGGGGGCGGTTTGGGGTTGTGTTGGTGGTGGTGGTTGTGTTGGTGGTTGAGTTGGTGTTGGTGGTGGCGGTTGAGTTTGGGTGAGTGTGGTCATTTTCTATCCTATGTTTTGAGCGGTGTTATGAAGTAAGGTAGGGAGAGGGGAGGGGAGGGAAGGGGAGGATGGGGGGACGCGACTCGGTTGATGAGACGCAATGGTGGTTCAATTCCCTATACCCGTGTCGTGTCGTCCTCTCTCTCTCTTCCTTTCTCTCTTCTCTCTCTTCTCTCTCTCTTCTCTCTCCGTCTCTGTGTCTTGTGAGTGTGTCGAAGTGTAGCTACCCTGTTACCAGCGGAAAATGGCGGGGTAACGAAAAGGAGGAGAAGGGAAAAAGGGCGGAGCTGTTCAATCTTTTTCCCGTCCCTTCCTTCGCGTATATAAAAAAAATAAAAAAAAGGTTCCCAAATCCAAAAGCGGATCGTCGGGGGCGCTAATACTATTTCCTAATAACCCATCACAAAAATAACTATTTATTTTCCAGATCCATCGGGGTGGATAACGATAACTGATCAAGGGGTGCGAGGGGTAATTTGATTATTATCTAATTCCATCCCTAATTCCGCAAACAAAATAATGATTTTGTTCCTTTGCACACCCCAACACAAATAGAAATAGAAATAGAGTGGTGTGGGCATCCTTCTCTCGATTCTTTCGAAGAAGCTCTCTCATAAAGATGTCAGCAGTGCCAGCAATGCCAGCACCCAAGCCGCGCGCTCACACAGATCACAGAACAGAGACAGAAGGAAGCAAGACAGAGGAAGACAGAAGGACAAATGCGCCCGCTCGTAAGTCGTAAGTCCACGGGGGTATCACTTCTATCACTTCTATCACTCCTACAAACTCCTCTCCTTCCTTCCTGGGGAATGCGATGCCCAATCAACGGAACGGCATGGCGTTGGGTCTCATTGGGTGGGGTGGCTTGAGAGGAAAGGAGCGAGCGAGATGTCTTTCTGACGTCATTCATTCATCTCCCCATGTCAGTCCATGCCACGCCCGTCCAACGTCCAACATACATGCATCCCACCCGCCAACGTTCAACCCTTTCGTTCTTTCAACAATCGATGCTCACGTTCACGTTCACGTTACGTTCAACCCACCCCAACCCATTCCCGTACCGTGACATACCCCCATACCCCCATCCTTACAAACCCCCATCTTCCCATCCCTGCAACTCGACATCACTTCCCCCCCAAACCCAGGAGGGCCAGACTCACGGTCCAGATCCACCCGATCTCGGCTGGGATTCTGCGAATTCCAATCCCAATTCCAATTCGAGATTGATGATGGGGTGGGTCCGCATCCCACATCCCACATCCCCTTCGTTCGTCCTCCTCCGAGAATATGATCCCAGGTTGGTGTGTGAGCACCGTGGTTCCGTGGTTGGTGGCCTCGAGGCTGAGGGTGCGCTCCGCCCGCCGTATTTGTGGTACCAAGGTATTGCAGGGTACTGCGTGGGCCGTGATGCAATGTTGATTGAGGTTGATGATGTCGCGTCGCAGGGGCGCAAGCTAAGCCCGCCGTCCCCTCGTGCCAAGGTCTCATAACCCGAGGGTCTTATCTTATTATCTTATAATATACGACAACCCCCGCTCTCGTCGTTCCACCTCTTCCATCCACTCGAACTCTCGACCTTCGAGCCCCAGTTCCGCTAGCGCCATGTGCTCCCCGCGCCCAATATCCTCGCAATATCCAGAATATCCACCCAATATCCTTATACCCGCACTCCCCATTGTTCATTGTTCCACGGCCACTCCAGCCCCGTCTTGCGACGGTATTGTACTCAAGCCTCGAAGCCCGCATTGCTGCATATATGTGCACATGCACGCTCGAGGGCGGTCAACCCCGAAATTGAGCGTTACGGAGTCAATCCAAGCGAGAGCGAGGATTGGGGTGGCCGACTCGGAGACGGAGTTGGACTGGGGCGGTACTTGCAGGATTGGAGGACTTGAGCTTGGGTTTTACCTGCTTTTTTACATGATGGTGTGCGTTCGTTCGTCTTGGGGTCTATTCTTCTTGGTTGGAGGTGCGGTTTCTGTTCCTTTTTCCATTTCCTGGTTGTGTGTAGACCTGCTTTTGTCGGCCGTGCTCTAGCTATTTGCTATGATATTGATATTAGATCCCACACGCGCTCGAGTGGATGTCTTCAAAGTTCTTTCTTCCCGTGCCTTGGGCTTTGCCGGCGTCTTTGCGTGATTGTGTGCGTTTTGTGTCGACTGCTTCTGCTTTTTACATTGGTTTGGTTTGTGGTTTTGCGCACCCGCCGTCTATCTCTTTCTCTTTTTGGTTGGAGGTTGCTGTCTCTAGTTCTGTTTGAAGACCTGTTGATGTCACACGCGCTCGAGTCGGTGTCCTCCAAATAGACTGGTGAAGAGCAAAGTCCTCCCATTGCCATTTGTCGCCTTCTAGCATCCCGGCCAACTCCATCTCTGACCTGCCAGTTGACGTGAGCGCCAGTGAGCGCCGCGCCCGATGCTGCTTGGTAGCTTGATTGTCGAAATACCTGTCGCCACAAATCATTATGCGTTCCTTCATGTCGTCATTTTGATGCGCTTGAACACATTCCAGACGTCATCGTTCCTTCCTTCTTGCTTCCTTCCTGGCTATTCGTATCACCCTAGTGGACCCTCATCACATCCGTTTGTTTCTAGTCTTGTTCATGCTTCCCTCCCTCCGTCATAAACACTTCCGTCTCCCATGCATACTTCCGACCATGCGTCATACGTCATACATGCTCCCTTACGCTCCCGTTCTCCCTACGGCCGATCAGGACAGTGCCGACAGTATACGTGATCCCTCTGTGTTGTTCATGCTCATGCTCGCGCTAGCTTAGGCTTTCATTCTGCGGTCCCTCGAAGGGTGATAAGGATAAGGATAAGGATGGCTATAACGCGACCTTGGGCTCACTCAAGCTCGAACGTAGGCACCGACGCCGATAACAATAGCTTGCTGGGTGTCGGCATTGTGTAGGTAAGATAAGTAGGATCGTACCTCTGTTGGCGTGCGCCCTAAGTAAGTATGGACCGATTCTTCTTGTTCGTTTCCGATCCGTTGTCATCGTTGTGCCCGCCTTAGCCATACTTGGGCGTCAAACGCACATCATAACGACATGGGTTATCGGCATTGTGTCGGATTGCGAGTACCTCTGTCGATCAGAGGGACATGCACTCAACCTTGCTAGAGTAGTTCATTTTCTCGGCTTTTTCTCGACTTTTTCGAACCTTTCTTTCGTCTGTCGTGACACTCCCCATGCGCACTCGCACACCTTCCGACACCTGCTACACCTGCTACACCTGCTACCTCCCAAGCGTGGAATGTATGTCCGCTTCACCATCCGTCTCTGGATCCGCCCAGCCTTCACCCATACTTAGCTATACTTAGCTATACTTAGCCAACGCATCAACTCCCCAACACTCAGGAGTCCGGAACGATCATGATCGTACTTACCATACGCCACAGCAATTCCGAAACGGGCCTCCAGACCAAGTTAATCGGACAACCCTTCCAGAATCGATAATCCATAATCGAGAATCGAGATCATCGTGATTCGTAAGTGATTCGTAAATCGTAAGTGATTGGTAGGTGCCTTCCCAGATCGTATGTACCATTCCATTGCTTTCCACCGAAGGCCTCCGAAGGTGCGCAACAGAAAGCAAACCGAAACATTGGCAGAAAGTTTGTGTCGTTTTGCTAAGTAGGAGCTGCTGCGCTCATCTAGGGTCGAACTCCGTGTCGGGTTGTCTGCATGCTTGATTTTTGGCGCTAGTGTATTTTCTTTTCTTAATGGCAGAGATGGTTTCGGTGCCTTGGTGCCCTGAATGCATCAGCTAAGCGCATCTAAGCGAGCTAAGGCTACCAACGACGGTCTAAAAGAGTCTGGACGTGGATGAAAGTGGATGACTGGCGATGACTTGCGAGTCCGAGGCTAAACCCTGCCGCGCCAGCCCCTCGCTGTCAACAGTCAACAGTCATCCTTCACTGGTAGTTTTACAAAGGCAAAGGCAGAAGATTGCTCAATCGCAATGCTCGTTTGTGTGTTTTACTTATACTTATGCATCAGACCAGTTTGTTAAACAGGAACACGGCTAAGTACAACGCTGCAGAAAATAGTAAGTATCGAATTATATACTCTGTCTTACGGACCTGGCCAAGCGCGGGATGACGACGAAGGATGCTCAAATCCTCGCCACGCTCATGTGAATCACCTACTTGTCGTCTACCATCAGCCGAAGTTATTGGTGTGATAGGATGACTTGCGATGACTTGCGAGTTCGAGGCTTAACCCTGCCGCGCCAGACCCTGGCTGTCAGGAATTAATTGACAAAGGCAAAAATCGCTCCATGGACTACTGATCCCAGTGTCTTCGTTAGTCAAGGCCATTATGGTACGCGAATGGTTGGATCTGACCCAACCTTGAGCACGACTCCGGATGGATATGGAGACATCGCAAAGAGTAGTAATATCGAAACTCCTGTACACCTTCTTACGGACCTGGCGAAGGTCAGCCAAGCACATGATGACAGGTGAAGGATGCTCAAATCCTCGCCATGGCTTCATGTGAATCACATCCTTTGTTCTACCAGGTTCTACCATCAGCCGAAATTATTAGTGTGATACAAGTGTGATACATACATTGCTGCAGACTTATGTTTTTGACCGAAATGGAGAATGCAAAGCAGGGTAAGTGGTTGCGCTAAGCACTCAGGAGCCCAATAGGAGCTGTCGTATGTTAGCAGATACGTATGTGTGATAAATTCTTCTCCGCCGCTTCATGTCCTTTTGCTGCCGCTACTTATGTCCTACCATCAGCCGATTTTATTACTTCGATAAATAGCTCCAGACTTATAGTGAGAAATGAAATATACGCAGCGAAGTTTTCCATGTTCCACAGAAGCCCTATCCATATTCCATATCGATGAAGGTGCACCGTATGATATGATGCATACGATAATCGATAATCGATAATCTAATTTTATATACTCTACACTTGACTCTGCCGACAACATGAAGACGGAAATGGTATTTCGCCCCCATTTCCCCCCGCGGCATTTGCAAGGCATTTGCTCACTCCAAACCAGCCGCTTGGCAATGACAAGAAAGATACCCCTGCTTCTTTCTCCAAATTTTTCTCCAGAGACAAAGGAAGGCGTCAACGCTGGTCCTATTCGCGTCGGTTCAACGTTGTACAGCCAAAGCTAATCTTCCAAAGTAACGTACTTACCCATAATGACCGGTGCACGGCAAGGCTTGCGAATCGCAATTATAGAAAAACACAAGCCATGGAGATGGAGAGGAAAGGAACGAGAAAAGGGAACTTCCAATGAGACCCGGGCCGATATGACATCGTTCCGACGTGTTAGCATCACTTCATCATACCATCGTAATGCCCAGTTTTCGACCCCTCATACATTTTGACAGAGCGCCCAAGCCTCTCTGTCGATCGTTTACTTGACTTGGCTGGAAGTTGGACTATATCTTCATACGGTTAGCGTCTAAAGCCACAAATCCTATGCGGTGTTTTCGCCGCGATTCAGTCTACATACTAGACGTTGTGGGCCTGCACTCGCCGACACCTACAATTACCAAATGCATACGAATAGCTCCAGCTAAAAATAACTCGCCTAGCGAGCAAGCGTTCCGACGTCACTACTAGTCTACTCGTCTGTCTCCTATTGAGAGGTACGTACGGGGTGCCCGAACAGTCCCCGCAGTGACCGATGGACCTCCAGAAGAGGTGTAAGCGCTAAGGGTGTGTAGTGTGTGGGGTGTACATATGTCGGTGATCTAAGAATCCTGGAGCGGCTAAATGGGGAGCGCATTCTGACCGAATGTTTGTATACAAAGGGATTTGTTGTTGGTAGTCGCACTCCCGGGGGCGAGGTATGTACTTATCATGGCCGGAGCGGTAAATCAACGCATTGCCGATCCAATTTACTTGCTCGTTCACTTGTTTTTGATGCACTTACGGCTCTCATAGTTAGACGGATCAGAAAGCAAAGGCGACGCTATGGTTGCAAGCAGATTTAACACGTTTTGCTAAAGGTCAATCTTCTGCAAAGTAAGTCATCAAACATCAAGTGTGGACATGATATCATCGCCACTACCACTACCATCGCGAATCCAATTTAAAGCATAAGGCAAAAGAGCTAAAATATCAGCGATATCCGCCAATCGTGGAGGAACGCAACGTGTTTGAGCCTCATCACAGATGTCGCAAGAAATCAATATCATGATAGAGCCAAAAATCAAAACACATCTCTGGCAAGCTGTAAGAGTGTCAAACGTGTTTCGAAATGCAAAAGGTAATGTCGACATGCACATAACAACCTGGATACGAGCAAGAAACGAGGCGTGCCGGAGGACGGAATTTGATGACTGCCAATTACGAGTAGAAGTGTTATAGGCTCGGCCAGGGTCAATGTCGGGGAAAGCGAGCAAGGATATTGATCTCGAGGAAGCGTTCAAGATAACCACATTGGACTTCGACTGTGATCGAGGATCGAGGGAACTGCGCAGGTCGAGGCGTATGCAATATATGATAAGTTTGGATAACAACATATCGTAGTTAAACCCATGGTAATCGGATGACAGAATTGCGGCGAACCCCGCACAGAAGCATCCCCATTCACAGAGAGTGATACTTACACTGGCCAAAAGCCTTCTAATTAATGCCTAAATCCACTGTCATAAGGGCCGCCAAAAGCAAGGAGACGAAGACAGGCGAAAATTGCCCAATGAAATCTCCGAGATGAAGGCAACGAAGGTTGCTTGACGAGAACAAAAAGAATGATTGATTTGCTCACTGGCGTAGACGAGCCTGAGCCTCGAGGTCCGAAAACTTCCCTGCGACGTCGCACATATGTCAAGATCCGAGCGGCACTTGTACAGTATTGGCACATCCAGCTGTTGAAGCGTAGAGCTGTTTTGGTTCAAAGGGATTCGTCGGGCATCATAGCAGGCTCTTCGTCAATATGGAAGTGCGAAGAGTTAGCACGATCTTATATTTTCCCAATTGAGACGGAAACAATCATCAAAGGGCCTGCGTCCGAACATTTAAGTACCTGGTAGTCTCTCGATTCTGCCCACTCGAAGAAACGCTATCGTTTCCAGATTTGCCCAAGATTTCTGGTCGCTGTCGTTATCATAAGCCAAAAGACCGGTTGTTGCACTTTTGACGCCGGAGATCGCATTCACATAACTTGAACATCCGCAATGACACCGCGGGCTGCCGCTGCGAACCTTCTTCAATACTGGTTCTCTCACCCACTCACTCAATGTCTGTCCCTGGCAACAACACGAATACCAGAACAACGCAGGAATGAGGTCCTACGGGTCATAGGGTGTTGCTTCTGGATGTTTGCGGGTTCCAAAATCGACAAGAACCTGATCTGGTGGGTTGGAAGCAGTCGGAGATGATATTGATAGTATTGAGTTCTGAATATCGTGATTGTACCGTGATGGCGGAAAGGAAGAGGTGAGCGTCACGGGCATGTGCCCTGCAAAAATCCCCTGCCACCGACCATCAGCTGGTGTATCAGGATCATGGTGAGCCTCTCCAGTTGTGCAACTCCAGACATCTACCAGTGTTCCTGATCTGCGGTCAACCTTCACTTTGGACCCTCGTCCAACTTTCAGTCTGTTCCTCTTGCACAACGGATCCCAGGATCGTCTTCCTTGCTTCTGGTATGTGCGGTGCTGATATCCTACTGCTGCACGACGTTCCTGCATGAATAGCTGTTTCCTTATGCGCTCTCATGCCATAGGCCGAAAGTTCATCAAGAGACAAAAACACCCGAAAGCCATCATCGGCCTTGATTCTGCCGCAGCACTTGAGCAGAGTTCTTCACCTCGGAAACCTGGACTTGATCTGAATTCATCTCCAAAGCCTCAGGTGGAGTGCGACTTCGTGTTTGACGGTGGACTTGGCATGGAAGTCCGACACAACATAGGTGCTACCCGTGAAAGTGCGTTCACCGCACTGCCTGGTATCCGGGTGCTCTTCTGCTAGACGATATGGATGTTTAGACCACTGCCTACGACGCCTCGATAGGGCAACTTTGCGGTCCCGATAATCATATTCTCATATCTTGTCAACCTTATCTGATGCCGGGTTGTTTTGCCTTCAAATAGTCTTAGTGGTCAAATGGGTAACACTAGGATCACAGTCGCGACTCTCCATGAGGCACTCCTCCATCAAGATGCATCATGACCACGTTTCTTGCTTGTATACCTAGCTGACAGGCAAAAGTCTAATCAACCACTTAGCAAAATAGACAGCACTCCTTCACCCACGTTCTCTGGTGCCGTGTGGCGGTTGCACTTCGATCAAGATCGTCGCATTCTCGAGAACCAATGGACAATGTGGGGAAACCCAGGGGTCATAAAACGGAAGGCTTCGCAACAACGTGCCAATCTCTTTCTTGATGATATACAAGGTCAATCCTTTGTTCAATCTCTTGACTTGATTTAAATTCTCCCATAGGTGGTCTGCTAAAGGACAACTACCACTGTTTCCCATCAACCGGAGGAAGTACTCAGGATCTACGCAATGTCGATTTTTGGGCTTCAAGATGGAAGCAGCTGGAAGTGTTTGCATCTTGACGTTGGTGTTGTTTGCTCGAACAGCCGATACCTACGTCGACGACTTGTCTTTTCATGGGAGCCTTCTAATACGCGGTTGGCGTTGTTCACAAGTTGTTCGCGCACCCATGATCCACTCCCCGTAGGTCATGAGAAGAGGTTCGAAGGGTTCAAATGCAGGGAGACGATCGGAATTTATTCCTGCACAACATTGTTTTGGTTCTCGTAAGCTTCGCGTTATATCCTCAGCCATACTACTTATGGTCCCTGTTTCAAATATCTCGTCGCCGGGAGTGCAGTTTGACCTTTGCTTTCGGTGGCAGGTCTTTATCAGACAAAAGGTAGATGACGTTGACGACATTAGTCGAAACACTTGCCTAGATTCTGTGCCATTTCACGAATGCGCTAGTTGTATTCTGCCAGTCGTTTTTCGCGCACAATGCTTTCATGCGAGCCTCGCGATACAGGGTGGCCCAAACCAAGAACACTGGCGGTCCCGAGACTTGGGCCCGGTTAACTCGTGTATTCTTATCACCAAACGCAATCTAAACCATCCTGCGTTCCCACCTCTTGCTTGAACACCTCGGTGATCAACTCGGTGACACTCGCACTCAGCCCTGCGTTAGAATCTGCATGCGTAAATTGCACGGCTTTGGATGATAGCCGCTTCCTACTTGCCGCCACCCTCGGCCTGCTATATGGTATGGGAGAAAGATTGCGAGTCTTGTCTACACATTGATCACATCTCCAATGTATCGAAAAACTACAGCCTTATTATTCACATCGCAATAATCTCCTCCGGAGATCATCCGAAGGCAATTTATATGCGGCAATGAATTCTCACCATAAGAAATACTTTCGTTCGTGCTCATGACCTCTCTTCGTGACGCTCAGCAGAAGAGGCGGCTCCTCCTTGTTTGGATACGTTTAGCCCAATTGGAACTGAATCCTTTTCAAAGGGTTATCCGAAATGGTCTTTCGGGGGTGTTGCACAGGGTTCGTTTGGCTCTATTAAAAGTTCATGGATGTGTCGATCGTTGTGGGGGACCTTGGATCTGCTTCATGCTTCAGTTATCGAAAGTTTGGACTTACAAAAGAACGTGCACTTTCGAGAGGACGACCCAGATCTCCACAGATCCAAGCACGCGACGTTGGTGAGTGATCTGATTTGACATCAATGTCATCGAACGACGATCACATTTTTCTTGGCGTGCTCTTGCTCCCTCCTTCCACACAACAGCAAAAAGAATCCGATCTGCCTGGCTCGAACAGGCGACCTCAAGATAATTGTGTGTAACCCATTACAGTCTCGCGCTCTTCCAACTGAGCTAAGATCGGATGATTTCGATTGAGATATTGACAGTTGTCAGGCCAAAGGCCAAATGGGAATAATGTCAGAGCGAAAATCCATTTGATCTTTTGATATGCTGAACAACATTCCAAAGCGCTCTCTCAAGTATAAGTTATTTATATGGGACCAGCCTTCCCCATGTAGATGTGCGCGTGGAAACAATGCCATTCATCTAATTTTACACTCATCTTCTCGACGGGCGCTTTCTGGCCGCATTCGGTCTCTTCAGAACATACCCAAGTCCTTGGTCATATAGGCAACCCCGTACCCCAGACTTTCAATCACATACATGAGCTTTGACTTCTTTCGCCGCAAAAACGCCGAATCCCCACTCGCTTGGCAGATGCAGAAGGACGGTTGGGAAGAAGGAATCATTGTCAATCCCCCGCGCCCGCGTGGGATTGAAATTGGAGAAGCAGGCGCACAACCAAGTCGTCAAGCTGTCTTCCGAACCCACGGTTCTTCCGGTAAGCTCTAATCCAGTCTCGCAAAGGGAGCTGCACCTGAACCTTTCAAAGCTGCTGCTTTTGAGTTGTTCAACCTCGCCATGGGAACCCTTTCCAGGTCGATGCCAATGTTAATCGGGTATATCTCGATACCAGAGAACTGTTCTTGAGACCACGTCCGTGATTTATTATTCCTTATCCAACTAGTATTGAACGAACCAACAGGCATTTACCGTTGACCCCCCTCGCGTCTTTCATCGAGTGACGATTACATCTGTCACTTACCGCTCCCCCAGCCGCGATCATCATGATTATTCCCTTCACCTACGACCTGCTGAAGCACCATTCAGCTCTGATGGGAATGATACATTGCTCCGACGTCGATGCCGACTCCACATGTATGTCGACTGCATGCACCATCTCAAGTCTTACATAATTCCGATGCATAAACCCGAAATCCCTACCCAAACGAGGTAGATTCCCTCCGGATACATGTTCGACAGCCATCTCTGGGAACTGCTCTCATCAGTGTTGACGATGTGCCTTGGATTGTCGGAGCTGATGGACGTCTCGTTGCAGAGACATACTTTACTTTACAAAGAAATTTTTATTGTGTTCACGTAACGTAGTGAGGTATGCTTCCTTATCAACGGTTGGGAGTCAGTACACTCGGAAGTTGGAGTACTGTCGAGAACAATACATATTTATTCTTGTTCATTCATTTAATTGACAATTGCTTTACATAACAGCACAAAGGATGTATTTATTGAAAGAACAACCGTTGTGTGTTAATACTAGACAAGATGGTGATGGTGCTAGTATGAAACATCATTGATGGGTCAGTATCTAAGCAAGCGTTGGTGGGTGTACCTTCCTAATAAAGAAAACTATGAGGCAGACCGGAGTCATAAGCGCCCAGTGTGCTTGTCATTCACTTAGTTCATTGTGTATTCTGTTTCCTTATTATTCTATGTACTACAATAATACACGGCCACATAAATATTGTACTGATACTCACTGTAGATCAGTCAAACATATCACCCTCGTCTATCACTAGAAATGGCAACTCCACAATCAGAACTGCCACGAGAGCTTTGGGACACCATCATCGACGAACTTCGCAGCGACGTCAAGGCTATTAAAACATGTAGCCAAGTCTGCCAGGCATTCAACACTAGGGTGCAGAAGATCTATTATCGACGCATAACACTCAACATCCTGACACCTGATCCATATTCATTCAAAAGCCTTATGGAACGCTTTCCTCATCTTTGTGGTTATGTGCGCAGTCTCACCCTTAACACCCACGATCAACTTCAACGGCTGATCAGCACGGCACCAGAACCTGTCGAAGCTGCGCTTGCCTCAATCTTACCTTTGCTCGGAAACCTGGAAGCTTTAAGCATTTCAAGGTACTCCCCGCCAAGTGACATGCATTTTTTGCGGTCGTCTCTCTTCATACCAAAGACTGACTGGAACAGTTGGGTCCCTGAGCTACAGACAGCTGTTCTAGACAAATGCCGATCTGTTGCACTTGTAGATCTGCACTTGGACACAATCAAAAATGTTCCATTCTCAATCTTCAGCCATATCCCAACCCTCAAGTCCCTTGCTATAAGCAATGTCTGTTTTGCCAACGCTGAGCCCTTGGAAGCTCCATCTTTGGATCAACATCAATCAATTGCAATGCTCCAGACCCTCAGTATAAAAGATGAAGCCCATGTCATGTCCGGTCCACTGTCTACGTGGATGCAGTCCGCATATTGCCCCTTGGACTTGACTGGTCTTATCAGCCTTTCACTAGATGTCAAGTGCAGGGACGGCACCGGCTCTTCCACTCATACAGGGAGCAATGATGGGTTGAGCCTTGTTTCATTCATTTTCTGCAAATGCTCGAGTTCCTTACAAGAGTTACATTATATCCACCCATTTGAAGGTGAATAACATCCTCTTTACTAAGAAAACACATAATCTGACTTCGAGACGTCAAAGATCAAACAGCAACTCTACTTGACCTTGACACCATGCCCTCATTGCGCAAGCTGAGCATCAGTGGTACAGTCTGGAACTGGAATAATATAGCAGATACGAGGATCAGGCTACAAACACTGCTCGGAATTTTGAGCTCAATTCCGTCTCCTTGTCACATCGTGACCATCCGCCTGCAGTGTGATTCAATAGGATCTATCGGCTACGACGAATGGAATGACTGGCCCCCCAGTTCCTCACTGCCAGACTTCTCTTCCGTTATCTCGCGTCTGTCGCAGGCAGCCTCGTTCGACGTTGAAATTGGCACGCCCTTATGGAAGTATTTTCAAGAGCAGCTGGCTCCTTGTCTCAAAAGAGGCACCTTGCATATGACGGAAACAGGGTTCACAAACCGTTTATCACTGAAATCGGTCGCTAATCGTTAGCCCTTCTCCTTCATCGATCTTTATGCTAGTCAACCTGTGCCCGTCTATCTTCCTTCCTTTCCCGTAACAGACATTCCTCCTCAAATTCACAATCTTGTTTATAACACTGCTTGTGTGTCTATGTACAAGTTCTTCTTCATACCATCGTAATTTTCACGACGGCCTGGCATGGTCCCCTGAAGGATATGTACATGAGCTCTGGCTTCTTTCGCCGCAAAAATGCCGAGTCCCCACTCCCATGGCAGATGCAGAAGGACGGTTGGGAACAAGGAAACATTGTCAATCTCCCACGCCCCGCGTGGGACTGAAATCATGAGAAGCGAGCGCGCAACCAAAGTCGTCAAGCTATCATTCAAACACATGGTCCTTCCGTTAGGCCTTCATCCAGTATCACAAAGGGAGCTTCACCTGCAGCTTTCAAGCTGTTGCTTTTGACATGTTCAACCTCGCCACATTTGAGAACCGCTTCCAGGTCGATGCCAATGTCGATTGGGTGCTTAACATATTTTGTTGTCGGCGTAAATAATGCTAACGCGACTGTCCGGTGAACCCTGGGGGCTCTCATACACAACCTTATAAAGGTGGCCAATTCATACATATGACGCAAACAGACGCAAACGTCAATGACGACATTTTGCTTGCTGAATGTTTCAAACCGTTCCATATGGCATTTTACACACTCAATCTTATTTCTGCACAAGTTCTCTAGTTGGCAATCTTCTATTATAAGATGGGTGGTACATATGATGCATATATACCTCTGCGTAGAAATTAGCAAACAATGGTATACACAGAAATCTTGTCTTTTGCCAAGTTCCTTGATGTGCAGCTTTTGTTCATTTATCACATATGGTTGTATGTATGCCCTATTTTCTCGCCGCAGGACCCGATACAGTGTGATCTGAGAGAGCTTCAGTTAACTCCAGTCAAACCTTTGAAGGCCCTTGATATAGGCATCAATAGTAACACAGGGCTTAAGGTCCCCACTTGTGACATAGAAACATTGCTTTGCCCAATTTGCGTAAGTTCCAAGTAAGTTCCCTTCCAGGTTTTTAACATGACCAGGAACGGTTGCAAGTTCCACAAAAGTTCCAAGAAGAATATTTCTTGGCCCTGGCGCCATTGTCATGAGCCAGACCTTGAATTGTTAAGTCCCTACTTACTATCAAGTACAAGTTCAGGCAGAAAAACATTGTATCCCGTCATTTCCGAGGCGATCATGAGGAACCGTGGGGGACCGCAAACTTTGTTCAGTGACATCACCTTAGATTGATCGGATATATTGATGCACTCAAACCTACGGTCAGTGAACATACAGGTTGAACATAAACCGTTAGGCGCTTTTGAATTTCTAGTTGACGCCGGTTTTCTTTTGCCTCTAGAGTGTCGGTTGCGAATTGGGGATCTCACATATCAGATCAAGGGTGATTTAGTCAGTAAATCGAGACCTGGGGGGATCCCAGTTCAAATCAGATCGTACGGCAGCGCGATTCTTAGTTCCGGTCAGATACTCGAGAAATGTACTCTCCTTCTCAAAAGCCGCGGCCATAAATCCAAGACAAACCGTAAGAAATGTTTATCCAAGGCGTCAGAAAGGCCATAAACATGATAGCTTCGGGCTTACTTGATTGTCGTAATTATAGCCCTTGTGGATGTCCGTATCCCCTTGGGATATATATTTACAATCTTCTGGCGGATTTCTCAGCATGACCAAGCCTAGATTATTTTAGGACAATGAGCGTGAATCCCATGTCAGTAGCATTACAAAAAAACAAGTCTGTATAAGACTAGAGCGTCGGCATATTTTTGCGTATGAGTCTATGTTGGGATTGTATGTTCACTACCTTTAGCAGGACGGCCATCTCACGGTTGACTGAGAGGTTTAATGTAAATCTGATTAATGAAATCACCTTCCCACAAGGTGCAATCCTTTCGTAGTTTTAGATTTGCCATGAACAGAATTCTTGCCTAACCAACGCCTAACTCAAGATTCATCAGTCTCCTTGGCGCCCATATAATTGATTGCACGGAATGCCATGTAAATGCAGGAAGGTTTGACAGATCTTTTGAATGTGACAGCATCGATTGTCTCGATGCTTGATCCGTGGATTTTCATCATGATATTTCATTGACATGGACTAAATACAGAGCGGAATTTTGGTCAATGTCCATATTCCTTCAGAAAAACTACAACCTGAGGATCAAGGTATATTGCTATTCTCTCTCTCTCAACATGCGAATGAATAAAAGTTCAAAATTTCAAGAAGCTTAATCGATTGAATTAGTGACATCGGACCTGATGATGCAACATCAGTGCGGCGGCGTCAGCGATAGCATTTGGGGTCGGGTGATCTTTATCCACAGATAAGATGATTGGCATATGTATGTCCTAGAATGCAATCCGAAAATGAGTGACTTGCCATCAAAAGCCAGAAACTGCTGTGATGGTGCCTTTGTTTGAGTTTATGGTTACTATGGGGCACCATAGCTCTTGACGAACCCATGTGGAGTAGCCGACTTCCAACAAGATTAAAGTGGCGACATGCCCCAGAGAACGTGATGGGTCGGACAGACATGTCAAAGGTGAGAGTATATATTAAGACGCCAGAGAGTGAGTATAGAAAATGTTGAGCAGGAGGTTTTATCATGCATACTCCCTGGCTCCGTATAGTTGGTGTGAGTGCTACGATGATTTGGCCAAAGCCGACTCCACTGTCAGCATCCACCTGAAGAGCAAGTAGTGTACGTACTTTGCTTCAGCCTGGTTCGTCTGTAGTAGATTCCACGCCCTTTCCGGAAACCCGGATTGAAGAAATTAAAAGTCAACGAATGGAGCTCGGGGTCAACTCGGGGTCGACATAGGCCGTGCGATGTCCAGGCATCGCATGGATCCGTGAAAGTCACTGTCGTGTCAAACTGGGGAGTTAATGGTGCGTAGAATATGTCAACAGGACATCGGCCCGACGGGCATTTCTCCACGAACATTCAGGTACGCCGGTGTGTGAGCACGATCTAGTTTATCTTGGACTTTGAGAGGAGCAGATAACGTTGCAGCCAAAATATAGAATTT
Source organism: Crassisporium funariophilum (assembly GCA_014925845.1). Taxonomy (NCBI): domain Eukaryota; kingdom Fungi; phylum Basidiomycota; class Agaricomycetes; order Agaricales; family Crassisporiaceae; genus Crassisporium; species Crassisporium funariophilum. Next base: position 1,619,218 of record JACGCL010000007.1, read on the forward strand.
GCTTGATTGCCTTGCTGGATAAGTGGCTTGGTGCGTAGCGTGAAATGTTGGCAGAAGTCTGGAGCAGCTCGGGCTGCCTGTTCTGGGCTCGATGTTACCACGAAAGACATCGTTAACAGGTAACCTATAAATGGATTCAGTTTGAACCTTCCAGCGACGATGCTATCGTTGAACCAAGCTGAGTACATGGCAGTAACGAGCATAAACGCCCCTGGATCTGAAACAATTCTTGCATGTCTCGACAACGTAGTCAAGGAGTTAGCTACACTGGCTGAGGCATGGGGAAGACAATACTCTCCTGACAATGAGCCGGACGAAGAGAGTCAAAAGCAGTCAAACCGGAACGTTGAACGAAAATCCAAGTCCACCTAAATCAAGCAAAGGTAAATAATGCGTTTCAGACTCACGAGCGATTCCAACTCCCAGTTTGATTCCAAATTGCTCGAAGGAAATGTGTTGGCTTGATTTCTTGCGTCTAGCGAACAGCCTTCGCAATGTATTTGCGGTGCATCACGGTCTCTCTGTCGTTATATCCTGTAGCGTTGCTGTTCATTGAACGAGACCAAGTCGACGATGTTTTCTCATCACAATCATGCAGTTTTTGCATCAGTAAAGCTTGACTGTAGCGCTCCAAGTCTTGAGTCCGAGTCTTGCTACAAGAATCCCTGCCTTGCCATGGGTACTATCAAAATAAATAGCCGACTTGTTGCCGGCGATTCTGATATTCGCAACGAGACAACTACATCGTAGGCCAGAGTCACTGTGGTGCAGTCCAAAGGTCTCCAAGGATCATCGCGAACTATCTGACCAATGTGATCCTCGATGGGCTACGCAGAAAGGCATAAATGTAAGTTCTTGTCTACGATGTATCATTCATTCATGTTCAACCAGAATTACGACGCTCAATGCTCAAGGTGAAAATGCCGGCTTGATGGAATATCTGGAAATATCCAATTCCACTTCGCAAATATCGGCCGCTCACAGCTGCCAGCAGCTGCCACGATATGGGTGTCCATTTGGATCTATGTCTTCACCAGTCTTTCTTTCCCTGAAGCCTTGATAGCAAACCTTTCGTCCTTCACGATAAGCGCATGAGAAGGTGGAATTGGCTGGAATTGGACACAAATGTGATGATTGAAGAACGGGCCGGTTACAGTTTTCCTCACTCAGAAGTAAGTGGTCGATTTTGATCCATCCTTGCTGCGTTTTGCGAACAGAAACCGCTCCTGGCATAAAATGGAACTCTGGCTATGCCTCTGATGGTAGCGAGCGACCTTGTATATATGAACGTTTCCGTGCTCATTCTTCCCCAAATAATTCGGGGAATTAACGGCCCGGATCGAGCGAACCCTTGACCACTGCCATCCTCGGCGATGTCTCTTAAAGTCGAGCGAGTTCACCCTGCCCTGTCTCTGCCATGACTTGTAGCGGTTCTGACGCAAACTTGCCAGAGAAAATATAGGAAACGAGCCTTTGTTGTTGACGTCTCTCTCCGACACTGGCACTACATTGCAGGGCATGGTCGATTCGAGCACAACAACAAAGTATGTATCATCCAATTCTTCTCCGAAGCGTTCAAGATGTTCACACTGTCCCGGAAGAGCAAACTCGATAGTGAATAGTGTTCAATCCTTGTTCGAGTTATTCATACATTGGATAATAGGTGGGTAATGTACACAATGAAAAAGCTACATAGATAAAAGTTCAGGTGAGCACGTTCATACATGGCCTTAGAGATTGTATCCTTCCTTCAGTCGCCGAATATGTTATTACTACTATTCTCATTCTCTTTCCTCAAAAGATCACTGAGATATCTTGCCACATCCCCCGCTCCCTGCTGCACCTTCTCCTTCTCCGCCGGAATAACTTTGTGCAACAAGTTCGTCTCAAAACGATCCGGGTGCCATCGTTTCATGAGATCCTTGATGCGGTCCTTCGGACTTCTAGCCTTATCTTTGTCAGGATAGAAAGGCGAATGGATATATGCGCTGATCAAAGGCGATGTAATGTCTTCGGGATGCAGTGGCACTTTCGGGATAGGCCATGCAAAATCTGCCCAAGTCAACTCCTTACGGGAAGGTAACTGCTTCCAGAGCTTCTCATGCTGCTCGAAAATGCGCTGCAGATCTTCTCGGGAGAGAGGTCGACCGGCGGACCTGAGCAGCCTGTCGGCCTCCAATCGTTCTTGCTCGCGACGAAACTGCTCGTGCTGAATGTTGGCAAACTCTTGCTGTTTACGTGTCCGCTCAGCTTCTGACAATATTGGTGGGGCATGAGGCGAACTACTCGTTGCGGGGAATGACCCAGAGCTGACGGATGCCGTCCTTTGTTTGCCAGTGGGTATACTTCCTGAAGAGCGATTGGTAGTAGGAGAGGGAGACGCAGTTGGCTTCATTGAGGGAGCCCAGGCAGGTGCTGGGTTGCTCCAGGTGGGAGCACTGCCATTCCGATCAGCGCTAGGTGAAGCACTTGGGTATTGAGGAGGCGACCTTGACATGCCTGGCGATGTACCAGCAGGAGCAGTCGCATAGGGGACTCCTGTCCAGGCACTTTCATTGCCGACGCTATCATGCCTTTTGCGTTCCTCTCGAGTACGCTTGATATCCTCCTCACGTTTGCGGAACTGGGCTTGCTGTAACAGCCTCGCTTGCTCTTCTATCACCTTGGGATCTAGATGGCCGTCGAACAGAAATTCATCATGTTGCTCTTCCAGCATACGTCGTGCTTCTTGTTCCTGGCGGAACCTCTCCTCTCGTCTAGCGTCTTCCTCTCTCCTCCTTGCCACCTCATCCTCTTGCCTCCTGGCCGCCGTTGCCTCTCTCCTCCTGGCTGCAACCTCCTCTCTCCTCCTGGCCACCGCCTCCTCTTCCCTTCGAGCAGCTGCCTCCTTCTCCTTCTGCCTCGCCTCCTCCTCCTCCCTCTGCTTCGCAGCCTCCTCCTCCTCCCTCTGCTTCACAGCCTCCTCCTCCCTCTGCTTCACAGCCTCCTCCTCCCTCTGCTTCACAGCCTCCTCCTCCCTCTGTCTCGCTTCCTCCGCCCTTTGCCTTGCTTCCTCTGCCCTCTGCCTGGCCTCCTCTTTTCGCCTCGCTGCTGCCTGAGCCTTCTGTTCCCTCTTCCTAGTCTCCATATCTTTCCTGGCTGCCTCCTCCTTGCGCTCATTCTCCTCCTCCTTCTCCTTGGCTTCCTGTGCCTTCCTCTTTGCATCTTTCTCTCTGCGGAGATTATCCGCCTCTCTGCGCAATAACTCCTCCTCTCTGCGCTTCAGAGCAGCCTCCCTCTCACGAATCTCCACATCCTTTTTCTGTGCCTCCTCTTCCATCTTCTTCAAACTTTCCTCTTTCTTCAGCGCGTCTTCAGCTATTTTCTGTGCCTCAAGCTGCATTTTCTTGGTTTTCTCTGTGTCCTGCCTCAGTCGCTCTTCCTTCTGCCTCGTCTCTTCCTCCTTTCTCCTGATCTCCTCCTCCTTCTTCTTCGCCTCTTCTGCTTTCTTCGCAGCCTCCCTCTCCAGCCTCTTGGCATCGTCCGCTTTCCTCTTAGCCTCCTTCTCCTTCTTCTTAGCCTCGTCTACCTTCCTTTTCGCCTCCTTCGCCCTCTCCTCAGCTTCCTCTTCCTTCCTCCTCACTTCCTCCTCCTTGAGCCTCATTTCCTCCTCTTTCTTCCTCGTCTCCAATTCCTTCCTCAGCGTCTCCTCTTCCAAGCGTCTCGCCTCATCCGCTACACGCTGAACCTCCAATTCTCTCTTCTTAATATCTTCTTGTGCTGCCAGCCTCTGCTCCACCAACCTATTCACCTTCGAGTCCAGCCACACATTCTCACCGTCCTCTTCACTGTCCTTCTCGCCGTCCTCTTCATCATCCTTCTCTTCCTCTTCATCGTCCTCATCCTCGTCTTGATCCTCGTCTTCTTGCTTGTCTTCGCTGTCTTCGCCGCTTTGCACACCATCCACCTCGTCGTTAGAGTTATATTCTTCCTCTATCTCATCACGGGAAGGAGCGTCAGTTTCACGCCCGCCAAAGCTTGGATGATCTCCTTGAGGGCTGTTGTCGTACGATGGTGTAGGACGAACGGATGGTCGACGGTGTGGCAGTGTATCGGCGGTTGGGGGAGAACGTGCGTGTGGATATTCGTACCGACTCTCACCTCGCCGACGACCTCCTCCCTCCGCGGCCCATGCTTGCCAAGCAGGCGCTGGGACATCTTCAATGGACGGTTCGTGACGTGGAATCGCGATACCTCCACTTGCTGGCGGAGGGTGTGGGTAATGACGAGAATATCCATCTACAACGAGGTGTTTAGCTGAAACAGTTTCGACAGAATTGTAGGAATACAAACCAATGTCACCAGGGAGGCGCCTGTCAGGATCGTCTCGCCTAGAGTATGATGGTCGACGCGTAGGTATAGGACGTGTGCTCTCAGACCTCAAATAATCCCATTCATCAGGAGGAGCTCGATAGCTATGACTACGAGTTGGTCCATTGTCGCGTTCCTGACGCTCATCGAAGAATTCGTGGCCGTGGTGGTATTCTTGAGGCGGGGGTCGAGAAGCACTCGATGGAGGAGTGGGATAACCCACAGGACGTGATGAAGGCGGGTAGGGATATTCTCTTCCGTATCCTGGGTATATATGTTCTCTTTGTCTTTCTCGGTCCCTGTCGTAATCCCTGTCCCAACCCCTGTCTCTCTCTCTCTCTCCCCACTCTCGTTCCCGTTCTCCATCCCAAGGAGGGTCTCGATCTCTCTCCCAATGGTGATCCCGTCGTCGGTCTTCGTGTGAAAAAGAAGGCTGTCGAGAGATGGGTTGATGAGAAGGTGCATAATCGCGTTCGGGAGGGTAAGGTGACTTGGGACCGATAGGCCTGATGGGGGTGGGTGGATATGGTGATATGTAGTCCGAGTCATCCTCCTCGTAGGATGGCCTTGGTCCCAGCGGACGCGTTGCGGAAGATGGTGGCAGGTCTCGCGGGGGGAATGATTGTTCGCGGTGCAGGTAGCCGTGCTCGCGAGGACCGATGAAATGATCTCTGGAATCAATGGACGGAGGCAGCTTGATAGGTTTGTCGCTTGGATAAAACCGTTCGTCACCAACGAACGATGATTTGGACGACAAAGGTTTGTTCGGCGATGGCGAAGTGGCATAATGCATCGTCGTAGATCCCGCGGATCTCAAGCTGGACGAGCCCATTGGTTCATCGTAACGAAAGGAGGGATCGACTGGACTTGGACGATTACTTTTGCGATTGTGATGTCGCTTCTCCTTCTCACGCACTTTATCCATGGGTTTCCGAGGCCTATCATGATCATGCAAATCATGAGAGCCCTGTTGATCAGGGTCATCGATGCTTGAATATTCCTCAGCACCGTCGTCGGACCTCTCAGGAATGGTCTCTGAGATGCTGGGGCGTATACTGGCTCCCGAGCCAGTAGACTTCATACTTGCAGTGCTACCGCGTCTACCGAGATTGTAGTGCTTGGTTGAGGGCGGAGCGTCATCTACAGCTGCAATAGCTGGTTTCCAAACTTCAGGTTTGGGAGGTGAGCGAGCGATGTGCCGGTCGGAAACGGAGCGAGTGGATCCACTGGACCTTCCCAGGGAAGAATCCCATCTCTCAGGTGAGATTGGTGGAGGTGGTAACCTGTCGACAGTCAACTTAGTGCGCGGTGGCGGGGGCCGTATCATGGCCTCCGCATCAGTCTCTTCAGGTGCATCGGTGGCAGCCCAGTTGTCCGGCAGTGCAGGTCTTTCGCGGACGGCAGGGTGATGAGTACGTCGAAGGCTCGGGGGACGCTCGTCGCGGTCACGAGACGAAGTACTACGCGCATCCGACCCACGACGAGCACTCTGTGGGGGTACAGAGGATTTCTCGCGCTCCTCCCTGTGTTGTGGGGTTGTAGGAGGCGGAGGGTCAGAACCATTACGTGGAGGATCGGTGGGAGGGAAACCATTCGCAGGTTTAGGTAAGACAGGGCGGCGGTCCTCCGTCGGACTTTCGCTGACAGTTCGAGCAGAGTTATCGGACTGAGCGCCGCTCTGCTTAATACTGTTCATGATGAGCTGCTGCTCCTCATGAAGAATTTGAGTCCAGCCAGGCCGCATAGGAACCCCTGCAGTCCACCGACGCTGATTGATTTCCCTGTTCAGCTCGATCTGGTACTGCTCATTGGCAAGACTTTTGATGTTGTGCATCGCTTGCTTGTACTCAGCCTCGAGGCGTAGGCGATCCTCCGCGCTCACAACAGCCCTCCTCAGCTCAGCTGCCTGACTCTCCTTCGCATCCGCCACCATGGACTGAAGACCCTCTTCGATCCGTTTCCTTAACTGTCTTTTCCATTCCTCATCCGGCTCGAAATCGGCACCATCGTGTTTCGAGGAAGTAGTAGTAGACGATGGCGCATGTGCGGACAATGTTGGCATCGAAATGAGGCCAGTTTAGAGACGATAGAGCCTGATAGCGCTGATCAACCGGTCGTGTTGTATAGAGAAGGCGAAGCGCCGATGGTGGAAGGCGAAGGAGACTTGAAAGCCTTTAGGTCAGCAGATGGGTGCGCGAGGCCCCTCTCCGTAATCAGAACAGTTCACGGGAAAGCCCTGAATGCCTCATGTTAAGTACACGCGTTCTAGAAGTCTGGTTGAGTTAGCGGTGGCAACTCACGCCGATGGCCTTGCCCTTATTCGTCAACGCCGTCGTCGGTCGTCTCGTCGTCGGTGGTCGTCCAAAGTGGTCGCAGCACGCGTACGACTGTTGTTGGTTGTTGAACGAGGCAACAGATTGCCATTTTCTGATCCCTCGGATCTTCTATCCCACCGTTATCTAATCTTTCCCAAGTGCCTATCCGTGATCAAGCTTTGATTGCATGCCTTTTGACATCTACATCGGACACCGCTGCATTTGTAAGGCATCTTTCTCACATCATTGTTCATTGTCTGTTCTCATGACGCTTCGTGTCATATGCTGGCAGGTTGGGGCATGTGAGGTGGAGGATGTCGAAATCACGATTTCCCTGCAACTGAAGTTGCATGGTCCAACTTTTCTGGTCAATAAGAAAATGCTACGTCGCGGCATTATTCGGTTTTCAAATAAACAGGAGGAGGGCTTGGCCATGGGTGATAAACTTCGGTCAACTCAAAGTCAAAATCTTTTGGGGTTGATCTCGAAATAGCAATCAAAAACGAGTTAGTAGTCCCCTGTTATAACTCGATCAGATCTCGGGGGAACCGAAAAGGTAGAGAGGCGGCGCCGACGCGCCATTGATGAGTTGGCTCATGCTCCGCATCATCGTCGTGAGCTGGACAATCAGTGCTGTTCAGCTCTGCGAGTTATTCTATTGCCTGGACATTAAAACACATAGTAGCTAAGGCAAGTGTACCACAGTCCACTATTCCCAAGGATACATAGAGTAGAATTGACTAGGTTGATAAAATGGGCTATCAGACTCATCGGGTTGATGAGTATAGTACTGGGTATGAGACTGAAGGGGGTCATAAACGGTTGGATCTAGGCCACGAGTACTAGCAACTTGATATATTCTAGGATAAGGTGAAAAACGGAGGTGGGTTTGTTCATTGCGAATGACGCCGGAGCCGTGGATGCTAAGGTTGGAACTGGATGGAAAAGTGGAATCTTGCAGCGCGACGTCCAAGTCGGCTTCGATGTAGCCATTGCTTCGAGGTGGTAATGGAAAATATTGCAGATGTTGAGGCTGTTGTGCGAGCTGTTCATGCCGAGTGTCAGAAAATTGCGGGCTGGTTAACGATGCATTTTGCGGCGGGTTGAACGGCGCAGAGGGAAAGTCGGCGTGACGTGGAATTGTTTCGGTAAGCAAGAGAGCTGGTTGGGCATCACGGACTTGACGGGGCGCTTGTGCTCTGCTGCGCGCAGGTGCTCGAGACTTTTTTGCGGTGTTTTTCTTCGCATATGAGGCCTGACGTTGTTGTGAAGACACTAATCAAAATTATAAGTTCATACTTCTAGTTTGATTAGTTTAGAAGTGATCATACCTTGCCGGCTAATGGAATAGTGAGCTCGTCGATATTCAGTTGATTGTTGGTCTCGCGAATGTATGCCAAATGTTTGCTGAAGTAAAATGCCGACCATAATTCGGAAGTCGTACTGCAAGCCGCGCATAATTCCTCCAAGCAAGGTTAGCCCTATGCCATCGCGCATGATGTTTCGGTGTGCTTGTTCATTGCCATTTGTACTGGGGGGTGATGCCAGCCACACATGGAGAGGAATGAGGCTTGCTGGCCGGTAAATTGCTGGAAGAGCAAATTTTGCATCTTGTTTATCTTTCAGCCAAGCTAATGTCGGTTTTGGGTCAAAGAATCTGGAGAAATAATCAAGGGAACAACGAACCACGAGCCTTTGGTCCTCCTGCATTAATGACATTAAACGCGGCCTCGATATCATGTGGCTCACATGAAATGAGGCTATACATTGCAGATGCGACGTCGGGTGAAACATGGGATCGAATTTCATGGATTTTTCTCTTGAAGTGGATGGTGCAAAGCCGGAAGAACCGGCGGAGATGGTCATAGGGTGTCAGTTCACGTAGTGGCCGTGGTACAGATTCCAAGTTACAATGCCCATTGAGACGTTCGCAGAGTTTTTGACAAAATTTACCGCTACCTGTTGATGTTAACATTTAGTGCTATCATATAAGCGAATGACTATTGATATACAGACCGAGAGCTTGCCCTTTATGAGCATCTGCAATCCATGTTCGAAATCCTTTCCCGTGAATATGATAAAACTGAACTGGAAGACCAGTATCAGCCTGCGCGATATCAAATATTCGGGTGAAAAGGATAAGATGTGCCATAGCCGATTGTGATGTGGTGAATGCCCGAGCACTGACGACCGCTATGGTAACCTCGACATGAGTAGTCAACAGATACATTGTGCAGGAATAAATTACATTTTGTGCTTTGAGTATCCCAACTCTCCATTTCAAATTCTTGCCATTTTCCATGAACACGCTTGAATGACGTGTCAATGGATAGATGTGCCGTGGTCAAAAGATGTTGTGACATAGCACGCGACATGCAGATAACAAGTTCAAACTTTTTCCCATGCTCTATATCATGTATTTCGGCACATCGAACATAACGAGAATCAACAGGAAGGGCCTTGTGTTGTTCAACAAGCAGCTGAGCACCTAAATAGTGGTTGAGACATTATATCAGCCATTGGCCTGCCTGGCAACAAAGAAAATTACCTTCAAATCCTATTCCTTTCGGAAAATAGATCTTCCGAAGTTGGCTAATATGACGCCGAACATGGTCTGAGTTTCCTAGTGAAGGGTGTAAGTCAGATAATGAGGGGTCTGCCAAGTTGGACCACTGAAGATGCCTCCGTAAACCAATAATAAAGCCGGAATCAAGCAGAATTTTTCGGGGCGTCGCATCGGCTAACTTCCAGTCTAGTTCAAGTAATAAAGTATCAAGAAGTTTCACGACTGGCATTGGAGTTTTAACCGGAAAGGGATCAGGGTGAGAATGAGGGCCTTGCAAGAGAATGACGACACGAGGACAGGCGGATATGTTGTTTGGTGTATAAATTGTAAATCTTGCCTTGCAGTCACTTGAGAGGTTTAATGTACCGCGGGTAAGAATTCCGGCCATGTTGCGATGCCAATTTGCTGTAAACTTATTAATAAAGTAGTCTGATAATCTTGCTTACAACTTACGACAGAGTTGTTTCTGTTCTGAAGCAGACGCACGAAAAGAACAAGGCGCAAGCGGTCCATAGCCATCTAGACAAGCTTGTTGCTCAAGAGATGCAATTATCGAGGTGTCATTTTGAAGGAGGGCCGTAAGGTATTTCATGTCGAACTCTTGCAAGTTTCGCAAGATGAGATGTGAGCCTGAGTTACTCCGAAACTCACATCTAAATAAATGTAAGCAGGTGGAGGGCATACATTCAGGTCAACTTACTCGAGGCGCGGATGATTGTATTGATCATAAGCTAGAATTAGTTTGCCGTGACAAGATTTCGACAGTTGAATATCACATTCGGAATCATCATCGACATCAGGACTGCCTCCAAAGTCAAGTCCGAGTTCGTCTGTATGTCCAGAAGTGCACAGTGTTTCGGTTATAGCACAGTAGAAGGCGAGAGTCTTAACAAAAATTGTCTTCTGAAGACTGTGTTCCCGCAATGGAAGGGGCGCTAAGGGCAAAGATCCACGGAATTCACAGGTTTTGATACCTTGACCTTGAACGACCCACATATAAGGCTCCGAAAATGCGAATAGAAAAAACTTACAGGAAGTTTGGAGCTTGTTACACGCCACAGGATTCCCATTCAAATCACATAAAAGCCTTCCACAGTGCATATCAGGCACTCCCCCATGCGTGCCGCCAAGTGAGTACTGGATGTTACTTTTTGGGTGTTGGAGGTCCAGTGGGTCCACAGCGAAACGATGAGCAATTGTTACATCCGAAGACCATCCTGTTTCCGGATACTCCACAATTGCGCCTATCGGGTGATCAACAAGAGCAGAAACACGTCGTTGCCTATTGATTTCATTTGCGCCCGCTAAAATCTCAGCAGAAGAAAATGGACGTGAGGGGTGTACATCATAAGGGTACTTCCATGTGTTGGAAGTGTCTCTAAAAAGCGGATCAGGTGGTAGCGATGCTCTGGCTGGAACAGCAGCAACAGGGTCAAGTCCAGCGCCTTGCAAGAGCACATTGGCTTGAGCAAGTGCTTGCTGCTGAGCCACCGATAGCGTCTCTGGCTGCATAGCATAGAGGACAGTCAAGAACCAAAAAAAAAAGATGACTTGGGCATGATTGTCCAAGTACTCAACTCACCCGAACAAAGGATGCCACAATCATTGCCATGTCCATAACTTTTCAATCGGATCCTCATGATGTTCACCTTAGAGGGTCAAGAGACAGACATTTCATTCACGTAGCATGGATGGAAACCTGCTATCAAAGTTTGAAAGGCATGTTCTAAGAGATAACAAGAGTAAGCGAAGAAAAGAGGTGAAGGATCCGCAACTAACTGACCTGTCTAACAGATGCACAGACCAACAAAACTCCTGTGGACATATATAAGCGGTTACCTGAAAGAAACGAACACTCAGCACATACCGTTATGTCCCTCAAAAAATCCAATGAACTTGGGCTCTTCGATTCCCTCTCTATCCTCCAAAAGTCGACCGACGAGCTTGCAGTTTGGTCACCGCTAACAAACCAACTGGTCATTATTGCTTAGTGAATTATCGACTTCTGTTCTTGCGACGTACTTACGTGTCTCCCTCAGCCCAATGTCCCGAGGAAAGCGCATTGAACCAAGAGGGCTCCTCTCCTGGATGCAGCGTCGAAAGGTTGCATGGGTTTGCCCTTGCTCTCTTGACGAGTCATGTGGAATGCGATCCTGCCGCATTGTTTGTGCCGCCGACGGGAATGTGTACACATTTTGCGCAGAGAACCCCTCTCGATGCAACTTCTTTAGTACGTTATGCACAGTCTTTCTTACACTCACTCACTCAACATATCATAGTAAACATAACCAAGGCCCATGCTAATGCCATTTACGAATCTGAATACTTGGCGATGCCAACAACTGGTCAATTTGTTATAGTTTGATTGGTCAAGTTGTACTCACAGAAATGTAGTTTCCGCAACCATCCCAGACATGGAGGGACTTAGGAAACGGTTCCTCGATACCATCCCACCTTCCGACGTGCTCCCCTACTTTGAAGGGTATTTTGGCGAGCACGAGTCTATGCATCCAGGTCTCGTTCAAGCCAATGGAGGGTTCAATCCCTTCGCGACTGGTCCAGCACATAGTAAGTCAAATAATTTGATGAATAAAACTTGGGACTTACCAAGGTAGCTACTGCCCGAACTGGGGTCACCCGCATTCCTCGTTCAACGTCAGAAGGGCGCTTCCGTTACTCGCCGATGGCAAACGTGCAGGTTCCGACAGCCAGAACATCAAATGACGCCGGCCCTTCTCAAGTTCGCAACGAAATGACCAGGCCCACAATCCTATCGACGGCTGAGTACGACTTACTGGCCACTCTGGGACGTGGCGATGGTATCAGCTCTTGGGAACGCGATGACTTGTTTGAAACTTGCGATCGTTGCCAGTTGGTCCTTATGAGAAGTGCATTTAGGCATCACATCAAGTTCTGCAGGCGCGAAAAGGTGAAGAGGTTCTAGGAGGTACATTCAAGTGGGTTTTGTAGAGTACAAAGCATCTGTAAAATGATAGCTACTACTCGAGTATAGTCAGTTTCGTATCAAATCAGAGATGATAACATCGAAATACCTATGACACAAACTGAGAGGCAGAAATGAACTAAAGGAATAAGTGAAAGAACCGAAGGTTGAGGACAATGGTGAAGACAGACAAGACAACGTACTGCCGTGGGATCACCTGGACCGTGCGCCGCAATAAACCCGAACCAGCTCCTGAACCGCATTGGTGAGCCGACAATGTTGAACTCACACAATTAGGAAGTTGATGCATCAAGATCTAAATCTAGAGGATCGAGTTATAACAGGGGACTCATCACTGATCAAAAACGTTGCGCTCGCTACAGCAACACCTGTTCAGGAAACCGCGGTCTGTGTGTGTCCTCACCATAGTCGTGCCCGTCGCTTGACAAACGCGAGGGGGTACAAATGGAATCTCAGGCGGTGGGTCCACATGCGTTCCCCGGGGTTTAAAGCCACCTTATCTTTCGGTCCGTGGTCGATGCCGCGACGTATTCCTTTGACGCAGATAACGCATGAAATGCCGGTGAATCTGCCTGAAAGCGTTGGCTGGTCGAGCAGTGTCTTGCATTTCCAACGTGGCGAATTGCCCTTCATCTCGACTTTTGCCTACGGTCCGGTCCGTGTTTGTTGAGCCGGCGGTGACCTGACGACGGAGTCTCTGCAGCGTTAAAGGATACGAGGAGAACGCGGAGGGGGCATGTACTCCGATCCGGACGAAGGTGATACTGTCTTTCAGGACAGACGATCCATAAAATAATTTAATTCGGACGAATCGCCTTTGAGATAGCGAGCTCCTAGGGGCAAACGTGAAAACCTATACTTTGTCTCTCAAAGACAGGTAAATAAGCGAAATTCTAACACGACATAGAAGTGAGGTGCAACTCACCATACTTTGTGGCGCTTTCAGCCTCATCTTCCGTGTTCTTAGCCGATGATCTCTGTTCAAGAGTCAGGTAGCTTGAGGTGTCTTCGGATATCCAACATATCCTGACGTCGGCCGCGACTTCAGTGATCTGGACGCGTCCAATAGCCTTCTCTACTGAGGGGTGTGGTTCATGATTCCCGGATGTACAATGACCGGTAAACCAAGTCTGCAATTGAGTAATGAAGCTTAGTATTAACATTCACGGAAAATATCATTTCGACGATGTTCGAAATGTTGATCACGGAACAGGAGGCTTATTCCTGCAGAATAAGGTAGGGTTCAGGAGGTCATCGACCTTAATTATACGCCCTAGAAGAACGCGAGAAGCATTACAATCGTTTACGTTCTGTTGAGTAACTGCCAATGATAACAGTCAAAGGGGCCAACTGAATCAGCGAAGTCAATCCTCGAAAATTGGAAGACGTAGCCAATGGCGCATATGTAGATTTGTGTGACTTACTGACAACTTCGCGCACCGTGCCTCCGTCATTCCCCTTCATTCCCATGTCGTACCTTTCATCCTCAAACTCGGCCGAAACATATTCATACTACGCATCCTCCGAAACCACACAAAGTGTGAAAGTAAACGGTCGCCTGCCGGAACGGAAGCCATTGACATGACGCGTGAAACCATGAAGGACCGTTCAGCCTTTCAGCTGCGACAATAGGCTATGTCCATACAAAGCCTTTTGTGCATCAGAGCCGGGTACGGGGATTGCCTTCGTGGATATGAAGTGTCTGAAAGCAGCCCTGCATGTGAGATCCTTTACAAAGATGAATCAATCTCCCATAAATCTCCTACGGCCTAGGAGACGAAGAGCTGAAGCAACGTAACTTCAGAAGTACATGTAGACCAGGCTGATCTATCCGTAGAACTCACCACCATCTAAGCGCGACTGAGTCTAGATAAGTGAAATGAACTGACGTCCCTGCCGACATCGTGTCGGGCCCTGAAAGGTGCGCCATGGCCAAGTGTTGATGTGATCGCTGCGCGTGTCAATGATCAGACCACTTTATGATTTTTTCTCTTCTCGTTGCCCTTCGGGGTTGTTTTGAGTCTTTTGACACAGCTGGACTAGGAGTTTGTGGTCGAGAAGGACTATGAACGGAACCAGGATCACCGTTGGCCATCGATGAAATGTCAGCTGAAGATTCCACAATAGCGAATGTCGTGTGGTACGAAGGTAACAAAGACCATAAAAGGATGTGGGCAAAGGGTGCACCGACGTTTATTCTTTCTCGGACCTCGTGCTTTTCAAAATGCCATCTTCGAATCAATTAGACCCTTTCCCTATAAACATCGCACCTCCTGTGAGTTATCTTGATCAAACAGCCATCTCCACCGCAACTCAAGCTGTATTTTTCTTCATTCCACAGCCCAAAGCCGGTGCGCAAACCCTTGAGCTCAACAGCTTCTCACAGCGTGTTGCGGATCCATTACGGCGAAGACCCGGGAAGGGTAACGTATAATCTCCGAACTAAGGACTATACATATCAGTTTTCGGCACCCCGCCAGGAAACACGAGGCTGCCCGTTTTGTTCCCAACGCTGTTTCATCTCCCTACCAACTCCAACAACGGATTATTAGTGGTGTCGAGTCATTTTTTCTCTTCAGGATCCCCTTGCTTCCCCTCCCCACCATGGCCATGTTCCAGAATCGCCCTATGGCCTCCTCATCTGATCCCAGCGCCCGCACGAGGCTACTATGGCGTAGCTTCGAACAATCTCTCTCTCGCGAGCGCTCGCAAATGGAGGGCAAGGTCCGAGTAGCACAAGCGAAAGCAGACCAAGAATATCACAAAACTTCAACCCATCTGCGCATGCCGGAGAGCGCACACAAAGCCTCCAAGGCAATTATCGCAAAGGGTATCAAAGAAGCCTATTTCGAAAAGGTGCGGTCGCAGTGGCAAGCGAAGCTCCTCCAGGCTGGGCTCAAACCTGAACAATGGTCGGATATGACGCCTGATGAAATGAGGGCGGTCGGTGAGACCCTTGGAGGTGTAGACGATGAGAGCGACGAAGATTTGGTTGTCGTACAAGAAGTACCGCAGGCACTAATCCCCGAACAACCCCCGACATCCTTTTTCCAACCCCTTGCCCCATCCTTTTCTGTCTCTTCACGCTCCACGAACCTCTCATCCTCTAGCTACGCTATCATCAATCCCAGCGAATTCAACTCGGAGGATGAAGATCATGATTACGGCCACGTCCCCTTCCTACCAGTGGTCAGTGGGTCCATCTTGACGTTGATACACGTGTTGACGTTTTGATTTATTTTCAGGCTACTTCGCATGACTTGACATCTGAGGATGATTCTGACACAGGCTACGCCGCCCCAGCTGTGTCCAGAGGTCGAGCGAACACGTTGAGCTACACTGGCTGGGGAAGGGAGAACTCGGCCGGACCCTCATCGCAAAAAGTTACTGAACCCCCGTCCATTGATCCATTCGTTCGCCCTCTCGCCTCCGACTCTGCACACAACACCGCGCATAGTCGCATGGCACCTCCCAAGCGTCCTCAGGACGTATCAGCGGAGAACGGGAAACCAGTTGCGGCCAAAGTCAGGGTGCCTCAGCAGCCATATATCGGGCCCAGCCTCAGCGATCACGACGAGCCCATTGATGAAGAAGAAGAGTTCGAAAAGTTCAAGATGCAGACCCGCATGCAAAAAATACTGGAGTTTCACGAAGCCGCTGCTCGAGCAGAAGTTCAACTGTCTGTCGAACTCTACAGGGCAAGGAAAGCACAGAACAACAGCAAGGAGGATGCTCCACGGGTGCTCGAGCATCAGAGGCGGATGGTGCAACTGCAGTTGGAAAAGGAGGAGCAGAGGAAGGCTATCGTCAAAGCTGAGCGTACTAAACGCCGATCCGAGCTTCGTCGCCGTCCCGTTCGTGAGGCAGCAGCCCCTCAACCATCTCATGCCGTCCTCAATCCTTCATGGCTAACGTCCTTCCAAGACCAAATGCCTTCTGAACTCGAGTCTACGTTCGACCTTGAGGCGATCCTCTCCGAAGATCCCAGCCAACAGCACAATAACGTTGAAGACCTTGTCAACTCCATGTTTTCAGGAGCTTCCTTCTTCGACCCTACTTCGCTGAACTCTACAGGCCCAACTGCATTCCAAAGGCCGTCTGCTCATTTCGACTCGGTCCCTTCGAACAATTCCTTTGCGTCATCCAGTCAAAGCATCTTCCAAGGGTATAACACCCAGGACCCACAATACCAGATGCACCAGGCTCAGGTCTTGGAGTCCAAGAACAAGTCGAAGAAACCTGCCCGAAAGGCCCAGACCTCACTTTTTGGCGAGTCCAGTGACGAGGAGGACAACATGCCTACTGGGTGGACGAACTCGCACCCTAATGGCACTGAGGGCGCGTTCATGCAGAACCATGTGACAGACAACCTTGGCGAGAGCAACTCTTTCGCTAGCTGGGGCGAAGATGGCAACGATAATCCCATGATGCAGCGATGGGCCGCCACCGCAAACCTACAAACTCCCACAATGGCAAACTCCTTTGCAGCGAGGGATGCTGTCACGGGCGGTTGGGGTGCGAAGAAGCCGGCTGCACCGACTCCCCAAGCTCCCCAGGCTCGACAAGCTTCCAGCCTTCTGGAGAGAAAAAATCCTTTCGGTATGACTGTCCAATCCGAACCTCAACCAGGGGCGACCCCTGCCCCCATCTCGGCAGTCGCGCGCGGTAAGAAGCCTATGGTCCCGATCCCCGCAAAACATTCATTCTTCGACGACGATGTGGTCATCACCAAACCCTCACCACTAATCGCTGAACCCGCTGCCCCTGCCCCACCGAGCAAGTCACCTGCTGCCAAAACTTCTACCATTCCACAAGCAGTCAAGAAACCAGTGACGCCTCCTCCACCAGCCCCTGCCCCAGGCAAAAAACTCAACAAGAAGCAACGCCTAGCGGCCACTAAGAAGGGCGGTCCCGCAGCTGCAGAGCCTACGCAATCGCAAGCACCCTCCAAGGTGGAATCCCCGAAGGCAGAACCCGTCGTCGTCGAGCAGATGGTCCCTGCAGTACCTGAACTAAACCTGGACAACCCCGAACCCATCTCCTGGATGTCGAGGATGATTCCTGGAATGTCTCGCGTGCAGACAGAATCTGTCCCCCCTCCCTCCCTTGACGATGTCGCAACCACTCCTCGACCTGCAGCAAAGATACCCGCGCATCTTCAGGAAGCCTTGGCTCCAAAATCCGAAGGTACTCCACGTCCAGGCTGGCGGAGGAGGAACACGACGGCCGATGTGGTGGGCTCGACGCCCTCTCCAGCAACTTTCGGCCAGATGTCTCAAGGCCCAGCTATGAAAGGCTCTTCGATGTTGGGTTCCGCCACGATCACTCCTGCCAGTCGGTCCCTATGGGGCATGGGCATGGGGAAGTCGCAAATCATTTCCAAGGTCGCGGAGCTTCCTTCAGGAGGAGACCGTGCTTACCGTTTTCCTGGAGGTTTTGAGAATGCTGACGAGGAAGATGATGATGACGATGGTGGTGGTGGTGGTGGTGATGATGGCGGTGTGGAAGATGTTTCTAGTGCTCCACAGGTCTGGCAACCAACGGGTGCCCGTCCGACGCAAGTTGAGAAAACGGCTGCGATGCCGGTCAAACAACAACCTCCTTCGTTAGCTGCGCAGCGACTGCGGGGCAATTCGGAAATTGCTTCGAGTTCTCCTGCTCCTCGGATTCTCGGAACCAAAGGCGTTCCAGCTGCTCAACCGCAGGCCATTCCTTCTCCGTCGAACGCGAAAAAGACACGGGCGAAGAAGAATGGCAAAGGCAAGCGGGTCACGATCGAGGACGTGCCTGACGAAGAGAGCGACAACGTTGATGTGCTGCCTATAGACTCTAAAACAATCTTCGAAGAAAAGGTCATCCTCGAGCCTAAGCCAAGCGTTGCGCCTGGGTTGTTTCATTCGATAATCGACTACGAGGACGGCGACGAGGACGAGACTGGAGGCTCATCCAGCTCTTTTGCGCCTACACCCTCCACTGCTCCAAGTTCGCCACCAGACGACATCTTCGGAGACCAGGCTCGTCTTGCCGCCGCCATTCGAGAGCTTCAAGGACCCGTTGGAGGAAATTTGACTGCAGCGAATGCAAAGCACAAGCGATGGACTCCGGCTGCTGATGGAGGAGATGCTCAAGGCTCAACCTTCTTTTCGCCCATGAGTCGACTCCAGGGTAAAGCCAGTACGCCGCAGGTACCGATATGGGGTCAGCCAAATCCTAGCAAAGATCAGGGGAAGGGGAAAATGTCAGAGACGAACGGAACGGACGAGATGTCAAAATTCGCCAACCAAACAATACAGGGTTTGAAGCGAAGTAAGCCTGGTGCAGGCGGGAAGTTGTTGTAATTTTAGAGAGTCTCTCGACGCTATCTTGTTTTTCTTTTCTTGCATTGCTTTGCTTTTCTCGCATCATAGACATTATCTTACCCGCTTATCGTAGTTCGAAAGTAATCACCCATAGATCAATCCTTTTCTCTTTTTCGTCATTGTCAAGTAGGACAGCGATCAAGCGACTTATCGTGCAGCTGGAAATAGGAGTGGGGAGGTGGACATGCTGAGGTCAGGCAGTCAAGGAATGCGAGATGACTTCTGTATTCATACACAAGAACTTCTGGCCTTGAATTCATTTCACAGGAACAACGTGGAGGACGGCACCCCTTCATTGTGAATGCTACCGAAGAAACAGTATACGATCGTCCCCATGGGATAGACCATCAACATCATCACTTCACAAAGTCTAATTCAAGGTACGCATGGTTTCATTAAAGAAGGTAAGGTGTGAGTTCATACAACATACATGGACGTATGAAAGACTCGGAAAATAAGTGAGAGAATCAGGAATGTCGTACATTAGGCAGCAAGCATCTCACCTTAAGATACTACAATGTAACCAGCTGTATATAGGGAGCATCATCGCTGTGAAGGGAATAACATTTGATGCCAGAGAACTCGAGGAGGCGCGAGGCATACACGAGGATAGCTCTGTCTTCCCGGAGGATCGAAGCTGCCTCAGTAAGTACGAAGCCTCCCGTCAGTTCAGACCATTTATTCGCCCGGGTGCAGACTCATAGGAACAGTAGCGAGTGTGTAAGGAAATTTTGGGGATGCACAGAAGGTGATGGAAGAACAAGGTCGAACTGCCGAGTCTCTCTCTCCCCTGCTAGTAGACGCCCTCATGGACCAGGAGATATGATAACGCCTCATTCATTCCTGCCGTCCCTACCCGCCTTGGTCAATCGGACAGAGCGTCACCCTCCCGGGTGTGCTATAGAAAGTCACTTGTTTTGCTTATAGCTATATACAAGTTGAATCGGAAAGCGCTGCCTACCAGTGCTACGATAGACAGCTGACACCTTCACCAAATATAAAACCATACATTTGGCATTGACAGGCTGTGAAGTACTGCATAGTCTGGACGATGCCTCGTGTACAACTTCTGCAGGGCCTCCTGATCACCAGACCCCTAACCTCAGTCCCAAGTTCTCAAAAGGTGGAATCGTACTGAATGTACACCGTCTAAAATTCAATCTTTCAGAATGAATCTACGCACAAGTTTCGGCAATGGGTACCTTCAGACTCTGAGAGACCCTCAATCCAAAGCGCGACAGGTTTCGTTGTGGGAAGGGGAAGGGAATAAAGCGGATCTAGATTGCAATGACTCATAGCTGCTGTGCATACAAATGCAAATGTCACTAGAGTTCTCTACCCTATCTAATCAGGAAGGATAGAGAGTGAGAAGCCGGCACCCCACTTACCGCCACAGTTGGCAATTAACCACAATCCACGATGGCATCCCTGTCCCCTTCCCGAGTTCTAGGTCAAAGATGGAGAGCGTTCTATGCTGCGCATCGTAAAGGTCCCAACACGTCTCTCTCTCTAGATGCCGAGGGAAAGGCGAGACAAGCACCCACAGACTTGCAAGAAGGCGAATGGTTGACATGGGTTAGGCGATCGTGGCTGGCAGAACTACAGAAATCATCTGCTGACGGAAATATCTGGCCCACGACGACAAAGGAAGCAGAACAGATGTGGGAGCTCCTTGCTTGGGACATGGGAGACATGTGGAGATCTGCGCGAAAGGCGACCCTTCCATTAAGCGCCCGTGACATTGTGCATCAAGCGGTGAGCCATATGCAAAGACGATGTCTGCTCGAGCTGACACCACAGGCAGGTGCCCGTCAGAGCTGAAGGTCACTTCGAGGGTCGAACCGCCCAGAGAACAAATGTGTCCGCGACTGGAACATCAGACCTGGCGGAAGGCCATCCGCACAGAACTAGGATCCTGTATCCGGGGAACTATCCCTATGTTTACATTACTCCATTCTATCCTCGAAGAGATGGTCCTAAGGTCGAATCATCAGAGATGAAAGAGTTCGCATTGGAGGAATCGAAGAAGATAATCAGGGAGTTTTACGCTCTGGCAGAAATGTTCTCCACAGAGTTGCAGGACAACCTTTTTGAAATGGATAACGAAGCTCAAGTCCAGGAAGAATTCGACAAGTACGACAAGTTGATGATGAGTCTCGGTATTGAGAAAAACCAAGCTTGGGTGGTCGCTATCAACAGAAGACTGAGGGAGATAGGAACATATGAGGATAAACCACAACACACCGAAGCACCGAGGAGTACTTCAATACAACAGGAGACATCTGGTTCATCGGTGACTACCGAAAGGGTCAGTTTAGTTCGAAAAACTTTCATGACGACCACTCACGTATGAACTAGGACTCTCCAAGTCACAGCGACCTCAATAACCCAGGGACACTAGCAGACAACTATCCCACACGCCCCGGTGGACAAGAGCGACCACTACCTGGAATCCCAGGATCTAAAAATCCCATACCCAGCTTCGATCCCCACCGCCAACATTTGTACCAGAACAGACATCCACAAGAGCTGAATGGCACTGTACATCATCCCAATGGCCGTGCAGACGCACATCAGAAATTCCGCGAACCAAAGGTTTACTCCTGGAAACATTCCACAACAGCGTATCAATCCCATAAAGTTTCTGCAGAAAGTAGTGCGGACTTCCACCGGCAGCAATTTGAAGACCCCGTTGACTCCAGGAGACGCTCCCCCTCAGCATACTACTCTCAGCCTCCAGACTCGGAGTTACGGGTCCCAAACAGAACAGCGTCGACTCCCAATGACCGTGCAGACGCACATCAGAAATTCCGCGAACCAAAGGTTTACTCCTGGAAACATTCCGCAACAGCGTATCAATCCCATACAGTTTCTGCAGAAAGTAGTGCGGACTTCCACCAACAGCAATTTGAAGACCCCGTGGACTCCAGGAGACGCTCCCCCTCAGCGTACTACTCTCAACCTCCAGACTCGGAGTTACGGGTTCCAAACAGAACAGCGTCGACGGCTGGCACCAGGGAGAGGCATACCCCTGCTCCAGAGCAGAGGCTGCCTCCTGTCGCAACAATCCCGATGTTGAACCCAGAACTTGAAACCTTCCACGCAGCGTATGCAACTCCAGAGAGGAACTCTTTCAATCGTGCAAGCTTGAACGCAAGAGGCTCCGTCGAAGGAACAAAGACCAGCAAATCCTCCAGGAGCTATTCCGTTCCTGCGCATAACCTTGAGGCTAGTGGGGTGCCACCGCCGCCAAGAGCTGCTCGGTATCCTGTGCCCAAAGGCCCATGGACGATAGCGCGAGTGTCGTACGCCGACACCTCTCGAACTCAACGCACTGCACCAAGAAAGCGGCGTCGGGTTCACCGTTCCCTTGAGCATGTATCCGGATATGAGAACCTGGAGATAGTGAATGATGGGTCGCTGGCGGAGGGGGGATATCTTCAACGTCCTGACAACATGATGGCAAACTCAGATCGCGCTTGTCCTACTTATCCTCCTTCCTCACCACATGCAATCGCGTCGGCGGTCGAGGATGTAGTTATGGATGACGACATGTGTGAAATATTTCGGGATATTGTCGATACATATAGATGGCATGAACAACATGCCATGAACCATTTACGACAACCCATGCAAGATGCGCCTGACACCGACAGCATTCGGAAATTGAGATTAGCCGAAGGAGGATGTCTATCATCATCATCGGAGGAGAGCGATCTCAGCGAAGACGACGATGCTGGTAGCGACGACGAAGATTCTGGTAGCGACGAAGATTCTGGTAGCGACGAAGATTCTGGTA
Organism: Crassisporium funariophilum; assembly: GCA_014925845.1. Classification (NCBI taxonomy): domain Eukaryota; kingdom Fungi; phylum Basidiomycota; class Agaricomycetes; order Agaricales; family Crassisporiaceae; genus Crassisporium; species Crassisporium funariophilum. The sequence goes on from JACGCL010000007.1 coordinate 1,641,572, forward strand.
GCGACGAAGATGCTAGCCGCGATAGCGACACACCTCTCCCGAGTGCCGTGACAATGCCGACTTATCCCATACAGCTGACGAGTTTGGCTGGCCATGCAGAGCAGCATCGACGCCCCGAAACATCAAATCTTTCCAGGCCACCAGCCGCTGGCGGACGACCTAGTGCGCTGAGGCAGGGTCCCCCAGCGAGTGAACCTCGACAAACACAGTCCGTACGGTTTGGTACCGCGTCCATCTACCGCGTGAGCAGGACGAGCCCGGGTAATTAGCAAGGAGGAATAGGTTGGTAGTTAGCAGAAGGAAGCATAGACAATCTGTGAGAAGTCAAACAGGGCGTCAGTTATTGTAATAAAAAGGACAATGTAATTGTATTCCGTATCGTTGTTTGATATTTTTGTACCTGGATGGACTTCACTTGTTTTATGGAATCTAAGGTCTTTAGCTCTTAGCGATGAGTGCGATGAGGGGCGGATGTTGGATGAGGAACGTCAGGTTGGGGGTAGAAAGAGAGTCTGAGGAATGAGGCGGATTCCATGAAAAACAGGAGATACGCGCCTTAAGATCATACATTCACAAGCATGCAGGCCGGAAGGGCACGGAATATGCCCCGATCTCATATCTGGAGATACCCAGTCTCGGGAACCTGAACGTACATGGGTTGCATGTCACTTCTAAAGAGCATATGAGGGTAACAATACGATATACATAACTAGACAAACAACCTCACCTTCACGAAGCACATTGCCCATTTGCAGCTTTCTATAATTTTGTTTACCCATTGACCCATTGAAGCAAGGCGGATCCACGCAGCTGGCTCATAACACAAACGTGCCTTCGGAAATGAAGTAGGTTGGTCCAAGGTTTGTTGAACGATCTGCCTAAAAAGGTGACGGGAGTCCTACGCATTCAATTGGCCAACTGTCCAACACGCTCCAGGAGAAACGGTGGAGGTGTGCCGTTAAGTTGAACATATCACCTCATATCACCACCCCAGAATAGTTAAATCGGAAGTAGGGTTCAATCCATGGTGAGAAGCCCCACAGTATTATTTAGCCTTGACAAAATGAACAGAGATGAACACAGCCCTAATCTCACGCGCTACTACTTATGTAAGCGCGGTATTTATATGTTGTAGCAGAGCAGACATTGAGCAGACAAAGCACGCAATGTTGGATGCTGGAGAAACAGAAACTCGTTCTTACCTTAAACTGAGCAATGATCTCCAGCTTCATCAACATCATCCAAACCATTGGTTCCTCCGACCTCGCCGAGTTCGGGAGCGTAGGCGTTGATTTAGTGATGCATAAGTATAACTGCGCAAGTCCAGCGGCATCTGGGAGCTTTGTCACCATAGCGCAACAGAACATCATATCGCGCCTTTGAAATCCACAACACCATAGAGATGAATAAGCCGCTCGAACACTATAAAACTACATTTGATTTCATCAGTGAGCTTTGTTAAAATAACTACTCACCCCGCACCTCATCTTCATTACTAGCATGACAATCCTCATCACAGGTGGAACAGGCAAAACCGGCCTCGCACTCTCCCGACTCCTCGAGAAAGCCAACCACCCCGTCCTTATCGCTTCCCGAAAGGGAGCTGCACCCGCGCCTTTCAAAGCTGTTACTTTCGACTGGTTCAACCCCGCCACGTTCGAGAACCCTTTCCAGGTTGATGCCAACATCGATCGGGTGTATCTCGTTGGACCGCCCGTAGTGGATGCGCTTACACATGTCAAGCCGTTCATCGACCTTGCCATCTCGAAGGGCGTCAAACGGTTTGTCCTTTTGAGCGCCACTATATCGGAACCTGGATCGTTTGGAACTGGATTCATTCATCAATACCTCCTGGATATTGGCGTCGACTATGCTGTCCTCCGTCCCACTTGGTTCATACGTACGTGGCCCATACAAGTTTTCATACTCTATCACTGAACACCTATATAGAGAATTTCGGTGTGAATTTTGTCCATAGTATTACGCACGAAGACCACGTCTTCTCAGCGGCCAAAGATGGGCGCATCCCGTTCATATCAACTGAGGACATCGCACAGGCCGCATTTGATGCCTTGACTGCCGCGAAGAGTCCTAACCAAGACTACTTCATTGTAGGACCCGAACTACTTTCCTACGATGATGTAAGTGATGGTCAACTCATCAGTGTAAAACAAGTGCTTACCAAACTCTGTGGCTTCAAAGGTCGCCAAACTATTGACCGAGGTGCTAGGAAGAAAAATTGCTCACAGAAGAATCTCTGTTGATGAGGCCATACAAATATATACGACATTCGGGATGTCTCACGATTATGCCAAAGGATTGGCTACCTCGGAGTCACTTGTCGCGGAGGGCACAGAAGAGAAAGCCTTCAACGCCAACAAAGATAGAAAGATAGTCGGCAAACACACTTTACGGGGGTACGTCGAGGCTCATCGGGAGATTTGGGCCAAGGTTTAGCGCGAACAGTGGGGGAAATACCAAGGAGCCCAATGTATTCTGTTGTTGTACATTTAGTTCATATGCATTTCTAGTCTATAAGTCCCCGTCAACATCAATTTTCAATGTCATCTTCAATTTTAGTTTTGCGAACATGGCAGTCCTTTTGACTTACCAAAACTAAGATCAACACTCAATGATCATGACCTCAACGGTATCTCAAGATACAGAGCTAAACCTTCAAGGGAGCTAAACCTTCAAGGGAGCTAAACCTTCAAGGGAGCTAAACCTTCAAGGGAGCTAAAACCAACTGAACTTACATTGCCCGGTCTTGTTGCATCGCATACAATGAGGGTTGTGAGAGTGATTCAGCTGAGACCGTGCCCGCAAGGCCAGAAAGGTCGACTCCGAGCCTCCAGCTATGAACTGGGTATCTTTGAAATGAACAAGAAGACCCAGAAGAGTTAAATTGGAAGGAAGGTTCAATTCATGGTGAGAAGCCCCACAGTATTATTCAGCCTTGACAGAATGAACACGCCCTAATCTCACGCGCTACTACTTGTGTAAGCGCGTCGTAGCAGCAATTCTTGCTAATAGACAGTGCAGACAAGCACACAATTGGCACGCAACGTCGGATGCTGGAGAAACCTAAATGTTTTCTTACCTTGAACTGATCGTGATGATCTCCAGCTTCAAAATATAATCCAATTCATTGTCTCACCCGACCTCGCCGAGTTCGGTGGCGCAGGCGTTGATTTAGTGATGCATCAGTATGACCACGCAAGTTCAGCGGCATCTGGGAGCTTTGTCACCATAGCGCAACTGAACTCCATATCGCGCCTTAGAAACTCTTAGAAATCCAAAACACCGTAGAGATGAATAAGCCAATTAAACAATATAAAACCACATTCAATTTCGACAGAAAGCTGTGTTAAAATAACTACTCACCCCGCACCTCATATTCATTACTAGCATGACATTTTTCATCACAGGTGGAACCGGCAAAACAGGCCTCACCCTTGCCCGACTCCTCGAGGAAGCCAACCACCCCGTCCTCATCGCTTCCCGCAAAGGAGCTGCGCCCGCACCTTTCAAAGCCGTTACTTTCGACTGGTTCAACCCCGCCACATTTGAGAACCCTTTCAAGGCCGACGCCAACATCGATCGGGTCTACCTCATTGGACCGCCCGTAGGGGATGCGCTCACGCATGTCAAGCCGTTCATCGACCATGCCGTCTCGAAGGGCGTCAAACGGTTTGTCCTTCTGAGCGCCACTATATTCGAACCTGGACCTGGATCGTTTGGAACTGGATTCATTCACCAGTACCTCCTCGATATTGGCGTTGACTATGTCGTCCTCCGTCCCACTTGGTTTATACGTATGTGGCCCATATGAGTTTTCATACCCCGTTGCTGAACCCCTATGTAGAGAATTTCGCTGTGAATTTCGGTCATAGTATCACGCACGAAGACCACGTCTTCTCAGCGGCCAAAGATGGGCGCATCCCATTTATTTCGTCTGAAGACATCGCACAAGCCGCATTCGACGCCTTGACTGCCGAGAAGAGTCCTAACCAAGACTACTTGATTGTCGGACCCGAGCTGCTTTCCTACGACGATGTAAGTGATGGTCAACTATCATTCTAAAACAGTGCTTACATCTGTCATCAAAGGCTGCCAAAATATTGACCGAGGTGCTAGGAAGGGAAATCACCCACAGAAGAATCTCCATTGATGAGGCCATAAAAATATATGCGAAATTCGGGATACCTCCCGATTATGCCAAAGGATTGGCTACCTCGGAGTCACTTGTCGCGGAGGGCACAGAAGAGAAAGCATTTTATGCCAACAAAGATAGAAAAATAATCGGCAAACACACTTTACGTGCGTACCTCGAGGCTAATCGGGAGATTTGGGCCAAGGTTTAGCGCGAACAGTGGGACATACGAAGGAGCCCAATGTATTCTGTCGTTGTACATCTAGTTAATATGCGTTTCGTTATAAGTCCATGTTAACATCAATCTTCGATATCTTCTTCAATAACACTCAACAATCTCGACCTCCACTTTATCTCAAGATACAGAACAAAGCCTTCCAAGGAGCGGACAGCAACTAACTCACGTTGCTGCGTCGCACAAGATGAGGGTTGTGTTGTGAAAGTGATTCGGCTGTCCCCTCGAGGTCAGGAAAGGACAACTCTAAGCCTCTAAACTATGAACTGGGTATCTCTAAACGAACCAAAATGACTTCCTGTCGAGCAAAAAAACTTAGGAGGACTAACCGTGAGCTGCAGACGTATGACCGCACAAAAGATTTGCACAGAATTCAATAATGACTCTCTGTCTGGGAATCGAACCCAGCTTTCGCGCGTACTTGTAAGTACAACCACATGACAGGCGCGTGTACTAACCGATATACGAACAGAGACATGTTAACGGAGGCAAACTTTACTTACTTATCTATCCAAGACGATTTCTGAGTCGAAATCGTCTTGGGTGGATAAGTAAGTATCGAAATTTTCGACTCGACTTTCTCTTTCCATCCTACGAAATTTCTCTCCGTGGAGAACACGTTATATGGAATATTCGTTCGTACGGTCCACGCGAAACAATAAAAATCACAGTCATTTCGTCTTCGTCCTCGTATTTCATTCCATTACATACACATAAAAACCGTACAAAAACACGACAATCGACCCGGGTTCAATGTAGCTTACTTATTTCTTGCCTTCTGGGCGAAGAGGCTGCAGGAGAGGTCCTTTCTGAACATGAGCCGCCGAAGCCACAAATCGCGTATTCTCCCTTCCATCGCCCTAGAAGCATTATACAGTCAGTCGTGCGCCTTGTGCTCTCTGAGTGGCAAAGCACTTACAATCATCCATGTAGGGAATCCAGGTTCGAACGGCACCGCGTCTTCCAGGAACTTCATCTGCGCGTCGGTCAGGGCGATTTCCATAGCCTCCACGTTGGCGAGCAGATGCTCGACTTTCCGACCGCCAATGATGGGGAAGACGTATGGTGTTTTCTGCATGAGATATGCGATGGCGACTGCGACAAATCAACAAGTCACTCAGCAAATGACTCTTCGAACACAAAACTTAAACCTACCTGACGTGATGTGCGTGGTTCCGACTTCTGAAGCTACCTTCTCCAAAGCTTTGCAAATTTTCTTTTCGTTCTCGTTCCGCTCCCAGTTGGGCCCTGAGATCATACGTCCCTTTTCACCAGTCTGACGCCGTTTCTCTTCTTCTTCGTCGGTTCTAAGTTTTCCTCCAGCCAGGACGTTCCAGGGAGCTAATGCCATACCTGGACGGGAAGGAGATCATAAGTAACAAGCACTATTTTTGGATGAAGAAGGATGCATACCTTCGGAACGTGCCATGGGAATGATTTCGCGTTCGAATGACCGCTCCATGACGTTCCATGCACCCTGATAGATGACGAACGGGGTCATAGCGTGATCGCGCGCGTACTGATTAGCCTTCGAGACCACCCAAGCAGGCGTATCCGAGATTCCCTATCACACAAAAATCCGATATCAAGCATCTGACGCAGTCCATAAACCAGAATTGCTGCATACCAGGTATAAAACCTTTCCTTGGAGAACTAGGGTATGAAGTGCGCGCATGACTTCTTCCACGCTAGTGTCCCAGTCCCACCAGTGAAGATACAGAAGGTCGATGTAGTGCGTGCGTAGTTTCTTGAGAGACGCCTCTACAGAGATTTGCAGAGATTTCGCGTTGTTACCGACGTAGAGAACCTTCTGCTCAATGGACGAATCACGATTCTTGAAATTCGTGGTGTACTAAGGAAACGAAATGTTAACATTTCAGCTGCCAGCCATAGAGAAGTGAAATACCTTGGTCGCGATGAACAATTGGTCCCTGATACCACGCTTCTCCGCCCATTCACCAACGAACATTTCGGACGTTTCATCCTGGCTGAACGTCAAAAACCGAGTCAGAAAGTCAAATTTAGACGCATATATTCAGTTTTGCGACTCACTAGTTATTCGCCGTATCAATGAAATTTCCGCCGTTATCGAAATAAGCATCAAGCAGCTTGAAACTGTTTTCCTTGTCCATACTGCCCATTCCGATGTCCTCCCACTTGTCACCAATGCTCATGGCACCAAGCTGCATGGGCGATACATGGACACCAGCGTGAGGAGACAGCACGCGATAACGACCAAGTCCAGTCTTGGGGGGAGGTGGGGGTTGCCAGAGAGACATTTCCGCGTCGTGCTTATCTGGGAGAAGATGGGAGAGTTTTGGGGGAGAGTTTGGGAAAATGAGATTGGGAATGGGATGGGATTGTAGTACTATTATATACTCTTCGTTGAAGAGCCTGAGTAATCAGAAATCACACGAACAGATTCCGAGAGAAGCTTGGGATTGCCAGATGACTAAATGTCAAGCCTACAGTCTGCCGACGTCATGCGTAAGACATGACGATACACGGCTGGTAGACGAATCGACAGGGGATCATTTATACGCGTAGATCTGGACCATCAGATAAATTCAAATAAGCCGTTTTCTATGGTGAACAGTAGTCAACCGACTCCTGAGTACATGACTCAACTGATTGTAGAAATGTGACAGTCTGAATTCGTCAGTATCATAAGGTATCAGCATGATTGCTGCCGCAAAAATCGATGGACATGAAAGACGAGTGCATGACATTTCGCTTGCCAGGCCCGTGTGCCTGATCTGCAAACATATTTACAAGGGAACTCAATGCTGTCACAAGCAAACAAAGCTCAAGCAAGAACCGTTCCTCACGCTCAATATTGGATGACGATCAAGTGCTGATGTTCGGTATGTGACTACTGGCCTAATATTACACGAAGGGATATAAAAACTAATACAACTGGTACCAGGGAAATAAAAGAGTAACAGTCCACCAAGTAACGAAGGAGCGAAGGGAAGGGAAGAAAGATCATAGGTAAGTCGGTGTCAGTCAGTGATTGGAGAGTTAGTTGGGTCGGAAATTCATAAGTCATAAGGAGCATAATGGCATAAGTGGTGCGTTTCATAACTTGATCACAGCACATCCGTAGCGTGTGATTGGAAGCTGTTGTTGGTGGGCTGCGAGACCCATTGCTGGGAGTAAGCGTTCTGCCGCTGTTGAGCTCCAAAATTGACGATTTGCGTCGGCTCGCGATGTATTGGTTGTGGCTGTTGCTGGAACTGATTGTGCTGCTGTTGCTGCTGGTTGTGTTGCTGCTGGTTGTGTTGCTGCTGCTGGTGTTGCTGTTGCTGTGGTTGTGACATAGACGCAACCGGAGGGGTGTGCGCTTGTCGGACAATGCTAAACATCATCGCGCCGTCCAAATCCATATCCCGCTGCATCTCCTCTATCTGGCGCTGAACCTCAATCGCCGCATTCACGCGCGCAGCCTCATATTTCATCTTCGCCATCTCCCTCTGATAGATCTCGTCCGCGCGTTGCATCTCCTTCATTTCATAGTCGTCCGGGACGGCGGGTCGCTGGAAGTTACTGCCCTCGGTCACCAATGCGAACCTCCCCTCTGCATTTCTGGCCCAGTGTTGTGCGTTGCCGCGTCGGAGGGGGCGGGGGGAGTCGTTGAGGTTGGTGTTGTTGATGGGTGTGAAAGGTTCGAAGGCGGAGCCGGGGGGCGCGGTGTAGCCGACATTGTGGTAGACGTCGAAGCTCATGTCAGCAGGAGTAGCTGGGCCACCGGAGGACACAGAGGAGATGGACCCGCTGGAGGCAGAGTTGAAAGAGCTATTGCTATCGGAGGACATTTCGTCGTCGGATGACTCCGAGATGGACGAAAGCGAGCCGTCGAACAAGGAATTGGCGGAGCCGTTGTGCGAGGAGTACGAAGAGCTGTTGCTGAGGCCTGTCTGATGCGGAGGCTGTCTCATACTGTGTATGGGATTCGGGACGCAATTGTCGTTCCCGTAATTGAAGCGAATATGCAGCCCTTCGCCAGTGTCCGAGAGCGACGTGTGGTGGTTATAGCCCGCCTCGTCCACATCCATAGCTTTCCTAGCGGCGCTGCGGGTAATCATAGGCATATTGGTGATTGGTGGGGATCTGGGAATCTGGGTGGTCTTGCGTGTTGCGAGCGGGCTCTTGCTGTGGTCGGTGGGCGATTGAAAGCGTTTGTTCCTCCCCCCTTCCTTTCATCCGATGGCTCAAATACCTTTCGCATCTTTGAGCTTTGTCTCGCGTTTAAGCGTGCCCGACAAACGACGCTTTGCCCGCGATGTGCTTTTTGCAAGTCTTTGTCGTGCTTGGACCGCCGGACCGGGAGTGGCACAGCTGCCCTTTGAGATATCACATCCCCGCTTTGTCTTATATCCTTGGCGCGGCTGGCATACCCGGTCCTTTTTGCTTGGACCTTTGTTTTGTCGTAGTGCAATGCCTGGACAACGAAATTCCTGTTCTTTTCCTCAATGTCTGTGGGGATTTTTTTTTTGGATGAGCGATAATCTCATCGTTGTTGCCAACGCATGGACTTAGAGATTCTGGCACTCGTCAACGTTATTCTTTGCAATGGGTACTTACTTCAGTTATGTTCGCGATGGGATTGAATAGAAGATTCCAAACACCCCGCCAAAGCGCTGGTGAACACGGCTGAATGGGGAACACCAAAGCAAGATCAAGAGTGGCACCGTTCGTGCACTAAGTCGAAATCACACCAAGTGTTACGTGAAATAGTTAAACCGTAAAATAATGTTGTAAAGAATGACTCGCAGTAGCGTAAATTATGGGGAATATCAATCATGTTTTTGTCACTAAGCACCGACCTACTACCTACTGCCACGCCAACCAGGGCGTTCGACAACGGGAGCTCAGTCTCAAGCCGTACTTTTCATTTCTTCTCCCTCGTGATACTATCAATCGTCTTCCACCCACTCACCAACGTCCTGCGAATGCTCCCCGCACCTGGTTCTGCGCCCCCGTCGACAGTGGTGTACGGCTCGTCGGGGTTGGCCGTGAGTTCCGCGGCAGTACGGCGGTCGGAAGGCGCGAAAGGCTGGTTCCTGCATGAGATAGCGGTAGTCAGTAATAGAAAATATAAGACCGTGAGTCGGTGTACCATTTGGTGAAGAGGTACTCGGAGGGATCGGGGTTAGTGTGCTGTGTAGAAGAACACGTTTAGACGTCTGGGGATGACTTGAAGGGAAGACACTTACAGCAGTGATCTCGTGTAGGTCGCGTTGAATGGTGAGACAGAAGTAATCAAGATCTTTCAAAGTTATAAATATGGATTTGAAGAGTACAGGGCAGACGGGCGCTTACCTAGATCGTTCAAGTCGTAGTTAAAAGGGTTTTCGCTACAGATAAACGCATTAGTACTCGACTTTATGGATTGTTTAAGTCGTGAGGTACATTTCCTGTCCAATCTCGAGGAATCCAAGAAGCAAGAAAGACGCGAACGCCGTCCCAGGAATAGTAATAACACCATATGCACCATAGATCTGGAACTGTGAACGCAATTCAGCATCAAAACAGGTCCTTCAGCATACATCAGGGCATCAGTACTGACCGGCAACAAAGCTAGATAGATCCTAAGGAGCATTTCAGTCGTGGTCAATATTCAAAATGGAAAACGGCGTACCAGAGAGACATCCTCAAATGAGCTTGGTATGCAAATGGAAGAGGGGTGTTGCAGATTCTTTCAAGGTTTGATACGGTGTCCTGCAGCAACGTGATGGTGTTGGCGTATCCGCTAGCGATCGACGGTTGTAGCAACCCATTCTTCATGAGGACTGCATGCAGTGTAAGTTGATCCACGGACATACGATCAATATGGAACACGCACAAGCCGAGTAGCTGTAACCGCCATGGGTCAGAGCGTGGTAAGGTATAGTCTTTAGAGGGCTTACTTGGAAAGTACAAGACAGATTTCAAGAGGCACATGGCTTTCCACAATATCATGATACGCTTTCCTCTTCGGAGTTTTCTTCTTCTCCTCTGGGGGTGTTCTGCGACAAATCAGTCTGCGTCCAATCCACCTGAAAATCCTGAGGATGGGGATGTAGTCGTAAATCGTGATATTGGGAGGGTTTCGCGCCGGCTTCAACGGATGATCGCTCTCGATCTGGGGCAGCGCAGCCTCGGGATCGAACGTATTCGCGCGCGGTGGGGGGTTGTGGAATGGTCTCGAAGCGCGACGCGAGCTGGGTCCGGAGCTGCCACTGTCCACCAATGTCTGTTCTTTGTTGTGCATTTTAGGCTCGACTTCGGGTAAGATGATGGATGGTGAGTGCGGCTGGTCGAGGAGATGATCGTGCTCGTCACGCATGTGCCACAAGGGAAGCTTGTCGAGGTCGTCTCCCTCCATCACACCTGGAGCAGCATTCGCGTACCGAGGCAGGAATGATATCAAGGGATACAAATCCTCGTAGTAAGGACCTTGCTCTCCTCGCAAGAGGTGCTAAGAAGATGATCGTTCAACAACCATATACACTGGGAGTAGAGCCGTGTTACCTTGACAGATACCGAGAAAGCTTGCACCTAGACGACGGAGTTGGTTATATAGGAATAGAAGACGTCCCTTGTTTGGATTACTTACGAGATTGACCATCGTCTTCTTCTCAACAACATTTTGAATGGTGGACGTCGGAGTTTTGACGGAATCAGCTGGCAGTGGCCGTTCAATGGGAACGTGAATCCAGATCTTGGAGGGCGTTAGTCAAGTAGATAATACGCAATGCTAAAGCTGACCATTTGAGCAAGATTTTTAGACGCGACTATTATATTCGTCCACATTTTTCTACCATCCTGATATCTAATCAATAGTCAGGGATTGCTCGGATGTAGAAAACAATGTCACACACCGCTCATACGCAGATGATGTCCGGAACGAGATGACAAGACCCAGGACTAAACCAAGTACCGTCAAGAGCTGATTGGAGACACCCAGATTAGCATCTGTTTTCTCAGAAACCAGCACAACCACTGAGATAGGGAGATATAATTCATGAGTCGTTCGATTGTAGACATTTAGTACATACTTGTTGCGATCAAGGTAAAGAAAATAACTTCCGGCCAGATATCATCCACAACGGTGGCTCCAAACTTTTTCGCAGTCCATCGTCCACGGAATAGCGGGTTGTTTGCAACCATTGGATGTAAACAGGTTCTTCAGTGCAAGTACAACTTGAGCACGCGAAGTAAGAGGGACTCGACGTCGAGTCGGAGGAAAGCAACAGGGAATGGGTGGAATCCCACGTTACAGAAACCTTCCGCCTTATGAAGGAAAGGCGGCACGACACAGAAATCAAAACCCAGGCCTCATGCTGGGAGCGTGACGTCTGTTATTAGGACGTAACGTGCGGAGAAGAGAAGACAGCCCAAGATGCGTGTTGAGGCCGTGGTTGATGCATGAGGCCCGTCATTGGTTTCAAAGTCGAAGTTGTTCGCTACGTCGGTTCCGCTGTATAGCTACAGGGTCAGATTTACGCAGTCCATACAAGCGTCATTTCTACCCGAGTGAATCAATGAAGCAAAAGGGTCATAAGTAGATCATAGACGTGCGAGTAAAAAGACGGCACGCGCGAATTGATCAGGAAGCGGGGCTGTGTTCGGCATCTATAAGAAGACGCGATTAAGAATAGCGCGCTCAATTCTCAGCATGTTTTCTATCAATAGTCCAGTTATACTAGTAGTGCAGTGTCAATTTCAGTATCGACATCAAAAACCCTTTTGACTTCAAGAACATACGAAGGCCTAAAGGACGGGATTGCTGAGAGAAGCAAGACTCTCTAAAGCTTTTTGTTTCCTGAACTTTGTCAAATTTCTGGCGAGGAACTGATGTTTCTGGTCTAGGGTTGATTCAAATCACGAATCAGCCTCGAGTCGCAGGGCATATGAGTTTCAAAGTGAAGTGTAATGTAATTTCTTGCTTGAGAGGGTGGATGCAATAATACGGCGACCTCATCTATGGGTCAGAGCGCCGCGCAACATTGACGCAACTCTCGAGATACCTTGCCAGAGATTTTAATTCAGTGCTGTTGCCCCATTTATGAGCTAGCAGATGTTCTTGCTCGGGTATATGAATCCTTTTTTCGTGGTGCAGGGGTGGTTTTGTGTACGCTTTTTGATTGTGGGCTTTTCTTGTCTGTTATTTCAAGGGCAAGGCTAGCCACAGTCGGAAGAGCGGGCTTACTTAGACGGTGGCCCAGTATCAGCATGCAAGTGGCGGATGATTCTACGTCAACATTTCCCCTGTCAGAGGCGAACAAAGTCAGAGATTTGTGCAAGGATTGTCATACATTGAATGGAGTTAGTATACTCGTCGGGAGACAGAGAAGACAGAGAAATCAACGTTTTTCGGATAACTCGCTAGTTGCCTTTGAGTCGTGAATCAGAGAGACCAAAAATTTAAACATATCGTCCACGAGCTGGAATCATAATACTAGCATAGCGGTGAACGGAAACGGATTTACACGAAATGTCGAGGCGCCTCCAACCATTTTCCAACACGTTAAGATGCGTAAAAACTTGCAGCTTTTGATCATTGCATCTTTGGGAGAAGTACTGGCCCTTCAGAGATCTGGAAGCACAATGATAGATAAGGCCAAGAGCCTACAGTTTGGTACAAAACTTCACAGGCTTTGAGTCGTCCCACCTTCTGTGCCTGCGCCGTGCTCTTGTTGTTTTCGGCGGAGCGCGGAGGAAGAGAGCAGCCTGTTCCAATCACCACTTTTGCCCAGTAGTCAACGGTCGTGGACGCCAGATACAGACACCCATGCCAGATTAGACTTTCGCTTGGTTGTCCTTTTAGTCAACAGCGAGCTGATGGAGATGGAGGCAGTTGGGAGGCAGTTCGTAGAACTTGAAATCTGGAGGCGCCTGAGAGGCGCTTAGGTTATCCCCATCACGTGATGCGCTTAATGTAACAGACTTGAACTGACTTCCGTGGCACTACCGACACTTGGTCGTGATAGCGTGCTGAATCTCCTTCTGGCTTGGAAAACCCTTCGACATCGCGGACTCGCCCAAATGTGGTAGTTCCGTTGTTCCTCGGTCTTTGCATCATAACCTGTCCACCATGTCAACATGCCGACCCCCGTGTGATTTATGGCGCTTTCAAGGGGAGATATCTCATCCAGCTTTTGCTAAGTACGAGGATGTGATGCAATAGTTCTCTGTCCCTGGAGCCCTGGCCTTCCTCTTCCAATTGCTAACCACGGGTCTCAGCCCTGGTACTGCCAACGACTTGCTGAATCTTCGTACTTGCACTACACTCTTCAAGAGACAATTCTGGGGGCTTCACCTCTTCTCTTTAACCTCGCGGTCTCACTGAGGTAATATGCGCTTCGGACAGAATGAGTGTACACGTCAACATCGCGCTGGTCAACTCCGTCAAACAACGCCAATGGTTCGACGAGTTCTTCAAGTCTCCCATGTCATGACAACAAAATTAGCTACTGTCAAGCTCTGTCAACACTTGCCACATCTCTCGACCCTTTGTCCGAGATCCATGCGGGAGTGGCGCGAAAACAGCAATTTGCGAATCATTGGCCGATTCTATGCCGCTCGTTTGGTCAACGTGTGTTTGTCTGCCACCTAGCTCTACTATGATCCTTCTGTCCCCACTTTTCTTCTTCTTTGCCACATCGTCGACTGTCAAGACTTGGACAGAATGTTGCAGCAGCTGCTCCTCGTAATCAGCATTCTCCCCTCTTATCTATCTTTTGAGCTTGCTACTCGTCCGCCAAAACCATCAAACTCAGCCGTTCCATTTTTGCCAGGGTTTGACATCAATGCAGTCATTGCTCTTGCTGCCTCTCTTCCATCCCATTCCTGGGAATTTGGCACCGCGTCTGAGGCTTTGCTAGAGCTCTACGATGCACCCCATGCCGTATTTGGCTCGAACCCCTTCCCGGTTCCTACCATTTTGCCAGCAGACTCACCGGCCCTCAAATACGCACAAGAGAAGATTGTGATCGGGCAAGGCCCGAATGGCCTCAGTAATGGCGATGGCGCGGTCGGAGATCCTGCAAGCTTAGGAGTTAGTGCAGTCCTGCTTGGAATGTCAAGTAAGGACTATGCGAGTGCGGCCAAAGAAGAGGTAGACTATATCCTAGGAGAGGCACCAAGGTGGTGGAACGGAGCCATCTCTCACAGAGTCCAATATGCGGAGCTTTGGTGAGGATCACGCTCTTCCTAGATTGGACATCATCTAACATTACACTACCTTTGTAGGGCGGATTTCGTCTATATGGTGCCCCCGTTCCTGGCTTATTACGGGGCCGCAACAAACAATGCATCAGTCCTAAGCGCGTCCGTAGATCAATGTCGTCTCTACCGTCAAATTCTACGCGCGAATACCACGGGTGTCGCTGTCGGTCTCTGGGAGCATATCATCGGTCCACAAAATGCCGACCCAGGAATTTGGTCGACAGGAAATGCCTGGGCTGCAGCAGGAATGACACGCGTTCTCGCAACAGTCATCAAGGCCCCTTCAAGCCTTTTTACAAAGAAGGCGTCACCAACCCAATTATCGAATGCTTGGAAAACGCAAGCCGTCAGCGATCTGACAATGGCTATCCGTGAAATATTGGACGCAGCTATGCGGGTTCCCACTGACGGGGGTCTGCTACGGAACTACCTCAATGACCCCACCTGGTTTGGGGAGACTTCTGGAACGGCACTTCTAGCAAGCGTTGCGTATCGTATCGGCGTTCTCGCTCCCTCGCTTGGACTATCGGGTTCTGACGCTGCTACATATATTCAATGGGCGGAAGGAATCAGACGAGTTTTTGGTCAAGATCGAGGTGACAAGTCAGCCAAAGCGGTTCACATAACGTCTAATGGAACGGCGACTCCCGCCATTAATCCCCTTGGATGGGGTGATCGACAACCTTGGACTGCCGGAAGTCCGGAGGGCCAAAATTTCGTGGTCTTGATGTATGCAGCTTGGAGGGATTGTGTACATGCGAATGTTCATGGCTGTAATGCCTAAGTAGTAACTGTCTGTGAAACTCGTGCTGTTTATAAAATTATGGGTATGTAAGTCGTATTTTGTAAAGCTACATCAGGAAAAAAGAATTTGCTACAGACCTGCCACTCAAAGTATGGATACACGGGGGTTTGTTTGTAGATCTCTATAGCTTTGATAGCCGTCCGTAGATCTCACCAAAGATACGTAGCTACCACACAGTATGGAACTGACACTATATGCTCGGTATCACTACAAACCTTCTTTGCAAAGTAAGTGAAGAATGCTGTGAACTTACCAAAATGTAAAAAATCGCCTATTTGCATGTCGGGACGCCACTTTGCAAACCAGTACACGTGATAGTACCGAGTGACGGCAACTTCAAGCTAAGCCGGAGTCAATCATTATCCCACGCTAATCAGAGTCAAGTCGTCTATTTTCTAGGAGATTATAGGTATCCACAGATATGTGATTATCGTACATCATGATCGTTTGGGTTTCTGGATAGGTATTGCGCGACGAGAGAAAAATGAATCATGAAAGGTTGAAGAAGTGGAATTACAACACCTCAACCAAAGTGAACGCGCCCAAACCAGATCCAGAATTAGGTATGTAGTGTTTCGCAACAAGCAGAGAAATGAAAAAAGAAAAGAAACAAAAGAAACTCGACAAGTACATCCCATTTTATGTTGTCTTCTTACGCCCCACCATTGAATTAATGCATACGACCCAACACACGTGGCTGCGAGACGTCGGCCATGTTGATGAAGATATCGTCTGCGGGATGACGGTACAGAGGAGCACGCAGGCGTTTCTGATCCAGATGATGGCCAATGAAACCGATGCTGCGGCCGAGGACGAAGAGACCGTTCAAGGTTCCGATCTTGATGTACTCGTCGGCTTCTTCAGGTGTGAAGGCACCACTATCGCGCAGAAGATCGACGAAGCAGACAGCAATGCATCCATCGACGTTCAGGATGAGCTAGGGGAGGGGAGTAGTAAGTAAAAGTAACAGAGGGACGGGTAGAAAGTCGACTTACAGTATCTTTCTTCGAGGTGGTCACCTTCTCGACGGCGAGGGCGTAATCGAGTAAGCTGTGGCTTGGGAAGTTCTTGTGCACATACTCCTTCACCAGCTCCACGCGCAGATCAGGGTTGTTCACACTCTTGATCTTGTGTCCAATTCCACTGACTAAAAGTTCGATAACCGATTAGCAACCAAAAAATCTAAATATTACGATATATCACTCACTCAGCTTGTTGGCCTTCCTCGAGTTATCGACGAACTCTCGTGGTGTCAGGCCAGTATCACGGGCATTCGAGAACATAACAGCCGCCTCATCGAGGGCACCACCAAATCGGCTACCAATGGTCAAGAGACCAGAAGCTAACGATGAGATCAAGTCCTTGCCCGCACGCGACGCGACAATCGTGTTCATGGCACCGGACACAGCCGGTCCGTGATCAGCAGTGAGCATGAGCACCATCTCGATGAACTTGGTAGCCCATGATGGCAGACCTGCAAGCCGATTGTGAGTATCCGAATAAGCAACACAGCACGGAAGACTTACGACGCTTGAACCACAACAAACTAACAACACCTCCTAGACCGATATCCTCCTTGAACACGTCCGAAATCCTCATACCAGCGTACAAGAGTTCTTGACCACGCTCGTCCGAAATCGTTGAGATGAAAGCAGCAGGTTTCCTGATCAATCCGAGCTCCTGTGCCCACTTGTAGTCCATAGGGATAACAGGAGGCTCGACCTCGGGCTTGGGACGAATCGCACCACTCCTCACGAGCTTCTCGTACGTCTCCTTGAGGACATGCGGCAGCTCTTCGAACGTGTCGGGGACAACGAAGCCAGCCGCCCTCATGGCATTGTTCTTCGCGTCCGCAGTCTCCATGTCGCTGTTCGCCATGCTTCCAGCATGACCGAATTGCACTTCAGTAGCGAACATCTTGGCGCATGTACCGATGGCCCACGCGACGATGGGCTTGCGGATGATGCCCTTCTTGACAGCGTCGATGACGCGGTACTCCTCGATACCACCAACCTCACCGAGGAGGACGAGCATCTTGCACTCAGGATCTTGCTCGTAGCGCAGGAGATGGTCGATGAAAGTGGATCCGGGGTAACGATCTCCACCAATGGCGATACCCTCGTAAGTACCGTTGGTGACGAGCGAGAGGATGTTGTTGAGCTCGTTGGACATGCCTCCAGACTTGGAGACGTATCCGACGGAACCGGCGCGGTAAAGTTTCGATGCGATGATGTTGTCCATCATACTATTAAAAAATATGTATCAGCGACATTGTCAGTGGACAGGAAAATGACAAGCTCACCCTCCAGAGTTACCGATCCTGAAGCATCCAGGCTTGATTCCACCCACGGTAGCAGGGCCAATGATGAGGACACCCTTCTCCTTTGCCTTCCACAAGATCTCACGAGCGTGACGCTCGGGCACACCTTCAGCAATCAACGCAATAGCCTTGATCTGGGTGAACTCCAAACACTCCAGGGTGCTCGAATACACGCTACGCGAGCTGGCAAAGTTGACGACAACGTCGACGTCTTGGTGCTTGGCGACAGCCTCTTGGAAAGATGTGTAGACTGGGAGGAGAGTCTCCTTCGTTCCCCAGTAGAACTTCTGGATGTGGTGACCACCGAAGGGGTAGATCATAGCAGCCACAGAGGGGGCTTGACGTCCGCAGGAGTAGTCAAAGTCCAGCATGCCCTGGATGGCACGGGGTTGGAGACCGTACACGAATGAACGCGTAGAGGCGTCGAAGGGTCGGTAGTGAGGTCGGCTAGTGGATGCACCCTTGCTGTCGAAGTGGACGAGAAGGTCAGAAGGCTGTGTGCGCTCTCCGTCTGGGTGGATCGAACCAAGCGTATCGTTCGGCTCTCCAGCAGCAGCGACTTGAGCGGGGGGTGTATCGGGCTGAACCGAGTGAAGCCCATCTCTACCAATGTTGTTCCTCTTGTTCTTGGTCATGTCAATGCCAAGGGCGAGAGGCACAATCTCAGTGATGTGGGTAGCGGGGCCGAAGACGCGGATAGGAACGCCCAAGCTCTCTCCGAGCAGGCTCATGGCCTTGAGACCCTCTTGGTAGTTAGGTCCTCCACGACGGACGAAGATCTTGACTTGGTGAGCAATCAACTGGCTCTTGAACTCCTTGAGAGCACGAATGATTCCCTTGAAGGTCGACGCGACATTGGTGAAGTTGGCGATACCACCACCGATGATGAGTATTTTGCCTTGGGGGTTGGGTACACCGCGAGTAATCAGATCGACTACGGAAAGCAAAAGCGCATATAGTCAGCTTCCATCACTTGTAGCAATAGAGTGAAACAGCTTACTGATCGTTTTGGCATATTCGTAGGTCTGGCCTTCTGTTGGAGCACCGCTGTATTCACCGTAATTGGCGAGTTCATCAGCGAAACCATGGGCAGCAATGGCATCTGAGTAAACGACACTGGCACCTCCACCAGCGACCATGGTCCAGATACGACCCTCGGGGTTAAGGACCGTAAGTTTCAGGGAAGCACCGGTGGAAGCGTCGAGCTTCTGGATGTAAGCCTCCTCCTTGGTCAGATCGCGACCAAAAGGCGCAGGCCAGACCTGCAAGGCGCGCAAAGTTTCAATATAAGCTCATAAAGATAAAGGAATAACGCGTACCATGGGTGGTCCACGATCTGCTGAGATCTTCCCAGCTTTGCCAGACGCAACCTTGGTCGCCTCGGCTTCATTCCTCTCGTAGACGGACAGGTCGCGTGCAATAGCCCACTTGGGACCACAGATGCTCTCCGCAGTCTGATCGAGCTTGGCAGCCATGTCGAGGTAGCAAACCTGGGGTTCCCCACCGTTAACAGCATCGAGAACAACCAATGGGTTGATTTCGAGGTAGGCGAAGTGAAGGTCAACGTAGACGCTGTACAGCCGGATCAGGAAGTCGACAAGAGTGTCTTTCTTCTCTGCTGGAACGTGGGGAAGAAGGGTCGAGGCGATGGTCTCCCTTGACGGGAAAGCCTCGGTAACAGGTAGGTTCAGGACAAGAGCCTTGGCATCGACATCACCGATGTCAACACCTCCTTCGTGCGTGAAGAGGATGGAATCGCCTTCGCGGGCCGATGTGATACAGACATAGTATTCGGTATGCGAGGGATGGGGAAGGAAGGGCTCGACGATGAAGTTGTTCAGGGTGCCTGTAATCGATTCCACCTGCAAGAAGAGATCTAGTCAGTCACGTGCGAAATATTTGGGACGCGAATCGCCTACGCCCTGCCTGCCTGCACCTCGCCTTGAGGCATTAGCACGGCACGGCAAAGCTGATCCAAGATTATGATTGCGATTCAGATGGATGGATAACAAATAGACGAGTTCCCCGCGTTGGGCCCCGCGTTGAGAACGAGTGAAAGATCAAGAATGAAAGCGCACAAGACCCACCTTTTGAGGCTTTCCAGCACGCTGCGCGATCCAAGGTCTCGCTTCATCCCAAGTCTTGTTCAAGGCGAGCAGACCGGCCTTTCCACGACGCTTGATGAGCTGATCCGGCTTCGCGACGAGCTTGGTGTTGAACACCCAGCCAGGAAGCTTAGTATCAGGGGTAATCGAGTCGGTCTCGGGATCCCATGAGATCTGGGCGACCTTGACGGCGGGGTAAACAAACTTAGTTTTGACCTGGGCGTGAGGGGCGACTGGCGGTGCGCGTTCGAGCCAGTATGCGAGAAGGAGTTTGGCGTCGTACTCGCGGATCGCTATGGATAGAATAACGTTAATTTGGCGTTTGGCGATATGAATTGTGAGTGCGTACCTTTTGAAGACATTGTTGGAAGTAAGAAGGATAAGAGAACTGAGAAACAAGGAGGGATCGGTTATAAAAGAAAAAGTGGACAGACCCTGGTCCCAACTTTGGCCAAACCCAAAAATGGCTGCGATTGCGGTCAAAATGTCCGGTATCAGGACCCCAAAATTCGCACGCGCCCTCCGTAATAATCCATCTCGGCCCACTCTTACTCTTTCAACTCGTACCACGCCGGCTCTATTATCCTCTAGACATACATGAAATGACAATAGCGCTGGGAAGACTCCTGAAGACATACACGGCTAAGCTCGACAGCATTTTCTGTTTCAAGTCTCCTCGGTTCCGTCGTCGAATTTGCCTCCGACTGCTTCGCAATCGTTTCAATGATCCTTTCTGGGAGTACTCTGTCTCTTCGGGGTTTTCTTCGTATATAGTGACAGGTGGTCCCAAGCGATATCTATCTTGTCTGCCCAGTGCCCAACCCTCCCAGCGTTTCTAAGTACGCGGGCGTTATCTGGCACCGTTCCCACTCCGCGCAGCCTCATGTGCTTTTACTCGTCCACAATGTTTACTCAACCTACATACGTATAAAACTCCATTCTACAGCATCATTTGGAATGCTGCTCTGCTACCCCGGCTAGATATGTGGCTGATGAATGCCCCAGTTGAACACATACCATCATCTGAGCACCGCGTAACGCGTACCTGGCTTCATGCCATCCGATTGGCTCACGCGAAGTCTCCCGACAAGCTAACTGATCCGTCTCCACGACTGTGTTTCTTTTCTTTGGCTTCTCCATCCCGCGTTTCCGAATTTACACTTGAGAATATTATTAGCCCAGCCAGTCGCCATCGTCCAGCTTTAACTCCCACGTCCCATCCTTCGCTGCTGTGAACATGTTATTGAATCCACCGCATCAATGACATTAGAGGGATTGTGGACCCAGGTTAAGACTGTAAACCATATGTCCCTGGATGTTCATCGTTTGTGTTATGCTGCCCGCTAATCATGCTAATCATGTTTCACTGATAGATGTCTCCCAGGATACGGTTCCGGTTCTCGATTCTCCTTGCAGACCCCCTAACAGCAGCGACCTTCTCGAAGAATAGGAGATCTAGACACTTTCAATCGAGTGCGGTGAGAACCCTCCGTCGCCTGGCTGTGGGATGCACGGATTGAATTTGAATGGTAACGGTCTCTGATCTCATCTTTGAAGTTGCGACAGCTGCAGATCCACGTCGAATACCGACGGCTACAGACCCCTGCTGTCAAAGGAGCTGCATGATTTTCTCCATCTAGAGGTCACATAAGTATAACATCTTATATGAGAATCCTAAACGCCGATCGCGCTTCCAGTGGTCGCCCAGCCAATGTAATTATTGGGTAGAATGTGTCCGCTGTCCCCAAATCCTTACGCTTTTTTTGGAAGTGAAAATGCAATATTTGTAAGCTCGTACACAACCCACGCGAGACTCAGTGCACGATTTTGAACACGACGAAATATGGGGAGTAGTGACAGTCGTTACTGTGGTCTCTGCTTCCGGTCGTATGCAGTCTCCGATTGACGCAGTAACATTCCTTGTACCAAGAGCTTAGAACGTGCCGGACCGAGGAATCAAATTATCCGAACACTGATATAAAGCTATCGAGTCGAATGTGTTCGACGCAGCCAACAGTCTCATATGCGCCGATTAAGCGCTCGGGATTTGCGATGCGAATCGCCCGAGGTGACCGAGAGCGATGAACGGCATTCCTGTCGATGGGAGGTTTACATCTTATCTGTTGCCGAACAATACCCAACGAAGACCTTCGTAAATTTCCCTCAGAACTAAATTGATCGAAGATTGTTGTGTCTTCACAACTAGCTCGTTGCGCTTCTCCGCGACTGAACAAAACACGACGCACTCATCAGTCAATCTATTGCCAGCCGGGGTACTTGTACATAAAGAGACGCCGACTAACTTCGTGTCTTCCGTGCTTCCGCATCCACCTGCGCCTGTCTTTTCAACGCCAACGCCCGCTCCATCTCTTCAAAAGCATCCATCACCATTTCCTTCCTTTTCTTGGTATCACTAATCGTTTGTGTCCGGATCGACGGAGGCCATTCAGCCTCGGGTATGTTCATAGCAGAAAGGTTGCTGCGCAGGGCTGAGACAGCTTCTCGATAGGCTTCAAGAGACTCTTCGTGAAGGTCATACACGCAAACGGCGCAACCGGACATGCAGCATTCTATATTTCAAGAAAGAATGTGAAAACGCGAGTGTAACAGAAATATGTTACCGACGCACCATCGTGTGCTGGAGGTCTAGGTTCCTGCGGAACCTCAAATCCACGAAATATCTGCGCAGGTTTCCCATATGACTGTGCAGCCGCAGGTACAGAAGGGTCAATATGCTCGTATTCGTCGAGTTCCTTCGATATCGCTTCTTTCCCCCGAAGAGACCTTTCCAGTCTTAGGTATCGGTCTGACAGATTCTGCCCGCCTCGAGCTGGCTTCCTGAGGCTATGCAGGGGTTTCTGTCCATCAGAGATAGAATTATGTTGATAGGAACTTGGAATGGCTATTGCGCGATGGCCGAAGCCAGGGAGAAATCGAAGTGTCGGGAGACGAAGCATGAAAACATAGTATCGGGAGAAGAGCAGAGGCAAGAAATGCGTTCTCAAAGTATTATGGATGAGTATGGAGGCGAGGCGGAATGAGTCGGGAACAAGTAACGTTCGGATCGGTTGAGCAGGGAATCCAAATATTGGTCAGCAGAATGCGACTTTAAGGCATTTTTCGCTCAGTGTTTATTGGGATAATCGTGGCAGAACTACCAGTCAGTACTGCGTGCTTGGCAACATATCCGACGTTACTTGGGAGCTTGCAGAACGTTGGCAGATGTCATAATTTCATAGCAACGGACATGTAGTTTAAGTACCCAATGCAAAGCATACATGACATACGAAGTACCAATCTCAACTCGAACCAGCTGTACCAACTGCTTAGAAGGTGACAGGGCGGTTGGCCACAAAGGTCGAACGGAACTTGGTGACACGATGGGGAAGGGGGAATTTCAAGTTGGGGGTGAGGAGCTGCTTGATGTATGGGCGGCGGATGTCCTCAGTCTTCTCGATCTCAACCACACGGAGGATCTATTGACGACCAGATCAGCTATATTACTGATATAAGGTATAGAGAGCCAGGGAAACGTACGTGGACAGAGCGGAAACGAGCACGATGCCTGGCAGCCATGTCCTGGTACAAGCTCTTGACCGCATCCGCACGGGTAAGGTCACGGAACTCCTTGTACATGTTGTGTGTACCCGATCTCGAGTCGTATCGGATCCAGATACCGAAGTTCTTGACCTTCAAAGGCTTCTTTTCGTGAATCTAGAAACAAGGAGGGCACAACGCGAACAAAGAGATTGAAACGCAGGAGGTTCCTATGTGGTCAGCAATCCCATTCCGCCTGCCTCTTGAAGGCTGCAAGGGACATCAAAGAGACATACGAGGTTCACACCGATGATCTCGCCATTGGCCTTCTTGACCTTTTTGAGTTGCCTGACGAGAGGAATTGATCAATGGTGTTCTGGCGGGTCGAAAAGGATGACCGTACCTCAGGAAATACCAGAAGCGAGACTTGGCGACGACCTCATTGGGCGCAAATATGCGCATGCGGTAGATTTTGGGAGCTGGCTCCGACTCGGTGGGCAAGTGACGCCCGACGACCTGATATTCCTGGAGGCCCATTCTGCACGTATCCAAGGAAGAGGATGAAGAGGGTTTCGTCAGTATGCGATGTTAAGAAAGCTCTCGTGCCCCTGCTCCCAATTCTCGTTCCCATCATCATCCGATCCATCCATTGTCCATCCATCCGTTCAAGACCGTTTTTCCTCCCGAAAAGGACGTGGAAGGTCTCCAGAGGCAATTCTGAGGGCACAAAAAGGGCGTAGCGTTACTCACGTTGTCGAGTGGCGGGTTTCTTGAGGTTTGGCGTGGTCGATAGGTTTCTGTGGACAGAGTGCTCGATGTTTACCCGTATTGAAAATTCAGGTTCGGCATCTCGGCCCTTTAACACTGACCGATCATTGATCGCTGTAAACGAGTCTACTGATAATGACATTTGCGCAGAAAGGCAATTTGTGTACAAGTACAAGTACATATGGAACAAAATTAAGCTGATGTGAGAGCAAGAAGAAAGTGCAACATCGACAGGAAGGCGGAAGGTCACATCTCTAGGATCACCCGATAGCCATGTCGGCGACATCCGATATCTTCGTCGTCGAACTTGATTCGCCACTCTGTGGACGCATCGAGAAGATAACATCTTTGATAACTTGTGAGATGAGTCCGTGTTGTGCCTCGACTGCGATCTTTGTGCTGTGGGCAATTCAAACCTCAGAATATGCCATTGTGACGACAAGTTTCGGACATACCTATCTTTCACGCTCTTCGCCAACTGATTATCTTCCTTCTTCTTCTCCTCCTTCTCCTTTTGCTGTGTTCAAAATCAGAATTGTGAGATCTTTAAGGGTCACAATTAACATACCTTCTGCACAGCACTGGCGGCGTCTTTCTCTTTCAGCGATGGTACTGTGGCCTTCGTTGTACTGACTGAGGTTTGAGCCTTTGCCAACTTCTGATGGAGATCAGACAACTGTGACACAGCATAGGCCCTGTTCTAACTCATCGTCGTCAGCTCTCCCGTATCCAGCTCAGAGCAAAATACTCTCACCGAAACAAGAGGACTTTGGCTCAAAGTATTGACCCAATACTTGTTCCATAGAAGAGCCAACAGATCATTGTCCAAAGCCGACTTGAAGACCTCTACCTCCAACTGGTAGTATTGATTTGCATGTACACCGAAATCCTCGATCTTGCTCAACGGGATGGATTGGTATTCTGAAGGAGAAACATTTGGGGGAGTGTAATTCTCAGGATAGGTGCGGAAGGCGCCGATATCAACCTTCCCGGCAGAGATCGTTCGGTTGGGGTCGATCTAGAAGGAAGGTTACTCGAGGTCTTGGGCGGGTAGTAGTACTTACAACAACGGCGACGAATGGATCTTGGAACTTTTGATTTGTCAATTGGGTGTTGACATCAATTCCAGAGAGCCAACACCCATAACCAGGATGCGAATGGTACCACCCGATGACGTTTTCCAGTCGTCCTCCCTGGAAGGTGACTCGAAGTGAGAATCTTCCCAGTATGCAAAAACCAAGTTCGGCGCACCATCTCACTCTTCTGGATATACTCCACCATGTACTCGTTAGCCTCATTTGCCGCATTGACACGCGTCTCAGTCCCTTGTACCGGCAATGCAAACGAATCCATGATGACAATCGTCGTTCCCATCACTTTTCCTTGCATAAGTCCCATAATCTCGTGCGGTACACCGGAGCGCGCATGGATCACCTGGACAAGAAGGTGATCACTCGTAGACAACTTACAGTGCAAGACTCACCATCTTGACTAGTGCCACAGCAGAAATCTTGCATGATTTGAAGTAATGTGGACTAGAGATTACATGCGTGAGACCCCGAATAACAATGCTTCCTCCGATGCAATCGTCGAAAGGACAAAGCCTGTACATACTCTTTCGTCCAAGGCGCTTCCCGATTGATTTGCTTGTTGGCTTCTACATCGAACCGGTATATTTCATCTTGGGGCGGCACTTCGAGGATATTGTTTGTGAGAGAAAAAGTCTGGAGAGCAGTGTTCCTCGACATCTTGACCTTCTAAAGCAGAGTTTGGTCAAGACGATGGAGACCTCTGCATCTGCCCCTGATCCAGTGATCGCGCGTGTTTGGTTCACGCGTTCAGAACAAGCAACCATCCTTTCCCAACATGTGCACTCAATTGATAGTGTTCATTCACCTCCCCATGATCTATATGGCGTATTCTGACTCTTGAGTCTGACTTTTCATGGAAACCTGGCATATCTCTCAGGCACATTACTTAGGCTTTCGGACAAATGCACCCTCATGTCATTCAAGATATGCAACAGTAGTCTGAAAACTAGATTCAGGCTGCCTAAGGAAAGAAACAGATATCTCATTATTCACACAAGTTTGATCAAGTCCCAACGCCACAAATTTTACACCTTTCATGGAGAAGTCAAACTAATGTTCACTGTATCCTAGTCTTCGAACGGGCCCCGGGGAAATTCAACACCGGCCACGTCGAACCGCCTCATTCTCTCTGCTAATATGACTCCTTCTTGGGGCGTTGACCGCGGATACCTGGATCTAGTCAAACGTCCTCATCCAACTTAGACTTTTCTTATCCTCTTCGTGTTTGTTCCGATATCGATCATCATGCAGGCTTCTTTGTCTTCCCGTTTTCACAAGACACGTGGGCAAGGCGGTTAGAAAGTGCCACACCAGACTTATAAAGCTTTCAAGTGACCTCTCGCCGATGTTCAGGCTGAATCCTGACTATGGCCCACTCCGTGTCTGATATTATCGCATATTCATTGACGGTGTTGGTCGGCATAATTCTCTTTGCACGGCACAACAAGAAGTCCACCCTTCCTCTACCGCCCGGTCCTAGAAAACTTCCTCTCCTCGGTAATCTCTTTGATATCCCCTCCAAACATGAATGGGAGACTTTTCAGCGATGGACAAAGGAATATAGTTCGTTCTACATATCATATCACGAAACGCGCATTATACCTCATCAATACCACTTTGTAGAGTCTGATATCATACATGTGAACGCAGCAGGAACGTCGCTCATCATTCTCAGTACTGTGAAGGCCGTCAACGACCTGCTCGATAAGCGATCAGCCATCTACTCTAATCGGTATTTTATATTCATTCATGTACAAACTTTTCGTCGTGTTCAACCCTGTACTCATCAGCCCAAAATTCCTTCTGATAAATCAAGTGTGAGTCTGTAGCGTGCTGGGATCTCGAAATAGCTAATGATACTCTAGCATGGGCTGTTCATGGATGATGCCCTTTATGCCTTATGGAACACCGTGGAAGGAACGACGGCGTTTCTTCCAGCGCCACCTACATCCATCAAATGACATGATACACAAGCCTCAGGAGCTCGAGCACTCACGAAAGCTGCTTCTCCAACTTTTTGCTACGCCTCAATATTACATGGATCACACACGGCAGTAAGCCTTTACCACAGCTTATCAATAATTCCTTCCTCAAAGTATGTCTCTACAAGCGCCGTAGGGGGAATGCTTCTTTCCATCGCGTACGGAACAGGGCTTGAAAAACAGGATGATCCCCAAGTACGCCTTGCAGAGGAAATCACCGGATATCTTTCTGATAGCGCCATCCCTGCTTCCATGCTCGTCGATGCGATGCCCCCACTGATACCGTTTCTTGCACCATTCCTACCGCTTCCCGCATTCAAGAAAACTAAGAATGAGTGGAACGAATTGATTTTACGCTTTCGAGACGATCCTTTCACTAAAGTACAAAATTTGCTGGTAGTTTTTTCAACATTGTATTGCTTCCAATGCTCATCGATTATCCTATTCACAGGCCGATGGCAAAGCCCAGACTTCATTTGTATCCCGCGCGCTAGAAGACGTACCAGCCAGTGCTAACGAAGAAGGGCACCACGACATAGTTAAGGATATTGCAGGTATCGTCTTCGTGGGTGAGTCTTGAATCTTGCATCAGTTGCAGTGTCACAATTAATTTCATGGCGGTCATTGAAGGAGGCTCCAGTACAACCATTGCCACGCTGCATACCTTTTTCCTGGCAATGCTCTGTTTTCCCGATGCACAAACGAAAGCCCAACAAGAGATTGACCGAGTAGTTGGTAGGGAGCGCCTTCCAGATTTCAGCGACGAGCCGCATCTTCCCTATCTCGCGGCGCTGTTGAAAGAAGTAAACCGGTAAGATATCTTATACTAGATGCGTGACAGTATCTGATGATATCAGTTGGAGACCTGCAGGTCCATTAGGTTGGAAAATCATACTTCCAGCTGATTTGACATCGAATACTCATGACTATCATAAGGCATACCTCATCTACTGGACAAAGATGATGAGTACAACGGATACCTAATTCCCGCAGGGTCCATCATTATTGGTAACGTTTGGTTGGCAGCATTTCAGGCATTTCGAGGTGCTACTTTCTGATGTTCTCCTCACCAGGGCGATGCTCCAGAATGAAAGCGATTATCCGGATCCCGCGACATTCAAACCTGAGAGATTTTTAAAGGATGGTCAACTCAATCCCGAAATCCGTGACCCTGCCACGGTTGCGTTTGGATTTGGACGTCGGTATGCTTGTTTGATCATCTTATCTACGTTATCCGTAGTTATCTTTCGACATAACCAGGGCGTGCCCTGGCGCACATGTCGGTCTTTCCATGATATGGATAGCCGCAGCGTCCATCCTGTCAACCTTCAAAATTTCCAGGGCAATTGACAGGAAAGGCTTCCCTATAGAGCCCACCATGGAATACCACCCTGCCATAACTTAGTAAGCGCGATGTCATTTATATTTTGCGACACTTCATCAACTGACGTTAATTCAAAGTCAACCATTACCATTTACGTGCACGATTCTCCCCCGCCATGACAAGGTCGAGGCATTGATTCGCTCTAGTATCGAATGAAAGGTGATCAATTGCTATGCTTGCAAACCCCCGTGCTCCATGAGCTGTCTTGCAGGAAAATACGGAGTCCAGAGTAATATTGGAAAAAATGTAAACAAGGACTATGTTTCCTTCGATCTTCAGAACCAAACTGAGTGCGATGAGAAGTTGGCAAAGTGCAGGTTCACTGCTGCAGGAGCCTCGTTTTCTTGTCAATTCCGCCTCAAACACCCGTCTGCGCAACAACAGAGGCACTCATCCAGAAATTGCAACGCTCAATCTCTGCTGTTGAGATCTGTTCCATGACAGAACTCGTTATCACATCTCCACCCCGAGTGAGCAAGAGACGTGTTCGACTACTTGTGCCGTTACCGGCGAAAGGTGTCCATGCGGGCGACGTTGTCTTCTTCGCACTTGATGGATTGCCACTGGCAGCGAAAGATGTCCAATAAGCGATTGCCTCGGTTGAGAGTGCGGCCTCGCTCTGCGAGCCAACAATTCGATGAGCCCCGACATAACGTTATTCAGGGACTTACAGTGTTGAACGCCTTGAACGTGTTGCCAGCGTTTGCAAAGGTACTGAGGAATTGTAAAGCGAAATCAATCCATGATCGGAGAGCACTTACTTAGTACCTGTTGGCGTCGCATAAGTCACCGAATGGCAAGCGAGAAGAACTGAAAAACTAACCAGAAAAGAGATAATATAGATCAGAAGTATGCATTGCTCCCAGATAGGGATTCGCATTGTAGAGCACAGTGTCGGGCGCATTCCAGCTAGGTCATATTTAGATAAAGCTTATATCCGTAAAATGGGAAGACCAACCTAAACGCAAAGACGTTTTTGACGCCTTTATCTAAGGATTTCTGGGCAAAAAAGGAATCCCTTTGCGCACATCATGAACTATCGAAACGCTGGAAGCGAACCCATGACACTTACATGCAGCTGAATATAATGTCTCCTGCCATGGTCGCGGCGCGATCGTATTGTGTCGCAAATGGACTTCCTGCAGTTTCAGGAGCTGGGTAGAGCGTCAAAGCTTGAGTTATGGTGTCATTTGACTGCCAAATCATTATTCGTGTGGGGAAGCTAGAAGATATCGAGAGCAACGCACAACTCCAGGCCATCTAGAGAAAACAATTTTCCGGATGTCGTCCTCTGTGTTGAATTGCTCTGGCTTTCCACCGGCAAACGAGCGTCCGTCCCCAGTGCAGTGGCCCCCGATGAATTCCACGGGATTGAACTTTCCAGCTGTGATGAGTTTGGATGGAAGGTCGGGAAGGAACCCCTTGGGTCCTTCAACGATAGGGGCAAAGGCACCGTTCGGCGTGCGATTCATAGCACTGATAAGACCACCTGCGTAGATAATGGTAACGACGACGACGGCTGTAGTATGAAGTCCACGTACCGATGGAGGCTTTCCTCAAACAATCCATCGTATTGGTGGCAGAGCAACCAGCGAATGAAGCAGCGTTATCTGCCATTTATGTTACCATTCTGGCAACACATGAATTGCGGAAATCCGTCAGGAACGCACTGAAATTTATTTCGACCTGAGTTTCGTTAACGGTGGGTCCAAATCCTATCGACTGTGCAATCGCACGTTTGAAAGGTACGGGTACTGACCCTGTAAATCATAGAAGGTTGGAATTTTTGTAAGTTGCCACTGGGGTAAGCCTGACCTCCATATGCAACAATCTGCATCATGACGGCGGCTCCACCCGCGCTTTCCCCAGAAATTGTGACATTGTCTGGGTCACCTCCAAATTTCGAAATGTGTCGTTGAACCCATTCAAGTCCTGCTCTTTGGTCGAGAAGTCCTGCGTTAAGTGCCCCGTCCGCGGCAACTTTCGGTCCTCCCAGGTATCCAAGAAGCCCAAGGCGATATGTGATGGAAACGCCGATGATTCCACCGGGATGCTGGGCAACCCAGTCGTACATAGGGAATCCTTGGGGGGTCTATAAATCGATCAGCAAGATTCAGAGGAGTATTACTTGTAAGAAACGGACACCGTAGTAGAATCCTCCACCCTGTTAAACCAATTTAAATAAAGTCGATGTGATCTAAAGCCTTTACGCACATGTATGTACACAACCACAGGTAGTTTGGCTCCTTCAGAAGCATTTGAAGGTTTCCAAACATTCAGTGTCAAACAATCTATGGTCAGCGTCCACAACAGTTTAGTGATTCTTTTAGCAAGTCTGACGCGAGACGACACCTTCAGATCCTATTCCAACAACTGCTGGGCGCTGGATGCACGGGGGACCCCAATTACGGGCGTCGGAGACATCTTTTGTTGATGCGCGCTCGTCCAAGGGTTGTGGGGCTCGGAAACGTAGGTTACCAAGCGGGGGTTGGGCATAGGGAATGGCCCCATAGAATGTCACAGGTCCGTTGGCGACTCCTGCGGGGGACGTGGAGTTTCCGGCGAAGGCAGCATAGCTGAGATCGACAACAGGACCAAGTGGTGACGAAAGGGAGCAGACAAAAGTGGGAAGACAGAGACAAAGAACGGTCAGTGAAACAGCGGAAAGCATATGGTTATGACTGGGTAATGATATGCAAGGCACAAGTCATTGAGAAATGCATCCCTTTTATTTGAGAAACATTCGAAGCTGCCGTTGTAGAACCTCTTGAACTTCTTTTGATCCCAAGCTTTTGTCAAAGGATCACAAGGCAAGCAAGGACATAGGCCGGCCCGTCGACTATGCACCAAGAAGCAGCTCCGGAGTCTGCACGGTCCATAGCGGAAAGCAATGTTGCCAATACCCCATGTTGCGTTCAGAAGGCCGCCGACGTGGCGGGTGCATTGATTCTGAGGATGATCGTGCACTCCATGCATCATGGCATGCTAAAAGTATCGAGATTGCTCAGTCCAAGCGCCTGCTGGAGTCGTTCGGGCCCCGGCCACACCAGAAAAAGTTCCAAAACCATACGAGTCATGGTTTTTCGTTCTGCGTTCGTCGTCAAACATACACCAGTGTGAAGGTCAAGATGAGCACAGAGTGTTGTTTGACATGATGTTGACCTTTACCGTCACGGACATTACCGCAACTGAGTGACGGGGTGTTTTGAGCTTGCCCACCTTGCCTACTCTTCGACGTTCTATGCCCGTGATCGACAGTGCCACACCCAATGCACCCGCGAAAGAGACCAAATCCGACTGGTGTTTCAACTATAGGACTAGAATCGCGGGAACTGAAGACTCAGACTCTGACGCGGACAATGCTTCATCCCAACCGACCGATGCAAAACTATTGATAGAATTGGATCTGTCTGCTCGGGAGGAACATGTTACCTTCAAACCGAACCCGTTCTCCATTGCTAAAATCAATGCTTCATATCGTCCATCAGCCCATGCTTCATCTGTGTCTTGCTCCCGTTCTCAGCGTGCACCGGAAAAGTTGAATAATTCTGGCCAAACTACGATCCTGGAAGGCTTCAAGGCCCAAGCCATGAAAGCCCCAACTATAGTGCCAAAGAAGAAAGCTTTGAGACCCCTGCCAGTCCAACCTTCGAAGGTCGCACCGATTCCTTCTCAAGGCGACACGTCCGCAAAGAAATCCTCTATCCATACATTGCTTGATTCTGCACTACAACAAAAAGACAGCAACTCAATACTGCTTGAGAATACACTGCTGGCTCCTGATGCGGTTCATCTGAAATATGACTCACCTGCTTCTTCGCTTTCAGCATCCTCAACCCCGCTCTCCTTCGCAACGAAAACATCGCTAAACTATTCAATGTCTCTGTGTGCCCCGGACTTCGCGCATACATCCACTAAAAAATACTCTCCTGCTGATTATAGACCCATACCAACTGAAATACGACATGTCGCGGAAGCTGCATCAACTTCTGTTTTCTCACTTGGTGCATTGCCTCCCACTCAGGCCGGCTGGGTACGTGATGGTAATCCTTGTACTGGGACTTCTGGTTCTGCTTTCTCCTCTCCTGGTCATCCTCAGTATGGGTCCCACTATCAACGACGTTCGTATCCACTTTCTTCTCCTATACGATCCGCCGCGCCGATGGCACCACGAGGACATGGTTCAGGCTTTTCAACCCGCCGAAATGCATTGGGCAACGCTGGATTCCCTCTGATAACTTCAGGAGGCTTTGGAAACGGGAACTTCATCTCTGCCATTCATACAGGAACCCACCTGTACTCTGACGACCCGTCTGCCTGCTTATCAGGCAAAAGAAGGTCGCCGGCCACTCCCCCGCCTCTCCGAATCAAGGACGAAGACGCAGTCCCATCGATTGAAGCACCAGATCATGCTCGAGCTCTTAATTTGTATGACAAGTCAGGAAATGAATTCATTGGTAACAGCTCCTCGCCTATTTGAGGAATACGTGCTTGAATACTGGACTTATCTGCTCAATGTCCGATTTCAGGTGAGGAAACTCAGCCGATCGACAGGAAATCGGTAGGTGTCCCAGGAATCACCAAGTCAAAATGTGTTGTTCCGCGGAAGCAACTTTCGGTCCACTCACCCCCAAGAGAGGCACCCAGAAAGAAAATGCTGCGACAAGACGCGTATCATTTCCCTCTCACCGACATTGATGAGGAATGGAGTACTTTGCCTTCGCGGAAGAGGAAGAAAACAAAGTTATTTCACAGTTCTATGTCCCGTTCTCGACTGAATCTATATCCCCGTAGTATTGTGACAGCCTTTCCGAACCTCTCAAGGCCCTTCTCCCTACCTAGCTTCAATCATACGCCCATGATGGTAGAAACTGATATGAGCGTTACATCTGGACGGAGAATACAAACTTATCTACCCCCTCCTCTCGCGCCTTCCCTCTTTCCCAAAAATGATCTGTCGAATCACCAAAATGAAGATATTAAACCCAAGGTAGCCATCAAAGGAGAAGTTCATGGCGGATACAATCATGGTCCTTCACCTCCATATGAAGCGGGCACTGCGACTTCATCTCCACTTAGCTTCGATGCGGGAGCATATCCATCGCCAAGCACCTCGAAGGGAACAGTGTCACTACCCGAAACAAGAACCAGGCATATTCGTAACCCCGTATATCCTCGACACGAAGTTCGGACATCCTCATCATATCGCCCACTTTCACCTCCGACGTCAGACCTACCGCAGCACAGTGACGACCATGGTGACGACGTTGCCATGGACGTTCACATCCAGGTCAACTTTGAGGGTATACGACGACGTTATCCAGAGGTGAAGCGTTTCGTGAACAAGGTTCAGTTTTCCAAGTCCCTCTGAACGTTTTTATGGGTGTCACTCACCTGCTACCGTTATATGGTAGCGCAGACGCGCTAGTGCGGATGTTTGGAATTATCTGGGACTGGATAGTTGCGGACGCGTCTTCAGAGACGACGAGAGTGGTGACTTGAAAGAGATCTCAATTGTCCTCTGGCCTTCCCAGGAAACATGAGTGATACTCTGTCACAGGTGCACGATGAGTGTAATTATTTTCTGTCGTATGCTGTATACTCTGTGTACTGAAGGACGATAATATCATCGTTCGTAACTTTGTTGATCACTTAGTCAAATATAGACTGTTCTTTGCAAACGCTCTACTCTCTCTTTGTCTCTTGCACAAGAACTTCAAGGAGGTGATGTTCTAGGTATATGGCGTAATGCACATTGACCGTACTCGCGTATCTTATTGCAAGTATTTCCCTCAGGATAGTTGATGTATGTGAAGACAACCCATCCACATTTCTAAAGAAAACGCACAGCGCTGGGCTGATTATTGTCCCTTATGCGCTTGGGAACATTAATCGGGCTGCGTTTTTCACAGAAAATGTGGAGAAAGCAATTTGTGTTGCAGGAGGCGTTCAAAAGAATCGAGGCTTCAAGTACTTACATTAAATCGGTTTGACGAAAAGTACTCGAAAGACTAGAAGTAAAATTATCGAAATTCGCGAAAAGAAGAAAACCGAGGAAGAGAAATGGGGATTGATTTTGCCCCATGAAGTTCGTCACTGAAAGGCACCTAAACGTAATAGGGTTGCTTTGTAAATTCGACTATATGTCCTCTCGAGCCGTATGCTTTGTTCTATATGCTACACTCAAATCAACATATGACTCTTCAAGACATACAAGTTTGACTGTGAGTCTTGACGGAGGTACAGTTTCATTCAGGGAGATCGCCTTGAGCCTCCTTCCCAACCCAACGGAATTCTGCTTCCTCTGATTCCTCATCTGGATGGAGAGTAAGGCCTGTGTTCCAGAAAGCCTCAATGTCGGCCTTACTTTTTTTTTTTTTTTTTTTTTTTTGTCAATTTAGTGTCCTGTAGGGTGAACCCTATGTCGGACCTAACGCTACGAGTGTGTTTGTAAAATGTTTGCTACGGGGTGCCCCGCACCCTGCTCCCTTCCGAAACTCTCCTCTGCGTCTCACGTGGTACGCCAAGCGGTTGCCCGCTCGCGTTCCGATCCCCGTAAGACCCGGCGCGCTAGCGCCGTTTGAGGAGACGTACTCTGTGTCGGGGTGGCTTCTACTTCGAGGTGTCGTCATTCCGTCTTATGTGTGGTCTTTCTGCTAAGTACCCGGCTGCCTGGGCGGCCAGATACGACGAGGATGTATTGCCTAGGGGTAGATTGGTTAGCGTTCCTGTCGTAATTCGGGTGGGTGGATGGTCGGTGGGGATTAGGCGGGGTGGGGTATTGTAGTGTAGGTCGACATTCGATGGCGTTTTTTGGTGGCTCTGTGTGTTGGGTCAGCGTGTTATTGTAGTTCGTTTGTCGATACGTCACCGAATGAGATTTGTAGTCTTTTCGATTCCCCTATGAATTTGAGTAAAGTTCCGATTTTTTGTCGGCATTGGAGTATGTGCTGTAGATCCATCGCTTCGCGGCCTAGTGTTGACTCCATTTTTCTGCGTGCGACTCGGTGTTCTGGGCATTCGAATAGGTAGTGGTGCACCGTCTCTTTGATTGTTGTTTCACTCCTGTTCCAGCATCCTTCGCATCTTGCGTGGTCGGCTTTTTGTATCCGGTGTAGATATCCGTTGAGTGGGATGTGACGGGTTCGGATCTGGACTAGCAGACTGCTTTGTGCGCGCGTTAGTAGAGTTATCATCTGTCTGTGTTTTTTAAGTCGGCCTTACTTATAGTACCATGGTTGCCTGTGATGTCGTCAAGAGTAACACTTTCCCGAACAGTTGAGACGGCACCCTCTGTGACTTCTTCAGCTACGATGTGCGTTTGGCCCAGGTGTTCAACGTCCAGAGTAACTCGGATATGTGGGACACCTTTGGGTCGGGGCTCGAGGCCATCCAGAACAAGCTCGGCAATGATGGTATTGTCTTTGTTTCTGGGGGAGACGCCGACGACGATTCGAACTGTTACCGAAGTCTGGTTGTCTGTGGACGTTGTCAACACTGCACTTCGTTGACTAGGCAGAGTGCAATTTCGTCGAAGCAAGGTTAAGACAAAACCATCCGCCTTTGCAATGCCGACGCGAAGAGGGACGACGTTGGAAATAAGTAGATTGGTATGTGGCTGAATGGAATATTTATAACATTCGAGAGCGATGGATGCCGCACAGTGCGAGAGCTTGGGCTCGGCCACAACTTCTATTGGGAGAGCTTTGAACCTCGATCGAAGCTCTTCCACAAGCTGTGGCACGGCGCCGGGGGAGGAATTGACGATGAGGATCCGTTTCAAGTCTGCACCTGACGTTGTAGGCGTCGCTTTCAACCAGGCGACTGCGGGATCGACAAGCTGCGTGGTTAGCATGGCGAGAGTGATATCACCCGCCACGTTAACAATGAAATCCTTACTAACGTCAGAGAACCGTATTCCTTCGTCGACCTCTG
Source organism: Crassisporium funariophilum (assembly GCA_014925845.1). Taxonomy (NCBI): domain Eukaryota; kingdom Fungi; phylum Basidiomycota; class Agaricomycetes; order Agaricales; family Crassisporiaceae; genus Crassisporium; species Crassisporium funariophilum. The sequence continues at coordinate 1,678,099 of JACGCL010000007.1, forward strand.
TAGTCATCAGTTGTGCGGCTGCCCTGTTAAGCCCAACATCGAGCACTAGTTCATTCTGTTCGGAGTGATCCTGGGCTCGGAACATCCAATGCCCTGTGCGGACATGGTTCAGTGTCCTGTTGACCGTCAGGCCTGCGGCTTTGGTTGCAGAGAAGACGGCATCCTTCTCCGTTTCTGTGAAAAAAGAGGGAAGCGACAATGCAACATAGTCCTGTTTCGCCGTAAAGGTGCTGCAAAGGTTCTCGAAAGTCGATTGGAGATCGTCACTGATGGCTTGAACGAAAGAATGGTTGAAACTCGCGTCGCCGTGAGAAAGAACGTTGACGTGGATGGGGGAGCCAGGAAGAAGGCTTGAAAGTGAGATCCCGGCGACAAAAGGCATGTTGGCAACGATCGGCGCAGTAGTGCTTGAAGGGAGAGGTGTGCAAGCCCTTGTCCTTATTAGACTACTCTGGAACTATATATATTGCGACGAGCCATCCGAGTCAAGCATCTTCGGAGTCATTGACGAACGGATGCCACACTAGTCTTATGTGGAAATCTGTGGAAGCTGCGAGAATGCCCGCCGTCCTTCGAGCACCGCCTTTGACAGACAGACATAGCTACAAACTTGCAAAGCACTTGATGTGAAATCATGAGGTCGTTGGAAGATACCAACAATCGAGTGGCGATGAACAAGTACATCATTTTTTGATCGGTCGTGGTCGATCCTCCATAACGTTTTTCACGCCCGTTTTCCACACACTCAATTCCTTGTCCAACTCAACAACCAACTTGCGCACATTTTGGCCCACTTCGCCCCCCTCATTATTGCCTCCTCCGAAACCGATCATCAGCTCCTTTCTTGCTCTCACCAAGGTCTCATAAGCGAGCTTGAGCCTCTGCGGGCCGGAAGGAGGGTATGCAGGAGCAGTCATGTTCAATGCTAAAGCCGATGGCGGGGAGGTAGCAGTTCTATCCGCACGATTTGGGTCCAGATGGGTGGGATTTGGCTCGTCGACGCTTAGAAGTTTGCCAAGCTCGGCCAAAGCAATCCCACGCATGGGGTGGCCTTCAACAAGAATTTGACTTAGGCCAGTACAGGATCGCGTCGCAGCGCGTATGGCTTCATCTAGAGATTCCTGGGCATCTTTCTGCGAAGTTTGTTCCGGTTTGTTGGGAAACGATGCTTGGACTCCTGGTGAGGCGATATTTTCAATTTCTGCCTCCGATGGAGAGAGATGGGCAATAAGAAGCGACGCGTTTAGCCTCGAAAGAGCGAGAAGGGGGTGCGCAGCTGGGACAAGTCCAGCTGATACCAGGATGGGGATCAGCTTTGTGGTGAGCTGAATGGCTTTCTCAGCATCTGCTCAGTGAAAAGTGAGTTTTCAAATCTTGAGTGACATCAGGAAACATACTGGAGAACTGAAGGGCTTCAGCTTTGTCCAACGCCTCTTGGCCGACACGCACAGCGTCGAGGACGGCATCGGTATCTCTGATAGGCGCTTTGCATTTCGCACAGCGAGTCAAGCTGGTTTCTAGGCAAGAGTTTAATTTCAGCAATGGAACAGGCAAAAGATCATTTCATATGGCAACCTTCTGTAGGCAGCGGGCAGACACCACCGCATTTTTTAGGACACCACATAGCCTCCCTCCAATCAACCTGATTATTGGCCAGCAAACATAATGAACAACGACACTTGAAGTGATAAGTTTCTTCAAGCAACCGTTGTCTCCTTCCGCGCGGAAGAGTCGTGTCGACGTAGGCTGTTAGAATCTTAAGAAAAGCTGAATGCCAAACTTGAGTAAGAAGGATAGAACGACATACCTCCTCGTCAGGGCCAATGTTTCTGAGAGCGATCACTTGCATTAGAGGTTCTTGGTCCTTTCTCGAGTCACCACCAGAGCGGGGAAAGACGACAACAGCATTGGGATCACATGAGTGGTTGATCAAAGCAACCAGAGGCGATACACATGCACCAAGTGGTGCCAACGCGGGTGTAGACATGGTGAATGTGTTGGTCGTGAACTAACATAAGTGTCAGTGAAAGAGATGCTTGGATTTCGACAAAGAGACTCACTCGAGATACCAGATCGACGAGGTCAGCAGCGCTATGCATGCCATACTCCGAGAGGTCTTGCGGAGAAGTGAGCCCAAGAAATCGCACGATGGCATGGGCAAGATGGGTGTGCATTTGTGAGTCTTGGGCATTTGGGTCTTTCGTCAGCGACGTGCGATCTATGTGTGGGCCCTCGTTGAATGAAAATTCCCGGTCGGGGAGAAACCACTTACGAGATTGCAAACCGTCGATTTCCCTGGACTAAGCCATGTCATCAGCTTTGATACGTTGGGAACTCGACGATTCAAACGCACCCAAACACTATCACGACCTAGTTTCTGCTTTCGCCACAGAATCCTTCCAAGACAACGAATGGCATCACCTGGGATAGTGGGAGATCCCGAAGTCTCAGATGTCGATGAACCCCAGCGCTGCAAAGCTACGCATTCATATCTATGGAATACCCAATCTGCATTCTGGCATTTCTGAAAACTTACAATCAGATATGACTCTGGGAAGACCAAACGGCACTTACCGAATCGCAGTAAAATAGAAGTTTACAGCCCGTACATCGTCGTAACGCGTTAACCCCCAAACCAAAACAGTTCGAGCAGTATTCTTCGAGGTGATCGTTGGATAACGCAGCGACATGCGGTTTTACGGATATTAAGACATCGCCTGCGCTTGTTTGCATCCATAAGCAGTCGACGAGATGATGATGAGAAACCGCTTACCAGGGTTCCTATGAGTTTTACTGTAGATACCTCTTCCGGAGCCTTCATGCGCCCTCACATCTAATACCGACGGAAGAGACAAGTAGAGACCATCAACATCCAGTGGAACTGGGCCATTTGTGGGAGTTGGTACCGTGTCTTCAGTCAATGGTCGAGCTTCAATCGACGTGTCGGCTTTCTGAGATGTCGAAGCAGCATCGCCAAAATTTGGAACATGAGGTTGTGGAACACTTGTCGGCACATACGACGCTGTTTCTCTAGCTTTTCGGACCTGCTTAAGTTTTACAAATTCCGACATAGTCAAAAATATAGATCCAGGTCAAAGTCAACGCAGGAGAGTTACAATGATGAGACTCGTAAGTCCGTCAAGTCCGTTTATGTGTACCAAGGAGTTAAGAGTGGGGTCCGGCAATGCCTGCGAAAAAAATGTAACAGGAAATGTGGCAAGGACCAAAATAGACCGGTCGGCTGATCTAGTCAGCCGATAAGCCCGAGTGTGTTATCAGTAAGTATGCAATCGCAAACTCAAAGAGTCGCGTCCACGGACATTGGCTGGGTGCTTATTGAGTAGATAGAATCTCTATTGCGGCGATTAGCTACGGTACTAAAGGACCATTAACTTATTATAGATGAATTGTATATAAACTATGCCAACCGCTGTGAAAAAGTTAAAAATTGATGATCAATCGCGACTCCGAGCGCGTTTTTTCAATCTTCTCTCATGTCTGCATCTTCCCTGTCCTCTACCTCCTCCCAATCGCCGCCTACCGAGATGGACACGTCCTGTTCTGCTTGAATAGGCTGACTCTCTGGAAAGCAAGCAGCTGAAAACTCTGCGGGAAGGCGCTTGACAATTTTGATGAGCTCTTGAAGTAATCCAGGCTTATTCATCTTGTTGATCTCACCCTTAGGTGGAATTTTGCTGTCATGTCGTCTATGCCAGGCAATTTGCAAACGAATATCGCTGACTTTGAGGGTTTTTCCGCCTGCTTTGATGCCTTTAGTGAGTGTTTCAATGTCTAACTCGAGTTGGAGTGCATCAAGAACAGCAATCCTCGCATCAGCTTGAGCTTTCCTTCCAACATCCTTTGTGCGTTTTCGTTCCACCTCCTCCCTATCATGGGAGACCTCTTCCTGTCTGCTTTTTCTTGACATACCAGCTGCATCTTGCTTACGAGATTCTGACCGCAGGAACGCTTGATCTGCCGTGGTGTTAAAGGTGTGTTCCACGAAGCTTGCCGTGTTATTTTTCCGATACATCATACGGGCGTTCAGCTTGGGTAGTGTGATATTTGGTGCGTGATGAAGACTCTGTCGAGTTGTTCCCAGTGCACCCTCGTTGACGTCGTTTGTAGTGTCGATCCAGATACGATCCTTTTCATTGCGCGATAATTCCGCCTTCAGCAAATTCGGATGTGAAGCGGTACCACGTCTCCAGTGACCCCTTTAAAAATGCTACAAGGCACTCTTTTAGGTACGGAAGTGAGTGTTTCAAGCAATGGATTGCGTAAACGGCTTCAGGCCGTTCCCATATCTGACCGTCAAGTGCGCCGGTCGTATAGGACGCATCATCCGAAAGTAGCAGATCTGGTGAGTTGATAAGCTTCGTAATGTGTTCTTTGACCTGACCATGGAGTGGACCAGCATCTAGGGCATTCATCCGTCGCTCTCCGGATCCGCGAACTTGCCGCATGTATGGATTGCTGACTGCCTGGGAATAAAGTGAGAGGACACAGAGCTCTGTGAGTGTCGGCACATCCTTCAAGGCTTTAAAAACATTGCTTTCCATGTGGTTAAAATTCCGGTTCTCCTTTTTATCGCGCACAAGGAGCAAGAACTCGAGGTAAAGAGGCAAATGAACCAAGAGAGCCGATGCAGCATCACAGTGTGATTGAAATCGGATGCTGCTAGTATTGGGAAATTGGATTCGGTACCCAATGTGATCCTCGAAAAAGAAACGGTAGGTGTCTTGCTGTCCTTTCTTTTGATCTTTGTGATTGAATATCGCTCCAGCCAGACTAGTAAGCTTGACGGCGCCACCTTCAGAGATCTCTTGCGCACGTTCAGTTGCCAAGGATGGTCCTAATGCTGTCGCTGCTGCATTGTCACGATTCATGAGCTTTACCGGGCCCAGAGTGTCTGCGTCCTTCCAGAATTGTGCCATAGCTTTGGCGCCACCTTTGACGGAGTTCATTTCTTTGTGCATGCAACAGCCGGACCACACAAAAAGTTGCGCCTGTCGACGCTCATCTTCCGAAAGCTGATTCCATGCCTCTTCGCCAAACCGGGTGCATAACTGTTTGTTCGCCTCAGCATCTCGTTGATACTTTTCTTCTTCACTGAGTGCGTCCCATGCAGTAATTCCACCCACATCCTCAATTTTTTGGTGACTAGCTTCGAGGATTATTGGCATGAGGTTATTCAGAGGTACCGCTTCCATGTACCGGCGTCCATGAATTTGTTTTGTACTGATGACCTTCCATTGTAGCATAAGCTTCGACAAACGCTTCTGGTCTTCTGCGTGATCAGAACCTAAACCCATAACATAGGTTGGGAATGTGATCACATCCACTGGAGCTCTCTCCCCAAGACGGCTTTTATTGAAAGTTTTGTATATTTCCTGGACTTGCTGCTGCAGCCCGTGGAGTTGCGTGTTACTTGTATGGTTTGGTGCTGACCCGATGCCCATAAAGCGTGTCGTGAACTCATTCCCAGATGAATGGTTTCCTCCGTATGCAGGGACTCTTAGAGTAACATGACGCGACTCATAGTTTCTGTGTCGAATTGTTGTTCCATCCGAGCTGAGTGTGATTCCTTGGTTGTGTTTTAAGTCAGTTTTACTGTCATATTTTGGATTATGCTCACCTTTTGTCGCATCGACTTCATAGACCATTTGAATTTGGGCAGCCACTCCCCCTTCCTTCATAATTCGGCCAACTGTCCGTGCAGATACATAATCCATGACATCAACTCCAAACCCATTCGCTACGGTCTTGATTACTCGGGCTGTCTTCTCTTCAGGTATATTCATTGCTCCCAGTTCCCGGATCATGATGCGACATGTATTCTTGATAACTCCTTTCTCTTTGATATAGAATTCACCTGGAAGCTTATGCGCCTGCTCCTTGGCCTTCTTGACTCGATTTTCTTTCTGCTTTAATGCTCGAAAGCCGCGGAGACGTAGATTTTGCTCAACACGCTCATTTTCCTTCCGGAGAATATCTCGGGAATGCTTTGCGCGTCTGGCCTCTTTTGTTTTGTTCCGAAATTTACGCTCAAATGTATCTGCCCTTTTCTTCTCGGTTTGAACCTTTGCTTCTAGTTGCTGGTTCTCCTTGTTAGCTACTGTGTTTGATGTCGGAATAGGATTTCTATGTTGTCTAGTCTGGCGTATGTGATTCTGATGATGGATTCCTGCCAGATTATTCAAGGCTTGAGCCCTTTGAAGTGATGTACGGTGCGCAGGCATGCCAAGGTTGAAGCTGGGGTGGTGGTGTAGTCAAAAAAAATGCATTTTTACGTGCTTCAAACCCGTAAATTAGGGAGACAGGGGAACACGTTGACGCGTCGCGGTCGCAACAATGCTTTAATTGACCCTTACTTACTGCTTTTGGAAGTCAAAAAACAGTTTTTTCGGGGTGCCTCCATGCTGTCTTCCATGGACACTTGTGCAAAATTCTGAATAGGCCGTTTCAACAGCTTTTCAAGTTTAAAAAAAGTCTCCGGGACAGAATTTTCTCAAAGAATCTCTATTACTGTTAACTCATGCATTTTTGCCACTTTAATGACAATATCTGGGGATTGGGACAAAGAGAAAAAAATCCACCCCGGAGAATCTTTTTAGATTGCCATTGCAATTGCTTTCTTCCGTATAAACTGGTCTCTATCTGTTGAAGTGATGGTGCGACGGAAGCTTGCCATTCTTTTGGTGGTGAGTCGGAGTTTGAATTACCGATGAGTTGCTGGTCCCCATTAAGAGTGGGCGAGGACGATTGGCGGTTGATTGGCGGCGAGGCCGAGTGTATTCCCACGATCACCATTGTAACTCTGGCAGACTCTGGCTCGCTCCTTCGACAATCAAACCCACAGCATTATTTACTGCCGTGACCATCATATGTTTCTATGGCATCTCTCAACCACAAAGGGCTTGGAGATCGCATTAATTCCATGTGATGTGGTATGCATCTGGACCACGGTGTCATTTTTCCATCCATGCCAACTTAAAGCAACTTAAAAGCACTTCGACACACTCCGTTTCCTTACTTGGGTTCCCTTGGGCAGTGCTTTCGATTTGCATCGATGAATGCTCATCTCAAGCATTATGGCATCATCATGTGTCAGGCTGTGTCAGGACGTTGTATGCGCGAAGCGAGAATATCTGATGAAGATGGCTTGCATCATTCTGGACCTGATGCAATTAAAAGGCAGCCATGAAAGTCAGTTAGAGCATCTTGGTTATCCCCAAACTACATCCACCATGCCTTTCGTTGCTGGAATCTCTTTCTCAAGTCTTGTCCCCGGTTCATCAATCCAGGTTGAACTCCTTTCTCCTGAAGACGAGAAATATACCCATACTTTCAACGAGAAGATCGTTGACGATCTCACAACCTCTTTCAAAAACATTCTTGCCGCGTTCAAGGAGAAACCCGCGCAGATTGCTGTATCACTTCCTATCTACTTCACTGAAACAGAACAGGATGCCGTGTATTCTGCAGCCAGGGCTGCGGGTGTCGTCATCAACCAGAAGATGGACCATGGCCAGACTATCCTCCGATCGCTTGTGAAGGAGGACTATCCTGCACAAAATGAACTCGTTATCGACATCGGACCCGCAGGTGCGGCAGCGCGTCTTGTCTCGACGGAGGTCGACGAATCCATACGCATGTCCGATGTGGCCAAAGAAATCATCGTTAGCAAAGTGGATACTGATCCTTCTACACTCATTGCCCAACTTGTCGAACCGGCACTCGCTTCGCTGAAGGCGATACCTACTGTATCAGGCGATGACCTCAAGCGCATCATCGTAATCGACTCTCTACCCAACGTCGTTCCCTTCTTGGTAGATATCCTGCAAACCAAGTTCACAGGATCCTCAGCCGAGGTTCTGGTCAAGTCTAAGATCGCTCTCGCTGCGGCTTCCATAGCGTTATACTACTACCGTGACTCTATCGCCCCGAAATATGTGTTCAACGTTGCTCCTCTCCGAGTTGGAATTGCGAAATCGGATGGATATGTTCTCACCTTACTTCCCCGAGGCCAGACACTCCCTAACACCAAATCCGCCGTTCTTACGACGTCCAAAGATAATCAAACCAAAGTCACCGTCAAAATCGTTGTTGGAGCATCACGCAAGGTCAGCGCCAACACTGTGATCGCTGAGCTAGTTTTGGATGGCCTTGCCCCTCGGCCAAAAGGTGTCCCTCATATCAGGATAAACTTGAACGTTGAGCAGATGGGCAAGACTCTGATCGTTGTCGAAGATGTTGTGGAAAATGGTCCATCGATAGTCACCAAGACAGTCGAACTCAAAGATATCACGGGTGATACTATGACCCCTGATGACGTAGAAGTTATGGCGAAAACATTGGATACGCTTGAAGACAGTGACAAGGCGGAGGAGGCAGAAGCACGTTGGGTCGGGGAGGAAGTACAGGGTGATCTGCCCGAGTAAAGTTATATTTTTCAATCGTGAGGTTTGATCTTGTGCTTCGATTTGCTGTGACGCTCACCCTCCTCTTCAGACATCGATTCGGCATCGGTACTCATTACATTCAGTTCGGGGGTCAAGGGAATCAAAGATTTTTCTCAAATTGGACTGGTTATACAGCAGGTTAACGACACGAATGTTTCCATGGTATTTTTATATCTCTGTTCAATATCATCGAAAATGATAACATATAGTGCGGGTAAATGATAAATGAGTCCAGGAGATCTGTCATTGTGCACTGACTGTCCAATCTCTGTTACCCATTCGGCTATCAACTCTGGATGCTTGCTTGGTTGGACACCGAAAAAGGCCTTATCGCGGTCACGCGGTTAGGGTCATTCATGTGTCAATGGTTTTCCAGATCGAACCCTTAGAGGAATGTTGGATAGATAATGTGGCTTTTATCAGGCTTGGCCTGGAATCAAGCAGGGTGAGATGGGCTTTGATCGGTTATATGTTAACGCCTGTCGCTTTTGTTCTCGAAGAGTCGAAATTATTCCGGCGCCGCTATTAACTCTGTTGTCAGGAACATTTTGGGAACATTTCGTCAAATCTTGTAACCTCCGTAGCCGTCAGCGTTCACTGAGATGAACTTCCCTGCTTTGCATTCTTGCCACTGCCACCCATGGACCTCTTCGACGACGAGAGTACCTCCACTGTGAGGGAGATGTAAGTCTAATCCGAGCTAGCTATGATATGTCGAGTTCTAGTGTTATCTGACGCAGACATTGCACAGCTTAGTCCATAACTATCTTCACATGTTCGCTATCTGTTAGTGACGACTCGTTTCGTTTTCGTTCTGCGTCTGATTCGCCGTCCTGATTGGCGCTCATGCCAGCTTGCCTCTACTATGATCACCTTCTGACATCCGGTAAGCCTCATTCCATAATGTTGACAAAGCGCTCATCAGCTTCAGATAGGTCAGGAAATCGACTTCCTTTGGCGAAGACGCAAAAGTCAAAGTTCATACTGGTTTTTTCTCAATCGATACTTCGCGTTCTTGGGGAATCTAGCTGTTTCTATTTTAGGCTTTTCAGATCTGTCCCCACAAGTGCGTACTATTCTTAGCCCATATATTTACACTCGAGTGCTCAGGCTTTCGACAGAGGTCAATGAAAGAGCCATTCTTCTCTGTTTTGGTTGCTGAACTTGACGAACGTGCCTCAGCTGCAAGCGATATAGTCTCTTTCGTCAGCTGTTGTTGATCGTCAACCAAGTTCTGGTGTGCGGTTAGTCCTCATGATGTTTTATAATGAGCCACAAACCTGAGCGTTTCGGTATCTTAGTCCTCCTGACATTGCGAATATACGCGCTATACGGATGCTCTCCGCGAATCTTAGCGTACATGGTAGGGAGCGGGGCAATACTGGTGACAATATCATGCGTCCGTCATAAATTTGTGCTTTTCGTGTTGTTTTTGTTAACGTTGCCTCCTCAATTTAAGTGGGCATTATTCGCCCAAAAGAGTGCACCATCAGAAAGAGGGAGTGGTTGTCATGTCGGACTTTCTAACGGAACGTGCGTCCATCTAAAATCATACCACCGTAACATTCTTTACTGATCAGTGCTCCGTCTTTTCTAGCGCGATCCGTAAGTCTTTCACAAGGCTTTGTTCTTTCATGATTAATCACCTTACGGGAACAAGGTTTGGCGGGGGCATGGGAGGCACTGTTCGTCTATGATTCAATCATCTTCAGCTTGACCCTGTTCAAGACCTGGAAGGCTCGAAGAGACCATGCCATTACAGGCATTGAAATACCTCTGATCTCGATGATCTTGAGGGATGGTGCGTAACCATCGCATTCCTTGCGACCCCGCAGCTCAATATCTAATCAACTACTAGGCGCCATCTACTTTGCGTACGTTTGTTTTTCTAGTGTCCAAGCGTCTTATTTGATCCTGAATGCTGTCCCTCCCAAAAGCGTGATGGCGCTCAGTAATTTCGCGAACATTCTAACGTTCTATGTGAGTACCCTGGCTTATACAATATATTCATTCTGACAATACTTTAGTTCTGTGGGGTGTGCATCTCGTATTCCAAACATTTCGACTTGACTAACTCGCCGAACGACAGCCTTTTCTCAGGGGAAGTTTATCGACTTTCGCAAGCAGGTTGATGCACACTACTCATATTGGCTGGGCTTCGTTGACTCGATCTTTTTTGTCCATTCAAGCATATCCGTTACAATGATGTCGCGTCTCATGCTTAACCTCCACCAAACCGCGGATGTCGGGCTGTTCAGCACACAAGCAACCAGCACTCACGTCGATTACACATCACACTATGATACATCCGGTGTCATGGAAAACAGTGGGACAGCGTCCCATGACCTTGAATCCACCCAACCTGGCAATCGAAAGTCGCTCTGAGGTCATCTAATCCCTGAGGAGCGTCAACTCGGCACATTGGCAGCACCATGACGCCGGCAATCTGAAGTCAAAAAACCTCCTGCTATGTCCGTCAAATGTAGAAATGTATCCATCTGTTTCGTCAGTTAATCGTTGTCAGGTAATTTCCAAATGGGCCCTTTGCTATCGTATTGTCGTTCTATGTATCAATAACATACCAGCGTATCAGGTATGCAATCATACCAACTAGTACCTTCTGGGTTTTGCCATAACATTGAGAGACATTTACTCGAGGATCATCGTCTCCAGGAAGTGGTCTGCGAGAGATTCCAGATTATTTTTCCACTTCTTCTGATTGTTTTTCGTTCTCGGCTGAGCGGAAGTTCACAAAGTCATAGGCACGCCAAGGTTTCAATCCGGGAGCGAACAGTTCGTCGATGCGTTCCAGAGGCACCTGTTTCGTTTCGGGAAGGAGAAGCTATAATTGAATGTTCATTCTAAACTGACAATGTCATTGGGAGCAAATTGACATACGAAGACATAGAACGTCGACAGAACCATGAGGGTCGCGAAGAACAGATAGACGCCATATCCCATGGCTGCGAACATCTGTGGAGTAAATCTAGCGATGAGGAACCTATATGAACGTTCAAGGGTAGGATATATATATGAAGGATGACAAGACAAATATACAGGATGAAAACGACTTACCCAAACAGCCAATTTGATGCAGCAATGCAAGCTTGAGTAAAAGTCCGTACATGCTGAGGAAACATTTCGGCTCCAACGACCCAAGGTGTTCCATTCCAGGTAGGCGAATAGAAAACTGTCCAGAGATAGAAAAAGACAACTTGAAGACGCGTCAGAGCTTCCTTTCCATGGTAGATGTATATCCACTAACTGGCACTGATTCCTCCAGAGTCCAACTTGGCTTTGGGATGTTCTGCTGGTTTTGCAAGAGCTATGTAAGCACCGATGTAAAACATGGAGATTGCGCCTCCAATTGATCCTCCAATGAGTAGAGAGCGACGACCCCAGGTATCGACAAGATATAATAACCAGACGATGGCTCCCGCCATTTTGACTTAAAGAAATCTTCGGTGAGTTGGGCGCTAACAACAGGTAGCATATACTCACTGAGACCAAATATTCCTGTCGTCAAGAGGCCTGTCGTACTTCCGGTGAGTCCAATCGACTTGAACACTGTGGGTCTACGAAAGAAGACTTATAAGCATATGAAGCTTCCACCTCACATCTACGCACGAGTAATAATTTATGGCATTGATTCCAGTACCATTTTGCCATGCAAACAAGCTGCAGCCAACAAGTAATCTCTTCATCAGGGAGCGACTACGAAAGACACTCCTCGGAGGACCTCAGAAGTCACCCCCTGCGAGAGTTCGTTCCCGTCCTATGGCTTTCGTTATGTTCGCATACTCTTCGTCAACATAGGGGTCGCCACCAGGAAGGTGACGAAGGTAACAAAGGTTGGCATATGCTTCGGGATGTCGATCGCGAGAGACTAGCCACCGAGGAGATTCAACCAAGAAGGGACTTCCAAGCAAGAGGATACCGCCGGGCTAAAATGTAAGAATCAGTATAGTCGTTCATAAGAAGAGAGGGAGAAATACAATGAGTTGCACAGCAAAGGCAATCAACCATTGGCTATGTCCAGGCTTAAGGTTTCGAGTGACCCCATAATTGATCCAGAAACCTGCAGATACGAGGCTAAGACCATGACTTCACTCAGGTCACAATTTACTCACCTACGACGCCACCGACTTGCCAAAAAAACTCGTAGATTCCAACCAGTCGGCCTCGGATGGCTGGAGGGGCGATTTCAGCGACGTAAATGGGCTGAAATCTCAACTGATCAGATATGGAGAACCCATGATGAGATCACCGTACCGCTAAATTTGAAGCAACGCCGATCCCAAGTCCAACAATAATCCTTCCTGCATAAAGAATACCGAGCCCTGTCTTCGAACTTCCAAGAGAATTTTAGATCAAGCAGGTCTCGGAAACTGAATTCATCCAAGGCAACGCACGATGCAACACACTGGAGGATGGCTCCTAGGCAAAAGACAAGCGAGCTTGCCATTAAGCCTTGTTTTCGACCCCAGTAAAATCCAATGGGATAACCAATTATTGCCCCAAAAAAGGACCTGGGATTCTTCAAGTCAATAATTAACTGTCAGTGCGACGCATTCGGGTTTCACTTGCCCAGCTTGATACACGGATACGATGTTTGCGGAAAGGAAATTGAGCTCTGCAATTGGTTTTGAACTTAGACCGAACTCATCCTTGAAGCTGCTCAAGGAAATTGAAGTGCCAATAAAGGCCGAATCGTATCTATAACTAGGTGTGGGTGTTTGGGGTGTGTGACGTGAAATAGGGACGCACCCAATCATCACGGCAGCAAAAGTAGAAATAATGGCTGCTAAATAGACGCGCCAGTTGTAGATTTCTGGGGGCGGATTCCTTATGCCATCGGAGTGAGATTTACCCATTTCAGAGAGTAGTTGTCGTAAAGACAAGAGGAGGTGAGGATGCTGTGAGATTTTTGCTTCGCTCGCTATCCCGATTCACGGTGACCGAGTATCCTATTTTTAGGACCTGACCCCATGTCGCCTTTCGAGACCTCCTGACCAGTCCGGGCCTTTCCCCACGAATCAAGACGAATCAATTCGCACCTCTAGCCGACGATTACCGCTTCTCAGGCCCCATCTAGTTTGTCAGCTAGACTTGACTCCTGATGACCCTAAATTCGACAAACACTTTGATTATGTCGGAACTTATGACTATTCAAAATGACTCTGTAGCCCTATCAACTTCGACGTCGTTTGGAAGGATGTCGTTCATGTTTTCACACAGCTGTCGAGCTGATTCTTCTGACTTGGGATCGAAAACAGTGTGATCGCTACCAGCTTGGAGCGTAGGAGTGGCGGTAAACCACATTCTTTGCTGAGCAAGCCCTTGTTCTATTGTTGCCTAGGAAAAAGTATTCAGAGAATCGAATTGGTGAACGGAGTCGAACAATCAACTTGAACACCGTCAATTGTAAACCAGGCTTCAAGTTTGGCCATTTGTAGCAACGGGGTGACGCGAGGCTTGTACTGATTTGGAGATTGAGATTTGAGAGAGAGAGAGAGAGAGATCGAGAATATTAGCTCTCGCTCAAACAAACAAAAACTAATGGACAACGCCAGTTCACCGTCATTTCCAGAAAAATGCGTTGGTTAGGGATGGGGAGCTGAGCAGACCCTTGTGGTATCTTATATGGTACTTGGAGAACAGCGGAAACTGTAGTATACACCATATGTTCTTCGATGGTGGCAGGGGGTGTCGACGCTGAAGCGATGTCAAAAACTGCTTCAGCTATGATGCGAATACTCACGGATTGCACCTACAACCATGAGCAAAATAGCGGAGTCCGACATTTTCAAGTATCGGTCCACATCCGTCGGATCTCTAAGATGTATCAAGCCTCCTTGACGACATAGAGCAGGAAACGACAGATATATGCCTTCAATCTCCTTGTCGTCACGATTGATTAGGAAAACCGGACTAAGCCCAAGCAGGGACAGAGCATAAATAGCGGATCGAGTCGTAGCCCCACCTCCAATCACGAGTCCTGCACCTCTGACAGAGGGATAATATGAGCCCTCAGTAGGAATTTCGAGAGCTGGAAACTGAAGACGTAATGCACGGAGCAGGGTATTGCGCACGCCGAGGACTTGATGCATGTCAATTGTTGGGATCATTGGAAAAGCGAGCGAAACTGACTGTCCGTGTTCTGCCCAACGAGTTTGAAGCCAGATGGTGTTGGGACTTTTACAATGGTATTGCAGGCTCCGGTGCTTTCACACTCTGCTGAGATCTCATCCAAGTGGGAAAGCATCGCTTGCTTTAGTGGCATAGTCACTCTGCACTAAAATGAGGTGCATCGAAGATCCCATTTGAGGAATGACTGACGCAGCGCCACCGCATTCATCTTGAATCAGAGTCTTGAGTAATCCGTTGGTGATTTGACTGCTCGACCACAGCTCATATGTATTCGGAGCACCTTCATCCCAAGTCTCGAAGAAGTAGTTATGGAATGTAGGAGCCGCCGAATGTGCGATGGGAAATCCAAATAGGTAGAATTTTCTACCAGAAGGCGGCATCTTGCTTTGGGCGACAAGTTGATCTGGAATCCTGGAATCAGAGGTCGTTCTCGATTCTGAAATCTCGGGCTTTCCACAGGCTTACAATCAGCAGAGCTTCGCTAACAAGACCAGTGATGTATCTCTCCTTGAGAGAGTAAGCCCAAGAATGTGGGGATCGGCTAGAAATCATTACCTTGATGACGGCCCGGTCAAAAATAAACACGCGGACATATTATTTCGCTTGGCATGTGGGATTTCATTCGATTTGTCCACATTCTTTACAACCAAAGTAAGACAACAGGGAGTTGGTTTACTTGGAAACATTCTCGAGCTGTTTCATGCGCGCTGCAGCACCTTCCTCTGGAGTAGCAAGAACAAAGTTTTGCTTTAAGTACGCGTGTGGTTTGTCTGTCTTGAACCCTCGTGACCTAGATATCGAAGTATCGTCCACGAGTTCCGGTGCCTTGATGGATTGCATCAAACGCTGAATGCAAGGGATATTGAAGGATACTTACGACGATCAGAGATGATTTTACTCCAAATACCGCGTCCGAAGCAAGATACGGGTCTCCTTTGAAGTATATCGCAGTGGTCAAAGTCTCAAACCCCGGTGCCTTTGTAACCATGAACAATGCATGAGTCGCAGATCTTTGACTCCGGTACGCGGCTTACCTCTATGTGGATGTGGAGATGAGCCGGCCGGAATACATGCCTTCCAAGTAGTGCAACCATTCGTCCAACGGGACCGTCGTTAGGAATGGGGTAGGATACGGGTCTGAACAACGATGCCTTGAGCCTTTACAACACTGGCGAAAATAACTACGACCCACACAACTGCACGGAATGCATATGACCCATCCGCTGCTGTCCGAAGCCTGCCCCTACAATCAGGTTTTTCGCGAGAGGTATACTGGTGGCTCGATTATTAGATGGGTGTTGTAATCACAACATACGTACGACGCACCTGGGTATCATATAAGCCATGCCCATCGGTTTCCCAAGTATCGATGATGGCATTGGGAACGGGTCGTCCTTGAACGTCTGTTACAAGCCCTTCAAGAAACAGGTAATCTCCCTTTCCTTCAGAGGCAATCGAATCCCCATTTTCCACTGTGTAGCAAGGAATTGAGTAAACCTATCTCTCTGTAGGTGTCCAGTACCTTACCGTCCTGTGCATCCTCAGTGAAGAATGGTCCAAGTACCGTTGATTCTGTTGCTCCCGGGGGTTTCGCATTGTTAATTGAATCCACCAGAGTAGAAACACCGAGGGTGTCCGAGAGCAAGATAAACTCTGTTTTACGATGTTCCGAACGTAGTCGAACGCACTTTTATTTCTTGAACCTACCTTGACGAATGTCCGAACACTTCTGCCCTGTCTCCGTGAGGAAGTTGATGGCCGTCCTGTGACATGATGCTGAGTCAATAACTAACGCATGGAACGTCGACTGGAGATGCCTACATCCATTCCTCGGTCGTAAGGGAGGTTTCTCTCACAAAATCGTGCATGTGGTTTACCTGCAGGAGTCATTCTCAGCTAGCCAGGATACCTACGCTGAGCTTGGCTTACAAGGCTTCCAAAGATAAATTTCATTCTTTCATCCGGACCTACAATGAAAGATAAGCTCCGTGGAAGGTACCGCGACAAGAAACACAGCGATTCTGACAGTTCGAGTTGATTGCATGGACATTGGCAGTGATCGATGCTGCGGTCATATCCATAATCTGAGGCAGCTTGGAGAGATCGATACCATGATGCTTCGCTTCTTCGTTCGCCTTGAGCAATGATTCCATCTGTAAAATGAGCTCCTCAATGAACTTGGTGGAATATGGTGCGAGAGATGGATGTAAGTCAGTTATGGAAGCCTTGGAATAACCAAACCCATGTGACTCTTTATGAATCAGCTTCTGGTTAAACTCTGATGCGTGGGTGGACGTGAGATCCAGTTCTTGCATTGAGAAATATGGTCTAAGCCGTAGATAGTAATTTTTGTGACAGAGAACCACAGATACCATAAATGTCGAAGAGTTCAGCAAGTGTACAAAAGATGCGTGAGCTGGGGTCAAAACCTCGGCGACATTCGGAGAGGCTTGAGTCTCTTCATACACAAGACAATACCCATGATCGTGAACTGCAGCTTGAGTTCTACACCATACCTATAAAATGAGATTGATCAGAACTTTGTATTTGGATTGACGACGTATGTAGAAAAGAAAGATCAGGTGTATGTTTATCGTCATCCACGCTTCCATGAAGCACATTAGACAATGTAGATAATTATATAGCATCATGAATATTTCGAATCGCCATGAACAAGTAAAATATACGGGTTCTGCATTCGAAAAAATTGGGCTCACTCACATCATGAAGACAACACAGAGCCCAGGGAAACCATTTAGGAGTTGATGTCAAAGCTCCTCAGAGAGAATCTAGTTGAAAGTCGAACTGATTCAAAGAGAATGGAGGGGAAGCTCAAAGGATTTATGGAAGAATGAAGCGGCGAGGGCAGAAGATGGCAGAGCAGGAAAATAGAAGATGTGTGTCCCTGTTTGCTTGTGGATGATTGGCAACGACCTCTCGGATCCCTCCCCGGTCAACCTGAATGTTTGAGAGGGCATGCATAATGTCGTCTCATGTACTCATGAATATCTTTTCGACCTCGGAACTCAGAATACAACTTTACATGTAATTTTGCACAAAGTGAAAGATTATCAGAACGAGAACAATTTCGCCAGGAATCCTTGAGATTTTGGTCTCCCGATCGCGTCTGTCTCGTCATCGTAGAATACTTTTACACTTCCGTTCCTAGCCTCGATAAACAATTCATCACCCTCCCACTCCGCACCGACGTCCCACTCAGACGGATTGAAGTGACCCAAGAAGCTACGTTGTATACGATCTATCTCGGAGAAAGGCGTGAGATCTCCTTGAACGACGTCTGAGAAATGCGTGCTGCCGTTCCATGTCTTGATGCGAATGGGTCCTCGGAATGAACGTGGGAGTTGGACGTGGATGGAGCCGTTCGACGCAAACGATGATAGTCTAACAGGAAGGCGCGCATTTCCAACTGCACACGCTGTGTCGTGCTGTCATTCATTCATGAGTCATATTTTATCAGATCTGAAAAGGGGCGATGCAAACTCACCAGACGTGTTCTGACACTTCCATTGCTAGATTGTGTATGTATGAGAAGGTATTTTCCAGCCTGTTTAATTGAGGAGCGGTTGCTCGTTGCTAGGTATACATCGACATCCACGGATCCGTTCATGGACTGAAGGAATAGATTCCTCCGCGTTGCCTCGGTCTCACTAGGAGCTAGAGGAGGTAGGAATGTTGCAGGGATTAATAGACTAGGGTCGATCAGCCAGGATCCCTTTACACTGCCATTGAGGCGCGAGAAGCCAACGAAGTTTGCAGGCTTCATCGGTGGAGACGGCAGCGGCTGCTGCTGCACGAAATAAGGACTTGAGGTCGACGGCGTAACAACTGGGCTAATTGTATATGAAGGTGGTGGATCATCCTGATATCACATTGGCATGGCTTCATGACAGTCAAAGCCCTCGCTCATGCATACCTCAGATACCGGCGCTGGCTGCGGCATTGCACCAACGGCAGACTTGGAATCCCGTGCCTTCAATTCTTCATTTTCCTGGGGAAGTATCATGTCGAGCGAGTTGCAGGTTGGGAAGCAAGAAAGTAATGGGTTCCAATGGGCACCCCAGAGAGAGAGGATCAAGTGGTCCGCACTGAAAGTCCGTTTTATACTGACTGCTAAGTAAGAGTGGCGTGCGCAGTCAAGGGCAAGCTGCGGACACAAGGTCCAAACAAAGTCCACCAAATGCAGAAACAAGCTGCATTTTAGGATAAGCGATGCCTCAAGAGAAATGTCAGAAGCATGTAGTTGCTGAAATTCATGAGCACAGCAGAGTTTGAGCAGAATGGCACAGGGTTTTGCGAAGCACAGCTAGTGCTTTTGTACCTGAACTCGATCCCGGCTGTGCCACGCGCCGGAGGCGGTAGTACTGCCAAGAAAGAAATCCGATAATACCCCTCATACTCTCAACCAATGTTTAGGGCGCCACTGAAGGCTGCACAACAAAGACTGGCGAAACCACAAGGAGAAACCAAGATGCCTCCGCGGAACGGTGGAACGAGTTGCAACGAGAAAGAATGGACAACAGATTGCGGCGCAGTCATGTCGTATTCGTCCGCAATTCGTCATTGTATTTGAGCATAAAATATGTAACTCCTTCTCCACCCGAAAGGATGAAAGTAGGATCCTCAGTAGAATGAAGACATACGTGTTGAAATCATCTATGCGTTCAATAACTGATACCCTGATCCATCCTTTCGCAACAGCGCTTCAATCAACTTCATACCTTCCATAACTTTCTCTTCCTCGAGCCGCTGCCCAACTACCTGAACGCCTACTGGAAGCCCATGCATGTCCTCAGAGTTGTAGTATTGATAGGCACCTGCCTCGATCGCATTGCGGGGCTTGAAGCCTTGTAAATGGTCTAGAGCATTATCGACATGTGTAATCGGTAAAACACCCGCAGCATAGTCAAGCTAAGGTAAGGACATGGTCGCGCCTTAGCTATCTCAGTTCATGAGAAAGAAAAAAAGTCACCTACCACATTGAATAAAAACGTGTACCCACACGCGGCAAAGCTATTCTTCATCCCACCATGAGGCACCGCAGGAAGCGCATTCGGAACCGTCAAGAGAAAATCCAGTTTCTCCTCCTGCCAAAATTCGAACCATTGATTCTTGTAGGCCTCACGTTGAGCCACGAGGGGCCAAAACTCAGTTATACGCTTCTCGTGCCACCCGTCGAGAAGGCCAGCATATACTTCGTCGCGTTTGACATAGCGAACATACATAGTGTAGAGTTTGCGAACAAACGAGGGAAGGCGGAACATGCGCATCGCTTCAACCATTCCGGCATCATTGTATTCGAAGAAGCGTATTGGCGCTGTCGCAGTCTTCCCAGCATCGGCGAGGATGAGCCGCGAGCCAATCTTGAGGCCGTCATATGGGCTTGGTGGATTGCTGAACGAAGATGGATCAGCATGTATCTGGTAAGACTGTTGCGGGTTTCGCGTTACACTTCGACAACCTCATGACCATGTTGCTGTAATATGTTGGCGACGATCGTGAGTGCACGTTTGCACGCTGGAGATGGTAGAACTACACCTAAAATCACAAATGCACGAGTCAAATTGTAGCCATCCATGAATAATTATGTCAAACTGACCATCGTCCCAAAGGATGCCAAACTTCAGGGGCTTCTCCTCTGCGAAACTCACGTTCCTCCATGGAATTGGAAGACACTGATGAGCCAACCTCAGCGAATCTACACAGGCCGTAGAAAGTAAAACGTACCGACGGGTCGTATTTCCAAGGTTCCATGCTCATGATAGCTTTCCAGAAGTATTCAAGATCTTGCAGAGTTCGAGCCATGGGAGAATAAACGGGCGTTACGCCTTCCTGTCCAGGCATACTCGTACTACTTCCCATCTTCAAAAAACGTCCCACGGAGGCTTTGATGGTGTACACCCCGGAATAATGAGCAGGAACCCTCACTGACCCCGCGACGTCTGTCCCAATGCCAATTCGAGAACCTCCATAAGAAAGGAGCGCAGCTTCACCTCCCGTAGAGCCCCCGGGTGAGTGAGTCTTTTTGTGGGGATTGGTGGTTCTTCCGAAGACATCAGAGGCGGATTCGAATGACAACAGAGTGATTGGGATGTTGGTTTTCACGAATGGAACAGCGCCTGCGTCGCGCAGGAGACGAACGAGTGCAGAATCTTTCACTGCTGGTTTTCCAACCCAAGCGGAGTACCCAATACAGCCGTCCCAACCTTGAACTCCTACGGTCTGTCAGGACAGTAAACGCGTGTTTATAAAAAGGTGTAGTATGGTGTCTTACGTCCTTAAGGCTGACCGGGATACCGGCCAGGATTCCTTGTCTATCGCATCTCTCTGCCCACCCAGCTGCAGCCGATATCATCACCTCCGTCAAGCAATTCGTTTCCTCATGAGCTTTCAATGTTTGCTTCCCATATGCCGTCAAGATATCAACAGGATCCTGCTTTCCAGACTGAACGCTAGCCACCAACGCCGCCACAGGTTGGGCAAGTATTTGCTTGTCTCGCGCAGTTATCGGCTCGTGAAATATTGGTGCAAGCGTTTTGATTCTGTCACGGCGTTCGTCTTGTTTGATTTGACTACATGGTGCAGATGTTCAGTCTTAGCATGTAAGACTGTATTGCAGGGCTTACCATGCTCTGCGATGGGCGAGATAGGCAAAGACCATAACGGTGGTAATTCAACAATGGCTTCGGTCATGGCCTGGAATCTCGAAGTGGAATGGCGTGGGATAAGAGTAGAGTCCTCCCAAAAGTGCTTGGTTCATTGGTGTAGCGTGCATGAGAGATTCTGTGACCGATTGTGTCGCTTAGATTCGAGCACGCTCAGTATCATGACCAGGGAAGGTGGATGACTTCAAGTAGTTTTGAATGGAAAACGGGCTGGTCCTAAATACAGTGGCTGTGCAGCGCGCCTACAGATTGTCCTGACCAATTCGGTCCCGAAACTCATGCAGATCTTGACCGTCCTCGAAGTCCTTCGCACCAGGTACAACAAGTGTGTTCCACTCATGACAGATATTTGTTTATTTCTCGAGTCATAGGACAAACAGCCAGGAGAGAGTATACGTATACTTGCTCTGTCAAGACATGGCTGAATTAGTGAACAAAAGTAAGGTATTTCATTCGCTGGGCAACGTCACAGGTACTTGACGAAAAGCATATCGAGAAATACCGTCCTTCTGGAGGACCCAGCGACGTTCGAGTTTGTATCCCTTCCACCTCGGGAGCCAATTGCCCCAAACATACCAATACACCACGCCAATCAAGGACACCGCGAAACCTCCAACCGAATGCGACTGACAGTCGTTGAGGGGGCATAATCAGCGAAGGGCACTCTACCATTTAGCCACCCATTTCAAAGGAGAGACTTACCCAGTATGGGAGCTTCTCGTATGTCCTTGACCCAGAAGCAGGTGGCAAAAAGGGCACGAGGACCAAGAAGAGATTGGAGATGAAGAACAAAAGGACGATACTTTTAGGCGCTCTGTATGGGGGATTCCAGTCCCATATCCGATAAGATGGGGAGTAAAGCAGTAATAATCCAAAGGATACTAAGGTATTGATGATGGATAACGAATACGAAGACACTGCAGAAATTCGTTTTGATCAAGCACAATGTGAGGAAGTGCGATGAGGGAAATGTGACTCACGGCTTATGAGGAAGAGATATGCATCTCCCGGTGGAACGGCAAACAAGAAGGAGCACGACACCAGATACTGGGTGAATAGACCGATCAGAGGTGCATTGAACGGCTTGTTGCTCGCGAACATCGACGAATATGGCAGAATTCCTTCTCGACCCAGTTCTTGGATGACTATCATGTTCGAGCGGACGTAGTTTAGAAAGTATGTAGTGAGGCAGGGAATCGATTCATTACCTCGACCTTGAGAAAATTGTCCGGCCATCAAGTTTCCAAGTGTAGATAGTGCGATAAAGGAGCTCAGGGCCTACGTAAACACTGTTAGCACGAGTGCGTGGTGCGGAGCCAGGCGCACCCTTTCTGTCGTGGGACCAAATAGATTCCGGAAATACAGAGCTCTGTATTCAGTTCAAGATGTCAGCGGACCATTAATAATCTAATCACCAGTCTACTGACGCAACAATTCTTCTGCTTTCCAGAATGTCGGTTTTGGACACAACGGAAAAGTACGCTATATTGATGAATAAATACACCGCAGTTACCGAAATCATCGCGAGAGGTGCTGCGCGTTTGATAGTCCGGACGGGGTCTCGAACTTCAGACAGGGCGTAGTTAGCATTAGAGTAACCGATGAATGACCTGTAAAGAGGCGCGGGTGAACGATATCAGACATGGGAGTCAAAAGGGCCGTACCATATGACATTGTACAGTCCGCTAACAAACGCATTTGCGCTTGTACCGGATCCCTCCCAAAGCTTATCCCACTTGAAGTTGTTAGGTTTCTCATATTCGTCACGGACCTGGACACCTTTGACCCCAACCAGGCAAAGAATTCCGGAGACGGAGATAAGTGCGAGGACAACGAGTTTGAAGAGTCCCAGAGCGTTTTGCAACCGCACACCCCATTTCAGGACGGTCCCGTGAACAAGACATATGAAGGTAAGACAGCTGAAGGCCACGAGACGTGTCGAGAACCAAGTTGGTTCGATGGACAATGAGTGAAGTAGATCTGAGAAAGCTGGAGCAAAGCCGAAAGTCATTGGATGAGGTGAATGCTCATACATTCGCTGAAGACGACGCTATTTGCCGTAGCAGTGCCCTACATGGGACATTCAGAATACAGAGATATGGCTTCTTTGAAAAGCAACCTGCCATGATGAGGGTGTAAACTGTAAAAGCGCAGGTTACCATGAACTTTGGCCGGCGATAGATGAATTCGAGGTAATTTTTCTCGCCTCCGCTGCGGGGAAGTCCCTTCGGGAGGCCTATGAGTATTTTGTGGGATAACTCTGGCAAAATGTATACCGTTCCAAGCTCAATATAGACAGCCGTGCCACAGGCTGCGATGAGAGCGCCGATAAGCCACATTATCAAGGCTACGCCGACACTGCCAGAGGAGCGAAGTATATTACTCGGCGTCGCATATATTCTGACCGACGCATTTGATCGAGACGTATTATTTACGCACAATAGTCGACTCACCCAGTCCCTATGACACGATTGAAGATAAGGAAAGCAGCACTAAAGAGTCCTAGAGCCCAGAACGTTTCAGATGCCATAAAACCTTCCCATGCTAGAAGACAAAAGGATTTGAAGGTCAGACGCACCCAATTGCCGTTTATCCTTTGGCACATTGTCGTACATCTCGCCATTATCCCCTGTGGTCGACAGATATTCACTCAAAACAAGAGAGACTGTCATTCGTCGATTGGCTTACTACCGCCTTCACTTCTATGCAAAGCCACACCATCTAATGCCGAATGCCTGCCTGTGCTGTTGACTGCTTGTTGATTCTCATTGGCCAACAAAGGTGTCGTGTCCTGAGCGTCGAGAGGAAGATTGGCCATCTTTATGCCACTGTTTATCAAACGTCGACTCCTGCAAGAATCTCACTCACACACGGTCAATTGAAGACGGAGGTTTGAACTTCAGAACTGAACGGAGAGATGGCAACGTGCGTGAGCCCCGATCGATTATATAATCAGATGTTGAGAGATCTTATCTTATCCAGCTGCTTTAGCATTCGGGCCCCCGTTGTGGAAGAAAGCTGAAGTGTTGTAGAAAACAGTGGCATTCATCTGCTTTAGAAGGATCGTTTGGTTTTCTATTTGCTTTTGGCTGACTGGGTATGGAAAGGTCAGGTTCGCAGCCGTGCAATGGCAACTAGGAATTAATCAGTGTTTAGACTGGTCAGACAGTTCCAATTCACTGTCTAATGCGCATAAATGGCAAGGTTCAAATTTCTTCAACGGCTGGTGGTCAGCGAGGAACAATTATGGCGGAAATATTCACGGTTTCGGCGTAGAAGTCGCGCCATTCCGCCTTAATATCGGTGAGTTTTATTGACATACTCTCTCACAGGACTGACCAAAATTGTAACACCCTCAAATCTGCAACAGTTTCACCTACATTTGGCAAGAGCATCACGTCAATGGCGGCATATAGGACACTTGAAACGTTTGTTCTTGATGAAAGGGTGTCTCTGGACGCGTGAGGTTCAGATTACAGTCGGGATCACGGCAATTCATGATGATGATGATGCCTCGGTAACAGCCGGCCCCTCTTATAAACTGGGAATGCATGATTGCGAATCCACAAACATCTTTCTTACCTTCACGATCCATATCGATCCATCATGTCCAACGTTTTCGTGAGTGTCGAAATTCATCCTCAACTTTCAGATATTCCTGGATCGCATCGCCAAGTGCACATCCATGTTTTTTATAAATTAAACAAATCTTGCCTACATAACGAGTTTGTATCGGATGTTTGATCAGATAACTGATAAATTTGTATGATCAGTTCGATATCACCATTGGCAACGAAAAGGCCGGCCGTATCGTTTTCAAGCTGTACGACGATGTAGTGCCTAAGACTGCTAGAAACTTCCGAGAGCTCGCGACCGGTCAAAACGGCTATGGATACTCGGGATCGGGCTTCCACCGTGTCATCCCCCAATTCATGCTCCAGGGTGGTGATTTCACAAAACACAACGGCACCGGCGGAAAGTCGATCTACGGAGAGAAATTTGCCGGTATGTATAAAGAAATCTCGAGCCGTAGACTAGATCGCTAAGGCTCTTATTTACAGATGAGAACTTCCAGCTCAAGCACACTAAGCCCGGTCTTTTGTCGATGGCCAACGCCGGCAAGAACACCAACGGCTCTCAATTCTTCATCACTACCGTCGTCACTTCCTGGTTGGACGGTGCCCATGTTGTTTTCGGTGCGTTCTGGGCATTCTTGATTCTGCACACCCTTGTTCTGACATACCATTCCAGGCGAGGTTGTCGAAGGTTTCGAGCTCGTAAAGAAGATTGAATCCCTTGGCTCTTCCTCTGGAAAACTCAGCAAGGCCGTCGCCATCTCCCAATCCGGTACCGTCTAAGGGGATAGTTATGTTCACGCACCATGTAAAGCGAAAGGAAAAGAGAAGAATAACGTTATTCGGCCTCTGTAACATTATTCAGGAGAATACACAGTCATGGACAGCTTTTGGCTTGCGATTCGACGACCTGACAATGTGGTGTATCTCACATGGCGTCGTGATAAGATTAGATTCTTTTTTCCTTTCACAACAAGATGTCGATGCCCCTTCCCAAAGAAGTCACCATCGCCTTAAAGTGACGAAACAAGCCCAATCAGCACCGCTCTTCTCAGGCCTGTCATACGCTGCTTTCCTTTTGGCATCTCGCGTGCATTCAGCGAGATTCAGCAGTTTGTTCAGCACTTTAACATCTGGTCATCATCTCACGCCATAGTTGGACGACTACCACGCATATTCATGTTTTTCTGATACCGGATGCATAGACTCGCGCCTTGCTCGCGACCAAGTCGTTATTAGGTGGTGATCTCGCTGGACGGTTATTTGTTGCTCCCCGTTACCTGATGCTGCTGATGCTTCGCGGAGTTTGAAAGATAACCGCTGGTCATGACGAGCCTGCTTTGATGAGTGGTTGAAATGGGCTAAGTCGGCCCTTTTCAACCAGTGTTGCCGCAATGGTATCAACCCAGTTCTAATCGCCAATTATCATAACTCATCTCCTACGCACACATAACTCATGCTACGGAGACTTCAGTCATTTGCTCACGTTCCGATAATTAGGAAAGATGGATTGGAATACAAAGATATGGAAACAGGTGAGAGCAGTTTGCTTCATAGAATATGTGGGAAGCCCTTACATTATGAAAGCCTTCAACCACATTTCGAAGGAGCTCGAAAAACAAGTTCCAGACCAAGTTGTCCAGATCCTAGTGTCTGGGGGTACGTGCTCCGTGATGTACCACAGGAACCGCAATAGCACCAAGGACATCGACTTCTTCATTCCTGATCCGACACTCATCGAAATAATTGCTGGCTCTCAAGCAAGTCTCCCTCGGGATTTAAGGCAGCGATGGCCAGAAAACTGGATCAACGCAGAGATGGCAGGCTATGCTATGATGCCTGGCTGCGAAGACCTTTATGCCAATTCAATCGCAAACAATGTGGTCTTATATCAGTCGGATTCCCTTGTGGTTTACGCAGCAGATTGGAAGTTTCAGTTGATTGGCAAGATCATGCGTGCTTACCAGATGGAGTCGCTCAAAGAACACGTACAGAGTATGGACAGGACAGGGAAGGACCTCAAGGATGCTATCTCGATCTTGCAGATTTTGATCAAAGAGAATAATGGCCCACTGGATGGGAGTGTTCTCCGCTCATGGTACAACGGAAGTGCCGTTGAGGACGTTGAGATTGAGTTTGTCAATAAGGCATATCGTGCTCAATTTAACGTGGACGCTATTATATAATTGTAGTACAGGACCGACCTCCTTAGGGAAGGCGAGTTGAGCATCCATATACCCATTTTCTGTTTAACATTGCCTCTGTTCAAGACTTTCACTTGTAGTTGATACGCGCCAGAGCTAGCCGGGTTCTAGGGATTGGTAAGTTGTTGGCAGTTATCTTTTTTCAAAGAAAAAATGGTTGCTTACAGGTTGGGTATGCACCGGTATAAAGCAAGGCAGAGCTAAATTATTGTCAATTGTACATGTCAAGATACGGGGTAAAAGATAAAACCGGACATCGCTGGAAGATTAGATGTTGTAAAGTTGAACAAAATTGGCTACGATATTCCTCTTGAAGAACGGCCTAAAATCGTCCGTTGTGAGAGGTCCCGGGATAACTGTCAGGTCACCTGGGATAATGGTCCCAATGCCCGGCATGAGCTCCAGCCTCTGCGACAGAGGTCCAACCTCCATGCACCATGTGGGAGAACTTTCCAGAGGTGGATCAGGATCGCTTCTGAATTCACAAATCTTCATTGGCTGTTTATCGGTAATACCACGTCGCATCCCATACTTGATTTTGTGGTTGAAGGATAACACCAGAGCATCTGTCAGACTGGCGAGAATGGCGTAGCGTACTGGGTCAGGATCTTGAGGATCCGGTATATCTACTAACAGCCAATCGGTTTGCTTGTGGAACCAGTATTGGGACTCTTGCATCATTTCATCTTCGTTATCTGCCACCACAGTTTCATAAAGACGGTAAAGAGATCGTAGTGGGGTATCTCGCTGGCGGAATCGTACGATCTTCCGAAGAGTCACATAATTGACGTCGGTGAACCTCCGATTGAGAATAATGTTAGGGTCATCGAGGAGATCTTGGACAGGTAAGGGCGGCGGAAGTGGAAACTTCCACGGAAATGGCCAAAATAATGTGAATGCAAGATGTACTGGATGAGGACCCCTATTCTATCCGGTGAACCACATCCATGGACTAAAGGTTTACGAAACCTACCACAGCACGAAGTAGAACGGCGCGGAAAAAATCATCCACGGCCTTTGTATGTTGCGATAAATCCATGAGTTTATTCGTCGAGAGAGCGTATTGGTAGAAGCATTCCGCTTGCTGACAATTACCGGAAATCGCGTCATTGGAGGTGGTTCAGTGGAAGAAGTCGGAGATTCACTGTTGCGAGGATGAGGTGGCAGGTGTGATAATAGTATAATCGTAGCTCACTTGGGAGTCATTGACATATCTGACGGAACGGAGAACAGGCAAAGATCAGAGCTTGAGAATGGAGTTGTGACCAGTTGTTAAGGTGTAAGTCAAGTGCAAGTAAGTTGTTCTGATGGAGTAAGGCATCCCTCGGCAGTACAATACTCTACATGATGACCGGCCCGGAAGCACTTGAATACAGCAGATATTTATGGATTGCTTGCGTCTTGACATGTGTCGCTAATCTGACCATTTTATCACATAGCCAGTGGGAACGAGGCAGATTTCCTCCATCTCACGGCCTACTATAGGCCACTAACCCTACTGCTCTTCTTGCACATTTGGGTGTCTGGGAAAATCCCACTGGAACTTGACTGGGACTCGCAACAGCTCGGTCACAACCTCGTGTCTTGTGTCGGCCCACCACGGTAGCCAGAACACACGGAATTCCTATAGCCTCACTACGGGAGACTAAACTCCCTCGACTCTAGGTGCGGGGTAAATTTCTGAGTGAACACTCATAATCATGATCCTGGTGGACGACAAGCAAGTCGAGGCGCTGGAGGCGAGGAGGTTGGCTGAAGAGCAATTGAATGTGCGTTCCAGGAAAATACGTTCTAGTTGCTTTATTTGACAATCACAGTATAGCTGGAGCCCCCTCCAACATATGCATCCCTACAGCCATCCGCCAGCAACGCTTTCGTTGCCAAAACATTGAATTATGTCTCCATCGCCCGCACACAGACTTCAGTCAAGGAAACCTTAATAATCGACCCCTCGTTATTCGTACCCTTGTTTCTTCGACCTCCACTCTCATCAGGGGAGACAGAGGAGACTCGCCAGAACCTCAAGCTGGAATCAACACACGGCCATGTTATCGCTGATGTGACTCTGGTTGAGAACACCGACGCTGGTAGCCAGTCGTCGAAGAGAAATAGGCGGGTGATGATGCAACTCAAATCGACTCATGGTGGAATTACAGCCAAGATTGTGCGATTCTAACACAATTATTCTGTGGCAATCATTCTGAGAAATTTAATAAACAGCATGGGTCGCCGGATCGCCCCTCATTCGTTCTCGACGCACATTCCGTGAACGGGGACATTCGCATCCACATCCCAAACACTTTTCACGGACCCGTCATTGTAACCCATCGACACGGTTCTGTCAGATTTTCAGATGCCATCAACCGGAACCTCACGACTTTTGGAGAGGTCAATAGCACGCGACGGTGTTTCCTGGGAGATTTCTCTCGGTGGACAGACGCCAATGGGGGATGGATTGGAGACGAGCTTGATGTAAATGTGAGGCACGGGAACGTGAAGATACACTATGACGACGACGCTGTAGGTGCGCCTGTCCGGACACGACCGACTTTGTTGAATCGTATCTTCGGATTTTGAAGATCTTGTACAGTAAGTTTATTTCTGGCCTTAATCATCTCGTTGAAAACCGTTGCACAGTATCCTGTCTCTATAACTTGCAACATAGTAATTTTCGATTTCTCTGAATAGACCAATGTACTTTTCTAACTGTAATATCACTAGATCGGAGACAGAGAAAATTAGCCACGAACGCTTTACGATATCCTTCATGACTTTCCTTTGTACCAGAGCTATACGCCCTGATGATACCTCAATCTCGTACATGTGAAAATATAGGCCTTCGTTCGTTATTCCAATCTACATACCCACCGCGGCCCTCGAAGCAGAGAGAAGGTTTCACAGAGTTATATTATGATCTTGTTTCACTCTGCTCTACTCACGAAGAAATAGTACGGCTACATAGTCTTGTTGAGCGTGGGCCGAATAACGATGGAAGAACATAAATTTGTACATCTATGGGCTGGTATCATGTGGTTGTGTTGGGATTGAACGAAGGCGGAGAAACATATGGTGTATTCATCTGATTCGAACCTATAAGGTCCTTCCCCCATCCCATCGCAGTGTATGCCATCAACACCAAACGGTGCCCAATAGGCAACTTCATGCCTCGCAACTCGCCCAGCGCTCTATCTAGATCCTTCTGAAGGTTCTGGTATTTGACCCTGGTCAATTGCATTGAAGTCTCATCCAAGTCAGGTCGCTTCAGCTCTTCTCGAATGTGCCTGAGCATTTCTTGCCGCTGGGCCACTAGGAATGACATCTTTTCGTAGAAAGCTTGTCCAGCAGATGTCTCGCGAAGCTGCAACTTCATGTCGACCATTTCCTCTTGGATAAGAACAGCCTGCTGACTTTTGGCCTCGTCAATCAAAGGCCCCAAAATCTTGAACGCTGATTCGCGCGTATTCTTAAATCTGGCGGTTTTGGATTGATGATCGATCATCTTTCTCCAGTAGTTGTTCTTCAATTCTGTTTCGCGAGCATTTCCTGTTGCCTCATCAACTTCGTCCCACATCGTCGTCGTCAGGATGACGTTTTTCAACCTTTTGGTGCCACATAGCGCCTTGAACATCTCCAGATTCTTCGCAGGCGTTCCGCCCATTCGATTGTCGGATATTCGATGAAAATAGAGTAATCCAGATAAATAAATGTCTTGTCGATATCTGCAATGCGCGTTTTTATCTGTCACAGCAAAACTCACTACAGGTGGAGGACGTACGTCTCGTTTAACCAATCAGCGATCATCTTCAAAATTTCAGCGTCGGATTTGTTCGTATCGTCAAAACCCGGTGTATCGACGAACACGACGTTACATTCGCTGTATTCGGGGAAAGAAAGCTTGATGGTATTGACAGTGCTCGTGCATGACTCCAACGTATGGCCGATGCCGACGTCGAGCCCTGTAGCGATGTTGATGAACTAAAGAAAATTTAACAAATCAAGACCAGACACTGCCAGTCAGAATGCTCACCGTGCTTTTACCAGAGCCAGTCGGACCCATTATTCTATGAGATTCAAAGCGACGGCGGCAGCCGAAATCAGTTGAAGAAAAAAATCTGTAGATTATCCTTACGCTATTATGATATCCTTCTTCAAAAGGGATTCTTTTTCCACTACTTTTGCTTCGGTTGTTGACGATAATGACAGGCGCACTTTTCCTTGAATGGCTTTGAGAATGAATGGTGTCAGGATGGAGAGGGCCGATTCGCGCGTGCCCATGAACCGGGCGGTTGTTCCGCGCTCACTCATCTCCGACCAATAATCCTTCTGCAAATCCTGATATCGCGTCGCCCCAGTTTCCTCATCTACCTGGTCCCACATCGTCGTCATCAAGATGATCTTTTCCAAAGGGTTCTCCCCGCACAGCTTTTTGAACATATCTAAGTTTTTCAGAGATGTCCCACCTATTCGGTTGTCAGAGATTCGATGGAAGTAGAGTAGCCCTGACAACGTTATGTGCTGGTGATATCTGTTTTAAGTGTTCGTCCGTCAGCACAAGCCTCATTGGAAGGGGTGTAAAGAGATGTACGTATCCATCCACCAAGCAGTAATCATCGCCAAGATTTCGGCGTCGGTCTTGTTCGTGTCGTCAAAACCTGGTGTATCAACCAACACGATATCTCGCCCCCCGTCTTCAGGGAAAGAAAGCCTGACTGGATTGATGATACGTGTGCCCGACTCCAAATTGTGACCGACTTTCGTATCTAGCCCAGTGGCAATGTTGATGAACTAGAACATTTCAATAAATGAGACGAAAACGTGGGCTAGAGTGCTGACCGTGCTTTTACCAGAACCAGTTGGACCCAATACGCTATAGAATTGTGAGCAATAAAATGACATTTGCTTCGCCAGCAATGACCTTACACGATTATGATATCGTTTTGGGAGAGCCCTTGTATTCCCCCTGCTTTTGCTTGGGTTGTGGGCGTGAAAGGCAGGCGACCAAGCTGCCCCAGGGACCCAGCTATCTCATTTTGAAGCTCTTCTTGACTATGGTCTTCCTGAAAATTTAGGGGTCAGCGATAGGTAAAGTTTGTAGTTCTCCTATAAACCTTTTGATTATACAGAAACTGTAGTTTCCGTGATCGTAATCTCCTGTAATCATCATCCGATGAAACTCGCCCTTTAAAAGTTATCGATGACATTACCGTAACCTAAATGACAAGTGATATGGAAAGGATCGTCAATCTCTTCTCGGTCTAGAAATGGGAAAATGTATGCACTTGATGTCATTTGGTGGCATGAGTATGTGAGGCACTTGTTCTATTCCGTATTCGAGGGCCTGGATAGTTGTATGTTCGAGCAATCGAAAGCTGCGGATTTACGTTCAGCATCACTGATTGATCCTTTATAGAACCTGCCATGGTGCGCGTGTTTCATTGAGATTCCTCTTCGGGTTCTGTGTATGAGATCTGCACGGCCTTTGACAGGCAACGTTTCAAAAGCAAGGTCTTAAGTTTATTGTGATTTCTTTTTGGAGTAGATCAGCTGTGATTTGCAAGACGACTCGAATTGGACAAACTTCTTTGAATGAATTTGAACACATTACAGGCCAGAGCTGACTTAGTTAACGGATTCGTTGTCCAGAACGCCGACAAGAGTTCACAATCCACCCCAGATGGTATCAATTATTGTTTCACTGCAGCATGGGAATGAGGCAGAGACAGGGAAAAGCAAAGGCGGATAGGATGCACTAGGTCGTGTACTCGAAACCCACGTATCGCATCTGGCAAACACCAGGCGCAGATTTATTCGTCAGTGAGCTCGTCATCAGGCCTCATCAGGTGGTCCATTTGTGCCTGCTCACCAACAGCCTTGAATATGAGTGCGAGGTAATCCTTAGGTTAGGTTTCATATTTGCTGTCGACCATAGCTCTGCCATCCCCATCACCGTAGTTGTTGCCAGCCACGAATGTCTTGGCCGGTCATCAGCCATTATATGCAGGTTGAATGCAAAAGAATAGAAAAAGGTATCGGCCGACCAAAGATCGATACCGGTCGTTAAAAGAGGTGAACAAGAGGTGAAGCCAACCAAGGGCTATATTGGGGCTACATTTTGATGCCGAATTCTCGGCCGTGGTCACCCTTTCTCTGCTCGAGTGGTGGAAAATGGTAGGCCTGATACGAGAACTAGGCATCTTGGATACTTACCTTTTTACGGAGCACTGAACGCGTCTGTACTTCGGATCAAGGCCCAAACTTCGTGAACGTATGTAAATCCATTGATACTCGCCGTGCTGCCCATGCCGACTCATATCTAAAGAGGACAATCAAAGAAAGAAAGATTCCCGATAACGTAAGTTAGAGGGTCTTAGGGTGTCGAAAAAACGAAATTTGGCGGGTAGAATTATGTGGCTGTGTTACAAAATATAATAGGAAATTGTCACAGTGTCATGTGAGTGTGATCGGAGCCGGTCACTGTTCGTTCAACAGGTTCCACCTTGACTCTCTCGTCCTCAACTACCTACATCAAACTGTTAGTCTACCGCTCCTTTCCTATGCTTCTCTTACCATCTTGTATGAAAGGCATGATTTCAAATGCTATTGCGCCTTTTACTGCCCCTTTGCTCGAGATCACTAGGGATGTACCTTGGACCTGTTACTGTTGATACCACTGTCGGCCCATCTTCCTGTGTTCTACAACTGTTTGTTGCTAATAACTCGGATTGCAGTGTCGCTCTTGGTCAAAATTGGTTGGTTTCCGTAGATGACATTGATGTTAACAGTTCAGATTGTAAAGCATAGGTGCCAACCTCAATAACATTGATGTTAACGGCCAAGGTGCCACTCGTTCACCATGTTTTGATGTCAATCTCACTGTAGCTAATGCAGACGGTCTTTCAATCAAAAAATAGCCCAATGAATTCATTAAATGTGCACAGCAGATATCTTCCACCTCCATCAACCTCATCAATATCTTGTCGTACATACTCCCCTGCAATTGATTTGTTTGCATCATCTAGCCAATTTATTATTGTACCAAAGCTGAATTGTTTTTGCGTCGGAGGGCAGGCCTGACATTGATGAAGTTATCGGGCCATGCCGCTTGCCGGCCTTACTGACTTATTGTATGAACGATGGCTGGAAACACGGCATTGCGTCGAACCAAACGGAAGAAGAGAATCAACATCCATCTGATTTGAACCTCTCAGCCCTTCCTCTGTCCTAACATGACAGAAAACTTCATCCCCCATCGCTCCCCAAAAGACAACCTCATTTTTTGCATCTCGCTCATAGCGTCTTCCTGCTCCTTCTGAAGGTCCCGATATTTGATCTCGGTGTCTTTGAATGAGGCCTCATCTATGTCTGGTCGATCTAGGTCGCTTTGACACTGCTTCAAAATTTTCTGTCGTTCGGCCACTTGAAATACCAATTTCTCGTACAAAGCCTGGCCAGCAAGTGTCTCGGGGAGCTGTAATTTCATGTCGATCATCTCGTCTTGGATGAGGACAGACTCCGGTCTAATGGCTTTGTCAATCAAAGGCCCCAAAATCTGGAACGCGGACTCCCGCGTATTCTCGAATCTAGCGGTTTTGGCATGATGGCCAATCATGTCCCTCCAGTAATTCTTCTTCAACTCTGTTTCGCGAGTATTTCCTACAGTCACATCCTCTTGGTCCCACATCGTCGTGACCAGGATGACGTCTTTATATCTTCCTTTGCCACATAGAGCTTTGAACATTTTCAGATTCTTTTTGGGTGTTCCAGCCATTCGGTTGTCGGTTATTCGATGGCAATAGAGTAACCCAGCTAACCTAACGTCATTGCCATATCTGCGATGCGTGTTTCTGTTTGTCACAGGGAATTCCACTAGAGGTGCTTAAAAAGACGTACGTCTCCTGTAACCAAGTAGCAATCATTTGCAAAATCTCGGCATCTGGTTTCTTCGTATCGTCAAAACCTGGCGTGTCGACGAACACGACGTTACATTCGCTGTATTCGGGGAAAGAAAGCGTGATGGTGTTGACAGTGCTCGTACGTGACTCCAAAGAATGGCCAACACCCGGATCGAGCCCCGTGGCAATCTTGATGAACTAAAGCATCTTTATCAAGTCAAGACAAGAAATTGTCAGTCAAAGTGCTCACCGTGCTTTTACCAGAGCCAGTCGGACCCATTACCCTATGGCGATTGCAGTAGCTGAGATCAGTTGAAGAAGAAAAAACTTTGTAAGTTATCCTTACGCTATTATGACATCCTTTTTCGAGAGGGATTCTTTTTCCACCACTTTTGCTTCCATTGTTGACAATAAAGCCAGGCGCATTTTCCCTTGAATGGCTTTGAGAATGAATGGCGTCAAGATGGAGAGGGCCGATTCGCGCGTGCCCATCAATCGGGCGGTTGTTCCGCTCTCAGGCATCCCCGACCAGTAATCCTTCTGCATTTGCATTTCTTGCGTCTCGCCATATTTCTCATCCACTTGATCCCACATCGTCGTCATCAAGATCATCCTTTGAAGAGGGTTGTTCCCACATAGCACTTTGAACATCTCTAAGTTTTTCAGACATGTTCCACCTATTCGGTTGTCCGATATTCGATGGAAGTATAACAGCCCCGACAACAATATGTCTTGATGATACCTGTGTCATGTGTTTGTCTGTCAGCCTAAGCCTCACTGCAGGGAGTGTAACGAAATGTACATCTCCATCCACCAATCAACAATCGTTTTCAAGGTATCGGCGTCGGTCTTGTTCGTATCGTCAAAACCTGGCGTATCAACCAACACGATATCTCGCCCCCCGTAATCGGGAAAAGAAAGCCTGGCAGTCTGGATAGTACTTGTGCATGACGCGAGAGTGCAACCGACGTTTATGCCTAGCCCAGTGACGAGGTTGATGAACTAGAGAAGATTAAATACATAAGATGGAAACCTTGAGCTGAGCGCTGACCGTGCTTTTACCAGAACCAGTTGGACCCAATACGCTACGAAATTCAAGCAATAAGAATCAAATGAGTTTAGTAAAGGAATCCTGCGGACATTGCTTACAGTATTATGATATCGTTTTTAGAGATCGTTTCCTTTCCCCCTGTTTTTGCATGGATTGTTGGCGTTAAAGGCAGGCGACCAAGCTTCTCCTCGGACCCAACCACCTCAATCTGCGCTTCTTTGTTTCTCTAAGTATTTAGTGTAAGCGAAGTTCGAATCTGGTGATTCTCAACAAACCGCTTTATTGGATTGAAATGGATTCCATGGTCGTGATCCCCTGAAATATATCGTAATGTCGATGAAACTCGGCCCAGCAAAGATATTGACAACCTTACCTGTCAAGCAGATAACGAGATCGTCAATCAATTGTGGCTTATATATAGTCAAATTTATGTACTTATTCTCTTTTGGTGGCATGAAGTGAAGACAATCGTTGGCAAGTAGCTGGAGAGCGTTGTGTTTCGGACAGAAAGAGCTGTAGACATAGATTTCGCAAGTCTGACGTGTCATTCATAGAACCTGCCATGGTGCGCGTGTTTCATTAACATTCCTCTTCGGGATTTATGACAGAGATTTGACAGAAATCTTACACCTTGACAGGCAACATTCTATAGGCAACTCCTCAAACCTATCTGCACACCTTTCAAACCTAAACTCGGACGCCAAGAATATCGTGCTGATTTGCCGAAAGGTCACTCCGAATGGAGAAGGACCGTAAATAAACACTGACAAATGAAGATGACAGAGAGACGCCCACCGAAGTTGCTACATATTCCCATTGCTTGAGGTATTGTAATATGAAGATGTTATGGTGCTATGTCGGTGACGATCCATCAACCTCTGATTCTGCTCACTGTTTTAGAGTCAATCAGGGAGATTTGAAATGGTGATAGACTTCAGTTCTCAAAGAACTCTGCCGTATGATAGAAGTCATCAGCTAACATTCAATGTATTCTAGCCTCAAGAAGAGAGAAGGAAACTTACAAAGCAGGTCTGGATACCGCCATGGATCTCCACATGTCAGATTCTTTACAGTTGCACTACAGCGACGAGCAGGTCCTCCGCGAAACGCAACGGACAGCATTGCAGTGTTCACGGCCTGGTTCATGAAGTTGAATATGTCACAGATGATGGTGGACCCTTCACGGACGCCGATGCAGTTGGCTAACTGCTGAAAAGGCTAGGGCCAGCGGTGTTCGTACGAATGAAAAACCGACAGGGGAGGCGTAGTGGAGGGGAGATGTTATGGCCCTGTCGTTTTTGCGGCTGCTTGGCTTCCCTTTCCCGCCTCGTTGCGAAGTTGACTCCAATAAAAGCTTGGACACTGCTGCCCGCAGGTGCTAACAACAGAAACAGCGCAAGGGACCCATGACGAGAGGTGGCCGAGAAAAATTAGATCAGCGCGAGACGACCATGGACCTCTTACCCGCCATCACAATGACACGCCAGCGATGCCCGCCACAACACTCGCATCTCAAAGTGATCATGACTAGTCTCCCAGAGCTGACCTAATAAAAAGGTCATTGATCCGAATCTTGTGATCCATAATACCAACAAGCGTTCTTGATCTATTCTCCCTGATCGTCCGATTTTTGTTTCGCGCCAGGATGGAATTGGGTGGAGAATGGCAGGGGAAGGCAAAGATGGATGCATGAGGTCGAGCAATGTTTTTGGCCAGTATTCTAAGCCTTTTGGCGCTTGAGTAGTTTTCCGCACTTACTCTCATGATGTATGTTCATTGCAAGCATTTTTGACTCAAAACACCGGCGATTTCTATATCGAGTCTGCAATCTCCTCACTGGCGAGAGACAAAAGTGACGGGACTTGACACGGAGATCGCTGAGCTCACAGGAAGCCACCTACGCTATGACTTTCATCGGTATCAGTATCCAGCTTTTGACGATGGCAGCGACTTACTTGCATGGAGCCTTGATGGAGCCCAAGAGGTAATAGCATTGATGTAATTGCAGCACAACTTACGTCCACTCGTCAATGAGGAGGTTCTCAACACAATACAAACAACAACGTCGTTGACATTCCAGTCGGAAGATGTATCTTCACAGAAAAGACCAGGGTATTAGCGATAGGAAAGTCCGTGTAGTGTGGGTGGTAGGTAGGTAGCGAACAAACGAACTGCAAGGCTTGGGCATATTGAAATTCGTGATGAAAGAAAATATCCTCTGGATGAACGCATAGCAGGTAAGGACGCGAAACACAACAGAAAACAAAATCCGGGCAGATGGTGTGTAGGTACCATCACCACAACGTTGAGAATAGAGGAAAAAAATCCAGATGCAAGAGCAAAGAAAGAGTAAGTACGCAACACATAATATTTATCCAAGAAAACCAACAATTGGACAACGTGACTGCTTCTCCTTTGCTGCTTATAATCCCATGAAGCCGTAAGCCAGCCCGACGACACCAGCCAGACCCATGAAGCCTGACGTTTGCAGGCCTAGAGCGGCGCCTGTGCTGTTGGTGGTGGGCTTGGACCCTCCTGCAGTGCCAACGGGTGAGCCGGTCGGTGTGACTTGGGAAGGGTAGAGAGATCCGAGGGGCTTGATCTCGAACTCTTGAGAGGTGGCGTAAACCTGTGGGAGCAGGAAAAGTGAGTTATGATCTCTTAAAGGACGATTCAACAAAGAGACAACATAGAGGAGCATGCGAAATTTAATTATATATGGGGAAGAAGATAGGGCAAAGCAAGGGGTATAAATCATGAGACGTACGTGGGAGCTGTTGAAGATGTCAGCGAGGAGGATAGTCCAGCCTGTGCCAACGGGTTGGTTGGCCTGGTTCTGCGAGATAGTGATCGAGCAGTCAGCGTTCTTCTGGATGGCGATGACAGCCTGGGGAGCGACGGCAATTTTGGGATCCTTGTTGTTGACACTAAATTTGATAGGGAAATTGTCAATTTCTGAAGAGCAGGCATATATTAAGAGCAAAATTACGCACAGGACGGTGAAGGATTCGGCGGGGCTCTCCTGGCATGTCCAAGCGATTTCGTTGAGGGATTCGGCGACTGTAAACAACCATGGTAGATGATGTAAGTTACCTGGGGTGACAACAGTGCGGCCCAACCGACAACTTCGATTGGAACGACCACAACAAACAGCTCTTACTCACCCCACCAGATATCAGCACTGGGCTTTGTGATTGCGAATTCAGCAGCGACGAACGCAGCGAAGAAGAGCGCAGGAACGGCTTTGAGGATTCTGACCATTTTGTCGTTGGCTTAGGGGTAACTTGGGCTAGACTGCGAGAGTTGAGGTGAAAGCTGGGTATGCTAGTCGCGGTGGTTGCGTAAAAAGAATGTGGGGTGCTCGAGGTGGGCAGGGGATGCGAAAGACAGCGAGAAGGGGGTAAGGGGGTGACCTTGGAGGACAAGGGAGCGAACAACGAAGAAGAAAATGTTAGGGCCCGGTGATCCCCGAATGGGTGGTACCATGCCAAGCGTGGCGTTGACGACATTTCGTGTGGGACGTTCTCGGGCCTTACGGTGGGAGAAATCTGGTATTCTGACTTATACCACCGCTATTAATCGAGGTTGCTGGTCCAGCTTTACACAACGCACCGGGTTTGTTTGAACTACCCTACGGTGTATTTTACTTGTGCAAGGAAAATGTTGACTTGAGCAATATACCGCCCCTGTCGGCACCCGTGCTTTCTCACGATAATTTGTTGGAGCGCAACGCCGACGACTCGTCGTAGTGTTCTTCTTGTGCAGAGTGCCTAGGACTATCCTCAAGACAGCTGGGCAGGGATCCTGTTGGCGTCGTTGCAAAGATTCCGTACTTTTTTCCAGTTGGTCTATTTTCTCCTTGAGAGATTTGCATATGTTGCAAAGGTGTCGAACATACTCTAACATCAATCACATCGAAGATCAAGGAGTTATAAATAGGTTCCGGCTTACCACCAGACCCACTTTTGACTATGCTGGACAATTCTAATCTGAGTACCACCGATGAATAGAATTCTCAACAAAATACTACGACTATGCACTATGCCTCGTTGGCATGTGCGCGCTCGCGGCTTCCTTCTCAGGCTCGTATCCTAACTACAACTCGTGCCCGGATCGCCTGACTCGTTCTCTCGGCTGCCTTCAATGATCGTCTTCTGCCTCTGCACATCGTGGCTGTCGATCATCCACTGGCCCTCTGCTGCATGTTCGGGTATGAAATACACAACATCGTTGACTCCAGAAGCGCTCATACATCTCAAGCGCGCATATATTTATACGATTCCTTCCCACACATACCATGCCTCGAGACAACCAACGAATACTACTACGATCGACTAGACTCAGTCGCAAAATAGACCATCGGCGCTTGTTCGGCGCCCATTGTTCAAGTTGGCATTCATTCGAGGTTTATCGCGCCACGTTATCATGACCGTACATAGGTAACATCATTTTTGTATTCCTTTCCTTCAACTTTCCCCCGCTCTCTTGCCGTATGGAATAACACTCGCTTTTCTCGCGTTCCAATATTTAGCCGTTTCAGATACTCATCGAGAGTCGAGATAGGTCGAGATGTGCACCGGCGTCACTTGAAATCAAATAATGAAATGCGAGGCTGCCGATTCGGCATCACACATGTCTGATTTTCGCACCGTGCTTTTCTGTCATGGTCGTCGCAACCGATCCCGACGAACTTGAAAGCAACAACGACAAGTACATTTCCTGTTCGCAAATCTGCCGTTGCGTTATATCGTTCTTGCGGCCTCTGAATCTGATGAGACTGTCCCGTAATTCATCGGACGGCACCAACATTGCGTTTATATGCGTCTTGATTCCCCCTCCCAACACACCCCCTGACTGGAGCTCGTTGAGCTCACTTGGTCTCTGAAAAATTGCCGAACTTTACTCGCATTATCATGATTATTGACAATTTGTCCTTGAAAACAGTGAACTAGTCGTCGGGTTGCCTGCCATTGCCTGCCCAGTATATCCCAACAGCAATACAACTTGTTGTACCGCTCGAAGTTGTTGAATATCGGTACCGCCTTCGATCCCTTCTTACCATCATGGACCGTCATCGATGATCCCCCTCCGGCCTTGGAAATTGTCGAACATCGGCCGTCCTGGATTTCTGCCTCCGCCTTTACTATTCGCAGTTCTAACAATAATGAACATCGATCTGCATGCTATGACCTGCTATGACGCGTGGTCGGGACAAAGCAAGGCTTCGACCATCATTCCATGACATTACCAACTTCTCTTATGAATGCTTGGCCGATGCATGGCATATTCCTTCGAACTTGTTATGGTTTACTGGTTTATTCTCTGCTTGAAGGTATGATCGTTTGGTAAACCTCCTTTCCGATCACTGGAATGACCTGCAAACCCTCCACCGAATAGTCCTCCAAGCAATAAGGTTCAGTTTCCTCGGAGTTCCCGGCATCAAGCATCACGCGCCACCTCCAACCTTCAAGCATACATTCGCCTCTGCTTCATTCCAATCAATTCCGCGGCCCATCCTTCTCGCCCATCCATATCCATATGCATATCCTCCTTTGTCACACAGCTAACCATCATGCACGGCCAAACCCTCCCTAGAACGGATCGGACAGCTCGGACTCAACCACCTGATCACCATCCTGATTCCTGATCGCGGATTCTGCTGATTGAACTCGTTGGATGTTCGGAAGAAGCTCATTGTCACCCAGGTGTCAGTCATCGTCTTGACTGGAATCTTAATTAAGGATTTAAGATGCGGGGGTTGGGTCCGTCTAAATGAAGTTACGTGGCATTGGCGTTGGATATGACCCCTTTGGGCTGGGAATGGGTGCTTTTTCGGAGGGGGGATTGCGTTTTGTGGTCAAGGCGTACCGGGGCCGGGACGAGGGAACTGCTTGAAAGGGTTCGAAAGAAGAGGAGGTTATTTTCTCGGAGTCATTCTTGGGTGTCCGTCGTGGTTGTTCTCTTCCTTCGACTCGACTACTCTCTCGGTTTTGTGTTT
The DNA here is from genome assembly GCA_014925845.1 of Crassisporium funariophilum. NCBI lineage: Eukaryota > Fungi > Basidiomycota > Agaricomycetes > Agaricales > Crassisporiaceae > Crassisporium > Crassisporium funariophilum. The sequence continues at coordinate 1,720,117 of JACGCL010000007.1, forward strand.
GACACTCTCTATCCTCACAACACTGTTAACTTCCCGTACCTTCCAGCCTCTTTGACAACCCACCCTCCTCGTCGACTCCTCCTGTGCGTTCTTTCCCCTCGCATCGTCAACTCTCGACAATCTGTAAAAAAAGACGAACCTTCGTACTTCTACCAACTGCCTACCTGCCTGTAGCTACTTGCAAACCTGCCTATCTCGACTGGCTCAAACCTCCCACAGCATTCCACCTACAGAGCCATTGCTTCACGCTATCATCCTCCTTGACTTCAGTCTCTTGCCTCGCCTAAATAAGATTTCCTGCATCCAGCTATTCCGAGCACGTACACGTACACGTACAGCGGCAACAGCCCAACCTAAACTGCTTGCATTTGCACATTCAGCCCCCGTTCCAGCTTATATCTTCTTTGCAAAGTCCTTCCTTCTCGCAGCGAAACCGAAATACTAGTCTCCTTGTTCTAAAGTGAATCAATTCTACCTACAGCGATCTCTTGTTCCATCTGCATAATTTTCGGTTCTTTGTTACACTTTGTTATCAGCAACATTCTTTGATCCTCACTTCGTTCCTACTTCTTACTTCTTCGACTATCCCGCATCCACATCCGTTCTTCATGTCAGGAACTCACTCGCCTCATTCCGCACTTTCTACGCCTACTCCTGCATCGCTCTCCATTACACATCGTAACAACACCAACAGTAATATGATATTACCGCCTACACCCCCGCCTACCGCGTGTTTCAGCGGTAATCGCGACAGCGGCGGGGAACAGCACATTACTCACGGAGCGGGGAAGTATTCGACTAGCTCGACCTCGCCTTCGTTTGCTTCTGTCGTTTCGGCTTCAGCGGGTTCTTCGTCTGCGCTTTCCAGCTCTCTACACCCGACTTTGGCAACTTCCCCTTTGCAATCATCTTCGTTACAGCAACAGATACAGAAACAGAAATCGCACCAATATCAGCAACATGAACACGGACATACTTCGCCTGCGCCGTCTTTGCCCGCTACAAGTTTATTATCATCCAGCAATACCGACAATAACCGGAACGCCTCTTTACCTATCTCTTCTTCCGCGATTCCTTCCAACATGTATTTACATTCTGCGACCGACCCGAGCTCCGGGTGCAGGCCAGGCACCCGAAGCCGCTCAACGTCACTGTCTTGCTCTTCTAGGTATCATTCCCCGCTCGCCAGTCCTGCCATCTCTGCAAATCATAGCAATGACAGCGGCAATAGTGCCCATGGTTATAGTGACAAAGGCAGTGGCGGCGCGGACGACGATGCGGAGCATGAAGATTCTGAATCTTCGGACGTCGAAATTTACCTCAATACGCTTGGGTTGCATGATTCGGCCTCGCGCATGCATGTTCTTGTTAGTGGTGGTGCGTGAATCTCGTTTCCTTTGTTCGGTACATTCATCAGTTGTGTTCTTCTTCTCCGATCGGGTTGAGCTTTTGCATTCTTTCTTTCTTTCCGTTCCGTTCCATTCCCAGACGCGTCCTCCCCGTCTCGCTTTCTTTCTCTTGCGATAACGCGTGGCTCTACGTGTGTTACGCGTTGGCGACTTGAATAACCTCATTTTTTCATCTGATTGAATTTTAAACGCGCATATATTCATGGATGAACGCTCACAACCCTCGTTTTCGTCGACAGACACGACCAACAGTACCAGTAACAACCAGTCACAGCAACAACAACAATATCCTACCCAGACTCACACGCATAATAAGGACGACTCCCCCGTGCTTCCTTCTGGGTCGCACTTTCCTGCACAGGCAGGAGAGGGTGGGGAGTTTATCCCTTCGGCTTCGTTGAACTTTGCGGCGCCGACCTCCACCAACCCGAACAATTTCGGGCTCGGTGTCAGCAATACCCAATCCGCTGACACTACCAACGCGAATACAAACATTAGCTCCGACGTCAGCACCGGCAGCACCCTCTCTCCTCTCCCATCCTCATTGCCCCTCTCGTCTTCTCCTTCTCTGCCCCATCTGCTCGGCCACCGCATTGTCAATGCGCAGCAAATTGGCCAATCAAACTCGCCACAAATACCACCTGCTCCTGTTCATGGCACCATTCCTTTGCCTCATGTGGAGGATTGTGACCATAACTCAGATGGTCGCAGCTCTGCCTTTTCCGATCGTCGTCAGTTCCACCAATACCAGCCTGGCATACCTCATCATAGTCACGGACAAGGCCTTGCCCCTGGGAGTGCAATCGAACTCGCGGATCTTACCATACGCGAGGACAATGCCTCTGGAAATGGCCAGCAACAAGCTCTAGGCGTATCGCATTCACAGTCCCAGGCCCTATCTTCTCCTTCCGAATTCGGTATCACTCCTTCTTCGACCACTTCTTCAGGATTTGATCTCTCTTCGTACACTACTGGTACGAGCACAGTCGCTACCACCCCTGCCTTGAGTTGCAGTATACGGTCGCCGTCGCTGGATATCCCCGCTTCGTCCAGCGATCCTGAGCTATCTGTGGCAGATGCTCACAAGACGCCGAATGTTTATATTAACGGGCTTCCGCCGCATTTCCCGGAGGATCAGCTGTTCGCATTGGCGTCGCCGTTCGGGGAGATCAGGAGCGTAAGGACTTTCACCAGGCACGTGAGAGATAGCGAGAGTGGGTACGGATTTGTTTTGTAAGTCTTTCGTGTCTTTTGTCCCTCAATGAATAGTCGCTGACTCGCTCCTCTGTTTGTAGGTTCGAGACGATCGATGCAGCTGAGAAGTGTATCATATCCTTGAGGAGGTACAGGAATTTGCATCCTACCTTTTCAAAGGTTCGTGAGCTCCCCTCGACATTTTAAATTCCAATGCTGAATCGCCTCTTTTGGCAGCAAATTCACAAGATCCCGGGCACAACGTATGCACAAGCCGCGATACCTCCTTCTGGTTCCTCGACCTGCTCATGGGATGAGCCTGGTGGTTCGATAAACGACGGGGCGGGGGGCTCGGTCACTGATTCGGCAGGCGTGGATGCCTCGTTCAAGGCGAAAATGGAGAGCTTGCACGATCCGACAAGCACAAATCTCTATATGGAGGGGTAAATACCGTCTTTTTCATGATCTGCCACGCATTTATTTCTGTTTCTTCAGACTTCCGTTGAGCATTGACGAACCTGTAAGCTATGCCGTCCATATGAAACGTTCCAGGATCTGATCTTTGTTTAGACTCTGGCTGCTTTGGTGTCCCCGCATCGGATAAGCAGCAGTCGGTTTTTCCAGACGAGGTTGAGCAACCCACCAAGAATCATTGCTTTTGTTCGGTGAGCTTTGTTTTTGAAGATGCCAGTCGTTTGTCTTATGGTACCTTGTAGTTTGGAAACCCGACCAGGGGCTGAAGAGGTCATAGAGCGTCTCCATGGACGGATGGTTCGCGGATGGAACGATGCTGGAAGTCGAATCTCCGTTCGCTTCGCCGATACAAGTGAGCAACGCGAGTTAAGGGTCAGTCTTCTTTACCTCTGCCTTCTTTTCATCATATAAACCTAACCGCTAGCTCCAATATCAGAGAACCGAACGATCGGCACTGGAAGGGAGCGATGGATCTCCAGTACGCCTCACGATTGCCCAAGCTGCCTTGTTGAACTTGCGAGGCCAAGATTTGAGGCCACCGAAGGCTGGCCCTGTCATCCATGCTCATGCTGGCGGGGTTGCTGCTCGCGTGCCTTCTACTGGACGAGGATTTGGTCCTTCTGTCTCGATGCCCGACTTCGCATCGAACTCGCATTTCGGTGATCCTTTGGCTCATGGTGGAGCGGAGAGTGGCCTGGAGGTGGATTATTCGCTTGCACCTGGGCGTAATCACAGTTCTGGGATGGCTCATGGAAGAAATCGTTCGCCTCTTCCCTATCGTGGCCAGCAGGACCATACCATGCCCTCCTCTTTGGCTCATGAACTTGGACATGGACCTACTCATATTGGCCACGTTCCGGCACCTGCCATGGACCCTGCCATGGTAGCTCTCCTTGATTCCCTTCGGAGTAGTGGGGCGCCGTACAGAAGCAATTACCCTCACGGTAGCGCTGGAGGAAGTGTCGAATATATGCAGCAACCTCAGCGATCAATGAGTCATCAGCAGCAACACCAGCCTCGTATGGTTCACCCACAATATCACGGCGCCCTCGCAGCCAGTCAGAGCATGTCTGAGATGCCATATGCCCGGCCTGGGCCTGCGTATACGAGATCGGGATATACGGCCACCGAGGAGTATATCATGCGTGCTCATGCCGAATCAGCTGCTCTTGCGCAAGCCCAAGCTCAGCATCATCATCAGCAACATGTTGTTGAACGTCGGAGACCTGCTCCCTTGGATCTGAGGAGGCACCGGGGAGGCGAAGAAATGCCGCATGACGAGCCGATTGTGGCGAACATTGCTATGGGCGTTCGTGGGTACAGGGCACAGGCGTCGATAGGGAGAGTTGGGCAGGATATGATGTCTCCACCAACGACTGCGTCGTCAATGGGGTCGATGATGAGTGGTGGGATGGGATCCGGGATGACTGAGGAGGATTTCCATGCTTCGGCTGCTGCTGTGAGGAGCGAATTCAGACAGCAATTGAGGACGTTGGCTGATGGTGCAGGGGGCGAGCGGGATGGGGTTGGAAATCGGGCAGTGCAGAATCCGGCAAGGCATAATTCCAACATACACCCTGCCCACGTCAACGCTCGGTTGTCGCGCGAGCCTTCCGCACAATATCAGCAACAGCCCCAACAGGTTCAGCGACCCCTTCCTCTCTCGCCTTTGATGCCTTCAACCTCGAACAATGAGTCTTCTCCGAATCTGAATGATCTTGCCAACTATCAACATGCCGCCGCGCATTTGAGATCCACGACTTTGCCTCAGCATCGACCCTCTGCCATCCGCGACGGGCATCAACAGCAACATCTGATGCATCGTGCGAAGGGCCACTTCCAGCACAGCAGTATGAGCATACCGCCGCAGACCTTGAGGACGCCGCAGCATGCAAATGCTAGTGTCATGGGCGGGAATTCGGGCATCGACACGGGGTCTGGTGGAGGAGTGATATACGAGAATGACCTCCAGCAGCAACATCACCATTCGATCAACGCCACTAATAACGTCAATCCGCAATCCAATGCGACGAAGGGCCACCAGTATTCGAATATTTATGGAGACGATGGCAGCTCTTCTTCGCCCTCGCTTATATCGCCGTCGTTGACGTACTCGAGTCAGTCGCCGTCTACACTTAGCCCTGCGACACCGTTCTTTGGGTCTTTCAATAACCAGTCCGAGAGCTTTGATAAGGGAGGGGCTGGGATGGTGCACGGGATGGACCAGCAGCACCAAAAGAAACCTTCGACGACGTTGAGATCAGGGAGTCGGTGAACATGATGTAGAAGTGTGTGTTTGTTTCTTGCATTCTCTCTACGAAGCTTGGCACTGCTTGTTTCGTTTTCCTGCAGCTCTTATTCTTCGATCGCATCAGATGTTCACTTTGTGCTTTGTATTATTTGCGATACGTCTTTCCTCACATTCTCTACATGTCCGAACTCTTATTAGCTATAGACGTCAATATCGCTCTGTCCGACGCTCGTTTCTACCCATACCTATTCTCTAGCCCTTTGATTATGTACCATACCGTTCCGTTTGTTTACCGTACAGAGCTTCGCGATACACTCTTTGGATCGTTTTCCATTGTGCGCTTGGGTAACAGCGACTCCGACCATCAAACCTGGCTGAACGAACAAGTTCGCCACAAATCAGACTGAGTAGGTATGGGGCGCCCCCTAACGTTGTGTATTAGCTCGATGGAACAAGTCATCCACAAAACAAGCTTTTCGATGCTTACAATATTATATCTGGGTAGACAGATACTCGAGTACATGTATCCACAAAACAATCGAAAAAATGCGACTAGGTTATTAAGAAACTTTGAGAATGTTTCGAAGTCTAGCTCTTAGGCCCTTCTGTTGGGGTCGGCCACACCCTTTGCATGTAACACTGCTTGGCAATACTGTCTGAGATTTCTGGCAAGTCTGTTGGATGATTGTCAAAGTTGCTCCTATTGTTATTGTGGGATCACTGACCACGATGATGTAGTCCGCCATCCTGTCGGTGACCTTTGATATTAGTTTGCCTGCTTCCCCTCGATTTATACTTGCAGCGTTATTGCCATATGAACAAATGTCTCTGAATTGTTCCTTGAATAGCGCTTGTGCTTTGCCAATCAAATTGTGCCGCATTTCGGTATCTTGGAGACGGATTTTTTCGCTGGTCATGCTCATCTTTTGTTTGCAAAGGTTGAGGAGTTCCTGGGTTGGAGACGCTTTGACAAAGAAAAGAGCCAAGTATCTTAGTGCGAGATAGAACGAGGTGAAGTCCGGTAGAAATGGTTGCGTGTCATCCTGTTTCCGTCGCCTTAAACCTGCTTGAACCTAGGAATTCCTCAGAAAAGAAAGAGGACACTCACCATCCGCTGAGTACATAGTCAATGCAGTGAAAGGTCGCATGTGCGTACCTATCACCACTGAGAAAATATTTCCCTGAGAGTTGACTATCATTGAAGAAATGTCGAAGCAACTTCCAAAAAGAAGGTGATCCTGCCCTGAAACTATACTGCGCACTCCAAGGAAAGAAAAGAAACTCCACCAGTTTCGATTTGTTATTATCCTCATAGGTTATGAGATCGTGCGTATCGAGGTTGAGAATAGTCAATCTGTTGTCGCTGTCCCCGGTGTATACGGCACGGCGCGTCTCGAAATCTCCATCGTCGAGGCTGCCAACTTCTGCAAATACCATCAAGTCCAGGCCAGTGTTATTATCACACCCATTGACAGGAAATTCTCTCATGTGGGTCAAAACGCAATTCTTGAGACGATTTATGGGTTGTTGAAGCAACGCCGCCTCCTTTGGAAACAATTGGACCTGGAGAGTGGGTTTGGTCAAAGTCGGATTGAAAACTCGCACCATGCGTCGCAATTAATCCTGTACCTCTTGTAACATCCATAAAAATAGAGTACCAATGTACTCACGAGGTGAACGTGCGCTTAGAAATCCAGTAGTGTTCCATGCTAATCCAATATCGATCTCCGATATGATAGCATAGAGCTCGGCCTTTGCTGCATGGTTCGAGCCATTTGAGATATTAATCACGCAATCACAAAGGGATTCACAGGCGTCGTTGAGATCATGGTCTACATGATGATGAGCTATGGTTAGAAGACAGAAAAATGAAAAAAAAAACCGTTGGAATATGCAAGAGCGTACAACCTTGCCCTGCGAAGATTGACTTCGTCCTGATTGATATAAAATTTTCCGGAACGCGACATATCCGAAAGATAGTCAGGCAATGAAGCATGTAAGAACCTAATCCACCCAGTCCATTTATTGAACGCTACGATTGAAACCAAGTCGCCGAGGTACAGGGCGAGTTGTTTCTCCGAGATATTGTGCAGAGAGAGAAGACGGTATAGCTCAGATTTGGCAGTCTGACTTGCGGATTGCCGGGATAATGATGGGTACTCGGGCTCATAGAACGATGATGCTAAAGATAAGGAATTGGGGAATGAGGTCATGAGAGTTGTCCGTAGGAGACACAGAATTATGTCAAGATGTTCAGCGACTGCAAAGATGTGGGAGTAAAGAGCATCCAACTGTGCGAATGGTTGATCTGTACGCTCAACTGGCAAGACAAAGATCATCCGAAGGCGGTCGTCAGGCATGTGCTTGAAGGAAGATACGTATTGGACGACGGTGGAAGCATAGATAAATTGACCTGACGACTTCTGAACAAGAGTGTTGATGTCTTGCTCGGAAGGCCATGACCTTTCTAGGGAGCTGCGCAATGGATGTTCTTCTAGAATCGTTGTGAAGCTGTCTCGAAGAAAGCGCCTTATATCATCATCCGGCTCATATGTATCATCGAGTGCAAGTCGCCTAGAGAGTTTTTCTACTTCGCGGTGGTTAAAGGCAGCCATAATATGGACCTCTGGCCTACTCGCAATGAGGAGTTTATGGGGTAAATTGTGCTGCATGCTATTGAGCGCCGCTGCAAAGATACGTACAATGGCGCGCTGGACATCTCGGTTATGACATTCGTCTAGACCATCAATGATTATAAGCGAATGTTTGGACGGGGTTGTAAGGGTGCCAGACGCGCCGAGGAGAGGGACGACCAAAAGCTCTTGGACTTGGGTTTCAAAGGACCGATTGAAGATGCCGGGATCGGTTATAACGGTTGAAGATATGAAGTCACGCGTTGCAGGAATATTTTGAGCCAGCTGGTAGGCGAGTGAGGGGACCAGAGTCTTTGCATCGGCTCTTCCTGTGATGCTTCCGCGCGCGAAGAAGAAAGTGGCAGAGGCGCGACGTCGCGCTTGCAGTATCTGTGCGATGCTCTGACCGATAGCCGACTTCCCTGCACCGGCAGGACCATGGAGCCACATGAAGGGTGTAGAAGTGTCGGAATCATCATCTACCCATTCAAGTATTTCTTGAAGAATGGCCTCACGCGTGTTGGGATGGCATTTTGGGGGATCGAACCGCTCAGCGGAGTCATGAAAAGCTCCGGGGGCGCAGTGTGAATACAGGGATTTGATGCCTTTGTGAATTATCAGTAACTGAAGGTGATCTGCAAAAGCAGAGGACCATACCTTCGTCAATCTTGGAACCACCAACATTGATGTCACCCACTGCAATATTGACACTGCCTCCGGTAACCAATACGTTACTCAAGGACATGTCAGGAGATGGGTGGAGGCGAGCACAGGCGTAAGGCCGAACACCCTCGCCTGCCAAGTTAAGAGTATTGTTCGAATGGCAGTTCTGGAGATTCAAGTTAACTCTGTATTGGATGATTGGATGATTAGGAGGTAAGTAGGAGGAGGTACGATTATGAACCAATCATGAACCTGAGAGTTTTGATTTGAGGTCGCGGGTAATCGGGCCGTGTGACAAGTCGACACATACCACATAAAAAAAGACTACATACGTTCCTCGATCGCTCACTATCGCTCCTCGTCAGTTTGACTATGGCAGATTAGGCTCTACTTCATCTTGAACTCTCAGCTTCCGACCTGCATTCAGATGAGGATTGTCAAACCGCATTAGCTTGTTCTCATGATCAAGGGTAGGATTGTCTACCATGCGGTTCCCCCACCCCCGGCAGCTTTTGTTGGATGAAAGCTTGCGCTTGCATTTGAGTAAGTGATGTTCCAAACACTGTTGTCAACAGCAACATGTAGTAATAGAGGCAGGACTGTGACGGAAGCAGCGAACTTCATTCAGGAAGTCAATAAGGAAGAGCGACCCGCGATCTTCAACCTTACAAGGCTGGCAACCCGCAACAATTAGTGGAGCTTTCGTCAGAAACCGTTTTGCCAGTGAATGCCTCTATCCAGAAAGGGTATCGCGGGGGAACTCGGACATTGTATCCCACCAAATCGCCATTGGCATGCTCCTTCACTCCCAATTGCCGGATATGTCAATCCTACAGGAAAACTACGAAGGACTCGAAACAAGACACAGGCGTGAGCCGTTTCGCATTAGTATGTTCTCTCCACCTATGTTCCTTAAAACCCGGAGATGCACTGTTCCTGGTACCTCGCGAAGCTTCCTTCAAATACATCCTCGATCGAGGCGGAAAACGCACGCGACGAGGAATACTCGAGGAGGGGGGAATCCTTTCTGACCGATAATTCTCCGCCATGCTTTGGGCCACAGTATACAATATCATCAGAGTCTTGCAATGACCCTATCTCTCCATCTCAGCTACCTCAGCGCGCTGGAGTTATTCAAGATGAGGTTCTAGCAATGACAAAGCTCGTTGAACGGGCCTCAAACATTCATGGAGGGAGTAATGATAAGCCCGGCGGCCTAGCTCCTTTCAGAGATATGATCTACTTATTATGAATCATTAACGCCGGGCAAAATGACAATGTACGTCTTTCTTAGTTGGCAGATCGACTCAACACTTACTCGTCTACTAAAATAGATGAGAAAAGGGAAGCAGCCTTGACTCCAATACTCGGACAAAATTGATACAGTATACGGGTACCGATCTGTACCGATACAAAGTTGCCAACTCCTTATTCATGATTGTCATGCCGCATTATTTGAGGAGTTGAGTGTTCTTCGGTTAGTGGCTGTTATGGGAGACTAGAAGAGGCTACCTCCGGGATCAAATGTCGGCTAACGAAGCCATCAGGGTTCAGATCAGATCTCTAGCTTCAGCTGATGCGCGCGATCATGGATAGGCATGGCCAAGTATACAATAACATCCACAAGTACGATGACCATACGAACCCAACGACCACCTTCTACCTTCCAGCCAGCTTCAATACATTCGGATCACAACGTTCACCAGAACGAAGCCCATTTGGCAAAAGACTCCGATCCACGGTTCTAGGCGAAACAACAGCTTTTGAGTTCCCGACAGCAGGTCAAAGCACCCAACAGCCACCAACAGCCACAGCCTCCTTCCTGTCAAAACGCCATTTCATAGACATTGCGCGTTTGGTTCCAGGACCACGTCGATTTGTGATCGATTTGCTGCCTGCGAACTTGAATGAAGAGCGAGGGCTTCAAGGGTTAAAGCAGGTTACTCCAGTGCTTTCAAGGCCATTCCTCCAAACCGCCGGTAAGCACGAGAGTTTGAGGGCATGGCTAGCGATGTTACGCTGCAGGAACTTGAGACTATGTGAGTACAATTCCTTTTTCCGTGGGGGCAAGGATGCTATGCACCGACAACTTTAAATTCTGTCCTTTCACCAGGAATACCAATTATTACTTCACCCTCGTTTCCATGTGTATGTCTCCTCTTCCCGCAATCGTACCAAGCCTGCCGATCTCGTTTCTCATATACCTGCAGCCATTCTCATCCTTGATTACTTCCTGACATTGCCTGCGGAAGTCGAGCGGTTCTGGTGCGTTGGTCGACTGAACTGGGCTTCAGGGCTCTTCTACCTCAATCGATACATGGTGCTCTTCGGCCATATTCCCATAATGGTTGAATATTTCTGGACGACATCCAATCCTGCCAAAATACAAGTGAGTCCAAAGTCTGCCTTGGGAGACGACCTCGAAGCTCTAGAAGCTTACCCACTGCATATATCTAGATGTCAGTGTTTGCAATATTCTGTCACAAATGCCATCGAACTCCAAAGCTAACTATAACTCAATGACAATCTTACAGCTGTCAGAGCTTGCAGTCATACCATCAATATCTGGCGATAGCAATTCAGCTTGTCGTTGCATGTAAGTCCTCAAACCTATGTCGCAATGATCCTCTCCGGTGCAGTCTCGTAGGCATGTTGATTATGCGAACATATGCCTTATACGAGCGCAGCCGTAAAGTCCTAGCACTTTACATCGGAGTTTCAGCGGTAGCGGTGGCTGTTGGATGTGTGAGAAAGCCGTGACATGCTCTGCCTCGTTCTCGTGCTAACTGAGATTGTCATTATTTATTTTTCTTCTGTGTTCAGTGGGCCGTGCTTGGCGGAAAGACAACGCACAAGCCTCAGGATACCTCGGTTCCAATTGGATGCGGCGTTTCACTAACTCATTATCAGTATGTCCCTATTTCAAGGCTCTTTTCCTCCAGATGTTCATGTGTCTTACGCTTAATTCCTCAGGGCGATACGTGCGTTTGCGGCTCCTGTCCTCTCGGCACTGATGTTATAACTCATGCGGTCTCTATTTCCACAGGACTTGGCGCTGCGTGGGGGGGAATGCTTGTCTTCGATTTCCTCGTGTTTGCCATGACGTTGTACAAATCTCTCACACTTCCTCGAACTGCTGGGACGAATTTGCTGAGTGTACTCTTTCGAGACGGTAAGCGAGAAGAAAGATCCTGCCTTATTTCTCTCCAATGTGGGGTATGATCTGACAGCCAATCTTCAACAGGAGCAATATATTTCGGGTACGCGCCGTACCTCTTTGGAGCATCGATGTCGTCTGATATCACGGAACTACCAACTGCAGTGTAATGATGGCGGCCAACTTGGGCAACATTCTAACTTTCATGGTGTGCCGATTCAGTTCCTACCATGGTAATCAATGTACTAATTGTTTATCCGACCGGGCAGTACGGTGGAGTGAGTAATTATTGGACACACTGCACGCGGTGATTGTACTACCAATCAAAATTTTATCTGACCCTTATCGCTTGTAAATCCTGATGATAGCCGTACACGCGAGGTGTAGCGACGACTTTTACGAACATGTACGTTTATCTCTCGATGTCAATTGCTTTCCCTATGGCACTGTTACTAACCATTTCATTGTGATAGCATTTCATCTGTCATGATATCACGGCTCATGCTAAATTTACGACATCCAGCTCTTGTAACACACTCAGAATGCACCTCATGCCCTACCGCGACCGACTTTACGACCAATCCGAATCTGACCTTTCTGTATTCGACACAGTATACCGATGAAACCAGAGGTTCAGATCCAGAACGCCATGTGGGTCGCCCGGAACACGATTACGTAACAAGAGGACCTGGTAGACCTATGGGTGAGTCGCTGAAATCCTTTGGCTTGGTCAATAGGCGGCCTTATTGATCTCCATTCGCTCTTCGGCAGGCAGGAATGACAACGACATAGAACTGGTTCTTTTTGATCGTCAAAATCAAGTCTGATCTTATTGAAGCAGGCGACTATAATATCTCTTACGCTAGCGTACCTCCTGTAATTTATGACTTTCTTTTGCGGACAGTATGTATGAGTAGCTACAGTCCTCCTTTGGCTTTGGTGACATAGTAATTACCAATTTGTTGTATGTACGCAGCTGCGCTGGACTTTTTCTTCCATCGGATTTGAATGTGTGTAGGGAAGAATATACTTACATTGACTCAGACTTGAACTTGACTTGAAAAACCTTCTTCGTCTCGGAGGCAGCTCGGATACTGTGATAATGTGACAACGCGACGGGCCGCCGGCAAGGTTTGTTGATCTAAGTACTCGCGACATGTCACGGTGTGACATCGCGCGATTATTGTCATGACGTTCCTTGCATTCTGAATACACACTCTTCCTGAACGATCAACTTGAACAATGCAATCCTCGAGTCCTTCCACCCAATACCCATCAACACCAGCAGCCTCCAGACATCCCCTCCAGTATAGACCGCTTAATTCGTCGCCATTAGCGGATTCACCTGGTAAATCATCTCCTGTGGCTGCAGCCCAAGCGCGTCGACGGTCTCAATACAAAGCTCTTGCACCCGTGACGCCAGTGCCACTGCGAAGTTTTTCTTCGAGCTCACGACAATGCAGTGGAAGACTGTTCAGCAATGGAAAGAATGTCTCGACAAATGCAGCGTCTGAGAACCCCGATCCTCAGAAAGTCTTCCTGAGAGATCGGTTTAAGGCTCGTTGTTTTGAGCGAGCGGCGAAGGCAAGAGAGAGAGCTATCAGAGGAAAGAGATACGTTGGAGAACCAAGTAGTGATGACTTTGATATGGAAGGCGATGAGGAGGAGGGGGACGAGGATATCATGCAGGACGAGGTTTGTCTCCGTGTCTTCCGAGGCTCGTCATGTTTTTTGACTTCTTGGTTTCTCCGTCAAGCTTTTCCGAAGAATTATGGCTAATGCCAACCGAAAGGAACACCACTCGTACCGAGTATCTTATGCTCAAGATGTTGGTTCTTCTTTTGACCCCGACTTCGAGGACATCAATACATGGGAACAAGAGCTTACAGGTGTGTTTTTGTCTTCCCCTTTCTTAACTCTTTTTCGACTCCCATGTTTCATGTCCGTCATGATGTTAAGTTGACTATCTTATCTTCCCAGTACCTTCAAACTCTACCGATTCCCATGCCGCATCGACACCAGTTGCTTCTACCTCAGGCGCTGCGGCTTCCGAGCATTCTTGGCCGGAGGAGAGAGAATTCACCCCAGTTGACCTTGACGACGAGGAGCTTGAAGCGTATGCGGAAGAATGTGCGCGGAGAGCCGCGCTAGCCGATTTCGAAGACATACCAGAGGATGATCTATTTGGCTGGAGCGACGCGGAAGAGCTTGGCACAACAAGTTCAAGGTCGGTATATCTAACACCGCCAGACGAGGATTGTATGGATGTTGTATGATCCTGACGCCTGCCAGCCGTCTTTCTCTTTCTATCTCACATTGCTATCTCAAACATTGAGGATTGCACTCTTTGCTTTCCAGTTGTGCACCATTTTTACTAGCACAGCGTCCCTACATCTATACATGTAATATTGTCATGAAGATTCCAGGTTGTAAATATTATCAAATCTCATTTATTATAGTCACGCAATAGTCACGTCCGGTTTTCTTTGATGAGCGAGAATTGCTTTCAGATTGTTGTTTGGTTGTACCCATTGGGCCAAACAATATGTCTCTATACTATCCTTCTTGTCTCCTTCCAATATTCTCTCTCACCACGAGTTGGATATACAATAATGACAACCGAGGCCCTCACCGTGGTAAATCGACATTGGTGGCAAAATACGACTCTCTTTTATTTTCGGAACGCTTTGGTGATCACGGTTGGTCCAGCAGGATGTTCTTGTTGACCATTGCAGAAAACAACAGCAACTTGTATTGCCACCAGCATTGCACCAGCCTGAACGCATAGGGCAAAAGACCCATGTTCGTTAAACTACTGGCCTTCTAGTGTTATACATTGCCAACCGACTGCCAACTGTCCACGTGTCGTTTGACTAACCAGCGAATGAACCGCTGTCACAAGTTCTCATGTCTTTTGGAAACTCTCACATTCAAAATACGATCACTAAGTATTCAGACACTCGTTACCTTTCCCCTTGAGATCCTCATCCTATGTATCTCCAGGCTTCTCCCTTACACTCTCATTCTCGGTGGCAGTCATAGACAACGGTGCTGACTCAACCTGGCCTTGGCTCTGTTCGCGTTAGCGCCGTTCATGTTCAGCTTGGATTATTGCTCCGCCGACTCGGAAAGGTCTCGTTTCCGAAAAGGATGTACCAGGCCGGCTCAAACCTCACCATGGATGGAGTCCGTCTGTAATTCACGAGCACTAAGTCTTTGGTGTCCAGACAACGAAACCAGGAGGCGCATATATCGAGGGATCTAAAATCCTGGATGATGTGTTCTACGAAAACGAGAATTTCTATATGCTCACTTCAGATGCTTGGTATGCTCCGAAGCGGAACATGATCGCCAGGACCGCTGATCAAGGGAGAAGGCGTCGAACTGTAGCCTACTGATGAAGCGAGCGCGCGGGCCTTCGACTCCTTCTCTTTCTCAAGGATTTTTCTGGGATCTTCAAGTTCTGGAACTTTCAAAAGCAGCGGAGATCCTAGGAGGGCGCGATATCCGGATCACTAGGCTTTCCGTCGGTTTTCATGACCCTTCTTCAACGTTGAACGTGGATAGCTTGTGAATATCAAAGCGTACCAATGGAGTCTAAACACAGTGTTTCTGCGCAGATTTTCCACATTGGTGGGGAGAGATTATGCTAGGGGTCTGCGAATCTACTCGAAGTAAGAGAAGGTGATTATTCCATGTGGTCATTTTCTCTACCTTCGCGGCTCATTTTGCCTGTATGTGTTACCTTCCTTCTACCATATAGTTCTAAAAGAAACGTCAGGCTTTGAACAGGACAGCATGGAGAGACAAAGCGAACATTTTTATTCCTTGTATGCACACGCGGCAGTGAAGGGATCTCATTCTATGGCGGGGCTTCAACACCGCACAGTGGTCTTTGACCGTGTAATGCTCGTCAGCCGGGAAGCGGCGTACAGCGAGTTTCGTCGATGCTGTAACACGTATGGTACCCTGCTTCTTCAGGGGCCTGTCGTTTTGACTTCATGCTCAGAACACGTTTTACGGCCTCCGACTTTGTAGCTCCTCCACGAGTCGGTGGTTCAACAACCTTGATATCGCCGTGTTGGATAAATTCTAGGCCCTGATATGCACATCATTGCTCGCGAGGACTTCCTTAGTATGTGTTGTGTGTTGAAACCAAACGAGCGTGGTGCAGTTGTCGACCCTCCGCAGGCAGGATCATCAATGAAGCCGGTGGCCACGTACATTTCTCGTCAGGAATCAACGCTAAGGTTGGAGGAGAAGGATCACGAAGGATTGGTTCGTGCGCTCCAAGCGCTGGAAGACGAGGGCATCTGCGAAATACACGTCGTCGAGATGGAACGTGTCAGCCGAGTTGAGCAAATAAGGCTCCCTGCGAGCAGCACGGTGAGTGGCGTTGGCGCAGGGTCACTCGCAGTTAGGGTGGTCACTGATATACTTTTATAAAGATTCTTGTCGGTGTTCATGGGAATGAGTTGACGGTAAGCTCAAGATCGCAGGGTTGTTGCTTCGATGTCGTGCAGACTTTGCTCATTCGTTGATTATTATATTTAGCACCAGCTATGGATGGAGCCGTCTGCCAGATCTATAGTACTGGAGATATTGGCGCCCCTAGGTCAGTTTCATTTAGCAAGAAGTTCCGCCTGCTTACAAGCATATATCTTCGACCATGAAGTTGTGGCGCGGAACCTCGGCCCCAAAGTCTGTCTTTCATGCGCAAACCACGCCTGCAACACAAACCACGCCCTTCTGACCCTTTTGATAAGCATCAGGCCGTTTGGAACGACACAATTGTAACATATGTAAAGACAGCTATTATAAGGTCAATGCTGTTATATATAAACCAACTTCAATCTGCTGACGCGGTCCCGCCAAGGAAACAGGGCATTAATCATGGTGAAGATTTTGATAGCGTATGTCAATCTCGCCCCATGCTGTTCCATTCTGATGATTAATTGCAGATGGTCCATCAGTAGCGGCTGTAATCAAGACTCGTCTGACCCAATAACCTAACTCAATATATTCATCGCATCCCGAACTTTGGAAACCTGGGAGCAGAAAGCTTTGAGGCTAAATCATGGACCCAAATAGGAGCGGCATGCCTTTCGAATAGGATGCGATTGGTTCGAGGATTCTGTAAGCATATTCATCCACAATGATTGTGGCTGATCTGCCACTAGCTGCCACTGTCATATCTTCGGATCATGACAAACATAATGTCTGCACTGAAGTACACCTTTGATTCTGGTCTACGCCACCAGTGATAATGCAGTTCAGCGCGTGATCCCGCGATGGAGCCGTTCGTTGAACGACATCTGCTGAAGTTGCCTTGGTGTATCGATCAAGTCCTCCTCGGCTTCCTGATGTTGGCGCAGTGAACCAAGTTCCGATCACAACGAATGGCGCTTAACCTCAGCTCAGGGTTTGTCATTTTTCATCGTTTTCCCGAAGCAAGAACGATGACGATTAAACGCTGAATCACCAGTCCCAGTCTGTCCCCGTCTTTTTGCACTGACTATTTTCAATGCGCCGTCGCCTTTGCGCCGCAGATCATCCACGGTCTTCGGCTTCTGGTGCCTGATACTTCTATCGGGGATTAATAAGTGGCACATCGAAAGTTCGTTGTCATTGTTTTTACGATCCCAGGTGTCATACTAGTAGTGGGATATCGCATTGGATCCGCTGTTTTCAATGGCACAACCGCAAAACCCATGTGCGGTAGCGGTCAAAAACCTCCAACGCAGCGCTATTTACCGGCATCGCCTCTGGCTCTCATATTTTGCGTCATGAATTGACTTTATTGGTGAGTTTCATCACACGTTTACCCCTTATGCAAATTCACTTCGTTCCCTATTCGGTCTGAAAGAAAGTTGGAAGGAAATCAGACAGCCTCAGGAGGACGCCTGGGTATCCCCGAGAAATTGACCTTTCCCCTTCTTTAAGATACGGTTTTTGGATATTCTAGCTCTACAAGACTGTCACAAACAAGCCTATGCAGACGAGGTTTTTTCATAAAAGCCCAATCATGGCATCTTCCGCAGTTGTCGCCTCTCCACCGAAGTTCTGTAGGCCTACGTAACTCCTCGGATAACGTCCCCACTATAAGGTTGACACCTTGCCGTCGTCTCGATTTCCATACACCCATACTTATCTTCGTCTAAGTCAATGTTTTTCTCTTTCTCGCCGTCTGCTCACCAGCGTGCATGGTGCGTTCGATAATGTGACCACCCTCGGATACCGTTCTGACCTCTGAATAGCGCCTGGAAGCAGAAGGAGCGGCAGTCGAAAATCGACTCGCTGCCTGCCATATATTCAACTCCACTTTCTTTATCCGAAGAAAAGCTTCACACTCTTTCTATTTCCCAACTTGTAATTCGATGTCAATCAGGCGAGCTCGCACCTGAGGACATCATGACTGTGTACGCCAAGAAGACTCTCCAAGCTCAGAAGGCCACGAATTGCGTTACAGACATTATGTTTGAGGAGGCTTTGCTTATCCCTCCTGTGGCGAACTGGGGGCCAGGAGTCGACTCAGACACCTCTGCAAACGATATCACTCGTGAACGGTCTCTGATGGGAGTTCCCGTGAGCATTAAAGGTACACAGGGCCTTCTCGAGAAGGACGCGCCACAGATCTGGACTAACTCCCTTTGCCCCCACCCAGACACAATAAATATGGAAGGTCACGATACCACCATTGGATACTCTCGGAACGTTTGCAGTCCGGCATCTACCTCTTCCTCTATTGTACGTCTTCTCCGAGATGCGGGTGCACTACTGCATGTGAAGACCACCGTTCCGACGGGCTTGCTAGCCATTGAAACAATCTCCGACGTATTTGGCCGTACTACCAACCCGTACAATCCGAATCATAGCGCCGGCGCGTCTACTGGAGGAGGTGGAGCGTTACTTGCATGCGGTGGGAGCAAAATCGAAATCGGCACGGATTTGGCTGGGAGCGTCAGGATACCTGCTCATTTCTGTGGTGTGTGGAGCCTCAAAGGGAGCGCTGGGAGGTTTCCGATGTGGGGCAGTGTATCGTCCATGATGGGTTTGGAAGGCGTGCCGATCGTTGCATCACCAATGGCTGGAAATCTCGAGGACCTGCAGGAGTTTTGGAAACGAGTCATTTCATCTGAGCCTTGGCAATACGACCATACGGTGAGTACATTGTTCTTTAGAGTAACGACGGTTTTCACCTGTAATCTTTGATAGTGTGTTCCGATCCCCTGGAAAAATATCCATCTTCGAGATGAAGGTCGCAAACTGAAGTGGGGAGTGATGTGGGATGACGGTAAAGTTTCGCATCTCATTCTTGATGATGAGAGTTACACCTCACAAATGTGCCACAGGCACGATACCTCCGAGCCCGGCCTGCAAACGCGCCTTGTCTCTTGTCATCTCGGCACTCAAGAAACAAGGTCACGAAGTCGTTGATTTGTGAGTACTAGTCCGAGTCTTGACTAGCGATTGTATCTTGACATCTACAACAGCCAGCCTCCTGATGTTGTTGAAGGTTTGAAGATAGGGTATCAACTTCTATTCTCAGATGGCGGTACGTTCTTCGATTTGCGATACGTTCTCTGAATCTGATGATTAGCACCTCAGGCCATCAGATCAGGAGCGGCCTAAGCCCCAACGAAACACTCAATCCGCCCGCAAAGTCCCTTCTGGATCTTCTCAAATTGCCACTGTTCATCAAGAAGATCCTTGCGTTTTTCGTGAGCTCCAGCGATCCGCTGACAAGCCAGCTCTATTCCATCATGCATGCAAAGACGGTCGTTGAGGATCGTAACTTGACAGCTGCGAGAGACAACTATCGAGCAGAGTGGCACAAGGAATGGATCGAAGAAGGCCTTGATTTCGTTCTTACGGTTCCCCATTCGTTGCCCGCGCTGGAAAACGGCACCTCGGAGAAAACGACACTCATGAGCGCCGGCTATACCTTCCTGTTCAGCCTGGTACGTCACTGCTCGAACTCTTGAAGCAATTATGGACTAATTGATTTTTCAGCTCGATTATACTGCCGGAGTCCTCCCTGTCACCTTCGTTGACAAATTGGTCGATAAACTTCCTGAAGATTTCACGCAATCTGATCAGTTCCAGTCTTTTACTTCCATCGCTAAGAACACTTATTCGGTTTATGATGTCGAAAAGATGCATGGCCTGCCCCTAGGCGTGCAAGTTGTCGGCAGGAGACTCGAAGAAGAGAAGGTACTGGAAGGCATGCAAGTGATCGAGGCGGCTCTGCGAAAGCAAGGATCAGTCTTTGCCAGTGGAGTCAAACTGTAAACCTTCTTCATCTCAGGCTTCTTGGGGGCAAGTTATATGAGTTTTTGCGTTCGATGTACCAACTCTCCTTCTGCCTTCCTTCTTCTTCCTCTCCTTAACTTCCCTTCCTTTCCTTCGCCTCGAGGCGACGATCTGTATAATTCTCGGTTTTTTTTGCCTTGGTCGACTGCGACTGTTGTGCGTCCCATCCCTTGATTATTGTCTATTTGCTGCTCCTTCTCTCCTTGGTTCAAGGGTGCCATAATCGGTAATATTGGCGCATGCCCCTTCATTCGTAAACTTTATTCATATCTGTTCACGTCTTATCAGGACTTCTTCTTTGTAAAAGTTTCATCGTAGCGTGATTGCTTGTACATGTACCATTTTCATTTTCGTTAATATATTCTGATTCTCGTCGCTTCTGTCATCTCTGTCCCACTCAGTTAACGGCAGGTATCTGTCTATTGGTGCTAGCTGCCGTTTGGCGAGAAGTCAACCTTTCAAAGGGCGCTAAGCACAACTCTATTCAGCTTTTCCATCTCAAAGCGGGCCTCTCATAAAGCTTGAAAGAAGGCCTGAGGATGGTGAGACATGCATTTAACCCATAAAGGCCCCTGACTTTCGTTATTGCTCGGAAATAGACCGCATATCAAAGTACCGCTACGTCGTTGTGATTTGAACTGGTCTCGTCTGATCACATATTTTTGTTTCAGTCGAGTTAGGACTTAGCGAATGACAAGCAGAAAATGCTTTAATTCATCAGGCATGTCGAGTGCAGAAGAGTCACAAGAAGAACGATAACGATACAACATTAAGTAATTCCGACAAAGAAGCAGTTTCTTTACAAGCACTGAGAATAGAATTCTGCCATATAGCGGATATATTATTTGAGCACAGGGTGGTGGTCTGAGAATGAATTCAAGCTTACGGTTGGAGACAACGCAGGTATAGGGAGCGGCACTACGTGATTTAGTCATTAGAGTCAATCTGAGCAGTATTCCATAAGTCACCAACGTACCAAGCAGTTGGACCTGAATAAGACGATCCTCCGCATTGGCCATAGTGCGCTACCGTAGCCCCTCCGGAAGCTGGCTGCGTTGGGGTAGTAGCAAGCGTTGTGGCTGTTGAGGCGGGCTTTGTCGTGACCGGAACACTACTGGGACTCGAAGCCTATAGATATCGCAAGAGTGTGAGTTATTTAGATCTATGACCTCAACCATGCAAGTCCTTACACCTGAAGAGCCGTATAGAGGAGGTCCCGGGATGGGGTAGGTTGTCC
Organism: Crassisporium funariophilum; assembly: GCA_014925845.1. NCBI lineage: Eukaryota > Fungi > Basidiomycota > Agaricomycetes > Agaricales > Crassisporiaceae > Crassisporium > Crassisporium funariophilum. Next base: position 1,741,448 of record JACGCL010000007.1, read on the forward strand.
TGTATGAGGTTTAGAAACAGGATCATTCCAAAGAAGACATTGTTGCGTACATGGCTTGAGCGGCGCTGCCGTAGATGTCAATCGACACTGTCACAGGATATTAGGAAGAATGTTGGTAACTTTTTATGATGAATACTTACGTCCAGGGTCACTGTTACTATATGCTCCCGGGAACGACACCAACTCAGCGGCGGTAGGAGCTCTCGAGCCACCTCCAGTGATCGTAATCTGAGCACATTCTGGGTACATTTGCTGTCAATTGGCGACAATGTTAGATAGTCGAGCTGAAGAAAGGAGAGGACTACTCTTACAGCTGGCAGTGAGTGAAGAGCGATAGTTTCAAAGCGAATGAGATAATTTCCGCTTGGGACTGTACTGGGGATTGTTGACGTCCAGCTGTTGTTCTGGGCAATCATCTTGCCTGATCCCCATGTGCCTGAATATACGGTGCCCGATAGAAGACCTGATTGGTCGATTTTGAACTGTAAATTTACTAAGTGATCATCGCAGTGTATTTAGCAAGGCTATTACCCATTTTAAAGTCTTTGCGTTCACTCCTGTACAGGTCGACCCAGGGCATTGAGCTAGGTAAGTGAGCTACGTTGTTTTCGATGAGCGGTGCTGACGTAGAATGATGATATTCGTACCATTGGCCCATACGGGTGGGGCCACACGCTGTTCCAGTAAGCTGTAATCGGAGTCCCAGCTTGGACGGTGGCGGTGAGTTGAAGTGCCCCAGATGTTCCATCGTCATTGCAAGCCAGAGTCGCGTCAGTCGCGTCTTGGATTGGATTGCTATAAATTTCAGGTTGGGTAAGTCCCGTCGCGCGTAGAACCAGACTGGCTGAATGATCGTACTAAGTAGCCCAAGGTCTTTGAATCGTCGTTTGCCCCGTGGGCGAGTTGTACGGCTGCCAGCCGTTATACCAGGATCCGCCGAATGAGTAGGAGAGAACACCACCATGAGCAGCGACCTGCTGGGCACATAGAGCGAGAGCAAGAGAGACAATTCCGAACATTGTTAGACTTGGCGCTGATGAGATTGGTAGAGGTACCGAGCCAAGCCTTCGTGGGCCGCCTTATAAGGTCGACAGAATGTAGCAGAAAGCGTGTTCGGCAGCCGGCACTATGTCATCGCATCGCTAAAACGTCGCGTCTTTGACGACAACTCGTGACGTTCGCGAGTGAGTGTTCAAAGCAAAATATCCTCTTCTGCTGGTCATGCGCGGGAAACAATACGTCGCAACGTGGGATCCGCCTTGCATTTGAGGAATAGACCTAGCAGCCGTGAAAGAATTTTACAAAGAGAACATCGGCACCGCAGAGAGGAAGACTGCATGACGATGGCACCTCCGGCGAAAAGCCGACAATTATGGGTCCAGCCTGTCTGACCTCCCATGCGTCGGTGATAATAAGGAAAAGACTTCAACCACTGATGGAAAAAGTCCGTTTGGCGTGTTCCATCCCCATATCACATAATTTTGAGATTGAAATAAACGGTGGAGGTCGTTGACTTGTCTCCAATCATAGAGTAGGAAGTCTAAAAATAAAGCATACACTTTGAAAGCGCCTGAGGGCAATTTTCGGTTGAATGACATTCACAGGCCAGAATGTAGCTGCGTCAGAGGCTTCAAGCTGCCGCTGACAAGGTCCGATCCGATCCATGAATAGACGATTAAGCATTCCGCGTTGGCTGGCTTGATCGGCATTGCCAGTACGGTTGAGAAACAACGCCAGAAGAGGAGAGATAGCCAATGAAAGCGTTTCAAGAAGGGTACGAGGAGTCAGCCTTGAGGGCGGGGAGAAACCTGGGGTATCAGTCTGTTCGGGACACGTTGCTGGGTGTCTAGAACTCAGGAACAGGGAGGCGAATCAGCGATAACTCAAGCTCGCAGTTTGACCGAGAGTTCGCGAAGCCTGGCAGTGACAGATGATGACCCAAACGCACTACACGCGAGTCCCTCAGTACGATTTTTGCGGAGCTACGTTGCGGCCCCTGAATTGTTAGCTGCAATTCGCAGCACATAAAATGTGGAGGTGAAAATTGGGTGAAAACGAGCATCAACAAGAATCATTATTTCTAACAGTGGCAAACAGGCAGAAGCAGGCACGTGGCTATCTACTCCAGTCATGTGACCTGCACAGAACGCGAAATGCAGTTCATGTCAGGTTATTCTATTCTTCTTACCGGTCCTTGATCCTTACTTACTATGCTGGCGAGGTGTGCTTACATACCTGAGTTACTTACGCAACGTAGTCAGCGAAAATCATTCCATTCCATTCCATTCCACCGACAAGACCCTAGGTAGGACAGGACGTTGCTGCTCGTAAAATACAACTGGTGTTGCGTAGATAGAGGGACGAAATAGTCTGCAAACAAGAGCGTACTAATGCTATATAGCTACACATCATTACATAACCACGGTAAACACGAACAACGGAAGAAGTGAAAGCATAGTGTCAGCCATTTCTTCCAGTCTGACTGTCTCTTCTCCGCGCCCAGCCTCCGGAACATTAACCAAAGAATTTAGCGTACCACGTCGCACCCAAAACAAATGCCAATCAGTTGGCCTCCACATCCAATGGTGCCGCCCCCCTTTCTCCCTCTGCCCATCCTTCTGTGTCTGCAATATCGCCCCCTCTCACGGTTAACCATGCTTCCAATCTCCTCCCGAGCTCTCCACCCCGCCCACCACAGATATCCCCTGTGGTATTCAACATCTGCTCCTTCTCTTGCTCTTGCAGCATTGGGAGCTTGGATGAGAGCTTCACTGCCCCTCTTCCGACCCCTACGCCTAGAACGGGTGCTTGTTTCTTCTTCTTCGCTGTCGGAGCGCCAGTCGTTTCTGAATCTGCACAATGCCTGGGCGAAGTGACCATCGCCCTCAAAACCTCCTCCACCTGCGCCGCGTCAGCTCCCGCCAGCCCTAAACTCCCTGGCTTATACCATTCGTGCTCAAACTCTTCTGGGCCAAGAATACTCTCCACCAGCCCTTCTTCCCACCCATCCCATTCTGCGAACCGATGTGCCATCCGTAGACGCACGCCGGCAGAATCGTAGTACAGCCACTCCCTGCAGAGCGCTGTGAGGTCGGGGCTGGGCTTTGATGTTGAGCCTGGTTTGGGGAGGTGGGCTTGAATGGTTGGATCGGAGGGAAGTTGTGTCACGATTTCGCGGAAGAGTTTGGAGACGAAGGGGCTGCTCTGGAGGAATGCGGGTACGTGTGCACATGCCCATAGTGGTCGCGTTGTTGTGGATTCCCAATCAATTATACATGTCTGTGAGCAAAGAAAGCAACGTAAATCACTTCCGAAAGAGGACAGATAAGCAATATGACGTACGATCTTGGTATTGTCCTTCTCGTCAACGAAAACGTTCTCCAAACTCAAATCATGACAATCCAGTCCAAATTCCTCGTGCCCATCGCCTCTCTTCACTTGTTCCACCAGATGGTCCATCATTTTCATCCACCTCGCCATTTCCTTCCTCACCACTTCCTCTCTCTGCGTCATGTGAGCAACAAGGAACGTGCTTCTCTGCATCCTCCTGTAATCCCTGTACATCGCATCTCCAGGTCCTTCCCACTCATCCTCGCTCTCCTCTAGATTCCACTCGTCACTATCATCACTCTCATCCCCGGGAACAGCGCGTAGCCGATGATGCCTCGACGAGATGATCTCATCCGGATCCAGATGAAGTCGATGCGGAGCAGACTTGCCCTCGTTCTCCCGGATGACGCCTTGTATCTCGCGATCAGCACACGACGCAAGATAACTTTCCGTACTTGGCCATGGACCACGGTTCAACTCGGTGGGATGGGTAAGTTCGCCACGATTGGATCCGAAGAATGGCCACGAGATAATAGGGCCAACGTGATAATCCCGGCGGACGGATTGGAGAGTTGGTACGCATGAGGACGAGGCTTTTGGGGTGGCCATGCTGGAGAAGCTAGACATGCCGAGAGTAGGCGAGAACGGGAATGCGGAATAGTGGTCCGGAAGGGCCTTTGGTGTCGGGGTCCCGGATGCTACATTGAGTCGTGGGTCGGGTCCAAAGTAAAGCGAACCAATCTCTGAGAACCGGTGGGCAAAGAGAGGTATGACTATAGTTGCCAGGTTCTTCAGCAGCTTTACCAGGTCATTGTAACCGAGTCCATGATATACTCGCGAAAGCGGAATTCCGGATGCCTGATGTCACGTGATCAATTTAGATATGGTGTACGTCTTCCCTCCAGAAAAGGCAAACACATACTTTCGACATCAAGATCCATTCTCCTCCGAGTCGATTGAAAGGGTTTGAATCGTAATGGTAGATCGTTGGCACAGGTACACTTGTGTTTTGACGGAGGTAGTTGATGGTGGCCACTTCTGATTCTGTCTTCAGCCGTGGCATGAATCGACGGGCGACTCTCGCAACAAGCTCCACGCGATCAACAAGAGTGACGAGATAAGCCTAGACGGTAAAAATAGACGGTCAATCCAACAGAAGGACGGGCACGCGCGGAGGTAGAACCAACTTTGTGAAAGGTTCCTGCACACAGATCAAAGCATCAGTGATATTCGTAGCCGGTAAAGTGGAAGTCCGGGACCCACCAGCACTCAGAAATGTGATGCGCCCGACTTCAACGCCCATCTTCTCGCGCACTACATCCTTCAAAACCCTCCTGTCCACCTCAAAGGGCGTGGCACCGTGTAAAGCAGCATCAGCCTTGCGTTCCTTTTTTCTATCAGCGTGTTCGATCGCCCAATCCCATTCTAAGGGTGGCAGCGGTGATGGTATAGAAGAGCCATTGGCAGTGCGTTCTTCGTCGCTTGGTATCGAAAAGAGCTTGTGACCATTCTGATGCATTACAGAATGGCCCAAGGAAGACGAGATGGGTATTGAAGTAGTCGATAATTTCGCCTTATCAATAGTCTCGGCCGGGTCTTTCTGGTGCGCCAATTCCCAATCTAAAGCAGCGGAAAGTGATCCAAGAGTTTTGGGGGTGACAGGTATGACAGGCCTTGAGGCACTTTAAATGACAAAAGATAAAGAGCAGGGATATCAGGGTGTTGGTTGGAGAGCAAGCAGGGTTGTCATACGCACTGGCTGTTCATATAATTCGTAATTTCATGCACGGTCGTCTGTTTGGCCGTGTTTTCCTTTCCCTCTTTACCTCGCGCACATGTCTCGGCCAACGGGATACCCATTTGCTAACGGTTGTGATCAAGAATGGTGATGACAACCAGTAGATTTGAAACGACCTCGGGATGCTGTAATTCGGGGAAGAGTACTGGAATAGTGTGGGGGGGAAGCGGGATCATGGCTCACGTTGCAGACCTGTCGCTTATATACCCCACTCAAGAAACGACACTTGTGCTTGGCGAAGGTTCTTCATTCAAATGACTTCCGTTGATCTCCCGCTTGCGTATCACACTGATCCATTGTGCTAGTCTCTCTTTTCCTAAATCCGAAACGAGGCATGGGATATTTGCCTCAGACCGCTTACCCGAACGATCGTTCCGCAACAACAGATGCAGATGAAGACCTGCTTTCGCAGGGACATAAATATCTCTTTCCTTTTTCGGTTCCCCTACCGTCTCCCTCGGTGAACCAGGGTGCACCCTCGAAGCACGATAACGTTAGAACGGACCCCGTTGGAAAGCTAAACTTCATAAGCTTCGTTGCCAAGGCACGCCAAGGGGTGCTACAGCGGTGCGTTAACCATATAGAACTCGATAAGCAGCTCCAAACACGCTCCAAAGCCGAATTGTGGCAGGACCAGACCGATGAAAGGATGAGGCACTGCGCATTCATCTCAGGGACCGTATAAATAGGATCTGACGCAGTCAAGCATTAAGAAAGATCCAGGTCATCCATGAGAACGCCGGTTGACAATCAATTGACTTTACTCATTTCACAACTTCACACAAAAAACTCAATGCAGCGAGAGTCGTCGTACAACATACATTTCAGGATTGAGAGTTAAAGCGATCAACTAGATACCACTCCGCCGATTGAAAGCTTTAGACTGTGTCTTGGAAATCTTGCTACGCCCCCTTCTTTCACGCAAAGCAGGACACCCAAATGAACCATCAAAGCCATAGTCTCAAACACTCACACCAAGCAAACCATTACCACACAGCCGCTTGACATCTTGACGGTGTCTTGGCGTCTCGAAGTCATCTAGGTTCGGGATTCTCATCACCCGACACATATCCACCCACCGTATGTACTCATACTTACTCATGCCTTTCGTAGTCAGTAACGTGGAAGTGTGGCGCTTCCACATACCCGATGGCGTTAAACACCGACCCTTGACCATCCCTTGGCACACGGAAATAACTATACTCTGACATCGAAGCGTCCGAAGCGCAATCGTCATTATTAACCGAGCGTGCACCATACTTCCGTATCATTACTCATGAACGGATTAACAGTGATGTGGTATTATCTACGCGACGGAGGTGGAGTAAGGGTCGGAAATAGAGCGGTTCAGGGGGAAAGAAGTGTTTGCTGCTATGAGTAAAATGAACGGGTTGTGGGTGCACGGACTTCCGTGGGGAGGCTAGAAGGTACTTACTCTGCACTGTTTGTTGTGTGGAGACAATCTCGACTTACTGTCATGTCAATCAGGTATGAGCAGAATATTTGGATGACTCTCGCAGAGTCGAATATCTTTGTAAGTAATAATTGATCAATTATGGAGGAGACTCGTTGTCGCCATCACCCAAATTTCGCAGATCAAGTGTGAAGAACTGACAGCATGACAACACGTCAACTCTCAGCGACCGCCAGGTGAGTCAGGTATTGGAAGTAATTAGAATCATCGTCTCATAGCTGCTCGATAGGCCGGGAGTACTACTGATGCACTGATGTGATTTTTGACAGTCCCCTTGCTGTTTTCCCATTTCTTTCCCAAGCAGGAAGCAACTGGTCAAATGCGGCCCAAGACACAATACAACAACCGAGTTGCTACGCCCCAAGCTTGAACTAAGTGTGGACAATTCCGCGCTGTAGAAGTGTATTTTGTGGTGGATACAACAGCATTCCCCCTATGATCACTTTTAGTTCGGTGGAGATATTCTTGATCGAGGAAAGAAGGTGTTGGATACCCGGTATAAAGCTACACAGATGCAAATGAATAAACATTCCAATGAGAACAGTCATGAGAATAAGGGAGTGTACATTCAGCGTCCGAACGTCGAGTCGAACAAGATTCATACACCATCTAGATGCTTCTAGATTCTGGTATCGATTTCCTCTGAAAGCTTTGTCTGTCCAGCCCCCCCGTTTCGGTGAGGAACGCCCTTGTGCGGATAACCGGGTTCACAGTACAAAATTCTAGAGCCTTCGATGACCGTCTCGACTTGCACTTGCTGAACAAAGAGCGCGTGCTGTGCGACGGGTTCTTCGGGGTTCGGAAAAGAACCGCGTCTACACCTTCGCATTGATATGGATGTCCTTGACGATCCCCGCAAAAGGATAAATTCATTTGCATGTTTGCAACCTGGAGTCAGAGAAACACAGCCTCGAAGAAGCATGCCGCAATAGATCGCATTCCTGAAAGTTTTGTTGTGGGCCCCATGGAGCAAGAAACGTTACTTGTTCATCGAAGTCATGAAATCGGAGAAAACTAGTTTGCGTCGCAACTCCGGTGTAGCGTTCTCCCTGGCAACCATTTTCTCGCTGTTTGAGCACCAGCGGTTTGCCATGCCTGAATGACAGTATGAGAACCAGACAATTCCCAGATAGGCCATTTCTTTTGTGGCAAGATGTCACTTGGTGCGAATGTCGATTTGGCGTTAACGCTGGACGAAACAATAGGTGGTTATCTCGCAGGCAACGTACTTTCCAGGCTTTCAAACAAGCGTCCCGACCGCCGTACAAGGACCTCGCGTTTCTTCGCAAGGTCGCGTGTGCGATCGATGTACATGCACGGACACGAAGATAAAAAACGGCCTGAGGCGCCGTTTGGAGAGCTTTTCTGGTTCGAAGTTCGAGGCAGGTTCGAGGTCTCTCCTGTGACCTTGAATGAGGCACATGGGTCTAGTCAAAGCCAGGTTAAACCTTAGCACGAATATTGGTTCCTGGATGCGTGTGAAGATGGATGGGGGCAAGATGGGGGTTTCCTTCAAGTACTTAGATCTGACCAGACAGCATCGAAATATGTTTGAAGAAGGAGCTTGAAGAAGTCAGGAGCCTGGATCTTTTCATTCAAGAGGCGAGATAAGGTTCAACTCGGTTAACCGGCATATTTCAATACCGAGCACTAACGGTGTTCGAGCGAGGTCGTCAAAATCCTAGAACGCGATACGTGTGAGTCATATGGCCAGTGAGGCCAGGACTTCGATTTGTATTCAAAGCACGAAAGCGAGGTCCGGTGGTAATTGACGCTCTTACAAACAGCCACGCGGAGCATCGGGATCGTCAAGAAGCAGCGACAACCAGATACTCATTTCTACTACAATCGGAAGAGCTTTATATGTTTTCATGTCAAGAAATACGCCTTGGAAGAACGAAGAGGATTAAACCAGTCACAAACGGCGTCTACGGGAAAGTAATGGGAAAGTGTGCCACAAGTGGGGTACAGATTTTTTCGATGTAAATGTGGTCGTAAATAGGTGTTCGTCTGGTAGAGTAGGTGGTTGAATACGTGTAGGTTGGATGTAAGAAAGAAGGTTAAGAAAAAGGAACCGATCAATGAATGGTCCTGCAGGAATAGCGTAAATGATTATAGGTAATACAAGGAAGTGTTACAACAGATTAAATCGTAATTGAGTATGTGAAGAATGAAGAATTGAAACCCAAGAAGAAAAAATCCAACTCAGAAATGAATGACGGCGATACCTGATAGTAATGTGTTCGCCGTATTGCTATGCCTCCAGACTGATACAAGTGTGGGACTTTGCAGAGTAACGCTTATAGATATGGATGAGACAGCGGGGACCTAACCAAAATGTGATGATCATTAGTCCACAAACAGACAAGGCGAGGAAGATCTTTGCTTACCTATCATAGGCTGGGTCAGCGCAAATAACTTCTGCAATTCTCGTCTCCAGCCACTTCATCACATCCTCGCCGAGCGCCGCACATTCATACAACTCTAATCTCGCCAAGCGTCCCGGGCTGACTCCGCCAAAATTGGCAGTACTCGCCTGCCCATTCTCCGGATTCCGCGATTCAATCATCTGGACAAGCTTCGTCACTCCCTCGCCGTGCGCGTGACAGCTCCTCATGCCTAAAACCTCCAGGGAGGGACATGCCCACGTGGGGTTCTGATTCTGATTCTGGTTAGGATCGTCCTCCGGCGGACCGAGCGCGGTGAGTAGAGGCTCGAGTGACGTGCCGCCTATGTTCAGGGTTTTGAGGTGCGGCAGTTCTGCAAGCAGCGCGGTCCATGTGATAACAATGCCGCCGGGACCGTAATAAAAGGTAGAAGCGTTAGCGGCAACACCGTACGCCACCGAAAGGTGTTTGATGGGCGGTCTGTTAGAACGAGCAAGGAGGCTTGAAATTATATCCTCGATGGCATCCCGCGCTTCAATGTCCAGGGTGAGCGAGCTGAGGTTTGGCAATGTGAGCGAATCGAGGAGTTGCGTCAGAAGGTAATGGCCTCCCAAAGTAAGAGATGCCACATGCGGTAACGCGAGTCCTGAAAGGGGGAGGATTGCTGGGAGAACGCCCTGGAAATGGAGGGAGACGCTTTTCAAGTGCGGATTGTTTGATAGAATAAACAGAATTCTGTCAAGAGGAAGGTGTGAAGTCGGAAGGGCACGGAGATTCAGTGTGTGCAAATCCCGAAGCATTGGAGATGACCACTTGAACGGCGTATGCTGTAAGGTCAATGTTCTCAGCTTCGGGAGGACAAGAGACGTAGCCGCGCTGGCATTCGGTAGCCAAGGCCATTCCGCGAAGAATGCTGCCTCCGCGCTTGATACCTCAAATTCTTTCAACAAAGGAGCGTCGCCTATCCGAAACGCGGTTAGAAAGCTTCGTATGCATGTGTGAGGGAATGAGACCGCACCATTGATGGACTTCAACGCTCCCATTGATGTGAACTGTTTGTCGAAGCGGAAAACAAATCGCTCCCAGCGATGCATCTGTTCTACCAGATAGAAGAAGGCGATATGTCCCCAATGCATACTTGCTCTCGATATCACGTTCACTGAACGCTCATGATGATTGTTCCCAAATGGATGTCCGCCAACTGACCACCCATCATGATGACCTGGCGGTGAGGGCGGCATGACAATGGTAACATTCCCACCCATGGGTGGAGGTGGAGCAGCATGCGGAATGACATAGTGGGACGATGGTTGAGGTTGAGCGAATGATACACTCCACGGAGGCGTTGTTATTGGTGTTAGTGGGGTTGATATACGTCGCGGACGGGTCGATGGTGGTTCGGAGCCAGGTTTTGCAACACGGAGGAAGATTTCAATATCCAATGGTACGCTCTCACCCGAGCGTTCCAGCCAAAGACGAATTGTATCCGCGGAAGCGTGTTGCGTCGTACATAGACGGATCTAGCCATGAAGGTCAATCGATGTTCATAAAGAGCTGGAAGCAGAGCAACTGTCGCGGGAAGGCGAAAAAGTTTGGTTGAGTGGCTATATTTAGACAGCCACAGCAGCAGCCGTCCACCTTTCGAGGTGGCGGACACCCACGCATGTATACCCGACGTTCTGCAGTATCTATAACGCAAAAAGCAGGCAGGGGGAACACCAAACCAGCCCGAACAGGACACCCAACCCTCGACATGTTTTCGTTGGGCCAGAACAATGGTGGATGACTCTCACCCAACACCGGGTGCCCTCGGGCCGCCTAAAGGTAGCGAGGAATCGAGCTGTAGAAACTCACCTTTGACCAGATTAGAGGTATCCTCAAGGCCTGCCTTCTCCAGGAGGGGCACACAGCAGCCAATACCCACGCCGAGCATGGATGGTCCTCAAAACTCCACATGAATATCTCCCTCAACAGCTCCGTCGGCAGTCTTCTAATTGGGCTGAGATACGCCAGCGTTCTCGATTCTTGGTCCTCTAATGTTGACCGCTGTGCCTCCAGTTCACTGATTGCGTATTTAGATTCGCGTATTATCTCGGCGAGGGTGGCCTCGGCGGCGTCGATTTTTCCTGCGAGTTCCTGCACGGAGGCGCGTGTGACTTCCAGCGACCTTCGTGCATCTGCCAGAGTCTCTTTTGTCGGTGGTTCCACAAAATTCTGCAGCGACATGGGTAGGCAGAAACTTGGGCGTTTTGGGTGGAAAGAGAAGAGCTCTTCCCCTGGAATTAATCACCCCTTATCCCGAGATTCAAACTCCGCAAGCTTCGCGCTTTTGCGCGGTTCACAAAAGACTCTACATTTCGATAAAGCAAACTTGCAGGACAAGTCGTGTTGTTGCTGTTACCTTCGAAACCACGTCGATGTCATTCTTCCCGAATAATAGCGTTTTAACAATCGTTGTCGGTGAGGCGTACGGCACCGAACTCCGACGGACCCTCAGCAAATGCGGTAATAGCTCGGCACGAGGCAGAGACAACGTGGGGAAGGCGACGTGGGGAACAGACTCGCCTGAACCACGATGCTCACGACATGTTCAACCGCTCATCACGCCAGACTGGAATGGAGGGTATCGTGACCACCATAATGGAAGGACTTGTTTGTGGATTCGGAGCTTTCAGGACCAAAATGACAAAAGCCATCGCGATCGGCGGTTGTTAGGCTGTTGGGAAATGGAGGCGGTGAGAGCACTCCATTCTCTGCGCATTGTGATGTATGTAGACCCTGCTCGGTCTTCAATTGTGGTAAGTGACTACAATGGAACACATATACACCTACCTACCTTGTTCCCGGGTCGATAAGGGTCAACTGCACTATGTCCTATAGATCCGCTAGCACCGAGTCCTGACGTGAACTGAATTCTGATATGAACAGCGAGGGCCTATCGGGTGGCTATTGAATCGCAGGGGCAGGACGATTGACTCACGGATGGGTTGATGATGGAATTCGGGAACAAGGAGAGCGCTGGGCTTTTATGGCCTGGGAGTCACTTGATAAAGATCGCAATAGGCGCCCACCCCGGATTTGACATCCGGATGCCTAGCTATCACCATGTTTCTATTCACGCCTGCGAGGCTAGTGGTATTCTGGGTTGTCATTATTACTGAAAGCTATCCGTCCACGTCTCTTCCACAGTAATCAGACACCCACCACTCATTCCCACTATGGAAATTCCCTCATCAGGATGGCGTACTTCCGTACGAAGTGCTACAGATACTGATAGAATGACTTACATTGTGGACGGACCCTCCAAGGTGGATACTGTCCAAACGTAAGGCTGTCGGTCTACATCCTTCCGTAGACATAAGTGCCCCTGTACATCAGCCCGCCAAAAACGAAAGTACTTCCGACCCCGGTCACACCAAGGACATTCAAAAATTAGGGCTCCATGAATTATTGGGATGAGTGAAAGGTGTAATTCCTACGGTGGCTTTTGCAGATGAGTTGATAGGGTGTAGTTTGGTAATTGCAAGCACCACACAGTGTCAGTGTCCGATGACCTAAAAGGATCTAAAATGAAAAAGCTCATCCGGGTATGGACGGCGATATACAGTAAAGTTGCAGGTATCTGGTCCTGTCGGCGTGACGTCTGGGTGTGATCCTGCAGCATTACGAGTGGATCTATGTCAAAGTCGATGACTTGTCCACAACGTTCTTAGAGGTTGGTGGGATCATCAAGTCGGTTCTGTGACGACTAAATGAATGAATGCTTCTTCGTATTAGATAGCTCCAATCTGTTATACAAATGCAGGTGAAGAAATTACAACATAGCCTAGACTGGCCTTCCAATTTTAAACAAAGCAACAGTCCTCCCCGCGTCATCCCACCGCCCAAGCCCCCAATCGCACATCACTTCTTCCCAGCTTCAATGGCGTCCCCATTCTTACAAGCGATGATCTTGATCCGTGGGGCGCTCACCATGTCGTTCGACTCCATCTTGAATGTTGGGTTTTTGACGATGAATGTCCAGACGTCGTCGCAGAGACGGTAGGTACGGAGGTTCCCCTATTGGCAACGAAGAATGAAAGATGAATGAGTTACAGTATGGTGTTGATGGATTGCTGGATGCGTACCTTCAAGGTAGTCTTGGTTTTGACTTGCTTCACCATCGTGTCGGCTAGCGACTTGTCAAACTGGATTCGCGGTTGAATATTTCCAATCGTATGACAAGCCATGAAGTAACGTACTTGTTGCAGGACCTTCATCGCCAACTGAGGTGTAATCGCACCACTCGTGATAAGCTCATCCAGAGAGTCGGTGAGAGCCATGCCAATCCTATTCCCATCGTTCCAATGTCAGCGAGAACGACATTACCAACGTCAAGCCACATGACAAATGCAGAAATTGACATCCAGAGGCGCGAAACAACTTCGAGAAAAGACATACGATGACCCCCGGTAGAACTCGTAGTACGCTGAGGCCATGCTTTCGTCGTCAAAGAGCGTAAATTGGTAGTCTTTAGGGGTCTGAAGGGCTGGTGTGGATGCGTGGCGGTGGTGATGGGTGAAGGGTGCTCCAGGCGCCGGTGACTAACGTCGAAGACTCCGGTTATTATCTGTTGTCACAGGCTAGACGAAGTTTCGCGTGACGATTAAGACCACCTCGACCAATCTTGTGGTTTTGCGAAACACGACACAGATTGTCGAAGCAGCTCGTCGTTTGGATGGAGGATACATGAAATCAATGGGAAGCCAATTACGCTAATTTAACGAATATGTACATTATGGTATTAGTACGGGAAAACGTCAGTACGACAATCCTATCGGTCCGGTGTCCATTTCAAAGAATTATTCATCATGAAATTGGCTGGGTAAGGCGCTCCCGAACCATTTCGGCGACTGCTGGACCATGTACAGGTATGAAGTCTTATGAAAATATGTTAATATTGTTAAATGATAACGAGTAAAGGAAAACCTTACTGCCTTGGAAATTCTCTCTAACTCCATATTCAACCCCCTTTGCAAAAATATCAGTTCTGATTCGATAAGAATGGGTATCACAGTCTGGCTCACCTCATACCATTCGCCTGTTGGATATGTCTTCAAGGTATCGTTCCATACTGCGTAATGCTGTGGACTGGGTTGAGCATGAATCTATAGCAAAACAGAGAACAGTCGTACCTTGTGACCTACGTTCCTCGCCAGGATCTCGTAATCATGAATGTACGCTGTGAAGAGACGTTAGAGATGTTTATCAGTATCTATGTAGGACAAATTTCTACTCACATTCAGGGTAGAATATTTCAAAAACGGTCGAGCGAGGGGTGGGAGGCATCCAGATTTGATGCTGCTCGAAAGTCAATTCACAAACTGAAGAACGGAGCCGCAAGGCTTACTGTCAGACCGTTGCCATGCACGCCAATGATGATCTATTCCATAGAACTTGCATGAGAGTACGTTCAGACTAAAACATGTCTCGAAAATCCTCACCGTGCTTCGTGCAACAGTTTCTACCTGTTTACTGAACGGCAACTTTTCCATCATTGCAACGTTGAACTCGCAGATACCCTCCGCCTCCAGCCCTTTCATTGCCTTGATTAGACTCTCGTTCGCTTCTCGCGCTAACCGTCTCCCGCCACCTTGACGGGATACGTATGTGACAATCGGAAGAACGGACTTGGGTGGCGTTACAATGGCTCCCGCGTTGTTCGGAACGGGTAGATAACCAACCGTGTTCCTTACAAGTCTTCTTCGAAGAGGTTCCCAAAAATGTTCAGGAGCAGTCGCGTTCATAGTACTCGATATCATCTTGAACCATTTTGAAGCCAGAGGGCTATTCTCAGATATCACGTTAGTTTCTGATATTGAAAGACGAAAATAGACTACGTACTTCTTATGTGCAGCAACCCTGCTGACAATCATAGCCCTTTCAAAGACGAAAGTCTGATTGAGCTTCAGCATATCCTCCCACAAGTCCAAACGTTCGATCGAAGAAGATGGGAACGCGGCACGCATCAGCGGCCCGTTTACACCTGCGTAATCCCGCCAGCTATTATCAAGGATATTCTGATATCGAGGTAATACAGTTCAGTCAAAATTGGTCCGCGTGGCAAAGGGCGATATTTACCGGCAGGAAGAAACGCTTTGGAATGGGTAATGGCGTCTCTATACCGGGAACGAGGCTCAGTCCTGAATACACCCGCATTGCGCCGAGAATGATCTCGCCCCACCAGTGATAGTAGTGCTAAATAAAAATGCATGAGTGGAATCTTTGAATGAGGAGAAAAACTACACACCGCCATGAACTGTGCTGTATCGTAAAAAATCATGGTCATGCCATCAACAGATACCGCTCGTTCCCCAAGAGTAACCCTCGCCTCTTCTGGTGTAATTATTTGCATTTCCTGTTTGAATGTCATGATATGAACTGCGGTTCTGAATAGACGAACTCACCTTATCTGTAGGATCCAAATTCCTGCCACCACCAACATCTTTTGGCTGCGATATGATAAGCTTGGCCGGAGGAAAAGCAGAAGGGTCCGACGTGACAATGTATATCGTCCCATTCCACACGTACAGGCGATCAAAAATGGTGAACCCCGACGACGGTGCACCCCCTGGAAGCGTCGTTTCCTGCATACCTGTAACATTGGGGACCGTTGGACGACTGGTGGCCGAGTTTTCTTTCCCCGCGGTCTGAGTCGTGCTTGGAGGCGAGGGAACTTTCAACGACACTTTTGAAGCATGGTCCATCAACCGCGGTTTTGAGAATAAGTACACTAGAGCCCCTGTGATAATGACCACTAGGACTATCTGGTGTCTTCTAGTCCACATTTTCTCGAGCGAATCCAGGGAAAGCGCAAGCCGGAAAAGCAAGAATGCTACACCCAAGAGACGTGGCGAGAGCGTTGAATACCTAAGAGAGCGTATTCATTATGAATCCCTGAAATTGGCAGGAACGCGAAAAGATCTCAGGGCCTGACACTGACAGAAAAACAGGGGCAATTGCGGTCACATGATCCGTTGAACTACTAACTTAAAAACGTACAGAAATAAACTCATCTCTCCCTCCTTCATACAAAATACAGATTGTGTGAGATGTGAGTACATGATTCCGGACATCAGATATTTCCGCTTTATTGAATCACCTTCGTTGAAAGGCAGAAACGGAGGTCAGATGCATGCATATCTTGGACATCATACCTCCTCCACTGATCGTGATATGTAGCAAATAACAGAAAAGGAGCCCAGATGTGGCGCTATACGTTCTGGGGTATTGGAGGTTACATATATAAGGATCAAGTCCCGCATGTAAGTAGCATCACTCATTCGATGCGTCAGTGCGCCCTTGCCAATCCAGTTAAGTCACCGATCTACAGCCATTCTACAGCCCATAATTTCGAAACTTGCTACTTATGGGGCTCACCAGTGGCTCCTTGCCAGTATCTGGCCATGGAGGGAGCTCTACTTCCTCTGTGGCGATGCCAGAAATTCGATACAGGTCATCAGTCTTGCGCGCCTCGACGGAATCGAATCCACGAGGTCGGAAAAGGTATTTGCTAATTCTCGAAGGGCGCCGCAGGAGGTACCGCACAATGAAAAGAAAACATCTTTTCAGACAAGTCAGCCAAATATTTTCCATTTGAGTCGCGGACATACACAATGATGAGCCCAGAAATGGGGAGAAGAGATGAATTCCTCTCATGCAGATCAGATTCACCTCTCCCAGAATCTTCAGAGTCTGGTGGAGGGTTGTCTGGTGGTTCGTCAGTGTCCGGAGGCGGGTCTGAAGGACTTGGGGAGCCTGGATTGGGTACTGAGGTCGGACACGCATACTTGGATGACCACGAAAAGGTGTGAGTTCCATTGAAGCTCCACAGAAACGTAGGCGATGTCGGTTCCTTGAGACAAGGAAAATTGAGCCAGGGGTATGACGTTGAGTATGAGCATCATACCTTTGATGCGGGATTGCATTCGAATCGAAATTGAGCCTTTTGTTTTCGGTTGTTGTACATGCCGCCATGAAACGTTACTTGCAACTGGTCCTCTGTCGTGTGAATAGCTTTGGCTTTGATGTTGGAAAGAGAAGCGACGGGGATAATCTGTAAAATCCGGGAGGGCTCAGACGGATGATTGGGACGGGTATTTATCACTTGGATTGTAATCAATCGGGGTTTTGAACATAGATGCTACATATGAGTTTACCTGTCAAACAGACCCATGTCCCCTCTGGACACTGTAGTTTAACGAAGTTACGAAAAGTTGGAGCATGACAGTCGAGAAAATGTACCTGTAGATCAGACGGCAACGTTCCGTCTCTCTCTAAACCGTTTGTCCCAAACAGAGCAACGTCGTATATATGTTGCGTGTGCGTAGGAGGTGTTGATTCATCCACTGTTACTCGTAATTTCTGCCCTTTCGAATTAGAGGGCAAGAGGGGGCAAAGGTCGTATTTCAAGAGCGTGTCTGGAGATCCCGCAGGGACGGTATATGAACATGGTACGGCCTGACTCAAAGCCCGTACAGGGAGCGACAACAAGAGTAGGAAGCTCAATGCAAACGACGTGGGACCAGGAGTCAGTCTCGAATGCACCTGGGTAAGGGGGCAAAGCATCGCTGGCAAATCATGTCTCGAATGCGTGGTTAAGTTTCGCGAGATACCCAAGAGGTACCACCTAGAGGTGTTGCCTGTGGACGGACCGCTGCAACGGACCGAAGCAACCCGTGCTCATTGCACTAGCTACGTCGAAATGCTGTCATCCAGCACCGCTAAACTTCACGCATCAAAGGAAGGACGGGTTGGACGACAAGGCGTGGGTGCAACGACGACCGCCGCCTCGGAAAGAGATCATGTGCTACTGTAGAGTATCGCGATTGAAGTGCAGCGTTCTCGTCAATGACAAGTATATATTATGCCAGCGTTCTGAAGGAAAGGGCGCACCATATGAACAGTAGCTTCTCACTCCGAGCACTGACACATGATGCAGGAAACAGAAGCAGTCGGTCCGGCATTACTATTTCTCCCGCCAAATAAAATGACGACCAGACATTGGCAAACCTGAAATCAGCAATAATATGGATCCTCGTGCACCCGCTGGCGTTGATATTCACTGGCTGGACGGCGCACCGCCGCTTTCGCTACCAACAGGAACTGCCTTTGGTGTTCCATGGGCGCAAGGGGCAGTTGATCGTACAACACCGTTCAGTGCCACCGCAAAGGGTGCTGGGGTGCCAGTCCAAACATGGCCTTTGGCTTAGTTCGTGAATTTCCATCACGGAAGTCGATATGCGCTAATCGAACGATGTTCACACAATAGTTGGCCAGACGGAAGTTTAAAATGGACCGGCCACGCCGTTGGAGCTGATACCTTGAGTACCATTGGAAATGGAGTGACAATAGCGCCTGGCACACCGAAAGAGCCGGTGTCTCCTGTGTCTGTGGTGAAAGGTGGAGATGGGAGCACGACAGTTTCAACTGGCAACTTTTCAGGTCAGCTCGGGAATAGGCTCACAAGATTCATTGTGTTTACCCCAATATCCCGCTAGCAACTTTCCTTCCACCAGGAAATACAACGCTCCTCTCATCAATGTCCTTGTCAGGAAATAAACTAGCGCAGAGTGTCCAACTTGTTCTTCAGTTGCAGAACGCGCCCGACCAAGACCTTTCAGCGATGACCCTGTCTGCCGCAAATGGGGCCATAGTCCAGCCAGCGTCAATACAGCGAATGCTCGGACGTGCTGACACGTTAACCGTCGAACAGTCCGGACCCGTAAGAGCTGTGATCAAAGTGTGTTTCATCGAGATCGACCTCATATCGTGACCTTACGTTCACACCAGATTACGGGGAAATATACGTCTGGATCTGCAGGAGGACATGCTGATTTTTTGCCTTTCACGGTCCGCTTCTACCTGGCGGCTGGTGCAACGGCCTTGCGAGCTGTACACTTCTTCATTTTCGACGGCGACCAACAAAAAGATTTCATTAAAGGTTTGGTCAGTTAATCTTGTCCTCCATTGAGAGATTTCACTCACCAACACGAACATGTCAGGGTTTCCAATTCTCAACGCCAATGACCGACCTCCTCCACGATAGGCATGTTCGTTTTATGAACACCGTACCCGTCTCGACCTCGCCCTCTCAGGCTCCTGTTCCAGGTGTCTGGGGAGAGCCTGTTCGCGTTGTATCGGGATTGAGGAGAGACGCAACAGCTGCGGTGCTTGATCCCCAGTTTAACGGCCTCCCCACACCAGCCGTGAGTACATGGCCGACCACAGTGTCGAGCGAGCTTGATATGCTTGCTGTGAGTGTCATTCTGTTCTGTCGTTTCCACGATGAGGTGCTAATCGTAATGGAAAGGTTTGGAGTGATTACTCGCTGGAACAGCTCAGCTCGGAACATTTCCAGATATTCAAGCGCACGGATAAGGGTGACGCGGTTTCCTTCCTACGTGCGACTGGTGGTGGGTCTGGTACACGTGCCTCTGGACTTGGGTACGTAGGAGGTGCCCGGGGTGGGGGGGTTGTTTTCGGCATGAAAGGTGTGCCAGATATGTTCTCCGTTCGTTGGCGATTGTCATATAAATATACACTTTCCTATCCAGACTTTTGGCAAGGAGCACCAAGATCACTTGACATTCGTGGGGCGGGAACAAACATGGCGACGACAACATTGTGGGCGTATAGTCCGAAGGTGCGTAGCCGTTTTTTTAGATGACAATGAACTTAACGAGTGTCAGGCTGCTGCAATGGACATGCGCCACTATGACACGGTCCCTCATGGGGTGTGTTGCGGAATACCTGTGATTAACGTGTCAGTGTTGATGAGATTTTTAGTTGGACCTTGCATACGAAGACTTTGGAAACCCAGATCCGAATCCCATTGGCGTTGGAAGGTCGTACGAGCTATCTTTGCAACTGTACAGTGCAACGCCTTCGCGCGCTACTTTGTCAAATTTGGCGATCGTTCATGTGGGTGAATCGTCGAAAACAGTCTTTGCAGCAACTGACGCACGCAACAGACTAAGATCCCTCAAATGGTGGGTACGCCACAATTCTACGCGTCGTCGAAGATTTTTGGTGGCAGGTGGTGCGTAATATCACGGATAACCACCCGTTCGTATAAAGATCAGCTGAAGCCTCTTTTGAAGGAATGTACCAAACACGACAACAACTGGTGCTGCCGCCATCGAGAAGCGGAAAAGTGATTTGTTGGACTTTTATGTCGCAGTATGCAGTTTTGAGAATTCAGCCACCATTAATTACTGACCAGCCTTGGAAGGAACCGGACCAGCGTCAATTTTATGGATTCTGGAATTATGGCGATGTGATGCACACCTATGATCAGACGCGGCACAATTGGAGATACGACGTGGGAGGGTATGCCTGGGACAACGGGGAACTATGTAAGTAACGCTCGTGCGGAACAGGTCGAATGCTGACCTTACTTGTGATGGGCATAATGTAATAGCTTCGGACTTATGGCTTTGGATATCATTCCTGCGCACCGGACGAGCAGACGTTTTCCGAATGGCACATGCAATGACGCGACACTTGTCAGAAGTAGACTTCCACCATATTGGGCCATTTGCAGGACTTGGAAGCCGTCACAATGTCTCTCACTGGGGTGATGGAGCTAAGGAAGCTCGCGTCGCTGGAAGTACTTTGAAAAGGCCATTCTACTATCTGACAAGTCAGTGTTTGATCATCTCTTCCAGTTGGGTGTTACTAACATGGGATTACCAAGCTGATGAACTCGTTGGAGACCTGATGGATTATTCGCTGCAAGCAGATCAGACGATCATGACTTGGGATCCTCTGCGGAAAGTGCTTCCGCCACCCCCTCCACAGGGACCTGGACGCCTGAGGATTGGACCAGACTGGACCACCTTGGCAGGTAATTGGTTCACAAAGTGGGAGCGAACGGTATGTAAAACCATCATAACAATTTTCGTCAGTCGATTTGAAGGTCACTCGTTTCAGAATGACACGACCTGGAGGGATCGAATAAAGACCGGGATGGTGAGAATCTTGAGTGTGTCGATACCATAGATCTGATTCAGAAAACGCAGAGCGATATCGGTGGATTTAAGTTCGGCCTATTCACAGGCAACGGCGCAGCCGTTGGGTGGAATGCAGATACTGCCCATATGGTAGATGAAGGAGGGGAAGGCGCGGGGTCGTATGTTCCTATACGTGCTACCTCCTGGAATATCAGTCACTGACTCCCATGATCTACCAAAGGTACAGTCTTACGATGATATTCGGTGGCGGTGAATTTCTGATGGAAGCCATGGACCTCATAACGGATGAACCCGCTTTCGACGCCGCTTGGTTGGATTTCTGCAGGCTGTACAATGCCTCTGATGCCGAGTACGCGTTTTCTTGGAATACATCCTTTGGCGGCCCACTGATATACTCAACAGTAAAATCGCGCGCTATGGCAAGACATTTGCGAGCAAGGACTTCCCCCAGGTGATTGCTACAGGTTCTATCAAGCCCAAGGGCTTATTTTCATCGTGTCATTGTCATAGTATTATGCCAAACTTCAAGTCTATGCTGGCGACCGACTGAAGGACACGACGATCAAGCAAGCAGCGTGGAATGCAATCAACAAGAACACAGTCGGCGTGTGGGCTCCTGTCCAGCAAATCGGCGGAACTGATGTTTTGACCCCAATTACGGAGGTAAGTGCTCTGCAATTTATGTAAGAATAACCGTAACTCACCCAAGATCCATTGGAAAGATTCCTAACCTGGGTACAAATGATGCCGGACAACTCTCTTTATCAGAATATGCCGTCTTGGCAATTGCTCCAGAATTAGCGCCCAACAATCTGAAGGCTATCCGCGTAGCCGAGACTGAATGGGATGAGATGACAGCAGCCGATATCAGCATCGACGAGGCAGACCAGGGTAAAAGAGAGGCACACACGAGACCTAAAATTTCACGGAAGACCTCGGAGAGCCCTTGGAGGACTTGGCTTTGCTTGAAGTAGTAAACTTGTCTTTGCACGTTTGAAAACATCGAATCATCGAAGGTTGACGATTACGACCAAAAGTTTGAGCTTGGACTCGAGTCGAGTATTGGCTCGCATTATGGGCGGGAATTACAAGCCAAAGTGTCATTATTCAAGTTCTGGAAGTAGTAGCCCTTATTGTAGAACCCAAGGTAACAGCGAGATGAGGTCTAGTTGTAAGTACACAACGTCCAGCAGTCCGCTGGTATCCTACTCGCAGTTACGGCAAAAGCCGTCCTCTGAGTTGCATTTCCAACGCCGCCGCTCCCCCTGCCAAATTCACCACATTCGTCAGGGAACTTTTTTGCTTTTCGCTAAGTATTCCTCTGTCTCCGACACGGTAATGGGGACATAGGCCAAAGCTTCCGATGTTCTTGGAGAAGAGACGGAAGCACTGTTAACATGTTATCTTTCGACAGACACAGCGTTGTCAGCACGTTACCCAACACGTTTTTCATAACCGAGAGCATTGCGCAACCCTTACCTTTTCCCTTATCAGCGAATTGCTGATATATGTGGCTCAATTGTAGACGTGATCATTATCTAAGTCGACACCGGTGATAAACATCTTCCTAGCAGTAGATGAGCCGGGACTTGTACCAGTTCGACCAAAGTTCGACCTTGCCGGACAATTACCAAGATGATGATGGTCCTGCATTGCTTGATTATATCACTGACAAGCTCCCATGAACCCTGAACTTGGTCGTGTGAGACTAGGATCTGTCAAGGATGATGTAAATCAGCCATGTTGCGTCCGAGAAGTATATCGATTCCACAGGCGCACTCCTCTGTGGTCGATACTTCAAGATCGCTTGTTGGCACCGCGTTCTTGAACCAACGATGTGCGATCCTCAGGTTTCTCACTGTCGGACCTCACAAGATGATCCTGCTTTATGCGCATGGGACGACTACTTCTTGGAATTGGATACTTTTGCGCGTTTTTTCCTTTCCAATGTACCTTCATGTCAGTCTGCCAGGACAGTACACCAATAGCCGCGATGCTGATTTCGAACTCTAGACGTGCTTGACCCCTTTGATTGGCCCGAACTTCAAGCAGCTTTTCAGCAAATGACCCTCGAGGCATTCTTTGAATTCTGCGCCGACGTCCGGGAAGAGATGATTCGACGAAATAACGATCTCAGGGATGGGGGTATGTTGAAGACGAATTTTGCAGACCAAATTTCTAACAGCTAGCCTCTCCAACGGAAGTCTATTACCTTCCCGCTTACAGCAACATGTCTCTTGGGCGAAATCATACACGCCGGAAGTTATCGTCGATTCCTGATTGGCGCTTCCGACATCTCTGCCTGCACATCTGTTTTGAAATCTTCAGAAGATGTTCATGGATGAGGATACCAACGAAAGTGAGCAAGCATTCCACTTCCAATAACACTTCGACGAATGTTGTTACAGAGTACCTCACATCCCAAACCCCCAATGAGAAGTGTTTCTGCACAACAAAATCCCATCATGACGAATCAAGCTATGTTTTTTGATAATCATGATCGGAAAACACCACTGCAGCGCAGAGACAGTTTGAAAGGCCAGTTAAGATGGTATGTCTTGTATGATATCTGCAAGACTGCTCGCAATTCATTGCTTCATCCAAGTTTGCTAGATAACCTTCCCGATGAATATCCTTCTTCTTTTCTTGACAATCTGGATGGTTATGTTTTTCCTGAAAACCCTCATGACTATTATGATGCGACAATATCTGCGATCTATGCCGTCGTAATCTCCATCCTCAGGGATGAAGACCGTTATACAGCCCTCCTTGGCTATCGCGGCGATGCCGCCCAACAGGTATTGGATCTTCTACAAATGGTATGTAAAACCGTAGGCTGTCAGGTATATCTTTAACTTCTCCCTGCAGCTTCTCGACTACCCAGGAGTATCCAGCGCGGTGAAAAGCAGCCTGCTATCAGCTCTATCTAGACTGAGTGGAAGATCCGGCCTGTACCCAAGCTGTTTTATCCTCAAAGGGATCGATCGCGAAAGAAACTCTGTAACCTCGGGACATTTCGGTGAGATATGGAGAGGACGATTCCGCGAGCAGACTGTTTGCCTGAAGTTCATCAAAATGTATCAGAGGTCAAGCCGGTCACATTTACTGACGGTATGCCTCTATGTCCAAAATCGGTGTCTTTACGTTTACGAACCCACCGCCAAAAGGCATTTTCCAGGGAGGCTGTTCTCTGGGGCCACATATCACATCCGAACTTGTTGCCGTTTTACGGCATTTACTATCTTGGCGATGAACATGGGAGAATGTGCCTCGTTTCGCCTTGGATGAATAGCGGTAATATCAACGAATACTTGGTGCAGGTTGCAGATGCACCTCGGCTTCTACTTGTACGTTTTACCAGCTATCATATTATACCGGCTCATGGTCTCATCAAGGTGTCCGATATTGCGGCCGGTCTTGAGTATTTGCATGGACGTGATATCGTTCATGGTGACTTGAAAGGGGTGGGCTTTCTTCTGTCGTGTGATGTTCTGCAAAATTTCTTGACATTTGTTCGCAGGCTAACATTCTCGTAACCAACTCGGGTCGGGCGTGTATTTCTGATTTTGGTCTCTCAACTATCCTTGACACAGCCATTCTTCACACGATGACCTCTCAAAGCATTAATTCTTATGGGGGAACCATTCGTTGGCAAGCCCCGGAACTTTTTGATCCCCTGACCGAAGATCCCAGGCCCACCACAGCCAGTGACATCTATGCATATGCCTGTGTATGTTACGAGGTAAGTACACGCCGTAGCAGCTCCAAGTTTAGTCGATAATAAGTCCTTGTAGATCTTTACAAGCGACGTTCCGTACTATGAGTATCATCTGGATGCTACAGTAATCTTCAAGGTCATGAGTGGAGACAGACCCTTGCGACCTTCTGCAGACAGCGTTTCTTTTGAGAAGTATGGTCTTACGGTTGAGATTTGGGACATGATGGAAGAGTGCTGGAGCCGAGTTCCTGAAGAACGGCCGACCATAGTTGAGATCGTGTCCAGAATCCCACAACGCAAACTTGATTCAAGGCCCCTTGATACCTGGGAGGCCTCATCAGCTTCCAAATTCCGAAATGCGATGTACAAAAGAAACGTTCTTTCGATGAATGTCCTTGAAACTGTCTTGTCTTGGGTACGTCAGCCATAAAGAACAGCACCAATGTTCTGACCTCTCAATGTATGCTATATAGATATAGTTCGCTCTCACAGTGCTCCTTCTGGCAATGCCCTTGTTAACACACATACTCTACATGGGGCAGTCTCTCCGCAAACCAACCGCAAACAACATAGTCATTACACACATCGAAGGCCTCCAATTCTTGATGAATCTTGGATGAACCACGAGTCGACCGTGCCAAGATATCAATGTCCTTGATAAGGATCTGCAGAGGATTCGTACTTGTACAATGTTTGAACCACGACTGATGAAATCCCATTTGACTTCAGTCCATGTTCAGGAAGGTTCTTGATTATTTTGAATATCTCGGCTGGTCAGAACCATCCGCTTCGGAGGTGGCACATTTATGCGCGTTGCTTCATTTGATGTCGGAGAAGCTCAGTGAAGTGGCATGTCCTGTCATTCAGCACGACCTGAGGATGTGGCGGTGTTTTACGGAGTTGAGGTCGTGCACACCTGACTTGCGAAGTATGGGGCAGTGGTACTTTGACGCACTACAAGACCTTGAGCTGATAATATCTTCGGTATCATGGTTAGCCCGTCGATGACTTTTGGAATGCCACGCCATCTTGTACAACACGCTTTCAGTTTGAGCGAAGAAAGGAGACTTGGTAAAGTTGGAATTCAAAATCCACTATTACGGAAGTGCTCCAACTTACTGTTAACGTAGAGAGAAGAATACCAAAGTCATGTCATGGGAAATAATGTTTCCATACAGCATTCTGGACTGTAAGCTCCGCCTCATAACTGGGAAAGATATCTGTGAACACTTTCGTCCATCCAAGGTATCGTTGGCGTGCGTACAACGCCCGAATAAGTTCCCAGTATTCCGGCATCCATCCTGCACACTCCCAATCAACCAATGCACATGGACGAAGCTTTTCATCGACAAGGATGTTTTGAGGCGTGATATCCCCATGCGTGAAGCATATTTTGTACCGTCTATTCGCTCGCTTCTCCAGCGCCGCACGCAGCGCGTCGTCATCTGATTCCCAGGGTTGACTAAAGCGATGCGCGTGAAACTCGTCCTGGGAAGCGAACGGACCAACAGTCCGCGGGTGTTCGATAATATAGGAGAGGACACCGGTTCCCATAAAACCAGAGATAGTACGGTCATCCGGTGGTTGTAGACAGCGTAGTTGGTCGAACCAGTCGCGCAAGGTTTCTGTGAACACTGCGCGTTGATTTTCTGGCATCTGATCCAGTGTGACCCCAGTAGGGCCATACTCCCTTCCTTTTACACCAGTCATAAGAAGGAAATTGCCTTCGCCAGGAAGTGCGATGACATCCAGCACGCGTGGCACTGGGATCGTGGTGTTTTGTGCAACATATTGAGTGGCAAATGCTTCTGAGGCCCTGACGAAACGACCCTGTTTTGCATACAAGTTGAAGGGGACGAGGCGCCTCACAAAGGCGGAGGAGGTTCGCCCGCCGCGCACTAGCGAGGAACGCCAGAGAGCCTGGTACGCCTTCAGGCGTATGTTAGCGGGAACTAACAGCCACGCGGACCACAGAAGATCTGTGAAACTGAACGGCCTTCATCAATGGGTCAGTTGTGTCCAAAACTTGGGACGATTTGCATGTTGCAACGTACCTTCGCTGGTACACAAACTGTGTCGCGGTCAATAGGTTTCCGGGCATTTCAAAGGCCCTCTGTCGTTGGGAGTGGGTCAATGATTGCTCAACCGAAGTCGTGGCCACAACGAAGGTTACGTTGAAGTGTCGACCCCAGGTCGACCCATCACATAATACCTAAAAGAGACACAAAATTCTACTCGGTCATTATATCGACTGAAATCATTATGTAATATGCAACTAATGAATCTGGTATGCAATAACGCATAGCCGTAGCCTTCCAACCGAGCGGTATGTGTTATGAGGGGCTCTGTACACAAGTCATACTGTAACAAACATTGCGGAACTCGTGATACTGAGGGCATAGTTGCATTCGCCATTTCGGCCTCTAATACTCTCCTGCTCTGCATTGGCATACAGTACCTTTGCTACCATCCTTCTATGCGCAGAGGATCCTCGTCCTCAATTAGCAAAAAAAATTGAATATCATCAATTCGTCACTGAAGGTTGTAGACCGAATAGTTTCGCATCCATCGAGGGCGTTCCCAGCCCAATGTTCATCTATGCGCGTTGCTTGTATACCAATCAAAAGGCTGAATAGGCAGAGGCTCAGGGGAGTTGCATTTCCTGTTTTTTTTTGACACGGCCTGAAGATGCAGTGGTGTGTCAAACTCACCTCACAGGCCCGAGACTGTGACGGCTAGAGGGAAACTAACGATGAATCTTCCACGCGGAGTTCAGAGTCAGAGCACACCTGACTTGCTAACCATGCGGCAGTGGTGCATTGAAGCACTCTAGGACCTTGAGCTGATAACATCTTTGATATCATGACCAGCCCGTCGATGTACCATGCTGGAATGAATAGAAACGAGATACTGTTCCAAGCATTCGCGACTATTATACTCACCAAATACCCCTCAGACTCGTATCCCACAGTTCTCGGTAGTGTGTACGACCAGGCTTTGAGTCTAGGACGCTCTACAGAAGCTCAGGTTGCATTAAGGAGCACAAACAGTCTGGCTGGATTAACAAGGAAGGGATTTCTGGCTTATTAACATTTTAGTTGGGAGTGTGGAATTATTGCTCATTGCAACTCGAGTGCTCGGGGCGCCGAATACCCTACAAGTTGAGAGAGAATTTTCACTCTGAATACCTGAATGAAGTAGTGGCCCCAATTACACCGCCTGCCAATATTAAGATGTCATTCATCACACGATACCGGAGAGTGAAGAACCGATTTACCGACATCAGGGAAAGAGGTACACATATAGTTTCACTCTTTCACGGATATGGGACACACAAACGAATAAAGATCTGGAATTCTGTGATTCTACAAAATTGGAAGCTTCCTGAGAGCTGATGGTCGTTCATTAAGGGAACACGCTTGAAGATACCCGTTTCTCTTCAAAGGCAATGTTGTAATCGCCTCATGTCTGTCAGTTATTTACGCTCGTAATCCAGGAATTACTTTGCTTTGTTTCATTATAGACCACTCAATCCCTCTGTTGTTTCCTTTGCATCGAGGCCTGGCTTGTACTCTGTGTAGAGACTCCCTTGAGAGCTTCTGCTTAGGAGTTTACCCTCAGGTCCAGCTAATCATCTCTTGGCCTCCAGGTTGATATCTACCGTCGACGATTGCGCCAGATTGTGCCTCAGCGCTCACAATTTCTGGGCACTATGGAACTACATCATAAACTAATTGCCAGTGCCCAGGGGTGAATTATCACAAACAAGTGGTCGGAAGGAATACCACTCATCACTGTGATGACAATCTAAGCCTAAGTGACATCCCCGAATTCCTGTTGGAAAACTCCTACAGCGATAATTGCTCATTTACACTTTCTGATAACCCCAAACTGAAGCTTGTTTCTGTCTTGCGGCTATGGTTATAGTGGGCGTAAGCAAACAACATCCTCTATCTGGTCCCGACTAGTGTCCACCACAGCGGTTCCTTGAAAAGGCTTTCCTCGACCCATATTAGGAAATGCCTCCGCAGAAATTCGATCATCAACGATCGAATCGGTGACTGCGGCTCAGATTGCCAAGGTCGCCCCGCATCTACCCATAAACTCGGAGTACGATCTCGAGACGAGAGATTGGTGATGCCGGCAAGACCAATGATAAACACAAAGCTCAAAGATTCTGCTCGATGATTGATTCAGCAGGATTTCAATGAATGAAATTGCTCAGAATATCCTGGCAAAACCGCAGCAGATACGAGAATATGTCGATGAGCTTGCGAATTCCTGAGCCAGAGCTGTCTCAACCGTGAGTCCTCAACTGTGATAGTGGTGGTCAAGCAAAAATATGCAACAAGCAATCTTCCCAAAACGGAACAAGAGCCTCGTTCCGCATATGGAAATGTGTTTGTGCCCACATCCCCTTTTTGAACCTGTCAACTTTGCACCCTCCAACGAACCGTGGCATTGCTTCTGTGAGAACCATGCTCAAGATCAGTAACATCTGTTCTCTGGGAGAGTTCAATCAGGGCAATTAATCAGGTCAATCGACTAGCGTACTATGTCATCCCATCAACCCCGAGGTCAGTCGAAGCCAGGTCGAAGCACCCTGACTTCGATACCCGTTCAAGACGTTCCCCTTGTGCTGTTCATCAGTGAAGGTGTAGCTACTTGACTACCTATAAAGAAAGGATGGCAGACTGGGAAGACAGTCAGAATCACCCCGCCCTAGTCAATTGGTTATAGCTCTAGCTATACCACACACTCCTACACTCCCGTCCCTCGTATTTGCTAAACTCCAAAATGCAATTCACAATCCTTACCAGCGTCCTCGTTGCCTGCAGTAAGTCTTCTATCAGATTCTATGTGACTCATTTTCTGATCTGCCTCTTTCTTCAGTGACCGTCTTAGTGTCTGCATCTCCCATACCCGTCCCAGTATTCAATATCGAGGCTAGGGAAATCCTCGTGAGTATTGCCTTATCATAAAATCCTGAGCAAGAGCTAAACACATACTATCACAGCCGCGAGAGCCCGTTGATGTTGTCGCTGTTGCCCGCGCCCCAGAAGCCGAGCCAGAACCCATCTGCACAAAATATAGCTGCGTCTAAATGCATCTGTAACTTCCCTCGGGAGCCGGTGTATCGATATCGTCGCCTTTGTGGAGGCGGCCGGAGGAGTCAATTGTTCTAGTTATCTCGCAAGGAGACTGTACGCTTTCAGGATATCAGGACCATCCCCTACGATGGAGCCATGGGACACACTCTTTCATCTGCTTTGTTAGTTTTATTCGCGCTTTCCGGGTTATCCCCCGCCACTTTCTTTTTGCATTCGCATTTCTTCCTAGACACGCCTGATGGCGTTCATCTCTGGTGTAGCAACTATATTTCCATCATTTCGATTTAGATCATCAACTCTTCTGCGCGTAGATATTTCTCTCCGCTGCTTGCATTCGTATCTGTTATCAAGGTTTCCACCGTGTATATTAGCATTGTTGTGTGTGTTGTTACTGTCTCATTTGGAATTCACAAAATAAAAAAAACGTTCAAACATCTCTATTTTCTTTACGTTGGTCCGAAAATGTCTGAAGAGTATCTATGGTATTACTTGAATCTAGTACCTTCTAAGTGTCCAGCAAGAACTGACTGTATTTACACGTCATCCTCCCAACTCTCAGGTACTGCAACATTTGAAACCGGAGGAACATTGGCAGGTGAGGCCAGTCGAGAAACGCTTGCACTTCCTCCATGGGAAGTTGAGCTGGAAGCACCTACGCCAGTTGACCCCACTGTCAATCCTGCCAACGAAGCGGTAGGCTTGGGAGCGGCCAAAGAGCTCGATGGACCCGCCCTGGCGACCACAGACGTCCACCCACGTTGAGCCTGGACAGGTCCAGAACCGACCTGGGGTGCGTTGACAGGAGTTGAGGGTTTGGAAGGGGGATGGGCACTAGTCGTTCCTGTGGGTCGCCAAGAGGGCGATTGTGATCCCCTGATTGCCCGAAGGTCTGCAAGCTTTCCAAGGTTGGGCGGAGGTGCGGATGAACCAATGAAGATCGAGAGAACTGGTGCTGGGACGCGAGTATCAATGCGACGAAGCAGCTGGACGCTATATAATCCCGTGGTGTGAGGAGGACAGTTCAGCAGGAACTCTATATAAAAACTGACCTTCGATGCGGTTCCTGGTCGACCATTTGTGTATCGATCCTGTATATATTTGCGAGCTTGATAAGGAAGTTAGCTTGTGTGGGGATAATAAGAACTGATGGAGCACGTACATCATGCACAAATTTCCTTCTCTCCATAGGCATATGCGGTAGAACCTGTGTGCGTTTCTCTGATGCTACGAAGCTGCAAATGTATAACTGTCAATACTTTCGTAACTTGCACAATAACACAATAATGACGATGAACTTACTCTGCAAAAGCCTTCTCAACGTCACCCAAGAACTTCGCATTGGCTCTGGCAAACACCACCAGTTCATCATTGTACGTCGTCTGCGCCGCAGCCTTATTTTCCGTAATGCCTAACGCATCCGCCAACCTCGCATTCCGTTTCGCAATCTGACAGTCATTGGAACATTTCGGAGTAGAATGTTGATGACCCGAACGATGGGACACGCTCCTGCCGCAATGGACTGATTGTTTGATGCGCCCACATGGGCAGGTGAGTGTGACGAGCGACTGGCAGGGTTCGGTTTCGGAACAACTTGAAGGAGCGTGACAGGGTTTAGTACAAGGGTGGTGGTTTGGCAGGCTACAACATAAGGTGGTTAGCGATTACAGTACGACTAGGATTGGCGAATTGTGGAAGCTTACCATGATTTGCGAGATTTCCCGCACGGCGCAGAACAAGATCCACATTCATCGCCATGGCACAATCGCTCGCAGTGGTGGAAACCGCAGGTCATTAGCCTATTCAGTGCAAAAGGTTATTAGCACAAGCTTTCCAAAGAACATGGGAGGAAGCAGGGTTAAGAACAAGAACTTACTTTCCACAAACCGTCCCACAAGAAACCTTTTCTGTCTCCAGGGAACAACGCACATTCGGAATAGTCTTCTTGCCACAAGCGCACAGTTTGCTCGCCAGATGCGCACAAGGAGGACAAGGAACGGTGTCATCATGGCATGCGTGAGGTGTAGTGGGATGGCCGCATGCAAGTGGTGGGCGAGGGCAAGGATAATGGCATTGGATCCTTGTGCCACAAGGGATAGGAGGTTCATAAACGGTACGGCCACAAGTACAAACGAGCTATATGCAGAAAACAAGATTTAATATTATGCCGTAACGGAGGAAGAAGAACATCTAAAACGAACCTCCTCGAAAGAACTCCTTAAACAAGGAGGACAAACACCCTTGTGATCTCGTTGCTCACATCGATGGTTTCCACATGAAAGCATCTTCCCACAAACGAGATCACACTCATGCAGTCCGCCTTGCTCTTCGCCTATCCCCGGTCCATCGTCAACGGCCGCAACTCGTCGTCGACCCTTCTTCCCCACATTCACAGCCAAAGAAGCGAGTGGGCAGCATAGACGTCTGCACTGGTGCCGCCCACATGCTCTGAGAGCGGCGCATTGTCTGTCACATAAGATCTCTTTCTCCTCCACCTCGCCATCTTCTGCCCAAGCCGAGTGTACCTCATAGCAAGCAAGGCTTTTCGTCGACGACCCACATCGGCATGGGCGGACGATCTGAACGGAACATGGAGGACAAGGCCCCGTATGGCACTTGGCTTTACAGGGATGCGAACAGGCTGGGTGAGGTCTGGAACAGGTTGAATCGCAGGTAGGAATGGGAGAGGAGCAATTGAGCCGGGCTGGGAAGGTGTAATGGCTTTGGGAAGCAGATGATGAGGGGGCGATTGTGCTACGTCCACAAGGACAGTGACTGATCTTGGACGGCGACCAGGGGCAAGTGGCTGGTGTGGAGGACGGCGGATGACAAGACTTTTCGCATTTGTGTATTCCGCAATCAAAGACCCTGTCATTGGATAGTCAATATATTACTCTCCAAGAATAGTTTAACGTTGCACACCTCTCGCAAGTTGAGTCACAGGTAAATCTGCCAATCCACGGAGATTGACCCTCGATGAAGCACTGCACCTCTCTCCCTTCTCCGCACCCTATCTCTTTCTCCTCTTTACCGCACCAACACCGAGCCATGTCTTTCACCTGACATTGCCCACAATCACCTTCATGACAGATCTTGTTGCAAGGATGCTTCCCGCAGCTGAGGGTGCGGCCACATATTGCGCCGCACGAGAGATCGCGTCCGCCTTTATCTTTCCCTTTAGCATCAATTCCACAACGGAATGCCAGTATGGCCTTCTTGGGGCAGTAGCATTCGAGGCGTGTTGTTATCTGACAGGGAGGACAAGGGCCCGGATGACACGAAAGAGGACAGGGATGGCCGCATCCGCTTTCCCGTGGACGAGAGCATGAATTCCCGCATGAGTGTGGTGTCGAGAGACGCAATGGTTTGGGTTCCGCACTCGCATTACAGAAGCACCTAGAAGTTCATGAGTAAGGTCTTAGGACAAGAAGTATGAGAAGCGCACCAATAACCCGAAGGAACCGTCTCCCGCTTGGCTTGGCATCCCGGGCACCTCCAGTCGCCTTTCTTATCACTTTCTCCACGAGCCCGCCATGCTTCTGCGACATCTTTGACGCTCTTTTCTGCCCACGAGCGAATACATTTGACGTGGAATGCTGTCCAGCAATACTGAGCGCTGGAATCACTGGAAGGAATCGTAGGAATAGAAGGCGAGCATGACCAAATCGCTTGTTCGGGGCGGATAGAAGAGAAGCAGATGGGACAATCGGGGTAGGGATATGTGCTGAGACCGTGGATCAGGGTTGACGTCAAGTCGTCTCCTATGGGGCCTGCGGAAGGTTTCTTTGCCTTGTGTCTACTTTGATTCGGTTTGTGAGCCGTGGTAGATGGCCCTGTGGAGTCAGGATTCGTTAATCCGGAACCGAAATTGGC
The DNA here is from genome assembly GCA_014925845.1 of Crassisporium funariophilum. Classification (NCBI taxonomy): domain Eukaryota; kingdom Fungi; phylum Basidiomycota; class Agaricomycetes; order Agaricales; family Crassisporiaceae; genus Crassisporium; species Crassisporium funariophilum. The sequence continues at coordinate 1,775,150 of JACGCL010000007.1, forward strand.
TCGACGACCGCCATCCTTTCGAGGAGCAGGTAAGGCATCGTCGGTATTCGTAATGGACGTGGGGTTTCGCCGGCTTCGATTGCGTGGATTTAGATGAGGTTGTACAGCCCCGTTGTTGCCGGCCTCAGCAGAGGTAGGTGGGATGCTGGCGTCCATCAAGGGAGCTGCTGGTTTCCTCCGCCGAGGTGGACGTGACTGAGAAGTGGATGCTCCATCGCCGTTGGAACTATTGGGTGCTGGGCTTCGGTTTCTGGATGTGTCTTTGTCTTCTCTGGGACGCCTACGTGGCGCTCCCCTATCATTGGTACGTCCTGACGCTACGCCATTGCCAACTTGATTACCTATAACTGGTGGTACTGCAGACAATCCTCCAACACGAGGTGGGTTAGGATATCGTGGTCGACGATGGCCCTAAGATGAACAGTCAAGACTCCGAGGTCAAGAGTACTTGATGAGAAAACTCACAGTGTCGTCGTTGTGGTGTCGCCTCTGTGTAGCCTCGCCATGATTTGGCCTCGGATGTGAGTTGCTCATGGAGGCTATCGTCGACGCGTGTGGGTTGAACGGAAGACCTTCCACATGACTTGGTGGTGCGCTAGTAGCAGTCTCCATCCAGTCCTTTGTATTTCGCTTTTCTGTCGTTAAAGGTAGAGAACAGAAAGGTTGTCGATAATGAAGTAGCCCGGTGGAGGTTCAGGTTGGTTTTTAAACAGAGTCAATCTGACAATTTATTGCCGATCCGATGATGACTAATTCGGTTCAATACAATGCCAAGGTCCGGCACCCAACAAGCGCCCTGGATAGATTGATAATCGACGTCTCAGCGGCTAGAACTGACTCGAATTACCAGTTGTTTAAGTCTATGGCTTCAGAATTCTCACGTCCCTCAATTCGGTCCAATTCTACGAGGAAAAACTCAAGACAAATCTTGAGGTCGTCAGAATGAGTCAGAACCTCTCCAAGCACTGGTCGTTGAGGCAGAGAAGCTCATCACCGAAAGGTTCGCATCCAACCCCAATAGGTTATATAGTTTCAAGAAGAAGGCCTCCAAAGAAATATCCGTGGAACTCGATAGAGTCATGGTGGCCATGCTAAGCTGTGTTGAACAATGCGGAGGCGAGAATGGAAAACGTTATGTGGCATCCACCATCCTGGCGTGTTCTAAGGAAGCCGACGTGGTGGAAGCAATGGATTTCTTATTCAATTGTCAGTCTTACTGTTAACCTCGTGAATAAAGTTCTCATAGTTTCCTCAGTCTAATAAACTGCGGCTTTTGAACGTTGGGCAATTGCTGGTTATCGAAAAGGATTAAAAAACTGTGGGTCATCCTTTCATTCAAGACAATAGCAAGCAAACAATTGCAAATTTTGAAGAGAAGATGGATCGATAATCGCATTGTCCACACCTTTTGCTATAAACCAGCTTGTACTAATCGATGCCTCACAACAGGAACGATTCCACGGAGTCTACGCGCTCAACGGCTTCAAGTGTCCTCTCCACAAGCTCAAGAATTTCCCTCGAAAAATATGAGACACTGCAGTCAGCCATTGAATCAGTCAGAAACAGCATGATCCCTCTTGAGAATCTAGTCAACGCAGCACTAAAGCTTGTGACCGAAAAGCTTGCTCCTGACTCTAGGAATATCTGCGAGTTCACAGACGACAAAAATGTATCCGTGAAACTCGACCAGGTCATGACCGCTATGCTATCATATGTTCGAGGATGCGGGGGGGATGATGGACAACGTTACGTGACATCCGCCATTCTGGCGTGTTCCGGAGTAGAAAACGTGGTAGAAGCGCTTGAGGCCCTTGGTACTACATGGCTTACCCACTTTCTGTTCATCTGTCAGTCATACCATTTTCTGATTTTCTAATGAATGAAATTGGATTTTTTCTTCAAGTTAAAACAGGTAATAGCCACAGAAACCAGGACGATAAACGACTTTCGGAATCTGAATTGGCCACACCGACCCTTGAACAAACTGCATCCCATCATAGGAAGAAGTCATTTGCTGACGATGTCCGTTAACTCCTCTTGAGCAACTAACGACTATCTTAACTTTTTTGAAAGGTGGAAAAACGCGACGGATACAAGTGTGTTGTCACAGGGTTCATATCTGATGACCATCCTAGGCTGCTACAACTGAAGCAACCCGGTTATACATTGGAAAGCTCTCATATACTTTGTAGGGCACTTGGTAATCTCAAAGGCGGTCTTACTTCGCAATCTGTGGGCCATCTTTTTATTCGCTGGTCCATACCTTGCTGACCAAACATTGTACACTGTCTAGATCAAGTCTGCTCTGATAACATTTGACATATTACTCAATTTCACCGGCCTTTTGGTCAAGAACCTCGAGGAACTGAGTGACCTAATTGATCACCCGACGAATGGCATGCTGCTTGAATACAATGCACACGATGGGTTTGATAGGTTTAAATGGTACCTGCAAAAAACAGATGTCAGTTCATCACCTCAATGGTATTCATGGAGCTGACGACACATCCAGAAGGATGATGTATACGACTTGAAAAAACTCAAGTTGCTACCCCTCCCTGATAATTTTCGCGTCTCCTTTGAGGATCATAGCAATGATTTTCAGTCAAACACCAAGAAGAGGGAGCGTTCGGTGGATCTCCCAAATCCACATTATTTTGCGATTCATGCGGCCATCGCTCAAGTTTTGCATTATACTAAGGCGGGGCAATTTCTCGATGGACTCTTAATCGGTTATCAAGATGAAGACGTGCAAAGCTTCTCGGAACTTGAGGCAGTAAGGGAGAAGAAGCTGTTGCTTGAAGCCGTCACTGAGGCGTTCCAGTCGGTCAAGTCCTGAATTCTGTACTTTTTGTAATGTTGTGTGTTTGTGTGTTGTCCGTGATCCCTACTTTACAATTGCGGTGTAGTTCTACGCTGTACTGAACTTTTGCTTTGCTATGCCCGATGTACTTCATATGAGAATCGAGTGAATATTTCAGAACCAGAATCAGAAAAGGAAAAAGAAAGCGAAAGCGAAAAACTGAAGACTGAACCGGAACCAGCCGCCCCAGCGACCGACTCCACAAGCACCTTGCAAGCAATCAGCACCAGCACGGGGAACGTTATGTGGCATCCACCATCCTGGCGTGTTCTGAGGTAGAAGACGTAGTCGAATCGCTTGAGGGCCCTTGGTACTACGTGGCTTACTTGCATACGAGTGGTGCAGGAAGATTTCTCAACGAACTCTTATAACAAATACAGAGATGAGGAGCAAACAAAACGTGCCTGTTCCTGTCGTGCGATCATGGTAAGAGTTCGAGATGTTGATGGGGGAGGAGTTGTTGCGTGAATCGGTTATCGAGGTGTTGCAGTCAGTCACTGGGGGACGGGCATCGCCTATTCAAGAAGCATGGATATGCGTCCTTACCCAGCGTTTCCCACTTCCGGACTCCGCTCATCGTAATCATTTGAAAGTTCGGAAGACAAGGGCTGGAATAGTGATTAAGAAGTCCGGGCTTGGGCTCAAGCCCCGGGCTTGGGCCGGGCCTCAACGGGCCTGGGCTCAGTCAAAGTCAAGCCCAAGCCCTGAGCCCGATTAGATTCGGGCCTGGGCCGGGCTTGGGCTCAGGCCCGGGCTTACTTACTTAATAAAGACAAGTAGCAAAGTGTTATGAATGACACATAGATTAGATTCAATTTGCTAGCTACTCTACTACAATACTCTCCTCCTCCTCCTGCTCACGTGCAATCCGAGCCTCCTCCTCCATCTCAGCATCCTCCCTGTCCACCTCTTCCATCTCCCAGTCAGCTGTTGGATCCCTATCACGGAAGATAAGGTCAGAATTGAGAAGCGACTTCAAAATTTGAAGTGCTTCAACAATGTCTGCCTTCAGTCGGTTGCGGCGTTTTGAAATTGTGATCCCTGCAGCTGAAAATGCACGCTCACTGGACACGGACGATGCCATAATGGCAAGGTAGTCAGCAGCAAGTGATGCCCATGTTGGAAGTCGTCGGGCATTCAACTATTGTCAATGAACATTAGAAGTGGTTGAATAAAACAATAGAAACAAGACGTACCCCCCACCAGTTCACAACAGACTGGTCATTGTCAAGCTCATCATGTCCATCAAGATATTTGTCAAACTCCTTCCTCCATGGCTCAGAGGTGGAGAGAACTGGAGGAGGAGTGGGAGCAGTACCAAAGTCGTCATCAGAGTCGTCAAGAGAGAAGTCAAGGGTTGTCTTGGAAGACGAGTGATGTAGGGGACGGGAGGTGGGTGCCACCACATTGTTGGCATGGAGATGCTCCCATCGTTCAGCAAACTGACAAATGGAAACTGTTAGCAACAATAACAAAGGAAATTGAAAGAAGAAAGAGGAAGAAAAGGGACGTACAATTTTTTCAACACATGATTTCACATCAAGTTCCTGCCTTGCTGCCCACTTGTCGCGAAAGTGATGGGTTTTGAGGCTGGGGTCAAGGACCATGGCCATGTTGTAGGCAGGCACGCTAGAGGTCTTGTTGTAATAAGTAGAAATCTTTGCAAGACCAGCAGCAAGAGCATCTTTGTGAGCAGCAAATCGGGGCTGTGATGATGCTTCAGTCCATGCAGTGTGAAGTCGAACAAGTGCTGGGATTGCTTTTGAAAGCACAGGCTCAGTCTCTGATGAGAACGATTGTTGGGCATCATCGGCAAACTAATCAAATAGTGAGAAGGTGAAAGAGAAAAGATTAAAGTGGCATACCTTAAGAACTTGAAGTGTCCGCTTGACACACTTCCATTCCTCATCCGAGACCTGAAGTGCAAGAATGGACGCCTGCTTTGAGACCGGTTCATCAGCAGCAACAGTGAATATAAACTTGTTAATGAAGGGTCGAAGATCATACGCTCGCTTGAGCATCGCATAACTGCTTGACCATCTGACCTTCATGTCCAGGATGAGGTTCAGCGGCAGCTTGACCCCATCCTTTGACTGAAGCTGCTTGAGCATCTCAGTACGTTTGGCAGATGACCGAGCCTGAATAGGGTGAGAAGGATGAAATGGTACCAAAAAGCAAGCATGTACCTTCACAGTGATGACCCGAATAAGCCCAACCTCATCCCTTCCAACACTGATCTCACCATCCCCTCCATTGATGTCAAGCTGGGCTGCAGTCTCCTCAACCTCAGTGGTGGCTGTGTCAACATTGAGATGAGGTGTCTTGCTGTAGGTGGCAAGCACAGCTTGGGTTGCAAGATTGATGATGTGGGCTAAGCATCTGTAGAATAGATGAGTTAGTGATGGAGAGAAAGGGAAGAACAAATGACTTACCGAATATGACGAGTCCTTCTATCCCATTTTGGAGTACCAGCATGACGACGATGCTTGTTGTTTGTCAGTCGATCCTCAAAGAACTTCAGCATAGTGATGTTGTTTGACGCATTGTCGCACGTCACCCAACCAACCTAGGTTGACATGAGATAAGAGGAAGAAAGAAGCAGTGAAGAGGGAAATACCTGGTGGGCGATTCGATAACGCTTACATATCTTGTAAAGCGCATTGCCTAGACGCTTGCCATCATGGCGAGCATTGAGCAGAGTGAATCCAAGAAGGGCTGAGCGTAAACGCCAGTCATTAGAAGAAACCTCCTCTATCCAGTGGCCAGTGACAGCCATGTACGCGTCACGGTTGCCAGCTTGCCATACATCAGTAGTGAGACTGACATCCCCCTTGACCTTTGTACTCTGTATCATATGAGGAGATGAGAAAGAAAGAAAGAATAAATGAAAGGATGATAGTTACATTGAATAGCTTTGACATCTCTTGGACATTTTGATGGAAGCGATCAATAATGTCTTCACGGGTGGCCTGAGTAGTAGGAACATTGATGGTGTCCGCAGTAGCACGAGACGCAAGTGCAATGAGCTCAAGAAACCGAGGGTGTGAGATAGCCTCAAGGGGCTAGGGGTGTTGACACAAAATGAGAAAGTGAATCAAAAAAATATATCATGAGGGGCACATACCTGGTTGGTATCAATCAACCAGTCCTGGGCAGCTCGACGGAACGCCTCCGAACTGAATTTGGCAGCAGGAACAGCACGCTCGAGGACCTCAAACTGCCCATCAAGGGTCCCCTGGACAATGCCCGCCGCTTCCGCCACCGCTGCCGCCTTCCTTGCCTTGACATCCTTTGGGAGCTTGGATTCGAAGCCCGTCTTCTCACAGTACTCAATGTACTTGGGGTGATGGTGGCGTTCGATATGTCGACGGAGGGTCGATATTTCGGCGACAATATATGTACTACAGATAGTTAGCGAGCATAATTAACGATCGAAAAATGGGACGTACGGCTCATTTTTACAATATCGGCACTTCCGATACTTCCCCTCACCCTTCCCCTTCTTCTGCATCGGGTCGCCAAAAAACGCGGCAACGTCGGCCGTCTTGTCCGTCTTGCGACGCTTGGGGACGTGGGCAGGGGTGTCGTCGTCATCAGATCCAGACCCAACGAGTGAGATAGGTGGAGCCGGGTGGGCGCTAGAAGGGGCGCGTGGTGCTGATATGATGATGTCATCATTGTCGTCCTCAGCACGGGCGCGTTTTCGGCCTCGAACAGGACGGGGCTGCTGATCCTCGCTCTCGTCCTCATCCTCGATGGTCACAGATCCCTGGCGCGACCGAGAACGGGACCGAGACCCTGCACGAGCACCGGTGCGACGCGGAGGGTGAGAGCCGGCGCGTGGAATCTGTGGGTAGAAAAATCCTTGACTTGACCAAACCAAGGTTCGACGACGAAAGAGGATCTTGTCAGGTGATGCAGACTAGGACGAGGAAAATCTTAGCTCATACCTCTTGCTTTACAACCTGTCGAATCAGAATTCAGCTGCACTGCATAGGCTAGGCAAGCCTAGGACCTAACTTTGGGATATGTTTTCCGTTGAGACTATATTTAACCTCCGCTTTAGAGCCGTTCAAGAGCCGTTCATCTCAAGTTTCATTTATCCGGCTCGCTTCCGATACGTGCAGGTTTACACAGCCTGAAGAACATGTTGCAGCGTACTTGCAGCCAAGTCAAAAATCAGAAGCTGGCCGTGTCATCTAATGCCTAGATCGCAGTACTCATGGGAGTCCGAGCGTTGGCAGGTACAGGTGCTCGTGGATCTTCCCCATGGCATCTACCCCACATTATAAAAACCGAGGAGAGACCAAGGCCATGGTGGAGAATCGAGATATACTTTTTGTGAGGTCAACATCACATTCCAGGTGTTCTACAGGGAACTATTACGCCTTAAATACTCCAAATTCCCTCAACATGAGGCGATAAGCTCGCTTCATTTCAGGTACAGAGGAAGCATATAAAGTACAGGCAGTCAGCATGCAGACCTGCACCAAGCGCTCCTCGCCATCTCCAACGACTTTTTGACGTCCTATTTCCTTTCCATACACATGCCACCGCTGGACAGCGAACGAGTGTTCGTTGACCTTCTTTTCCGCGCCAGCAAAAAATATGCGAGCTGGGACCCCGAGGTCGCTGTGCACGTCGGGGACTACGGACGCATTACACAGGGACGTGCTGGGTGGGCGTTCTGGCGAAAGCGACAGGGTATTTTTGTGAAAGAAGGGAATATATACACGGACGGGCATGCGGAGAAATGCGAGATACCCGCCCCCGTTGAGCATGGCGCCGACTCGGATAGTGAAGGGCAAACCTGGATTACCTCGAAGAATGCCACTCAAGTCGAATTGGACGCTGGGATATCGGGGTTTGTCTGTCTCGTAGCTTGGGTACTTCAAGCATGACCATTTTTGAAACGTTTGAGCGCAGGCAGACACCCATCTTTGCAGAATGCCAGGTTACAGCGGCGTACAAGTTCAACTCTGGGCGCGGCGCGGTGCTCGTCATGGACAACGACACCATATCCACCATCGAACACCCAGGCAAGCTCCGTCGCCTGCTCGACGACGAATCCATGCGCAACCTCGTCGTCGTCTCCGAAGTGCACCGCTGCTCCTCATACGCCCGCCTCCTCACCCTCGAAGGCGGCGCCACCGTGGCGCTGGGGCTCAGCGTCAAGACCCCCGTTGCGACTGTTGCTGAAGGGAACGTGGATGCGAGGTGGGTGCGGAGCTCGAACGCGGGCAACTTCAAGTCGAAGGTGAATAAGAGTGGGAAGCGGGAGTTTTATCCGCTGTTTAGGCTCGTGTCGTTGAGGGAGGACGCGGTTACGACTGGGCTGAGGGGTGAGCTGGATGAAGAACCTCCGCTGCCGGATGCGGAGCCTCCTTGGGGCGAGGTGGAAGAGCATAGGGAGATTAACCACGAGGATGAGGCTGAAGCTGTTACGAACGGGTAATTTTACATATTTCCCTAGATGAGGTATTTGGGCTGATTCCGATGCTTGATAGTGACACATCGCCTTCGAAACGCAAAAGTTTCTGGCTGCCTTATTTTTCGTCTAGGAAATAATGGATCGTACGCTCGTCGTGGCGATAGTAATTATATCCGGTCTATAATTATTTTTCCCTGCCTCGACGCTTGAACTTGGTTGAAGTTGCATAGTCAACACGTCCAATGTCCAGAAAGACGGGATAAGCCACCATTCATGAAGTGAAACCCATTTTTTGCATCTTACATACACACACGTGGAAAGCAACTATCAACACCTGTCTTCATCTTCCCAGAACTATGTAAGACTCGACGTCCCCGACCGTTTGAGTTCTGTCCAAGAAGAAAAGCATCGAGGCATGATAAGCACCGAATCACGAATCACAATCTATAAAGCACAACGCACGGTTGACCGGGATATTGGGCCGCACCGCCTGTGCCCACACCGTCTGGAACGCGCTGCAAAGGTGACGTGAGCAACGCAAACGCAGCACATCACATAACGAAAGGAAAGCGACGCACTTCGGTTGACCCATGTCGTTAAAATTGCCAGGCTCCAAACTACCCGTATCAGGCCCACAGCACGGCGAGTTCGTTCCCCAGACTATCGCGCAGTCAGTTAGTTCGAACCAACGGAGATTAAGTGAAGGAGATGAAGAAAGTGACGCACTCGGTCCAGCAGCCCAGATCGCCCACCCAATATAGACGTCGTTGGCGGATAGGTAGGACAACATGTCGTCGATGAACTGGAAGCAGTTCTGGTTGTTCCCGCCGCCGAATTCGCTCACGACGGCTTTGAGCTTGTTTTGCTGGAGCCACGTCGTCAGCGCCGCGAGGTTGGACGGGCCTATTTATGTAGTCGCGCGAGTTTAGTGTGACCTGTCGAGAGTTCGGAGCGAGAGGAAGATGGGAATACGAACCTGGTTGCGTGCACGCGTCATGCCCACCCGAGAAATCCATATCTACCCTTAATCAGCCTCTCCCCTCATCAATAAAAGCAAAGAACGCACCCAAATACTCATGCACGTCAATAGCCGTATTATGCAGCGGATCCACCATCTTATTCAAAAAATCACTCGACGGCGCCTCCCCCGCCGCCCCCGTCAGCTGCGTCCACGAGTGCCCGCCCGTGAACCCGTTGCCGGGCGCGAGGATGAGCTGGCGCGCGCCGACGTTGCGGATGGCGGTGATGGCTGCTTGGTTATTGGCGAGGATTAGGGAGGTTGGCTGGGTGTAGGTGGGGGGTTAGTAGTGCGAGGGAGGGTGACAGAGGTGGGAGGGGAAGGGAGGGGAAGGGAGGGGGAAGGGGGTACTGACCATGTCGTGCGGCTCGTTGTTGATGCCGAAGACCACTTTTGGGTTGTTCACGAACCGACGCGCGAGTTCGCCCCAGAAGGCGCCGAATTGCTTCGTGGTGGCTGCGGTGGGGTCGGAGGAGTTGCCTATTATCTGTGGGCATCCACGAGTCGTCGTTCGATATCTCTTTTGCGTGATTCTGGAGGTGGGGAGAAGGACTTACGCTACCGGTGTTCGGTTGGGAGGAGGGATCGCTGGGTTGTAAAAGTAAGGATGGAGGAAAGAGGGAGGGAGGGGGGGGAAGACGTACTTGTACCGCATGTAATTATGCGGATCCAATAACGCATAGGCGCCTTTCGTCACGGTGATGTGGTTGATGGCGTCCGCGTATTCCGCGAAATACTATATCCATTTATCAGCTTTTCTTTCTTTCCTTTCTTTCTTCTTTCCTTTCTTCCATTCTCCTTCCTTTCTTCTTCTTCTTCCCACCCATTCCAAAAGAAGAAGAAAGGAGGACGGGGGAGGACGGAGGACGGAGGAGGAAAGGGGAAGAAACGCACCGTCTCGTTAAACTTCGCCCCCAACCCGAAGCTGAGCGGACACATCCTTTCCATCAAGAACGTCACCCGGAAGAAATTGATCTTCTCCTGGTCAACGAATATATCCACCGTCGTCTATTTTTTTTTCCCATTCATCCCACACACCGCGTTAGCCTTGCTCATGAATGATCACGGCGAGGAGAGGGGGGAGAGGGCACCTTGTTGATAAAAGCGAAATCCTGGCCAAAGCGTCCCGGAAGACCGAACCCGACTTGACCAGGTGCGAACACACCGAATTCTCCTCCTGACTATGAGTTGTTTTCATTCGCGTCATATTCAGATACTACGAGGAAATGAAAGGTGGAGACGGACGAACCTCGTTGATCCCTGCGTAGATAATTTTCCCCATCGCCGAGCTCAGGAAGGGCAGCAATGCAGATACGAAGCCGAGATACATGGTCGGTTCCCTTCTTCTTTTTCTTGAAGTCGCAGTAGGTGTTTGTTGTTTTCGTTGCGTGTTCCTCCCAGTGGTTCGAACGAGTTGTGTTGCTCGACTCCATTAGTGCTCCTTTTATAGGGAGGTCGTGCACGAAATCTTCCAAAACTGTATTTTATTACGCCCAACCTCTTCTTTGCTTCCAGGAGGAGGCCATGGTTTAGTGCAGTGATTTATTTTTGCGCCGGAAAAACGTCGGGCGATCTCTGTCATGACGAACGTATAGTATAGCGTACGAGTTCGAATTCGCGTGTCTGCGGTTTTTATTAAGCAGTTAGGGAGCCAGAAATAGTTCAGGGCCTCTATACGTTTTTGACCTTCCCAGGCGTGCCCAGGGGTCGGGGAAATAGCGTTTTTAGCACCGCAGTACGCGTCTCGTGGCCTGTTGGGGTATGGGGTATGCGGGTATGCGGGGTATGCGGGTATGCGGGGTATGCGGGTGACTGTGATGGGTGATGCGTTGGCGGTGTCTGAGATCCTCGGTGCCTGTGATGAGCTCAAATAAGAATAAGTACGGGCTGGAGAAGAGCAAGAGGGATGGATCATCAGGGGATGGAATGTCTGTCTCTGTCGCTCTTGCCCTGCGGTGGCGCATGGGGGTGGTTCCGGCAGAAGTGCGGTGTGGGAAGGGGGTGGTCATGTGTGCGGGGGGGAAGGGTGTGTTTTATTTTATTTTTTGGTAGGGAAGGAGAGCACCGGTTGGGGCCGGGGAGGTGTGTGCGAGGTCTCTGAAGTGACTTGCGATGTGGTGTGTTTGTGGACATCGTGAGTGGTTCAGGAGGAGGATGTTTGAACACCGTTAAGTTCTGAGGGAGTCCGCTGTAGCCTGAGCGTTAAGCGGGGAGGCTCTATGGATTCCTCGAGATGTGGATTATGATGGTAGGTGCGTGAAGCAGACTGTCGGTGTATATTTAGAGTGTTTTGTGCGTCCTTAGCAGCTTAGTGGTGAAGACACACGTAACGTAGAGGAGTACAAACTCCAAAGGAAGAGTATTTCATCCAACATGTCTCACAGATCCAAGTCAAGCACAGGCGGGGAAGGTATCTTTGTGAGCTACCCCAGGCGCAAGAGCAAAGTGGATGTTGGTAGAGACGGACGGACGTAAGGGCCTTGCCGTTGCCTCGCAAGGTTGATTAGTGTCGTTCTAATCATCAAATTTCAACTCAGCAAACTCCGCTCACGCAAAACTAGCAGTTGAGTACGAGTCTGTCCAGTCACACCCCACACTCCCCAGTCCGTCCAGTCCTTTATTTCCATTTCCCAAACAGAGTAACCGAGTAAACCGAGTAAACCGAGAAAAAAACAAGTGAGGACTCGGACCAGACTCGGACCCTAGACAGATGAGCACCCTAGATGGGTCTGGCGTGTATCATCCCCCCACTTCCGAATATTCACCCCAGACCCAGACCCAGACTCAGCACGTCCATGCTCAGGATTCGGAGCCGGAGCTGGGACTGGGATATACCCCCGCCCTGGATGGCGCCCCGACGGCAGGAAATACGAATGGAAATACGAATACGCACAGCGAACGCGTCGACGGAACCGATGCGTCTGCGAGCACCACCTCCCCGCAACCGACGCCGAAATCGTGCAGTGTTAGGGGATGCCACAACCCCCTGCCCGTGGACGCGGGGGAGGGGGAGGGGGAGGGGGAGGGGGAGGGGGACGGGATGAAGATGAACAAGATGAAGATGAACAAGATGAAGATGAAGATGTGCGAGGGGTGTAGGGGACGGCATCGGGTGTATGCGTGTACGAAAAGGGCGAGGAGGAAGAAGGAGAAGGCTTTGGCGCAGGCGCAGGCGGTGGGGGTGGGTTCGGGGTTGGGGGCTGGTGGGTTGGATGGGGAAGGGGGTACGGGGTATGGGCAGTGGGAGAGGGGAGGGGATAGCGAGGTGTGTGCTATTCTTTTGGATGTATCCAAGGAGAGCGTTGGGAGAGCGGGTGCTTAGTCAAAGAGGATACGATGCTCTGACTATCTATCTACATACACTAACACTAACATCTCCCACAGACGCCTCCCCCATCCCAATCCCAATCCCAATCCCAATCCCAATCCCAATCCCAATCTCACGCTCAATTCCAAAACTTACCACACCCCCTACCCAACCCAAACCCCCGCGAAACATGGACACACGCCATCGACCCCCGTCTCATCAGTCCCACCACACCGCAGCACCACCACCAACACCTCGCACCTGCACAAGCCCACACCCACGCCTACGCACACGCCCACGCACACCGAACGTCCACCTCCGCGCTCGCGGGGGCGTTGACCCTCCCTGCGCCGCGCGTTGTGTCGCTGGCTGCCTCCTCGTCTGCGGATGGGCTGAAGCACGCGCAGGAGGAGCCAAGCGATGATGCAGGCACCAATACGAGGGGTGCGCAGAGTGAGAGACTCGCTGAGGAAGAGGAGGAAGAGGAAGAAGAAGAAGGGGAGGAGACGGAAGACGACGACGAAGAAGACGAAGTCACCGCTTCGCTCCAACAATCTCCACAATCCCCTGCATCCCCACTCCAGCTCAAAGACCAAGACCAAGACGACGCGTCCCAACAGGGCCCGCCGCGCTTCTGTTCGGTCAAAGGGTGCAAAGCCGCTATCCTAGGTGCGTATATGCGCTTTTCCCTACCTCCCTTCTCTTCCCCCCACTTTCTTCCTTCTCTCTCTCCCCTCCCTTTGCTCCCCTTCTTCCTCCCTTCTCTTCCTCCCCCTCCCCCTCGACGTTCCTCCTCTTACTCATACGATACACTAACGCCCCACCCCACCCCACCCCACCCAGCCTCCTACGAATACCGCATGTGCCCCCCCTGCCGCACCCGCTACCGCACCTACGGCACCACCAAGCGCGCGAAATGGAGAGCCGAGCGCGCCGCGTTTGAGTTTGAGCGGGGGTTGGGGGTGGGCGTGGGCGTGGAGGTGGAAGCGGGGGTTTTGAGAGAGAGGGAGGGACGGACGGAGGGGGGGACGGACGTTTCTGCGGGCTCCTCTTCCGACATCGCCGAGCCAAATGCACCCCCGACAACGACGACGACCGTGTTTGGAGAGACCCACTCCCCTATGGTCTTTGCAGGCGTCTACCCACCGTCCTCCTCTCTCCCCTCCGTTCCTTCCTCTCTCCCCTCCTCCCTCCCCTCCTCCCTCCCAACTTCCACGTCCACCCCATACGCCAACCCCTACTCACTCCCATACGCGGTGGCGAGCGAAGCGGGGACGAACTGGAATACTTACACTAACACTTATACCAACACTTACATCACCCCGAACACCGACACCTACATCACCACCAACGCGAACCTGAACCCGAACCCAATTGCGAACCCGCTCCTTACGACTACGACTGCGACTATGACTGCGACTACGACTGCGACTGCGGCTGCGGCGGAGGCAGGGACCAGCTCGACGTTGCCGCCGCCTAGGATGTGTACGGTATCGCATTGCCATACCCTACTACCTAGTAATTACCGGTGCGTTTTTTTCTCGATCCGCGAAAGTATTGTCCTGACCAATAAAACAGCTTCAAGCGATGCGAGCTGCATAGGGCGCAGAATAGGCTTCATAGTCGACTGAAACGGGGGCGCGAGAGGGGGGGTAAGAGTAAAGATAAAGACAAAGGTAAGGACAAAGACAAAGATAAAGATAAGGACGAAGAGCCAGTAGGTTCAGGGGAGGCTGTGGGTGTGGGTGCGGGTGGGGCGATTATTGATTTTGAGAGAGATGGAGAGAGAGATGTTGGGAAGACGAAAGAGAAGAAGGAGAAAGAGAAAGAGAAGAAAGGCAAAGGCAAGGCGTCAAAAGAGATGAACGAAGAGCCGAAGGAACCCAAGGACTCGGCGAAGGCGAAGGTGAATGGGAAGGTGAATGGGAATGTGAAAGAGGGGGAGAGGCGGAGGGAGGGAGGGGATGTGGGAGATGTGGATGGTATGGGAGATGTGGATGGTATGGGAGATGTAAACATGGACGCTGACGCCGATGCCGACGCCGATGCCGACGCAGTTAGCGACAACGTCGGCGAGGAACTCCAACTCCAACACCAACACCAACAGGATCCCGCTGAAGAAGCCGACGTCGACGCGGACCACGACGACGACGACGGCACCTCTTCCCTCGACGCGCTCTCCCTCTCCTACCCCTCTCCTTCTTCCCTCGGGCTCTCCGTCTCTCTCTCTCTCTTCCCACCTCCAGAACTACCCACACCCGCCTACCCCGGCCCCTCTCCAAGCTCAACCCCAATAACAGCATCAACCTCAACCGAAGCCCAAGCCCAAGCCCAAGCCCAAGCCCGAGCACCGAGCGGTGGCTTCTCCCAATTCCACGTCATACTCGAGCCGACCGACGCCCTCCCCCACCCGCACGCGCACGCCTTCTCCTTCCCTGCCTCCTTCCCTGCCTCCTTCCCTCCCTCATTCCCACCCTCCTCTTTGTCCTCGTTCCCCTCATCTCTCCCCCCCTCCTCGTCGTACTCGTCGTATGTCTACTCCTCCTCCTCCTCTGCAACTCCGCGCACTCTCCCGATCCCGATCCCGGTACCCCCACCCGCACCCGCACCCGCACCCGCACCCACCACATCCACCGCGAACCTTCTCACACTCGACGACCCGCTTGCCTTTCGGGGGTATCATCATCCTAGTCATCATAGTCATCATAGTCATCATAAGCAGAAGCAGAAGACGGAAGGCGCCGCTGCGGGTGGGGGTGGGGGTGGGGGTGGTGGTGGGAGGGTCGTGGGGAGGAATGCGGGTGCGGGTAGGGGTGGGGGTGGGGGGGTTGGAAGTTTTGGGGCGGGGTTGGAGGCTGAGGTGGCGCGGAAGGGTACGGAGTCCTTGGGGGCGGGCTCGGGCTTGATGGCGGGTGACGGGACGGGCACGGGCTCGGGGAAGGGGACAGGGACGGGGAAGGGGAAGGGGAAGGTGGGCAAAGGCGTGCCGACGCCGACTGTGCCTGTGTATTCGCCGTTCGTGTTCGTTGCGCCGCCTGTTTATAAGACGACGGCGACGGGGAAGGGGCGAGAGGGGGAGGTGGGGAAGGAGGTGGGGAAGGAGAGCGGGACGAGGAAGGTGAAGGAGATAGGGAAGGAGAGAGAGGTGGGGATGGGGATGGGGATGGGGATGGGGATGAGGAAGGTGAAGGAGTTGAGGATGGTGCACACTTTCGCGTCTGATCCGCCGCCTGCGGCTTCTGCTTATGTTTCTGCTGACGCGTCGAGCTCTGTGTCTGCATCAGGCTCTGTGTCTGTGTCTGGGGCGGGGAAGGGGAAGCGGAAAGCCAGAGATGCAGACGCAGATGCAGATGCGCAGCAAGACCCGAGCACGAGCACAAGCACAAGCACGCGTACGACGCCCGTAACGCCTATCGATATTGCTGCTGCTGCAACCTCCGCGTCCGCGTCCGCGCCACCCGCACCCGCGTATGGATATCCGCCGCAATATCAGCATCAGTATCCGCATCAGTATCAGTATCCGTATCCGTACCAGTATCCATATGGGTACCCATACTACGCCCCTCCGTATGGCATGGGCATGCCGGGGTACGCATACCCCCCACCACCACACCTTCTACCGCCGCCGCCCCCGCTGTCGTCGTCTCTCGCTTCGGAGCCGAAATCGAAAAGCAAGTCATCAAAGTCGAAATTCCACAAAGACACCGCATCTGCGTCCGCACCGCCAACTGCCCCACCACCCACAGCGTATCACCACCCCCATGCGCACGCATATCCATACGCGTACGCGTACGCCCCTCCCCCGCCGCAGGGATACGCGTACCCACCCCCCGGCGCGTATCCTCCCTACACGAGCATGTCGCCTCCCATGCCGCCCCCATTGCCCGTGCCCGTGCCCATGCCCGTGCTCATGTCCCGATATGATCCCGGGGCGGACGCGTATGGGCAGCAGCAGGTTGTGGTGGCGCAGCCGAAGCCGGGGGAGCAGGGGTATGGGGCGCCGCCTGGGACGCTTTTGGCGCTTGGTTTGGCTGGGGCGGGGGCGGGGACAGGGGCGGGGATGGGGATGGGGATGGGGGCGGGGATGGGGGCGGCAGGGGCAGCGTATGAGCATGGGCTTGGGTGGTATGCGCCGCCGGGTGTGGTGCCTGGTGCGAGTGGGAGTGGGAGTGGGGGTGTCGGTGGGGGTGCGGCGTATCCGAAGACGGCGGCTGCTGCGAGGAGGCAGAAGCAGAAGGAGTTGGATAAGGAGAAGAAATCGGAGAAGGACAGCGTCAGGGACAGGGAGAAGGGCGCTGATGGTGCAGGACAGGCGGCGGGCGAAGGACGGGCGCGGACGCCGGATACGAAGTTCAGTTACATTCACTACAGAGCTCACACCTGTGATTCGCCCACCACTCCGCATCTTCCCACTCTCGAAGTGCGTTTTTCTTTTTCTCTTCTTTCGCCTTCACCTCTTTCTCCTTCCTTCCTTCCTTCCTTCCTTGCTTTTTCCCTTTTACTCTTCTAATCGTCGATCGAGCTGACGGATCTTTTTGGGTGGTTGGCGAGTAGGGCAGGAGGAAACGTGTGAAAGTTGATTCGAGCTATTTGGAGAAGTTCGAGGCGCAGACGCTGGCGATTTCGGAGTCGTTGGCGCTAGATCGGGCGAGGAGGGGTGTTGGGTTTTCTGGTGCTGGTTCGGCGGTCGAAGCTGGCGGAGCGGGAGCACAAGGGGAAGCACCAGCACTAGCACCAGCACCGCTGACGGCGACGCTCGTAGCTGGTGGTGTGCCACGAGCTGAACCGATTGTTGATTCCAACTCGGCCGCTATGCAAGATTCGGAGGTGGAGAATTCCGAAAAGCCCACTACCGTATGTGAGGGGCGTCTTCGTTTACAGCGAGATACTGACCTTCCGTTATGTGACAGCGACAATGTTCGAACAAGACCTGTAGCCGCTCCATTGCAGCGGAAACGCCGGGTACGATATGCGACCAGTGTAGGCTGCGTTTCAAGAAGCATCAGGCGAAGACGAAGCAGAGGTTCAAACTGGAACCGAAGCGGTCACTTCTTGATAGAGTTATAGCTGGAAGGGCAGGCGTGACGGATGGGAATGAGATGGCTGTGGATGTGGTTGAGAGAGGGGAGTCCACGTGATGAACGAGAGAGTCGTGTTGTACATTATATCATAATCGTGAGTTCTATTTTTCGCTCTTCGAGAAGGACAACTCACCCACCGGTGATCATTCCAGATTGACGTGTTGCATTTTCCCATCCCTAACATTGTGCAATACATTCTGCATTGAATGCCTTCTCCACCACGAAGGCAGCACGCAAAACACGCGTTCTTCATTCAAGTCATGCCACTTGTTTCAACAAGCACACGTTGCGTGCATATATCTGCGCGGAATGGCCTCCGCGCGAAACCGCATTTCCCTTGGTGACCTCTTATTTTTTCACTCGGCATGGCATCAGCGACGAACCATGAAGACCTTGACCTTGAATCTGCGGCCGAGTTCGAAAGGATAAAGCAGAATTTCAGGAGTACGATGATCGCGCCGGATGTGCCGGGTATGTTGCTTGCCTAGATTCTATATGCGGTATGATGTTGATAAATGATGAAGTCAACATGTTGGAGGCGCAAACCGCATTCCAGGGACTGCAGTATGAGTTGCAGGAGTTCCTGACACAGCATATAACCAAGGTCAGAAACCTGCAAGGAAGCATCTCGAACTTGGAGCCGGTCGGGTTCAAAGACGACGCTCCAGCGACTGGTAAGATAGGGGGTCAGGTTCAAGGGTTGCCCGACCATTGACGACTTGTCGTTCATGTAGTCTTGAAAGTTCTCAACGTAGCAACGCCGCGTTCGGACCCGGAGTCTGCAAATGCCGTTGCTGATGCCCTCTCCGATAAGGCGATCTGCAACCAAGGTGCACTCCCCAGTCTCCCATCACAACGGTCCTCGATCAACATTCCCCGGCCCCCGCTCGATGCGCATATGCAGAGTCTAAATGGTTTTCTGATTGCGCATATGGAGAATATTCGTGTGCTTCAGGATGCGCTGCGTTTGGGTGGAACAGAAGTGCCCATCCATTCAAACCACTCAAACGGTAAATATTTGAGCCGTTATCCGGGTGATTGTGCAGACTGAGACTCGTTTGATGGCCAGGTAAAGCGAAGTTGATGTTCCCAATAACCAGAGAGAGCAACGAGAAAGACAGAGTCTACGATGCGCTCACATCACAATTCAATATGCTTGTTGTCATCGTGCGTCTTTTCACGAGCTAGATTCTCTTTCCGCATAATTCACATGCATCTCTATTGTCCAGGCGACATTCACGGCTGCCCTAATCGTAGGCTTTCTATCCCTTGTCAACAGCATCATTGGTCCTAGTCATCGCACTGCATTCAGCGTCGGCATGCTCTTTTCCATCCTTGCTCTGTCAATCCACTTTGGCAACATCATCGTCGCTGGGCGTGGCGCCGCGATCACTTCACAACACTTGGCAACCGAGGACAAGGAACGCGACCTCGCTTATTTCAAGTACTACCTCTCAATCTGCGAGCAAATGCAGTTCGTAGCGACACTCCTATTTATCATCTCGATCATGATCATGGCGTTCTACATCTTTACATCATTGGCGTTTCCTTTAGTTCTGTTGTTTTTGGTCATTCTAGGCGCACTGGTAGTTTTCGGAAGCGCGTATTGGAAAGTGTCAATCACGTTTAGGAACCTCAAATTTTTGGTAAAGAATTTTCGCCGCTTGCGGTGGAGATCCATTAGTTACTTAAAGACGCGTGGGCAGCTGCACACTTGATAGTCATGATAGTTATGTATCTGTTTTCGACGATTCTTTACACGTGCATCGCAATAACGGTCTTTCTATTCGCCGGCTTCATTTGATGCTTCATAGAACCATATGTATGCTTTATGAGTGCCTACCTGGGACCTTATCTTTCTTGTTTCCGGTTCCGAGATGGTAAACCGAGCGGTTCATGCGGCCACTGTTACCAGAATGGAGAAATCCTATTTAGGGCTTGGTCTCATATGGACAAGAATCCGAGAGCTGCAGCTGCCCCAGTGCCGATGTACTGCCGGCACGCTTTGCAGATGGACGCAAGTCCATCGCATCCACCAAGCTAGCAAAAGAGGCGTAATAGTTGCTTGTGGGTTGGATTGTTTATGGTACACTTTCTGTTGATAAGAATGGAATTCTATGTAAAAGAATGGCATCGCAGCAGAACTACAGAGGTACAAAGCTCTTAAGGGGGATGCTATCATCATAACCTGGGCCGTTTTCTCGTCTGTCTTGAGTAATGGAAGAAGCGGTAATCTAGCAAATTTGACTTCATCATGAGGTCGTTGTGGCGAAGTTCTGCCGAAGGCCAGTCCTGGAGTCAATTACCTGCGATGTTTCGGTTGTCACTGGAGGTTTCCAGAACATCCAGACCCTCAGTATGTCCTAATATATCCGTTGCATTCAGCACATAGCGCAATTCAGACAAATCGAAGTATAAACCTACACTTTGAGTTCCGAAGATCAAAACCGCTGCCGCGGGCACTAAGAAAGATGTCAGAACAAATTTCCCGGTTGAAACAGTACCCTCGTACGAAGTGAAAGGATGATGTTCAGCTCGGGGTCACGATCTTTACTTGATGCGAAGACAATGCTAAGGCTGATATATTGAACTTTGATCAGTATAGAATATTGCCTGATATCAGGAGGTACATACGCGATTGCGAGGATACCGAACATGGAAAATCCTATTATGCGAAGCGCGGTTGATGGAGAGTATTTCCGGCGCTTGAGAATACTCCAGTTCTGTCTAAGAATATTGCAGATCAAGACTAAGGGGGTTTGATTAGCATCATGGAAACAGGCGTGGTATTTTACTGACCTTCAAGGATGATGGTCGGTAACATCAAAGCCGCTACCGTTATCGACGACGTCTTGGAGCTATGCGGTATAGTTGAGCGAGAGAGTATTCATATTTTGAGTCGACCTACGGAATACGGTTTTTGAAGTTACAGTATGTCCCGACTTCAATTCGCTGCACCGTGCTAGGATTATTCAAGCCGAGCTGATATCATTAGGTTTTGGAGATGCATGTCAAAAGACAGTGACTTACGACCAAGCACGCGATGGCCATTACCCCGTGCATCAGGTAAGGAATTGTCAAAAGCTAGTATTTGAGTACGTCAGGGACGAACATACACAGTTGTCAGGCCAAGCTTACTGCTGATGTCCAAACCTTCTCGTTTCGGCGTAATTGGTCTGAAAATAAGTTTCGCACGTTGAAGTACACCTAGAGTTGAGCAATGAGACATGAAGGAATAGAAGACCCTTGAAAGCTCACCTGCGTGACAAGAGCCAGGGTGGAAGCAGCTGTTCTTTTACAGAATGAGATCAATGAGCGCTAGGAGCGAAGCTAAACGGCAAACAATGGAGGTGCAGAATATATCAATGCTGCTTGAGTCAGACATAGTCCAAAAGGTGGTGTTGGGTTCTCCAGCTGCCCGGCCACAAAGAGGAGAGTATACGATATGCAAGATATGATCCATGAGAAGACAAAGCTGGACCAAGTTATATGTCGAGGCGCCGTGTTTGAAAGCAGGACTGTCAACGCCATAAGGACAAGGCCAACAAGACCGAATAATTGGAGTGCAATGAAAGCCTTTAAAAGCGCATCTTGATCTTGCTTCGACACGGCCCCTACTGCCTGTCAGTAACAGACTTCTCGCAGATAAACCATACTCACTTAGCACGAGATTCATGAGAGGCGCCATAGACAATCAAACTGTTAAAATTGACCACAGTTCCCGCCTTGCATCCAATATAATGTAGCGCTTGCGCTAATTAAAAGAGTGAAGGTGGAGTAAAAGAAAGAACTAAAGAAGAAGAATGAAGAAGATAAGAGGGAGACAAGGATTACGAAGGAAAGAAGGTTCTATTTCATTCTGTAAAGACCATGCGGAAGCAAATGGGATATGCCGGATTCATACTTCGTACCAACGAGCGTTTGACTACGAACTGATTTGGCCTGCATTTAAGCAGGCGCATGTGCCGTTCTTGGCATGTGCGTCGTTGTTTGTGGAGGGTACCAGTCTGTACCCGGTTCACATCAAATGAACCTTGCAGAAAAGAGAGCACTGATTGATCGTCTCAGGCACAACGATGTCCAAATCGAGTGGTGTCCATCCCGTGTGCCCCTGGCAAGAGCAAGATCAGTGGGAAGGTCGTCGGATAATCAAGGAATCCAGAGAGCAGCATTGGACATTTTCTCGAATCGGATAAATATGCGTATGTATTTGAAGTAATAGGCCCTGGTTAATCCTACCGGTCCGAGACGATGTTGTTTACCGCAACATCGGGATCGGGCACCAGTACCGGTTAATCTCACCTCTCACCTACCCAGGCTATTTGACGACTTCTCGACCAAAGAATACCGATCCGCGGCCTTCCGACACACTGGAAGAACCTTTCCAATGAAACCATGCTTGAAACAAATCCTATCGGGAACTGCAAGTTAGTTTGCGCACAATCAACATGATTTGCAGTCACCTTTTGAGTACCAAATACAAGAAGCGCCAGAACGGGAACTTTGGAAGGCGAAATACTTCAGAACGACGTAGAAAGTGCCTGAAAACACCTACAAGTGGCGAGGACAATGTCTAATAACATCGTGCTTTGTCCTGTTATTGTGAAGATCAGCGCAATACTGCATATTACGTTAAGTGTGAATGTTTCTGTTGAAGATCAAAATTTTCATACTACATACATCAGAGTTGCCAGCCCGATGAAGCTGAACATCAATCCACGCATGGTAGTCGCAACAGAATGGCCATTTCTCGTGACGGCCTTCGGGTTTGAATATAGACGAACGGCCAAATAACCTACGCTCTGTCAATCCATGGTCGAAGGTTTGATCTGCAAGACTTTATACCTTGAACGAATATTGTTACCAACGACGTGATTCCAACAACTGCATAGGAGATCTGGATCCTAAACCGACGAGATAAAAACCCGGTGAGCATCTGAAAGGTGTCTGTCATGTTGATGACATGGCTCACCACGCTGGATTGGTGGATATGCAATATGTCCCTCTCTCTGCCTTCTGCAACGTACCAGGGTATTGGGACTGATACTGTCACGAACCAAAAGCAAAAATTAGCTGTTTGTTGTATCGTAAGCTTCCGACCTTACCAACGCAATGCCCGTAAATATGAGCAAAAATATCGTATACGGTCCCACAAGTAGCTGCATGTGGCGTTATGATCATAACAAGAAGGGAAATGAAAAGTGTTGTACCAGGCATGAAATGGAGGTTTTGGTATGTCTCGGTGTGCCGGAGACACTATCCGGAAAACAAAGCAATATCTGAGAATTACCTCAGCAAACGGTACGAGTTTTCGAGGCAGGGTTATTTCCTACTTGGACGAGAAGTGCAAAGGTGGTACATGCCACGCTGTGATGCTCAAGGGTCAGAGATCGGGACGCCAATAACTTGATATAGGACATGCGTTGCGGGTAAGGCGTAAAGAAGCGCCGCCTGGGCGAAACAGAGCGGGTAGCTCGGATGCGTCGATGTTTGTTGGCCCGCAAGAAATAACATCGAATATGATAGACAAGACAGGAACCAGGAGAAGCAGAAGCTATACCACGTCGGAAGTCGCTTCACCTTCTTGTTTACGATCCCGGTGACCAGGACGAGGAGCATTCCAATCCCTCCGACGAGATTTAGCCCGACGAAGGTATATATAGCAGGTAAATCGAGAGCTGGCGGCGTGGGTGGTAAATCTGGGACTGCTTGAGCTTACCACCTGACGTTATGGAGGCTCCACTTACGAGTGAAATTTGTATTCGGAGATGTCATGATTTTCGTGAACAAGCCAAGGCGTTATGTGCAGCTGGCGAAAAATGAATAGACCAGCTGCTGTCATCCAATTTGCGGGTGAGGGAAGAGGAGAGGAAGGAAGAACGGGGGACAGATCCAAGCAAACTTGATCGTCTCCAATTTGAAGAGTTGGAAAGATGTGACGAATTGTTGCTTGTTGGTTAATGGCTATAGTAGCATCACCAGGTATGCGCGGAACAATCACACTTGGATAACCTTGTACTCCGAATACAATCAGGTGATCGTCTGTCTATTCATAGCAGACTGCTGGCAGCCATGATGGCATCCGTGAACGAGCTTTTGTCAACTTCGACGTACTGCAAAGATGCATTAGTGCGCAGCAATGCATCACTCACAATGCAAGTCTATTCTTTTGAAGCCCGAGAACGCGAGTGTCAAAGAGAACTCACGATTGAAGAAATGCATTATTAATGATGATGAGCCTTCAGAGTTTTGACGATGTTACACTTGACAGCGCGAGGTTTTAGGCCTGGGTACAGATAAGAAAATGGAGTTAGGTAGGCTTTCTGACTGTGGAGGAATAGACACAGTTAATAGTAGGAGCACAATAGTATTAAACGCAAAGTACGATACAGAGAAGTAACGTGTCCATTCATCATCACAGGGGAACAACACGTCGACTAGTCCAGGGAGGCACTATGATCGCTTCACTCAAATGAATGTAACGATGAATGGGCGTTTCAGGGTCCCAAGTCCTACTACAAAATGGTCAGAAAGGACACTTGTGCGCTACCTAAAGGCGTGGACTTCGGGGTCTCGGGGACAGGTGTCGTCGGCCGCGTCGAGTATGCTGAGTGACGTCGAATAGAGATTGTCCCACGGGATTCCACTATGGTGGTCAAAACCGGGCCAGTGCGTGTCAAGATTGCATGCGGTGGAGATTGGCGTCGAGTCCAGAACATCCAGCCACCAAGTAGATCCTACGACGGTTGGTCAGTCCGAAATAAAAATGCAACAACTGTGTGGCCCCACCTTCTGTGTTCCGAATATGATGGCCGCAGACGGTGGCACTAAGTCCAAGATGATAGCAATCAATCAATCACCTGAACAGAAAGGGAAGCGATAGGCAGAATCTGAGTGCTTACAAGCTGAAATAATGACGTCGAACTGGATACCCCTTGACCTCGTCACAGTGAATGCTAAGCCACACCTGTAAAATATAACAAATGGAAGTCAGGCTTGAGTAGAAAGATGTTGCAGGGGTACAAACGTCAACGCTCCAATCCCGATTAACGTGAAGATGAGAATCCGGATAGCCATAGTAACAGATTGGCTAAATATATCCACGATTGCTCGATTGCGGTACAAAAGCAGTCCAATCGTGACTTCATTCGCGGATGATCAATATCAGCAGTGTTGGTTGCATGTCATGCAGATATGGTGGAGATAAAAACGACGCACACTCTACGACAAGAATAGCGGTGCAGACAACTGTGACCGAGACCGCTGTCACTTTAGGCCTGTGCTTGTCCGAGATGAAGTCAGTTTGTTTCACAGAAGAGGTTAAATTATACGTGCATAATAAAGTCTTCGATAATGCAGTACGTTCCGTGCGGAGACATGACGACTTGATGGTCATGGGAGAGACCGAACTGAGATATAGCAATTCTTTAGGTGGTAATGTTATCGTGTGCGGTGACGCTCACCACAAGGACGCCAATAAAAGCGGCAGTCCAAATCACCCACGGCAGGCAAACGAGCTTTGAAATGGCGATAAGTCACGTATAAGCGCCGCACAACACACGAATGCGCGTACAGTAGCCATGGTGATGGGGTAAGTTTTCTTCTTGGGAGATCGAGAAAGAGCAGAGATGATGTTCAATAGCAACTAATACTCGTCACTATCAGATTTGTCTGATGATTATGCATGTCCCACTTACATGAAGTACCAGACCGGTTGAAGTCCCAGCTTCTCTGGTGATGGATGGCATGTCTTCAGCAAGGAAAACATCGGTTCTAGAGGGTAGATCAACGTACAGAATAGGCGTCGCGTATACCAAGGCTGCCTGAGTGATGCATACTTTCGAGCCGCCAGCTGGTGAATCATACTGCTGCCCGGAAAAGACGAGAAGGCTATATGACAATCCGAATACGATCCATGATATGCAAAAGCTGAACCAGACAGGATGCCGTTTGGCATTGCTAGAGATTGATGCCGATAGGACAATGAGCGCGAAACCAACGGCTCCAGCAATCTGGAGAGTCACGAAGGTATCCACTAATGCGATATCGTATACTGTGATTTGAGATTGGTTGCTTTGAGGTGAATGAATATACTGGAACGAGGTCGCTCACGATAGCTCATCCTCTAAGCTTTAATATGGTCTTCAAAGCAGGTCGAGAAGTCAACAAGCAAGCGATGGTAGCAAGAAGGAAAAAGAAGAAAAAGAAAAGCTGCGAACAAACGAAATGAGTGCAAGAGAACACCAGACACGTCGACCGAGAAGAAAGGAAAGGGAGAACCGAAAATGCATTTGTGTTTTCGGGCGCAAGATTTAGGTGGTGCAATCTGGACTGACGCCGTGCTGTCCATTGCTATGACTGAAGCTGGACATAAATGGCCTTTACCAACACAGATGATGACATTTCTTCCCCCAGATGTGACAGATTGATAGTAAGCCCCCTCGCAACAGCATACCAGAGGTGATCAACTATGTCCAACGTAGGATGCGGTCTATTTATGTTGGCAAGAGGTGGAATGGCGCAGT
The DNA here is from genome assembly GCA_014925845.1 of Crassisporium funariophilum. Lineage (NCBI taxonomy): Eukaryota > Fungi > Basidiomycota > Agaricomycetes > Agaricales > Crassisporiaceae > Crassisporium > Crassisporium funariophilum. Next base: position 1,801,375 of record JACGCL010000007.1, read on the forward strand.
AGAAGGCACAGTGGAGTAGTACCGAGGGGGAAAGTCAAGTAAACAGGGCAGGGAGTTGAGTAAGTCTTACCGGCAAAGTTCCTGACGAGATTTGCTGTCGGTCTCCATATCTCACGCATCCTATCTTCCACGGCCTCACTCCCCTAGCATTTAAGCAAGGAAATGAGCAACGTGCAAGCCGGTAAATGTTCCATTCAGGTCCCGAGAAAGGAGATAATGACAGCCAGCGCCCAGGGCTCCCGATCGATCTTGTCACTGCGCATTTCATCTTGATAGCGCGTATTCGGAGAACAAACGTAGTACTCTTGAGAAAGATAGATACATACCCAATGTTGCTCGGGACAAGCTTGACAGAGGCAAGCATTGGGCAGACATAGAAAATGTTGAGAAAATGAGCGTAACCCGCACCCCACTTCTATCCCACGCCACCCAGTGTCTCTTCGGAGTACCGAATCGTTCTTTGGCTTCTCTTGCACTTTCGTTATCACTGGCCAGGGGACACGATTGTGGTGACGAGGCACCGAGGGAAGCCTTCAAAAATCGTTAGGTGAACTTTACAAGCTTTCATACACTGTCTTTTTCAGTCCGAAGGCTCTTGACTAGGGTAGCCCAGTCTCAATCAGTGTGAAGCTTTCTTCGCTCCCTCCTGTGACGTATGACATTCACGATGAGAGGACACATATCACGCGTCTTGACTAGGCGATGCCCGTCCCCCTTTGACGGACTGCAACACCTCAAAAACACATTCTCGCAACAACGTCTCCCCTCACCTCAGGGAACAACTCTGATCTCCTAGTCGTCGCTTTCATTTCGTCTCTATCTCCGTATCCGACTTTTCACTTCTGCTCGTCTTTCCGTCTGTTCTGGGACCACGGTATGGGTTTACGATGTGGAACTGAACTCTCTCTCTCTCTCTCTGTGTGTGTGTTTGTGTGTGTCTGTTCTTCGTCTAATCCGTCGTCTAATTTGCCCGTCCGTCGTGTTAGATAATAGCTTACCTCCAGTGTCTTCCTTCCTAATTCAAGGAGCACTCGATATCTCCGCAGTAGCAGCATTCACCGGGTGTACTCCGGACGGGTGCGATTTCCTCCACTGATTGGGCGGAGGACGGGGAGCTGGCTCTGACTTCCTCATTGACCGCTTTGTTCTCCGGTTCAGCTTGAACGACAACAGGCTTCGGCGCTTCCTCCTCCTTACTACTCATGACCTCATGCACCTGTCCACGTAACGTTCCCCGTGCTGGTGCTGATTGCTTGCAAAGTGCTTGTGGAGTCGGTCGCTGGGCGGCTGGTTCCAATTCAGTCTTCAGTTTTTCGCTTTCGCTTTCTTCTTCCTGTTCTGGTTCTGGTTCTGAAATATTCACTCAATTCTCATATGAAGTACATCTCGCATAGCAAAGCAAAAGTTCAATACGGCGTAGAACTACCCCGCAACTGTAAAGTAGGGATCACGGACAACACACAAACACACAACATTACAAAAAGTACAGAATTCAGGACTTGACCGACTGGAACGCCTCAGTGACGGCTTCAAGCAACAGCTTCTTCTCCCTTACTGCCTCAAGTTCCGAGAAGCTTTGCACGTCTTCATCTTGATAACCGATTAAGAGTCCATCGAGAAATTGCCCCGCCTTAGTATAATGCAAAACTTGAGCGATGGCCGCATGAATCGCAAAATAATGTGGATTTGGGAGATCCACCGAACGCTCCCTCTTCTTGGCGTTTGACTGAAAATCATTGCTATGATCCTCAAAGGAGACGCGAATATTATCAGGGAGGGGTAGCAGTTTGAGTTTTTTCAAGTCGTATACATCATCCTTCTGGATATGTTGTCAGCTCTATGAATACCATTGAGGTGATGAACTGACATCTGTTTTTTGCAGGTACCATTTAAATTTATCAAACCCGTGGTGGGCATCGAGTTGAAGCAGCATGCCATTCGTCGGGTGATCAATTAGGTCACTCAGTTCCTCGAGGTTCTTGACCAAAAGGCCGGTGAAATTGACTAATATGTCAAATGTTATCGCAGCAGACTTGAACTAGACAGTGTACAATGGTCGGTCAGCAAGGTATGGTCCAGCGAATAAAAAGATGGCCCACAGATTGCGAAGTATGACTGCTTTTGAAATTACCAAGTGCCCTACAAAGTATATGAGAGCTTTCCAATTTAAATTCGGGTTGCTTCAGTTGTAGCAGCCTAGGATGGTCCTCAGATATGGACCCTGTGACAACACACTTGTATCCGTCGCGTGCTTTCACCTTTCAAAAAAGTTAAGATAGTCGTTAGTCGCTTAAGAGGAGTTAACGCACATCGTCGGCGAATGAATTCTTCCTATGGCCCAATCCATTCAAAAGATGGGATGCAGTTTCATCAAGAGTCGGCGTGGCCAATTCAGAAATTCGTTTGCTGCTCTGGGTGCTGTGGTTCATGGTGGTTTTGACTAAAAAACAATTAGATTTCATTCCTTATGAATCAGAAGATGGGATGACTGACAGATGAATAGAAAGTGGGTCACCCATGTAGTACCAAGGGCCTCAAGCGCTTCTACCACGTCTTCTACTTCGGAACACGCCAGGATGGCGGATGCCACGTAACGTTGCCCATCATCCCCCCCGCATCCTCGAACAAATGATAGCATAGCAGACATGATCTCATCGAGTCTCACGGATAGCCTTTCGGAGCCCTTTTCATAGGTATAGGTACTCCTGGAGTCGGGCGCGAACTTTTCGGTCACAATCTTCTGTGCCGCATTAACTAGTTCTTCAAGAGGGATCTTGCTGTTCCTGACTGCGTCAATGACTGGCTTGAGTCTTTTTACGTAAATTTTGACGGCCGCTTGCAAGGAACACGAAGTAAGGGCTGAGCCCATAGACTCCAGGGATTCATCGTCGCTGTCAGAAGACATAAGAGAGTTGTAATTGGTGTTGGTGGGCAAACCGCGCTGAAAAAATGGTTATGTAATTATCGGCCCCTGAGACCGCGTTGCGTCAATAATGCTACTCTCAAACTGCGTCTCACCCTCCCCCTTCCTCTTCATTCCCACCCGTGCGTGCGATGGGCAGCGAAGGTGCCTTTGGATGTGGCGGCATCCTCACGTCGCAGACATGACTTGCAACGATAACACCATTGACACACACTTTGCAAATTATCAAGAGAAACGTGAAGTCTCCCCAGATCGCACATGTGACACTGTTGTTCCCGCATATTTCGGCGTCCTTGTTACTCCCGTGGTCATCAGGGGTTTCGCAACTGTAAGGCACAAGTATAGCAGGGATCACGGACAGGACACAAACACACAGCATAACAATATTCACAGAATTCAAGAATTGCCCAAGTGTAACAACTTAGTAACAGCTTCAGTAACCGCTTCAGTCAATAACTCCTCCCCGATTACTGCCTCAAGTTCTGAGAAGTTTTGCACGTCTTCATCTTGATAATTACTCAAGAGCCCATCGATAAATTGCCCCGCCTCAGTATAATGCAGAACTTGAGCGATGGCCGCATGAATCGCAAAATAATGTGGCTCTGGGAGATCCACCGCGCGCTCCCTCTTATCGGGGTTTGACCGAAAATCATCGGTATGATCCTCAAAGGAGACGCGAACATTTTCAGGGATGAGCAATTGCGGTTCAAATTTTTTCAAGTCGTATACATCATCCTTCTGGATGTGTCGTCAGCTCTATGAATACCATTGAGGTGATGAACTGACATCTGTTTTTTGCAGGTACCATTTAAACCTATCAAACCCATCGTGTGCATTGTATTCAAGCAGCATGCCATTCGTCGGGTGATCAATTAGGTCACCCAGGTCCTCGAGGTTCTCAACCAAAAGGCCGGTGAAATTGACTAATATGTCGAATGTTATCAGAGCAGACTTGTACTAGACATTGTACAATGTTCGGTCAGCAAGGTATTGTCCAGCGAATAGAAAGATGACCCACAGATTGCGAAGTAGGACCGCCTTTAAAATTACCAAGTGCCCTACAAAGTATATGAGAGCTTTCCAATGTAACTGCGACTTGGTTCAGTTGTCGCCGCCTAGGATGCTCATAAGATATGATCCCTGTGACAACACACTTGTATCCGTCGCGTTTTTCCACCTTTCCAAAAGTTAAGATAAACATTAGTTGCTTAAGAGGAGTTAACGGACATCGTCGGCAAATGACTTCTTCCTATGATGGGATGCAGTTTGCGCAACGGTCGGTGTGGCCAATTCAGATTCCGAAAGTCGTTCATCGTCCCGGTTTCTGTAGCTATTCCTTGTTTTAACTTGAAGATAATTCAATTTCATTCATTAGAAAATCAGAAAATGATATGACTGACAGATGAACAGAAAGTGGGTAAGCCATGTAGTACCAAGGGCCTCGAGCGCTTTGGCTACGTCTTCTACCTCGGTACACGCCAGGATGGCAGATGCCACGTAACGTTTTCCACTATCCCCTCCGCATTCTTCAACATATGTGAGCATAGCAGACATGATCTTATCGAGCCTCACGGATAGCCTTTCGGTACCCTTTTCATAGGTATAGGTACTCCTGGAGTCGGGAGTAAACCTTTCGGTCAAAATCCTCTGTGCCGCATTGACTAGTTCTCCAAGAGGGGTCTTGCTGTTTCTGACTGCGTCTATTATTGACTTGAGTTTTTCTTCGTATATTTTGACGGACGCTTGCGAGGAACACGAAGTAAGGGCTGAGCCTAAAGACTCCAGGGAGTCATCGTCGCTGTCAGAAGACATAGGCAAACTGGCACACCCAAGCAAGCGTGCTAAACAAATGTTATGTAATCACTAATCGGCCCGTGAAAGCGCGTCTCCTCCATAATGGTGTCGTCCCAAAGCTCATAATAGCGGCAGAAATCATCTCTTAAACATTTGAGGTTACTATGCATGTATGTTGAACGACTTCACTCCATGAGTAAATATTGAACATCTGTCTTACTTAGGACATGACAAGGAACCCAAGTATAAAGCACCGTCAATGTTGAACCTTACTTGCAGAAATCACCAGCAACACCGCTTTTGCTCCATCTCGACGCAAGTATAAAGCACCGTCAATGTTGGACCTTACTTGCAGAAATCACCAGCAACGCCGCTTCCTCCATCTCGTTTCATTATGTCTCGTTGTATTTTTCTCTTGTACTCCCCGAGAGCAACAAATGACGGACGGCGGACAAGGCCAGGAGAAGAAGAAGACAAGAACAAGAAAAAGCAAGGGCAAGCAAGGACGGGAACGCGGCTGGAGTATTAAAATGCCTCTTACTGACATTCCTCATCACAGTTCTCTGTTCTTCCCTTATTACCCGACATTCCAATTAACAGTACCTACCGCTGGTACAACCACCCTCACAAACAATACAAGCAAAGGGCAAGAACAAGACCAAAGACGGGAATGCTGATCGTCAACACCTCAAGCACATGCGACGTGTGTCTTGAAACTTATTCGTGGACAACACTGGCGATGAGGCCGTATGTGATTCTGTGTGGGCATACTTTCTGTTTATCGTGAGTCCAATCCTTCCCCAATCCTTTCCCTCTTTCCCTTCTTCTTCTATCCTCCTCCTCTCCTCCCTCCCTCCCATCACATTAAGCCAAGAGCGGTGAAACCTCAGCTTACACGCCTTTCATAGATGTTTACGCTCAACCCGCAACCGCCGCTGTCCCTTATGCCGAAGATCATTTTCTGACATCAAACCCATAAAACTCTTCGGCGACCCCCCCAACGGCAACCAGCAACGCGAGATGGAGCCTGCGCAACAGCTTGTGCGGGCATGGGCGTTGGGAATGCCACCCGAGCAGTTGGAGGAGGTGTTGAGGGAGGTGGATGGGTGGTTGAGGGACCGCTCCGACGATTCAGTGAGTGCTTTGTTTTGTGGTGGCAAGGAAGGGAAGGCTAATTGGGTGGGGACTGTGTAGTGCATGCCGTTGAGGCAAATGAGGGCGGCGATGGAAAACTATGTGAGGTTGAGAGACGCAAATGGGGAGTTGATAAGGGAGGTGGAGGAATTGAGGGGGAAGGTGGGGAGGGAGAGGGAAAGGGTGTTGGAGGTTGAACGGTGGGTTTGGACTCGCGTTCTCTTTTGTTCAGTTACTCACTCGCGCGCTTGTTTTTGCAGAGAGGTACCCATAAACTGATATATCCTTGACCAAATAACTGATGAGCAAACATAGAACACAACGCTCAAAGCAACCCTCGCGTCCGCGCGACATGCCGCCTCAAACCTCCACTCAACGCTCCATTCAACCACATCCACACTGCAACACTCCCTCCCCCTCTCTCACCAACCCCACTCCCACCTCACCTTTGACCCCTCGCCCTTCCACCAACGCCAAAACCAAAACCATCCGTACCTGACAACGCATACGCATACCCCTCTCCTCGCGCCGCCTGAGCCTATATCGACACCTACGTTCGCGCAAGCCGTCTCTTCTGCTGGAGGGGCAGGGACGGGGTCAGGAGAGATGTCCTCGGAAAGAGTGGAGGTGTTTGGGTATACAGACCACGAGTATGGGTTCGAGGTTGAGGGTGCTGCATCTACGACCAGGCGCACACGAGTTCGTGAGCGGGACAGGGAAGAGGGGCGAGAGAGGGGAGGGAGGGGAGAGTTCGACAGGAATGGCAATTCGAGAGCCATCGAAGAGCGTCAGCAAACCCCATTCGAGTACCCCGAGGCCCTCCAGCACTTACCACACACGCAACCCAGCGCGATCGTCGCCCCATCTTACCCAGTGCTCCCTGCAACACAATCCAGCGCACTCGTTGTCCCCGTGTACCCCATAACGACACAAGGACAAGGACAAGTGGGTCGGCAGCTCCACTCTGATGTGATAAACCAACCAGTGAATGCGTACCATTGGGTGTACTCGGTGGAGGTTGTGGATGGGCAGGAGATTGTGACTGTGCTAAGGGAGGAGGAGAGGCGGAGGTCGGAGAGTGGTGTTTTGTCCTCCCACATCTCTTCCTCTCATCGACCCCTCGCGCCCCCACCGCTCCCACGCACCCCCACCCCCGATCACCATACACGCTACACCACCCAATTCTCCTCCACATGGGGCACCGCCGTGCCCTCCCACCCGCGGTACCACACTGTGCGACCGCTCGTCCCGGGGGCTCCGATGCAGATGCCGACAAGACAGATGGAGCGCGAGGAGGAGTCGGAGAGGAGGCATGCACACCCAAGGGATTTCGGTAGACGGGCTTCCGACGCCCGTGGTTTGCATTGGCGGGTTTGATGAAGGAGTTTAGTGCGGATGGGAAGGAGTAGGCGTGGGGCGTACGTTCGGCGCAAAGAGTACGTTTTGGTACGAGTTCAGGTGAAGTTACGAGTTTGGGTTGGAGGAAGGTACATTCCTTTGAGCTCTATTTTTGCTTTTGTTTTGGGTGATCCTTGGTTGGACTTACATTGATAACGGAGGGCTTATGTGCCCCCGCCGACGATGGCGGTGTCGAGTGCGACTCCTTCATGTATTTTCAAGTACAATATTGTTATTTTACGGGGCAAACCCCATCTAGCGTAACGAGCCGACGCGCATTCGTTCTGTAGTTCACCCGCACACACATCGTACTCAGAATTCTCCCGCATCCCGCATACGCAGCAACAAGGACGAACCCAAATCCCAATCTATCTTCCCAATTTTCCAATTCTTATCTATCCCCCACTCCCCCTCAGCCTCAGCCTACAACTCTCATATCTCAATTCAGTCCCGTTCCTAATAGCCATTTCCATCTCGTCCCCGTCTCGTCTCGTCTATTCTGTTCGTCTCTCAAGCTTGTTGTCTTTTCGTCGTCTGATTTGTTGTCTAACTTGTCCGTTGTCCGTCGTAGTAGATGATGGCTAACACCCAGCCAAATGCAAGGAACACTTATCGCCTCCGTCGCATGACCAGCAACCATCGAATGTACTTCCTCCTTCTTCGTCTTCTCGTGCTTGACCCCTTTATCTTCTGCACTGGCTGGCTAAACCCCCAACCTCTTTGGAGGTAGAGACCTTCTCCTCCACCGTGCCAGAGTCAGATTTCTTCTTCTCCGCTTCCCCTTCCGATTTTGTGTTGACATTGCAGTCCTCGTCACTGAAGAGCGTGGAGCCACAGCGACCGCAGGTAGCCGCCACTCCCAACTCCGCTTCTCCCGCTTTAATGCTCATCTCCGTACTTTGGTGTTTCTGTCAGAGTCGGTGTTGTTGATGTCGCGGGCGTCGGTAAGCCTGCACCCAAGGCGGGAGCAGCGCCCTTGATTTACTCCGTCGCTTCAGGGAGGGTGAGAGGTTGGTGTCTTTGACTTTTTCCTTGACCGCTTCTGCTTCCGGTTGAGCCTCAATGACCACGACGGGCATCTGTGCTTCCTTCTCCTCTCATTTCCCGTCCACCTCATGCTCCTCTCCTTTCTCCTCAGACTACTACTCCTCAACCAACTTCTCCTCCGGCTCTTGTGCCTTTCTCTCCGCCTCCAGAACTCTCTCATGCTCCCGCTCACCACCCCTAACCCCCAACTCATCATCATAATCAACCCCCACATCACCCACATCTGCCTGCCTTCCCTTCCCCACCCCCGGTCTCCATAAACACTGGCGTCTCCAATAACCCCCTTCGCCCCTCGCCCTCGCCCTCCCTCTCCAAATCTTAATCAACATCACCACTCGCAAATGCACCCCCAATCTCCTCCTCCGGCCTCCGGCCTCAATCTGAACTCACTTTGGGTCTCCCCCTCCCCGTTCCCCTACATCCCCATACTCGGGCGTGTGGCCTAGGGGTCTGCTTCCATTTTTTCGAGGTGGCAGTTGTGCTGCTGCGCGGAGTGGTGAGTGGTGCTCTCGATGGCGACGGCGTCCTCCGAGTCCGATTCGAGATGTTCGCGCTTGTTCTCACCTCGCAGACACAGCTTGGGACGACAACGCTATTATGTGAATCATGAAGAAAACCGTGAAGTCTTTCCTGACGCGTTCTCACAGTTTTGGGTGTCCCTCTGACTCCTGTGGTCGTCACAGGGCTTCTCCTGCAACAAAGTCACCGTCTTACATTTGTATTTGGACCCCATCACCGGCGCTCTGACAACCCAAAACTTGGAGCGGAATAGATTATTTCCAGCAGGTTCAAGTATTGACTGCCTCGTACAAGCGTCTATGGAATGTTCATTCAATTCTCATACAAACGAAGCATATCTGGCATAGCGATAGAGAAACTTAAGTGCAGCGTAGAACTACGCCGCAACCGTAGGGTAGGGATCACGGACAAACCATACAGCATTATGATATGTATAGAATTCAAGAATTGCCCAAGTGTAACGACTTAGTTACAGCTTCAGTAACCGCTTCAGTCAATAACTCCTCCCCGATTACTGCCTCAAGTTCTGAGAAGCTTTGGATGTCTTCATCTTGATAATTTCTCAAGAGCCCATCGATAAATTGCCCCGCCTTAGTATAATGCAAAATTTGAGCAATGGCCGCATGAATTGCAAAATAATGTGGCTTTGGGAGATCCACCGCGCGCTCCCTCTTATCGGGGTTTGACCGAAAATCATCGGCATGATCCTCAAAGGAGACGCGAACATTTTCAGGGATGAGCAGTTGCGGTTCAAATTTTTTCAAGTCGTATACATCATCCTTCTGTATGTGCCGTCAGCTCTATGAATACCATTGAGGTGATGAACTGACATCTGTTTTTTGCAGGTACCATTTAAACCTATCAAACCCACTGTGGGTTTGCATTTCAAGCAGCATGCCATTCGTTGGGTGATCAATTAGGTCACCCAGGTCCTCGAGGTTCTTGACCAAAAGGCCGGTGAAATTGACTAATATGTCAAATGTTATCAGAGCAGACTTGAACTAGACAGTGTACAATGTTCGGTCAGCAAGGTATGGTCCAGCGAATAAAAAGATGGCCCACAGATTGCGAAGTAAGACCGCCTTTGAAATTACCAAGTGCCCTACAAAGTATATGAGAGCTTTCCAATGCAACTGCGACTTGGTTCAGTTGTCGCCGCCTAGGATGTTCATAAGATATGATCCCTGTGACAACACACTTGTATCCGTCGCGTTTTTTCACCTTTCCAAAAGTTAAGATAATCATTAGTTGCTTAAGAGGAGTTAACGGACATCTTCGGCGAATGACTTCTTCCTATGATGGGATGCAGTTTGCGCAACGGTCGGTGTGGAAAATTCAGATTCCGAAAGTCGTTCATCGTCCCGGTTTCTGTGGCTATTCCTTGTTTTAACTTGAAGATAATTCAATTTCATTCATTAGAGAATCAAGAAATGGTATGGCTGACAGATGAACAGAAAGTGGGTAAGCCATGTAGTACCAAGGGCCTCGAGCGCTTTGGCTACGTCTTCTACCTCGGTACACGCCAGGATGGCAGATGCCACGTAACGTTTTCCACTATCCCCTCCGCATTCTTCAACATATGTGAGCATAGCAGACATAATCTTATCGAGCCTCACGGATAGCCTTTCGGAGCCTCTTTCATAGGTATAGGTACTCCTGGAGTCGGGCGCGAACTTTTCGGTCACAATCTTCTGTGCCGCATTGACTAGTTCTCCAAGAGGGGTCTTGCTGTTTCTGACTGCGTCTATCACTGGCTTGAGTTTTTCTTCGTAGATTTTGGCGGACGTTTGCGAGGAACACGAAGTAAGGGCTGCGCCCATAGACTCCAGGGAGTCATCGTCGCTGTCAGAAGACATAAGAGAGTTGTAATTGCTGTGTTATTGATTTCTGGCAAACCTGGAAACCGTGCTGCAAAAAGGTTATGTAATTTATCGACCCTGAAAACGCGTCGCCTCCGTCTACGATTCCATAACTCGTTTTGTACTGTTACTTGTGCTTTGGGTAGGTTCCCAATCCAGCCTCACATTCTCCCCCAATTCTGAATCACAATCTCCTTTCCTAGTCGTATTCGTCGTCTTCGTCTCGTCCTTTCTTCTGTTCGTCTTTCTGTTTGTCTCTTCGTCGTCGTGCAATTCGTCGTCAGTCGTGGTAGATAAAAGCAAACACCCAACATTCATCATCCAGATCTGAGGATCACTCGACGTCTCCGCAGCAGCAGCAGTAGCAGCCGGGTGTACTTCCTCCTTCGTATCCTTCTTCGTCTCTTCGTGCTTGACCTTCTCCTCTGGGGAAGTCGGCGCAACCTCTTGATATCCGCCTTCTCCACCGCAGCAGAGTCAGAAGCAGTTAGTCTTCTTCCCCGCTTCCAATTTGTGTTTGTCTCGCCGTCGTCGTCACCGGAGAGTGTTCTGTCAGCCACAGCGACCGCAACAGCCGCCACCCCTTCCACCGCCTCACCCGCTTTCACGCTCGTCCCCGTCCCCGTGCTAATGCTGTTGCTTGCAAGTTGCTTGTGGAGTTGGTCGCTGGGTCGGCTGGTTCCGGTTAAGTCTTCAGTTTTTCGCTTTTGCTTTCTTTTTCTTTTTCCTTTTCTGGTTCTGTTTCTGTCAGAGTCGGTGCTAGAGCGGGGAGTCCACGGACGATTCCTCTTATTCGATCCCATCAAATGAAAGAAAACTGTCACTGGAAGAAGAATTGAGGGTATAAATCGAGATCGGTTGGCAGAGAAGACTGTCCCCGCCGTCCGGATCCTCCAGACACGGCGGGCCCCCGACGGTGCTTAGACCGACTCTTAATTGTTACGGATTACACTAAGTAAGCTACGTACATGTTAGCCATGCACTTGAATGTACATTGAACATGTGAATTAATTTGCTAATCAGACTTGTTGAGCTCATTGTCGTCGTCTCCGTTGGCAATGACATAGGCGGAGGGCAATAGCAAAGAAACTTTCCCAGAGCCCGACCGAGCAAGGGATCTTGTCGCGTCCACAGCTCTCTCGAATGCGACGGCTGATTTTTCGAGTGTAGCTGTAGCTTGTGCATGCGCACAAGGGGAATCGGATGCAAGCAACTCTTGTAAGGTCCTTCGCTTTGCGACTAGGGTTTCATGCGCTGCACGTACTTTCTTGTTTTGATGTTCGATCTTCGAGTCCTCTTGACTAAGTTGATTGTGATGAACGGTGACTGGTCAAAGTATTTAGAAGATGGATTAATAAAGCAAATCTATCCTCACATTTTCGTTTGATACTTTTTGAGGAATTCTCCGAAAGGTGGCCTGAACTATAACTGAATCGGATTCCAGCATTTTCGAGCGTCTGAAAGACAGACGTTGATTGTCAGTCAGTCAAAGTCATTTCAAATGGAAGGAATTTACCTTTAAACCCTCCATTTTCATAACGTCGAAGGCTTGTCCCTTTTTCACCGCGCCAATAAGTGTACAACCAACCCCCTCTCGGTTGACATCAGCATGCACGCTCTCTATTAGATTGCTCGTCGAGTCACCAGCATTCCAGATGTCAAGCGGAATGAAACTTTTCTCCCAGCACAACGCAGGGAAGGCAAATCTACTACGGACTTTGTCCTGTATCCAATCTGAAGATAATTAGCTCAATGAACTGCGAGAAATGCTATGGTACATACCAGCCCCGGCCTTTCCTCCTTGTTGTCAAATTGATTCGAGTGTACCCTCCCAATTGGCGTGTCTGACACATAGCAAAGATCGCATTGATTTACGAACATTGTCAGTGACATTACATTTTTGAATGTTTCGTTTCGCGTGTACGTAACACACACGAACAAGACGTTGGAGGTGGTCATATGGACCGAGAGAAGCGACAGTCCGTTCAGCCTCATGGAGATCAAGTTTGGCAGGTGACGATTGTGCTAGCTGCTGTAGATGCAAACCAAGACCTGCTAACTTGTTAGTACCAGACAAAACTGTATGCGTAAGGCAAAATATATACCTTTTGCCTGCCCACCGTGTTGATCCAATGTCCAAAGAAGGATCATCCCCGCTCTCTCATCGATGTGCCGAGCATGGAGGTGACGCCATCGGAGGCGCTTACCTGTGTCCACTTCTACAATATTTTCAATTTCTTGGAATATTCTCTGATACACGGCCGCTGTCTGTCGTGTGACATACACACGGCAAAAGGTTATGCCTTGGAAAAAAGAAAACCATTAGATAAAGCTTATAGACAAGATAGGACAGACATACTGGTGTTGTTTATACAATCGACAGAGGCTATCTCAAATTCATAATAACCCACAACGCGCCTGAAGGCCATGTCGCTCTGTGCGTATTGCGTTTCAAGTATGCGCCGACTACCTTCGCGGGTCATGCAAATCACAATGCGGACATCACCACTACCACCATCCGTCACTGGGTCATCCTTGTCATGTGTAACAACATCCGTCATGAGAATCATCCTCCGTATATAGTGTAACGGAATGGGCAGTGTCTCATCCTGGAATTCTTTGAGTAGTGCCAGCCCTGGAAACATATGAGTACCGCCACAAACACAAGAAAGTAAGATTTACCTTCCCATCCAGTACCGGCTGGAAAATGGGTTTCCTTCGCCTTTTTAATGTATACACTGAGGTGTTCGCGATTTGCCAAAGAAACATGGAGGTCGGAGAGGATTGGGAGGGTGGGAGCATTTGGAAAACATTGTTGTAGGTATGCCTTAAGAATTGGATGTCGAAGAAACCTGCGGGGGGTAAGATCTGGCAAGTCTTCACCCACACTCTCTAGCAGCCGTGATATCTCTTTGCAAATAGTTGGCGGGGTCCTCTGGGGCAAAGGTATGGGGTGTGGATGGTCACCAGATATGGTGACCAGGATATATGGACAGTCATTTCTTGATGCCTCGACTGGTTCGTAAACACAAAACTTGGCATTACACCCAATATGTTTCATCTCTGGTTTGATCAAGAGACCTGCGTTGTTCCGATGATCACAAGCTGAAAGGATAAGTCAGCTCACTTCCCATTTTAGGGAAAGATGAATATTAACTCACGACAGCAGACGCGCTGAGCTGAGAAATTCGTTACCGTTGTACAAGTAACGCGAGGGCCGTACCCCATCTCGGCTGCTCTGAGCTCAATTCTTTCAATTTCGTCCATATCCTCATTGAAATGAGCATCTATATATTCAAGATCGAAAGACTCGTCAAGAATTATCTTCAAGTGATCCCGATTCCCATCCCACGAGTAATGTTCACATCTGTACGCAACATTTAGAAGAGAGGAATGAATATAAAGACCAAAGCTTACTGAATATAAGGCTTCGCATTCATGTCATACCAAAGCTCCAAACGACCATCGCATTCCAACTGCTTCGGAATGTAGCCTCGTTGAATTTTGGCTTTATGGGCAACTAGGAATTCGCGGAGTTTCTGTTCGCTGGCAGGAACAACAGTCGGCTCATAGAATCGCGCACGGCACCCAAGTTTTTGGAGGAACTGCCGTTGTAAACCATCGAGAGTAGCACTGGAGTTTGGCATTGTAGAGTCAAGCAACGAGGAGATGGGGAGGCTGGGAGGCATCGTAAAGAATATGGGTAAGTTGGGTGGAAATTTGATTCACCACCAGTGATACTCTGTTCTACCGATGCACGTTCCACTCTTCGAGGTGGGTTCTGGCTCCAATGCTCAATCCTTTGGAATTTTGTAGACTTCTTATAGGGGAGGAAAGGTGGTACACGTTTGAACATCGTTCTTCCGCGTTTTCGAGACTTTTGCGAAGAAATTTCGTGTTCTGGAATAGATAGGCTTCCAATGCAGGAATTAGGGCGCCAGTATAAAATAGTGCATACCAGGCTGATTGCAGCCCAGGACCACCTTCCCCCATGTCGTCTGCCCTTGTAATTCGCAGCAAATCCAAAAAGCGACCGTCGATTTTTGACGAATGCGTAAGGGCTCAACGTTCTAGCTCGGACATTGTGATCTACAGTGCACTGGCAACACAAATTGTCAGAGTTGCCTGGTTGGTCGTTTCTTCTCCTCTGTTGGTACCTCATGAACGCCTTATTCCAGGCCTTTGTATCGTGGTGTCAAAATCAAGCCGTCCGGTATCAAGGACTGGCTGCGCGCCCGTGGACTGCATTGGGCTTGCTTCTGTGGCATGACGGCGGCTTCAGGAGTCCATCTGTCCGCCCAAATAGTCCATACAATAGCAGGGGATGTCGTGGTGTTCTGTCACTATGAACCATCAACCTGTAACTTCTTCCGTGAGTTGCCCTCTACACACTCGAAGACCCGATACTCACATCATTCTTCAGTCAACCTGTCAGATATCTTCCAGATCGCAAGGTGTGCCTCTGAATACACGCATCTTCAAAAGATCGGTGAGTCTTTTTTATCGCTAATAATGATGGACATCAACTCACTATGTTGTAGATCAGCTGCAAGGGTCTATGGGACATGAGGCAGTAGACCTGGTCAACCTTCGGCTTTCGCAGCTGGTCACTTCAGAGGTTGCACCGTTGTTAAAAGGTTTCTGTGGCGATTTTATTGCTGGAGTGGAACAATTGAGTGGATCTCGACAATACACCGCCAAATCAGCAAGTACAAGTGAGTACCGATCCCAGTAATCATTTCTCAGCTGACGTGGTGATTAGCCATTCGTTGGCAGCCCCGCATGTCACTCCCAACAATGCAGAGTAGTCCCATTCAAACTGCCAGCACATCGAGACAAGAAGCGCCTGCTACTAGTAGTGCGGGCCCATCCAACTTGGACCATACTAGCACATCCAAGCTCACAGATCAGCGCCGCGTCATAGCGCGTCTTGCAAAAGGAGAGGGCATTGAGTGGCAGGAATGGGATGGCGTAGTGGAAACATGCGATATGTGCAAGACGACTTTCTTGCAAGCAAACTTCAAGGCTCATGCGCGAGGCTGTTGGTACGAGTCGGAGTGATAGGCAGGATTTCACGTTATATATTTGAGTCTATGGTATGAGATAGCGATACATTTGCCTTTCCTGCTCAGCTCGACAGCACATGCTCGTGTTGAATTCTCTCGGCGTCGGTGCTCCGAGCACTGTGATCGATTGTTTGTCTCCTGATATGGTCCTCCAGATGGCTTTGGAGTGTTCCTTGGTTGAGAGAAAGATTGAAAAGTGCTATGCACGATTGTAGGACTTGTTCGGGATGACACTGGCCGCGTTTGGGCAAAACAATGTGGATTAGCAGCGGAGGTTGCTGTAGTAATCGGATAAAATTGTTGTGGAGGGCTTGTGGGCGGTTGATATGTATTCGACGAGACCAAAGGAGTATGCGAGTGAGGCTGAGTAGGGCGCGTTGATGGTAATAGCGCCGCCTGCAGAGGCATTGGGGCATCACAATGTGTCTCTAGCTTTAGCAGTAGGTGTATAGGTTGTCGTAGTAGGTTGTCATAGTGGAAATTGGCGCGGATAATCCGTACCAATGATGAGTTGTGGTGGTGGTTGTCGTAGTGGAAGTTGGCGCGGATAATTTGTACCAGTAAAGAGTTGGTGGTTGTCGTGGTGGAAGTTGCAAGTGTGGTGTATACTATAGCACAATGCCCTGGATGATCCAGTACATTGGGAGCAAGGAATGTTTCACGACGACGATGCCCTGGATGATCCAGGACATAGCGAACAAGAAAGAATGACAAGTCCAAAAACGTTGGGCGGGATTCAAACTCCGAACGAAATAATGGTCACGTGACCCCAATGAGGTGCAAGCGTTTGTTGACATTGCCTTCCACTTACAACAACGGGCGATATTCAAGCTCCGAGCAAAAACAGTGGTCACATGACCTCAATGAGGTCCAAGAGTTTGTTGACATTGCCTTCCACTTACAACAACCACCCAAACCTCCTCGCCCCTACCCACTACGACAACCCACCACCACATCGATAACTGGCACGGATTATCCGCGCCAGCTATCTCCCTACACTCCTAACTCGCACGGATTATCCGTGCCAGTTATCTCACTACACTCCTAACTCGCACGGATTATCCGTGCCAGTTATCTCACTACATTCCTAACTCGCACAGATTATCCGCGCAAGTTATCTCCTCCATCGTTTCTTCTGCTTCATTTCTTCTGCTTGGGATTATCCCTAACAGTGGGCCGCTCTCTCGATTGTCATTCCTCCTTCGTTTCTTCTGCTTGGGATTATCCCTCACAGTGGACCGCTCTCTCGATTATCCCTAGCAGTGACCTCTTTCTGTGCTAAACGCGCGTTGATAACGAACGTCCTGTCCTGCTACCTGTATGTGCCTATTCTCAAAGTGTAAGTCAACATTCAGCTGATTTCTTTTCTCCAGAATGGCACCCCCAGCTTTTGACTATTCTAACAGAAGGGTTGTCATCCAACATGGGTCAATATTCTACTCACCCAACTGCTCTCGGCCTGTCAATATCCCCCAAGAACCGGTCCATTCTAGCGATCCGTTCAGGTGGCAGCGTTTGGATGTCTCAATGTTTAAACAGCCTGTTTGGTGGGATCAAAACTGGGCATGGCAAAGCTTCATCCCGCTGGCGCCGTCTTTCCTCTTCGCGCCTTTCGAGCCTCTCTGCGCAATGCCCCGCATTGAAGAAGTCAGGTTCTCCTTCCCCGCGCCCTCCGGCGGAATGGTGACGCAAATCCGGTTCAGGTTGCCTGAAGATGACATCAGGCGATGGCTTTGGGCAGAAGATCTCCTTGTAAAAGCTGCCTACGAGCTCAGACTGCGATACAGTATTCCTGGGAACACCCCTCCCAGGCCTTCGTCATTCCACTTCGACCGCGCTCACAAAAGCCATCCGATTGCAAAGCGCATGGCCTGCCTTGCTCGGGATTGGTTTGCAGTCTGGATGGGATACCTTTCCTTCATCATAGCCAAGTCCGAGAATCGCGTTGCAAAAACCGCACCCGCCGATCCTTCGTCCGCAGCTCCCGACTGGTACAGCTACTTGCTGAAACAGCCCGAATTTGATGAACTTTGGCTCAATGGCCTGTCCCAATCTGCCGTCTGCACCTTTGACTGGAAAACTCCACGAGCTGGCATTATATTCCAGTGGTCCGTCAACGACCGCGACCGCGAGCCAATTGAATGGTATTCCAAGCACAACATTCCGTTGTGGTTCATCTGGTCAAACAGGGAGGAGCAGGCCATCCGAAACAACACGGATTTGAACTTCCTTCGACCACCAGACGATCTCATTCGGGAGGCGCTAAACATTCTGTTCGCCGCCCCGGGTCTTCCTCTGGCGGGTCTCATAATTCAAAAGTACTTTACGCTTGGAGACGACCCCATCACCAACAAAACCATAGAGTTTCTCCGACTCCAATACGCGCCCACTTTTGTTTTCGAGTACACCGCCAAGAGATTCGTCAATCAGGAAGCACTCCTTCAGGAAACGGAGGCGACCGCAGATGCTAGGTTGGAGGTATTCAAAGTATCGCGAGACAACAGTATCAAGGCAACTGCCCACGCTGCCTCCTCTTACCCATATCACGGTTTATCAGCGACAGCCGCTCCCCACGCTGCCCTCTCTGTTCAATCTCAAGGTGTACCCGCAACCGTCAGAGAAACTGGGAGGAACTACAACGAGTTCTTTGCTGCACGCGATAAGCGCCAGCAGGAGATGATAAAGCTGGAATCTGCTGTGGACCGTCAACGGCGCGAATCACGGGAGCAAAAGCCGGGCGTAGTTAACGCAACACTATTTGAGTGGGAGAAGACCCAATCGTCTGGTGGCCTGGAGTTGTACAAGCGGGTCAAGGTCAACAAGAAAGCAAACAAGACTGTCTTTCATAGCTACAGATCCCACCAGCGGCTGTTCAACGCATTCTCAAATGAGTGGGATCTCCGTGAAGACTTTCAGTTTGGAATTGTGGACAACACCTCCTACTCTGATGACGGGTACGACTCGGGCAATGACGACGTCTACCCAGTCAACACGGTCTCACAACCGACTAAGGCTCCTCCTTCGGCTGCACCAATGGACATTGATATGGGCCAGAGTTGGTGTGAATATTCCCGAGCCCCTCTCGAAACAATGTCCCTCGTATATGGGTACATTCCGCACACAGGTGTAAACGACATTCCTCCAACGCTCAGTTGGGAGAGGATGCTCAATTTTATGGGGTTTGTCAGAAACCTGGAAGAGCTTGATGTAGGCAAACCCGAGAGGAGTGCCATGATGAATTTCTTCACAGCTGTGCTCAATGCTGTTGGTACCTATAAATCGGACAAAGTCGTAGCCAAGAACTTTGAAAATCTTTCGCTCCTCTTCCAATTTGAACATGTCCGACGTCCTTCGGAAGACCTTTTTGTATTCTCATCCCCGAAGTCAGATTCATGTTGCTGGGTTCTTGGTGTTCATTCCGCCACTGCAGCGCTCTACGTTTGTCGATACATTCTTGAAAACCCCATGGCACATACTATCGTGACCGTGGCACATCGCCTTCTTGACCGCGGTATTCCCTTCCGCACCCTACTGCCCCTGACCTGCAGTCCACGACAAGTCACCATCACTGAGCCGTACGTGCCACGAAGTTATAGGCTTAGTGATCACACATTCACGAAGGCCGACTTTGATGTGGCAATGCTGGCTTGCCGGTCTGTTTTATCATCACCTCAGGGACGGGCGGCTTTGCTACAAGGTGGAATCGTTGGACGCATTGCGAGGGAGTACGTCAGCAAGGATGGGGTCTTGGGTGGTCCCTCAATTGAAGTCACTGCACACCGAGTGGGTTACCTTGTGCCGTCTGGTGACAACAACGTCAAATTTTGTGATGACCAACTGACGGCCAATGAAGTCGCTATCATTTGCGGGACATACTCGCTTCATACGCGTAAGGATTTCTCTCCCTCTATTGCACTTTCTTTACTCATTTCATTTTATAGCATATAAAGGTCAAGTCGCTGTGTGGACATGGTTTCCCCCTCCAGAAGTCTGGGTACACAATCGCACTGGTTGCCACTGGCTTGATTGGACGGAGCGATGCGAGGATATCTTCCAGAGAATCCTGACTGGCATTCACGACGGCACCGGCCGGCCACGATCAACCACCCAATGGCTCACCCACTTGCGCGGACAGAATATCTCACGTGTTTTGGTCAAACACAATGATGTACGTTTGCAACAATTCATGGATGCAATGGTGCCAATTGGTCAATGAGCTTGAGTCGGGTTTTTATCACTACCATAGTTCCACATCCCCATGTTTCTTGTTGTAGGGGTAATTTCTAGCTTCTGTAACCGTTGTATATTCTTCTTGCACTACATGTTGATTGTCTTGACCGCAAATACCGACGCCGCTTCCAGCAATGACAATGAGCAGTAAGAAATAATATATTGACAGATGACAAATCAATCCGGCAGGTATCTCTACAGTTGCCGGCAAATTCGGTGATATCTACGGCGTCACAAATCAATCCGGCAGGGTATCTCTAAAGTTGCCGGCCAATTCGGTGATGTCTACGGCGTCGCTGATCCAAGATTGGCGCCTTGACAGTTGGTGACACCAGCGACAGCATCCGCGGTTCTTTGATGGGATCGGACAGCATCCGCGGTTCTTTGATGGGATCGAATAAGAGGAATCGTCCTTCCCCTCTAGAGCGGGCGTCGGGACCATGGCACCAGAGTCGTGATCAGCGACCTTAATTTCCTCCATTGCTTCGGGAACGGACTGGGAGCTGGCTTTGACTTCCTCACTGACCACTTCGGGCTCGGGTTTAGCTTCCACAGCGACAGGCTTAGGCGCTTCCTCCTCCACCTTCTTCCCCTCCTCTTACCCTGCTTTGTCCTCAGACATCTTCTCCTCAACCGCCTCCTCCTCAACCGCCTCCGCAGTCTTCCCCGCCTCAGCCCCCACAACTTTTTCATGCTCCCGCTCCCCACCCCTAACCACCGATTCATCACAATTAACCCCCAAATCACCCACGTCCACCTCCCCACCCTCCTCCGACACGCTAGCGTCTCCGAAATACTCCCCCTCGCGCTCACCCTCCAAATCCAGATCAGCATCCCCTTCATCCCCATACGGTGTGTGGCCTTGGGTCCTGCTTCCATTTTTTCGAGGTCGTCGTTGTGCTGCTGCGCGGAGTGGTGAGTGGCGTTCTCAACGGCGACGGCGTCCTCCGATTCCGTTTCGAGACTTTCGCGCTTGTTCTCACCTCGCAGACACAGATTAGGCCGATAACGCTATTGACGCATATTTTGCGAAATATCAAGAAGCCGTGAAGTCTCCCCTGATCGCACATCTGTTCCCACAGTTTTGGGTGTCCCTCTTACTCCTGTGGTCGTCAACTGTGTCATAGTCACGGTCTTCATCTATTTTGGACCCCAGCACCGGTGCTAGTACACCCCAGGACTTGAAACTTGAAGCGAAATAGTCAACGCGACTGTAAAGTAGGGAATCACGGACAAACACACAGCATTATAATATGTATAGAATTCAAGAATTGCCCAACTGTAACAACTTAGTAACAGCTTTAGTAACAGCTTCAGTCAATAACTCCTCCCCGATTACTGCCTCAAGTTCTGAGAAGCTTTGGATGTCTTCATCTTGATAATTTCTCAAGAGCCCATCGATAAATTGCCCCGCCTTAGTATAATGCAAAATTTGAGCAATGGCCGCATGAATCGCAAAATAATGTGGATTTGGGAGATCCACCGAACGCTCCCTCTTCTTGGTGTTTGACTGAAAATCATTGCTATGATCCTCAAAGGAGACGCGGAAATTATCAGGGAGGGGTAGCAGTTTGAGTTTTTTCAAGTCGTATACATCATCCTTCTGGAATGTTGTCAGCTCTATGAATACCATTGAGGTGATGAACTGACATCTGTTTTTTGCAGGTACCATTTAAACCTATCAAACCCACTGTGGGCTTGCATTTCAAGCAGCATGCCATTCGTCGGGTGATCAATTAGGTCACCCAGGTCCTCGAGGTTCTCAACCAAAAGGCCGGTGAAATTGACTAATATGTCAAATGTTATCAGAGCAGACTTGAACTAGACAGTGTACAATGTTCGGTCAGCAAGGTATGGTCCAGCGAATAAAAAGATGGCCCACAGATTGCGAAGTATGACTGCTTTTAAAATTACCAAGTGCCCTACAAAGTATATGAGAGCTTTCCAATTTAAATTCGGGTTGCTTCAGTTGTAGCAGCCTAGGATGGTCCTCAGATATGGACCCTGTGACAACACACTTGTATCCGTCGCGTTTTGTCACCTTTCAAAAAAGTTAAGATAGTCATTAGTTGCTTAAGAGGAGTTAACGCACATCGTCGGCAAATGACTTCTTCCTATGATGGGATGCAGTTTGCTCAAGGGTCGGTGTGGCCAATTCAGATTCCGAAGGTCGTTTATCGTCCTGGTTTCTGTGGCTATTCCCTGTTTTAACTTCAAAACAATTGAATTTTATTCGTTAGAAAATCAGGAGATGGGATGACTGACAAATGAATAGAAAGTGAGTAAGCCATGTAGTACCGAGGGCCTCGAGCGCTTTGGCTACGTCTTCTACCTCGGTACACGCCAGGATGGCGGATGCCACGTAACGTTTTCCTCTATCCCCTCCGCATTCTTCAACATATGTGAGCATAGCAGACATGATCTCATCGAGTCTCACGGATAGCCTTTCGGAGCCCTTTTCATAGGTATAGGTACTCCTGGAGTCGGGCGCGAACTTTTCGGTCACAATCTTCTGTGCCGCATTGACTAGTTCTCCAAGAGGGGTCTTGCTGTTTCTGACTGCGTCTATTATTGACTTGAGTTTTTCTTCGTATATTTTGACGGACGCTTGCGAGGAACACGAAGTAAGGGCTGAGCCTAAAGACTCCAGGGAGTCATCGTCGCTGTCAGAAGACATAGGCAAACTGGCACACCCAAGCAAGCGTGCTAAACAAATGTTATGTAATCACTAATCGGCCCGTGAAAGCGCGTCTCCTCCATAATGGTGTCGTCCCAAAGCTCATAATAGCGGCAGAAATCATCTCTTAAACATTTGAGGTTACTATGCATGTATGTTGAACGACTTCACTCCATGAGTAAATATTGAACATCTGTCTTACTTAGGACATGACAAGGAACCCAAGTATAAAGCACCGTCAATGTTGAACCTTACTTGCAGAAATCACCAGCAACACCGCTTTTGCTCCATCTCGACGCAAGTATAAAGCACCGTCAATGTTGGACCTTACTTGCAGAAATCACCAGCAACGCCGCTTCCTCCATCTCGTTTCATTATGTCTCGTTGTATTTTTCTCTTGTACTCCCCGAGAGCAACAAATGACGGACGGCGGACAAGGCCAGGAGAAGAAGAAGACAAGAACAAGAAAAAGCAAGGGCAAGCAAGGACGGGAACGCGGCTGGAGTATTAAAATGCCTCTTACTGACATTCCTCATCACAGTTCTCTGTTCTTCCCTTATTACCCGACATTCCAATTAACAGTACCTACCGCTGGTACAACCACCCTCACAAACAATACAAGCAAAGGGCAAGAACAAGACCAAAGACGGGAATGCTGATCGTCAACACCTCAAGCACATGCGACGTGTGTCTTGAAACTTATTCGTGGACAACACTGGCGATGAGGCCGTATGTGATTCTGTGTGGGCATACTTTCTGTTTATCGTGAGTCCAATCCTTCCCCAATCCTTTCCCTCTTTCCCTTCTTCTTCTATCCTCCTCCTCTCCTCCCTCCCTCCCATCACATTAAGCCAAGAGCGGTGAAACCTCAGCTTACACGCCTTTCATAGATGTTTACGCTCAACCCGCAACCGCCGCTGTCCCTTATGCCGAAGATCATTTTCTGACATCAAACCCATAAAACTCTTCGGCGACCCCCCCAACGGCAACCAGCAACGCGAGATGGAGCCTGCGCAACAGCTTGTGCGGGCATGGGCGTTGGGAATGCCACCCGAGCAGTTGGAGGAGGTGTTGAGGGAGGTGGATGGGTGGTTGAGGGACCGCTCCGACGATTCAGTGAGTGCTTTTTTTTGTGGTGGCAAGGAAGGGAAGGCTAATTGGGTGGGGACTGTGTAGTGCATGCCGTTGAGGCAAATGAGGGCGGCGATGGAAAGCTTTGTGAGGTTGAGAGACGCAAATGGGGAGTTGACAAGGGAGGTGGAGGAATTGAGGGGGAAGGTGGGGAGGGAGAGGGAAAGGGTGTTGGAGGTTGAACGGTGGGTTTGAACTCGCGTTCTCTTTTGTTCAGTTACTCACTCGCGCGCTTGTTTTTGCAGAGAGGTACCCATAAACTGATATATCCTTGACCAAATAACTGATGAGCAAACATAGAACACAACGCTCCAAGCAACCCTCGCGTCCGCGCGACACGCCGCCTCAAACCTCCACTCAACGCTCCACTCAACCACATGCACACTGCAACACTCCCTCCCCCTCTCTCACCAACCCCACTCCCACCTCACCTTTGACCACTCGCCCTTCCACAACGCCAAAACCAAAACCATCCGTACCTGACAACGCACACGCATACCCCTCTCCTCATTCAATTCTTTGGTGTTTCTGTCAGAGTCGGTGTTGGTGAGGTCGCGGGCGTCGGTACGCCTGGAGCAAAGGCGGGTGCAGCGCCCTTGATTTACTCCGTCCCTTCAGGGAGGGTGAGAGGTTGGTGTCTTTGAATTTTTCCTTGACCGCTTCGGCTTCCGGTTGAGCCTCAATGACCACGACGGGCATCTGTGCTTCCTTCTCCCTCCTTTCCCGTCCACCTCATGCTCCTCTCCTTTTTCCTCAGACTACTACTCCTCAACCAACTTCTCCTCCGGCTCTTGTGCCTTTCTCTCCGCCTCCAGAACTCTCTCATGCTCCCGCTCATCACCCCTAACCTCCAACTCATCATAATCAACCCCCAAATCACCCACATCTACCTTCCCTTCACCACTCCCAGTCTCCAAAAATACTGGTGTCTCCAATATCCCCCCTTCACCTCGCCCTCCCTCTCAAATCCTAATCAACATCACCACTCGCAAATTCACCCCCAATATCCTCCCCCGGCCCCAAGTTGATCTTGTTTGCGTCACCGTCTCCCCATCCCCTCCATCCCCATACTGGGGCGTGTGGCCTTGGGTCCTGCTTCCATTTTTTTGAGGTCGTCGTTGTGCTGCTGCGCGGAGTGGGTGATTGGCGTCCTCGACGGCGACGGCGTCCTCCGAGTCCGATTCGAGACGTTCGCGCTTGTTCTCACCTCGCAGACACAGATTAAGCCGATCACGCTATTGACGCATATTTTGCGAAATATCAAGGAAACCGTGGAGTCTCCCCTGATCGCACGTTCGCGCAGATTTGGGTGTCCTGTTACACCCGTGGTCATCAGGGCTTCTCCTGTACCAAAGTCACCGTCTTCATTTGTATTTGGACCCCATCACCGGGGGCAAGTAGAAATGTGCGTGGCACGAGCGTGGCGTGCGTGCAAGAGCGTGACACGCAGGAGCGTGCTGTTTGTACCTGTAGTGAGTTGCGTGTGTATGGTTGAGAAGTGCGTGCGAGGTGCGTGCATATGGTTGAGGGGTGCGTGTATATGTCTGAGAGGTGCGTGCATATGTCTGAGAGGTGCGTGCAGCCTGTGAGAAACAATCATGCGACCCCCGTCTCTACCAGCAAGTCGGGGGCGCAATTGAAGCAATGATAAGTACATCAGCGAAATGGCTCGGATGTTGTAAGCATGATGTAAGCATGTTGTAAGCACTCGCAGCCGGGTTCCGGCCATCATAATCGGCCGCAATCCTCTGCAACCTCCATAATCTCTCACAACAGTTGTATAATCACATGTAATAGATTATATTCGATACACAGCGTTTGTAGCCATGTTATGTCTAGATTATGAACCACAAAGTAGGCTACAACAAGTAGAATAATTATAGATGTTGCAGCACATTGCTCTTGATTATAGCCGAAACGCAGTGAGATTAGTATCGGGTTGTATTTATTGCAAAATTCTCAATGATTCATCTAGAATTGGCTGCAACTTCATTGCGCTGGCCATTCAAGACGGCGATATGTCATAGTTGTCATCGCTGTCTTCTATTTTGCCGAAGGTCGTGCTAATTATGTGCATGGGTAAGTCGTAGCATCCAGGTGTGGACCAGTTTAGTAGATTGCAATACCTACTTGCTTGTTATTGACTACTTATTACTACAACCTGAGTAGTTAATGCATGATACAAGGCAAGTAAGTAAGTATTATGTAGCATTACTTAGATATCGGCTACTTAGTTGTGTTGGCTCATTGTATCGGACGCCTTACGGAGTTGATTAGTCAGCGTAGCGAGTGTACGGTGTAAAATTCAATTTCAAGGATTCAAACTCCCGGATTGGCGCGAGGATGTATTACTTGCTTAAGCATACTTACCACTACACAATAAGGTCATTTAATTGGTCTTGTTATTTAGCAATACCACATGTTATCTTGGGACAACAAGATATCCGCCCTATGTTTAAGACTCGTGAGTGTTATGGTTATGTTTTGTCGTTCCCGTTTTGTGACTGGGACTTAGGAAAATTCGACGCATTTCGCACTCTGGCGAACTTCGACAGTGGCCTCAACACCACAAAAATTGTTCCCACCACGATCTTTCATTACAGTTTGTCAAACGAACAAATACATATAAGACATACTTTAAAAAAATCTGAAAAAAAAACTTCGTGTTATCGTGTATATGATGAGTATTAACAACAGGGGAGGATCGGAATTATGGTGGTGCCGACTGCATGGGTATAGAGGCAGGGTATGAATAAGGTGATGGACCCGAGTAATGTATGGGCATTAATTGACAGATGACAAATCAATCCGGCAGGTATCTCTAAAGTTGCCGGACTGCAATCGCGTCGCAGCCTCTCTATAATCCACCCATAACCTAGCCAAGGGGTTGTGAAGGGTTGTGATCAAGTTGCAACCTGTATGATCGGTTAGTCAGATTAGATCGAAGTTACATATGGTTGTAACCTTTTGTTTGATCGCAACCCTTCGCAAACCTTCGCAAACTCCGCAATCAATCACAATGCATTACAACTCTCAGGACAATTCGCTGATGTAGGTACTGTTATGTACATAGAATGTGTATCCCTAATACTAAGTACATTTTACTGTCGCTCCGTTCTACTTGAATTTTTTGCCTGCTTTTTGCTTCCTTCGTGCCTGGGGGCGGGGATTCTTATCCACGGGAACGATCGGTTCGAGCATGATATAATTAGACCCGCGCTGTTAAGACATTTTCAGATGAGTCATCTTTTGAGGTCTCAGATTTCGAGTGACTGACCTCAAGTTCACCGTCGCTTTCCTTCCTATCCTCGTGGATCCAGTGCTCTGGCGTTCCAGAGTATGGGTTCCAACAATCCTGGTGGTCACCCACATCTAATCCCCACTGGCAATTACCTGCAATCCCTGCTCGAGCCGACCTCTCAAACATCTCCTCTTCAAGCGCTTCCAAGCTTTCCTTCCCAACGTCGACCTCACTCCAAGGAGAACCGACTCCTTCAAACTGCCATATCCAAGGCTTCTGAATGGTTTCCGTATTTACGACGCCTCTTTTGTCCCCCGAGCCATCAGCAGCAATGTGACGGAACGCGATGAGAATGGTGAGCGCATGGGCCAGGGGAAGTAATCCCAACCAATGATGACAAAGTTGTTTATCCTCAGAAACATGCGCCTCAAACCAGTTGGCAACTTGAGCCCTCTCGGTTACTGAGAGACTTCCAACGTAGGGAATTATGGTCTTGGTAAGGCTCTTGTTCTCGCTCTCCAGCCATGCTTTGACAGGAATTTTGGTATTGTCCAGGCGTTCTGGTTCCACAAGAAGCAAC
The DNA here is from genome assembly GCA_014925845.1 of Crassisporium funariophilum. Classification (NCBI taxonomy): domain Eukaryota; kingdom Fungi; phylum Basidiomycota; class Agaricomycetes; order Agaricales; family Crassisporiaceae; genus Crassisporium; species Crassisporium funariophilum. The sequence continues at coordinate 1,828,974 of JACGCL010000007.1, forward strand.
TTCAAGGTAGATTTAAACGGAGCAAGAGCGTCATCGATTTCCTTCGTGTACGGAATAGACAAGGGATCAGCAAGGATGTCCTCCACAGTCGGCACTTCGCATGCGTGTCTCCATTTCCCGAGCTGTCAATGATAAGTGTGCTTTATTCAGACTCTTGATTAAGTAAATGCTCACTCTGATTCCTCGGCGGGCAGTTCGGTTCATCCACAATGGGTCGACAATGCCATCCAATGTCACTGCCGTTATTGTGTCGGGTTCAATACCAGGTATGTGAAACTCGCAGCCCTTCCACCACCGCACAGACCATTGACCATCATCTCTCAATTGAATAAGGTGGACCGGATACCAGTAATCACCATGCCGTGCAAGTGCTCCACGTCCCGACCTATGCTCGCTATCAGCATTTAGTGCAAATCATAAAGCCCATGAACTTGCCTTAGTCGATCTTTCAACGGTTTGTTGAATGCAGTGCGTGCTTCGAGTTTTCTGAGAACATTTTCATAAGTAAAAATAATGTCAGGATATCATGCAACACTTACTTGCGTGTGGACTCCCTCCGAGGATTCATTTGAGGCAAGAGACCATCCATCGTGCAAATGTTGCATACAAACTGGTCTTTTTGGGATAGATCGCTTGCCCTGCCTCCCCGCTGACATGCCACATGCGACCATTCCTTACACAAATCACATTGGATCGCCAGCCCCTCCTCGACCCGATATATGGTATTGCCATTCCCTTTCAGCCCACATCGACAATTCAACGCAAACAAGGAGTCGGGTAATGATGGCGTAGGTGAACCACTGACCCACTTCTGCTCTGGTTGAGCGTTATCACCAAGACTCAATTCTGAAATCGTAGGAGGTTTCTTGACGATGGGCTGGGGGGGAATGGTCTCCTCTTCTGATTCTGGCAATTCTGGTTCGCTTGACGAGTGTGATGACAGCTCTGAGGTTATGTCTGGTGGGTGGTATTTTCCATGAGGTGATACATACTCAAATGTCTCCGCTTTGTAGGGATTGGTCAACCAGAAGCGATCTTTTTGGTTGAACTCGACAAGGCCTTGCAACGTATGAAACTGAGGGGAAGCGATCCAAACTCCGTGAGGAAATGCTGAGATCATACAATGATTCAAGTGATTGGGCCCGCGACGCGAAGAACCGGTCTTGAGCAATTGATCCACCCCGAAGATGGTAAAACACTGCCCACACTACGTAGTCGGAGGGAAGTTGGATTTTATTTCCTGAGACGTGAGTATTGAATTTGGCATTTGGTTCTTCCATACAAAATCCACCATGTCTCATGCCATCGTACGTGTAGATTGTCGAGTGATCCTTCGAAGCATGTCGAGCGATGAAATGGGTTCCAGATTGCCCATTGAGCCCGAGGCCTATGAGATCGTATACCAGGCCATCCTTATCAGCAGCGGACTTCGTCAATGGCATTAATGTCGGCGGGATATCCCAGATTGGTGGTTTATTTACAGCGCCGTCAGTGTCTGTAGTGGATTCGTTTCCAACCTCGACAACCAGCATTACGGGGAGTGACAAAACAACGCCTATGATGTCTTCTCGCTCTCCAGGACAATATTTCTCGCCTGAACGAACACGCCAGCATCCGTTTTCAGAACGCTCAGGTGCTTTCTTTGTGGACAGAAAATTCTTGAACCACTTGGTAACCTTCCCGTTGTATGTTTCGTGTTCTGTACCGCTTAATTGATGCATATAAGTTTGCCTAGGACCTCGAATTTGCAGGTGCCGGCCTCCAATCTCATCCGATCCTGTACACATGTTCAAGCTAACAGCGAGGACTTTGAAATATGAGCACAGGCAATAATCTGAAGTCTCGGTAGGCTTTTCCCGCCGAACAAGATCCCATAACCATGGCTAATGATCAAATTAAACTTCAGGTTTATTTGATGTGAATGAAACAAACGTACCAATAACGAGTCAAATGATTTCGGTCCGTTGATGAGATGCATTTTATACAAGACCTTTCTAAGCTCGTCTCTCTGCGCTTCAAGTATCTTCGAGCTCTCCGGGTCATCGGCACCCATGAGGCGACGCGAGTCCATCATCTTGAAGAGAAGATACAATGGTGATTCCTTCCGTAGGTGCTGACATACATCAGCGAAGCCTTGGAAGTCGCTCATCACAGTGATGTAGAAGAGCTCCAGTGATGTATCAAGCCAGCAGGAGTTATCTTTCCAAGGGTAACTCACGGGTCCCAGGACCGTGGTATTGGTGGTTGGGACGGCGGTCTTGGTGGTTGGGACAGTAGTCTTGGCGGTTGGAATGGTGGTCTTGGTGGTTGGGACGGTGGTCTTGGTAGTCGGTTGTGGTTTTGGCTTTACCTCAAAAGTGAGCAGCTGCTGACTCTTTTTCTGGGGTTTTGGTTTCAGGAGTTCTTTGCTAGTGTCAGGAGGCCGTCCATCATTTGCCTTGCGTTTGGTATCAGCAGCCTTTGGCGCGCGTGAAGGCTTTGTACGACCGATGTTAAGTGCTATCATCTTCCATGGTTCGGGTTTGCCATATCGAATCGGTTTCCCCTCTTAAAATATGGGTTAGTCAAATTTTGGAGTAAATGAACACTACATACTCATGGCCGCTTCATGCTGCTGTTCGTAACTGCAACACCGTGAAGGGAGCACATTCCTTCAAGGAACGTGTGGTCTCTGCTAGCTGCAGAGTAGAGCTTCCAGTGCATCGCTTCTTCCGCATTGGTGGTGTTAGGTATTGAGTCCCAAACATCAGCGTCCATTCTCCGTTGAGACTTGAAGAGCATAGATGCGTGTGACGGCCGCAACCACCAGTCCATCCACGATTTAACCTTTGGGAAGTCTCGCACGACAAGAGCTGCCCGAGATTGAAACTCTTTTGGGTCGGATGTCTCAAGAAGGGCAAGAGCTCGTGCCGTGAATGCGTCAGCCATCCCGGGTGGTACAACGCCGCTGATACGACTGACTCTGGTAACGCCGGCTCGAAAATGCTCCTCACACCCTTTAAGCAGTCGCTCGGCGGCCTCCTGCAGTTCATCTCGGGTGCGTGTATTACCAGAACGCATGATCCAAAATTCAACAAAGGCACGTATAAATCCTGCTCTTTCTGCCTCGCTGAAGTCCATTATCTAGAAAACATGTTGAGACGATGATTCAAGGACAGGAGAATGACTGACCCCGGCAAAAAGAAGGTCTGTGACGGCTATTTTTCTCCTTTCTGCCTCGAGAGCCATGTTCTGAAATGTACCTAGAAAATGATACATGAAGTGCTCCGCACTGGCGCCGTTTGTATACGATAGGACTCCAGGAACCCAGCAGAAAAGATCAGGTGAATATGTTGAAGTGACCATAAGAAGCGAGTTTCTTTCCCTCCACCACCCATGCGCGGCGTCACTGACAATTCCATTGACCGGTCCATCCAGTACACATTCTTTAACCAGTTGTGATAACATGAATGAAGACTGAACAGAGACGACCGTGACCATGCCGATTTGCGAGAAAATGACGAATCCTGGATGCTCCGCCGAAAATCTTGCAAAAGACTCGATAAATGCATCGCCAGTCATTCCTGGACCATGTTTGAGTTTTTGGCGTTCCTTGCTAACACGATCCGCATTGAGGAAGACGTCAGAAATATCTGCCACAGATTTCCCTGGTCCGTCAAGGCCCGGAACACCAACAATTAGGCCAAGTGGCCCAACCTTTGGATGAGACATGACAATCTCCTCAAACTGCCGCCGCTCATCTGGAGAAATGTGGAGAAGGTGAGTTGGTCGAGGGTGCATGTGCCATCCTTCATTTTTGAAGCGTACGCCGCCTGACCAGGTCCATAGTGTCGAACAAACATCGCATCGCTGATGAACCAATTGTGCTCCGCAGTCGCATGTGCCCTCCAACTGCTTTGCTATGCGTTGAGGGGAAGTTTGGGGCCTTATAAGAACCCTGCATTGGTCATTATCGCATCTGATAATTCCAAGGCAATTTCTCCAAGACCGTTTGCCTCCGTCCCAGCTATCTGCAAAATTATCCCCTGTCCTATCTCCTCCATTTGCTTTTGACGCCCAGTGAACCTTCAGATTATTCGTCCTCTCAAATGCCTTGAATGTAAAGTCTCGCACGAAATACCCATCTGGCCAACCGTCCCATTCGACATCGTCATCAGATTTGGGAGTATTTGGTAGAGGGGATGATGGGGCAGCCATGGGAGCGTGTGGAAGTGGATTGTTGGCTGGAATAAAGTGTCCATCAGGTGTCCAAACATAGAGAACATCTTGAACAGAAGTGCCACTGGATGAAACCGGTTCGATCTGAGATTTTTTTCGTGTATGTGTGGTAGGTTCAACTGGGACGATCTAAGCCGCAAGTACTAAATAACATAGCTGATCGTGTACTCACATTGTACCTCCATAGTCTTTGCCTTTGCGATCTCCAGAGATTGGGTAACACGTTCACCGGTGGTTTCACCTGGAGGATCCAATTGCACATATGAAATGAGTCGTCCTTTGCGCAGTGAAAGTGAACAAATGCTCTCTATTCTGATATTCTGATAGAGCGCCCATACCAGATTTGTCAAGCACCGGTATTAAATTCTCCAATGAAATTTCTTTCAGTTTCGTCGTTTCCGAATTGGTTTTGCAATCGTGGCTTGGAGCCCCTGTCTCTTGCTCCTCGGTCACAAAAAAGTGATAGATGTCCTTGATAAAGCTCTGCGGAATGAGACCATTAGCACCCTTTGTCCAAGGACCTTAATCTCTCTGTACTTACAAATGCCATAGTGTCAACGATATTTTATTTGAGGAGCCAGAAAAAAATTGTCGATATCCATTTACAATGCCGTCGGCACAACACCGATCACCTTACCAAATGAGTCCTCAGAGCCTTGTGGGCATATGGCCAAGATAAATTAAGAGGTGGTCATGTGAGCGTTCAAAAAACCCATGCATGCCAGAGCGTGCAAGAATGTTTGAGGTGCGTGCAAGAATGTTTGAGGTGCGTGCAAGTTTGATTGAGGTGCGTGCAAGTCTGTTGGAGGTGCGTGCATATGGATATGCTTGCGTGCAAGTGCGTGCAGGTTGCGTGCGTGTGCGTGCAGAAGCGTGCAAGTGCGTGCATGGTGCGTGCAAGTGCGTGCAAGTGCGTGCATGGTGCGTGCGGGTTGCGTGCGGGTTGCGTGCTCTTAACGTTGTTCAGAACCAACACCACTACCACTATTGGAGAGGAATACTTTTGTGGCAAGCTAACTATGATGACCGACGACTGTAACTACCACTACATGCAGCTCCAGACCCAGCAGATTGTGCTGCTTGTGCTCGTTTCCGAATCCGACAGCAAAATGCTTCACGAGGTTTGGCTCATTACCCGCAGCTGTCTGAATGTCGTTCCACCATCGCAAAGCTCCAGCGGACGGTTCTCGAGCTCACTTGCCAACTCAATCGCCTTTCCGAAGCAGTTCTACACCAAGCCGTTATTTTTAATATTATTGTAGAGAAACTGCCAGGGGATGAGTCACGCTGCTGAGTACCCCGCCAGTCCATCGCCAAGTTTTTGTTTTTCGCCCATTCGTCATCGGACAACTGGTTTCATGCAGAGAATGACGTTCCGTAGGGTAATTTTTTATTTTCTTGGCTTCCTGACTCTTTTATTTCTGTTTCTATTCTTTATTGCTGCTCCACCGGTGGTTGATCTTGAAAGTAGTTACAGAAACATGTCAAGAAACTATTGTACAAGAATGTCTACATGATATTGCCTACATAACAGAGCTCTATTCACCAATGAAAGCCTGGAATCTTGCCCTTGTGGCAGGACATGTGAGGGACGAGCATGGCACGAAAGTTACAATGCGTGGCACGAGACTTGAAATGCGTGGCACGCGACCCGATATGCGTGGTGTGAGACTTGCATTGCGTGGCACGCACTGCACGCTGTCACGCTCGTGCCACGCTTGCCACGCACATTTTCCTGTGCCCCATCACCGGCGCTCTGACACCCCAAAACTTTGAGCGGCATGATTATTCAAGTACTGACTGCCTCATATAAGCGTTCATGGAATGTTCATTCAATTCTCATACAAATGAAGTACATCTGGCATAGCGATAGAGAAACTTCAGTACAGCGTAAAACTACGCCGCAACTGTAGAGCAGGGATCAAGGACAAACATATAGCATTGATATGCATAGATTTTAAGAATTGCCCAAGTGTAACAACTTAGTAACAGCTTCAGTAACCGCTTCAGTCAATAACTCCTCCCCGATTACTGCCTCAAGTTCTGAGAAGTTTCGCACATCTTCATCTCGATAATTCCTCAAGAGCTTGTCAAAAAAATGTCCCGCATTAGTCATATGCAAAACTTGAGCGATGGCCGCATGAATCGCAAAATAATGTGGCTTTGGGAGATCCACCGGGCGCTCCCTCTTACTGGGGTCTGACCGAAAATCATCGGCATGATCCTCAAAGGAGACGCGAACATTTTCAGGGATGAGCAGTTGCGGTTCAAATTTTTTCAAGTCGTATACATCATCCTTCTGTATGTGCCGTCAGCTCTATGAATACCATTGAGGTGATGAACTGACATCTGTTTTTTGCAGGTACCATTGAAATTTATCAAACCCATTGTGGGCATCGTGTTGAAGCAGCATGCCATTCGTCGGCTGATCAATTAGGTCACCCAGGTCCTCGAGGTTCTCGACCAAAAGGCCGGTGAAATTGACTAATATGTCAAATGTTATCAGAGCAGACTTGAACTAGACAGTGTACAATGTTCGGTCAGCAAGGTATTGTCCAGCGACAGGAAAGATAACCCACAGATTGCGAAGTAAGACCGCCTTTGAAATTACCAAGTGCCCTACAAAGTATATGAGAGCTTTCCAATGTAACTGCGACTTGGTTCAGTTGTCGCCGCCTAGGATGGTCATAAGATATGAGCTCTGTGACAACACACTTGTATCCGTCGCGTTTTTTCACCTTTCAAAAAAGTTAAGATAGTCGTTAGTCGCTTAAGAGGAGTTAACGCACATCGTCGGCGAATGACTTCTTCCTATGGCCCAATCCATTCAAAAGATGGGATGCAGTTTCATCAAGAGTCGGCGTGGCCAATTCAGAAATTCGTTTGCTGCTCTGGGTGCTGTGGTTCATGGTGGTTTTAACTTGAAAACAATTGAATTTTATTCGTTAGAATATCAGGAGATGGGATGACTGACAGATGAATAGAAAGTGAGTAAGCCATGTAGTACCGAGGGCCTCAAGCGATTCGACTACGTCTTCTACCTCAGAACACGCCAGGATGGCGGATGCCACGTAACGTTTTCCACTATCCCCTCCGCATTCTTCAACATATGTGAGCATAGCAGACATGATCTCATCGAGTCTCACGGATAGCCTTTCGGAGCCCTTCTCATACGTATAGGTACTCCTGGAGTCGGGCGCAAACTTTTCAGTCACAATCTTCTGTGCCGCATTGACTAGTTCTTCAAGAGGGGTCTTGCTGTTTCTGACTGCGTCTATTACTGGCTTGAGTTTTTCTTCGTAGATTTTGACGGACGCTTGCGAGGAACACGAAGTAAGGGCTGAGCCCAAAGACTCCAGGGAGTCATCGTCGCTGTCAGAAGACATAAGAGAGTTGTAATTGCTGTGTTATTGATTTCTGGCAAGCCTAGAAACCGTGCTGAAAAAAGGTTATGTAATTTATCGACCCTTTAAACGCGTCGCCTCAATAATACTGTCGTCTCCGTCTACGGTTCCATAACTCGTTTTGTACTGTTTCTTGTGCTTTGGGTCAGTCATTGTCCAAGATTTTCTCAGTCACCCAAGGAACAATGCATGATATATTTCAGTGTCCACAGAAAGAGCACGCTACGGTTATGCAATACTGCTTGATGCACAAGTGTGAAGCGATAGCGAGAAATAAAGGGCCACGCCGAGAACTAAGGTGTTTATGTAGAACAAGTGCAGACATGGCGGTTTTACCGGTGCCCGGATAGTCATACTTAAAAAGAGGAAGAGGAGGCAGGAAGCAGAAAGACAGCAAGAAAGAAACAAGAGAAGGAAAGAAGGAAGAAAGGTAAAAAGCCAACATAGACGAAACGACCCCGCAGAATTTGCGCCCTCTCGAGCTCAACAGCATCGAGGCGAAGATGAAGCGGCTCAGACCCACAACACCAACCCCACTACCACGACGATAACGATAAAGCGGTACGACCGCCGCGCATCCTTCCTTACACCCACCCACCTACCCTCACCCACCCACCGAGGTTCTCCAAACTCGAACCTGCACTCGGAGCCCTCTCGTGTCCCGCAGCTCCCGCATACGTAACGACGAGGATCCGAATCCACATCCTCCTCCCAATTCTAAATCTCAATCTCCGTACCAAGTCGTAATCATCGCCTTTCGTGCCGTTTCTTCTGTTCGTCTTTTCTGTTCGTCCTCTCTCTTCGTGGTCGTCTTCGTCTTTGTCGTCGTCGTCTAACTGTCCGCCATCCGTCGTGGAAGATAAAAGCTAACACCGAATGTCCCACCAAATCTAAGGAGCACTCGACGTCTCCACAGCAGCAGCAGCAGCCGGGTGTACTTCCTCCTTCGTGTCCTTCTTCGTCTCATCGTGCTTGACCGTCTCTTCTGCGGTACTCGGGTCAACCTCTGTGGTATCCGCCTTCTCCACCGCGGCAGAGTCCGAAGCAGTCTTCTTCTCCGCTTCCGACTTTGTGTTGGCCTCGCCGTCCTCCTCACCGGAGAGCGTGCTGGCAGCCACAGCGACCGCAACAGCCGCCACCCCTACCGCCGCTTCACCCGCTTTCACACTCGTCTCCTTTTCCGTCCCTGTGCTGGCGCTTGCGGACTGGGTAGACGGGGCAGGGGCGTCTTCCTTGGGCTCCGCGGTGTGTGCGGCCGGTTCGGAGGCTGCGGTTTGTTTTTCGGTTTCTGCTGGTGCTGGTGCTGTAGCGGGCGTCGGTACTCCTACACCGGAGGCGGGAACAGCGTCTTTACTGTCCTCCGTTCTTTCAAAGGATGGCGGGGAGCTAGCTTTAACTTCCTCCTTGACCGCTTCTAGCTCGGGTTCAGCTTCAACGACAACAGGGTTCGGGGCTTCCTTCTCCTCTTTCTTGCCCTCCTCTTGCCCTGCCTTCTCCTCGTGCGTCTTCTCCTCGACCGCCTCCTCCTCCTCAGCCTCCGCCTTCTTCTCCGCCTCTGCCTCCACAACTTTCTCGTGCTCCCGCTCCCCACCCCTAACCTCCAACTCATCATAATCAACCCCCAAATCACCCACATCCACCTCCCCACCCTCCTCCAACATGCTAGCGTCTCCAATATCCTCCCCCTCGCCCTCACCCTCCAAATCCAAATCAACATCCCCACTCGCGAACGCACCCCCAATTTCCTCCTCCGGACTCAAGCTGATCTCGAACTGCGTCTCCCCCTCCTCCTCCACACCCGGGCGCGCGGTCTTCGGGCCCGACTCCATCTCCTCGAGGAGGTCGTCGTCGTGCAGTGGCTCCGCGTGGTGGGTAGTGTCGTCGGCGGATGTAGCAGCATCCTCAGATTCTGATTCCGATTTCAGTCGTTCGCGCTCCCGCGCGCGGGCTGCGAGCTCGTCGGCTACCACCCCCGCTTCGGTATCCGCGAACACCATCGTGTCCGTTCTATTCCTCCCGAACCTCGAGCGTCCCCCACTCCCGCTACCATTCCCGCTCGGGCTCGGGGTGTCTCCTATTGGCGACGCCCGCAACGGGTCTACGGAGAGCGGGGTGAAAGAGGCGGAGGAGCTGGAAGGGATGGGGGCCTCGCCTATGCCGCCGCTTATACCCGTGATGGGACTCGGTCCGCGCGGGTTGGAGTTCAAGTTAGTATTGAGCTCGGGGTGCTGGTTCTGGGTGGGGTGTTGTGCGTGTACATAAAGCCCTTGTTGGTGCTTCGCCCCGCGCAGCGGCTGTCTCTGCCCCAGCTGCTGCAAATACCGTCGATGCTGCTCCTGCGCCGGTGTATACCCGTACTCCCTCCCCTCCTCCTCGCTCTCACCTTGCGCGGGGGCCGAATCGAGGTCCAGCCCGCTCTTGACGGGTATGACCAGAAACTCGGGCGGCACGAGGTCGAACCGCGCCGTTAGAGCCATGAAGCGCGCGTAGAGCGACGACTCGGCTTCGGCCTGCTCGAACGCCTCGCGGTGGTGGAAGTAGGCGTGGGCGAAGATGCGTCCGAGGCGTCGGGCGAGGGAGGAGAAGTGTCTGTGGGAGGAGGTGGGGATTTGGAGTCTGTATGGGGAGAGGGGGAGTTAGTGGGGAGGAGAGGGGGAAAGGGAGACGGAGACGGACCGGGAGGGGAAGGTGCGGGGTGAGTTTAGGAGGGCGGTTGCGCTGTCGACGGTGTGGAGGATGTAGTCTATAGCGCAGCATTGCTACCATTCCAAACCCACCATCAGCTTATACTATACTCATTGATGAAAAGAAATAAATGGGACGAACCTCCATGGCGCCGTCGTTCCCGTGTGCGACACACAGGTACAGCCATTCCCCCGCCTTCATTTCGGGGCAGGAGGCGCGGGTGCATTCTTGCTGGAGGGTGGTGATGAGCGGGTGCGAGAGGTCCTGTGCGAGACGGCGGAGCTGCTCGTATATCCAGCACGCCTCGTCAACAGTCACCTCCCCAGCCTTGCCCTTCTCGCCCTCCGTCTCAGCCTCACCCTGTCCCTCCTTCTTATTGTTCTCTGTCTGCTCTTTGTTCTCTGCTTCTTTCGCCGTCGTGTCCTGACCCTCCTTCACTGACCCAGCACCGCCAGCACCCGACCCCGAGCCGGGCAGCGCGACTATCGCATCGACATCATGCACGTCCAGGCGTATCAACAAGCTTATGTACTCCTGCAGCTGGAATGCACTATCAAGCGACGCCAGCGAGGGCAGGTTTTTCACGGGGTAGAAAGTGGATATGCGCGAGCCGCGAAGGGGGCGTTGGATTGTAGCTGTCATTTTTTGGCTATAGGCTTTGTTTGCTTTATGTACACCTTTCGTTGTGATTTGGGGGTGTCGTGAGTTTCGTGGTCGTGAAATTTGGGTTGAAGGAAGTGGAGGAGGAGGAGTAGGCGCTGGCGCGAACAGGGAGAAGCGGTTTGTTGATGGATGGCTGGTGGGAAGTGTGCGTCGACGTTATGTAAGTGATGGCGGCACACCGGGCCGTGCCTGATTCCGTTTTTGTGCTCGTATGTGAGCACTTAAAATGTTACATAGAACTTTTCTGACCTCCTCTGGCTGACTATGTAGCAGACAACATGAGAATGGTTGACACCTTGAAGAAACCTTGAAGAAACCAGCAGAACTGAGGACAACTTAAGGAGGTACATTTAAGTCCTTCATGGCGCAACAAAGGGCGATGAAAACAAGATGAATAGTGGAGGATATCAAGGGCTATAAAGCACGACAACGGATTCTGATTCCCACAAAGTACGTTAACAGTAACATTCACACCGTCAAAGAAAGTTACAACCACGAGACCTCGTTCGGCGATGGGCGGGCGTACCCACGTCTATAATAGCCATATACATTCACCATTGGAGCTACTGTTGCTTTCCGTTTCGCACCACGCCCACTTACTGCCAGCGGCGTCTCATCACACCCACCGAAACATTGACCTTGAGCTCCTACAATTCAACTATCAATGGAACACCATGAGCAGTTAACTTTCATCCCGGTGGACCCAAGGGCATCCCCGCTCATAGAGCGACTAGAGCTCAGTCGTATCGACATGTCAATGCGGGACAAGCGTTACCTCCAATACTTCAGCGATGTAAAAGGACTTTCTGAAATCGACCTATCCGAGGTGGTCGGCATCTCCGATCGAAAACTAGTGTTCGGCGGGAGGAATTTTGGGAGCCAGGTCGACAAAGGGAGTGTCATGTTGATAAATGGACATACATTGCAGGCAAAAGTTCGCGGAGTTGAGACGACCTTGGATCTGAACAAGAGGATTAGGTCTGTGGATGAGGTTCTGAAGTACAGTGAGGCGGGATATGGAGTTCCTGGAGAGATATGCTTTTGCTGTTCGTGGACGAGGGAAATCGCAAGGAGAAACCACGACCAGACTGGCGGGGGGTGGGGCTGGTGGTTCTTCCTGGTTGTGGTCTTGGTCATCGGATATGCAAAGTTCTGGTAATGAAAATTGATATTCAGATGCGCACCAGGTCGACTGACACAATCCGTAGTAAGCTGAAAGATTTGTGAGAAAAGCAGAACATCCATCTTCCTGAAATCAAAGACTGCGCACAACCACTACCATGGATGTGTCAAGCCTTATATTCTTTTAAACTTCATCCTAGACAGTCTCGAAGGTAGTTTTTCTACATGGACAATCTCAACAAAGAGGCTGCGACAATTGGCGCGATTGCCTGCATACACTATGTAAGGTGACAAGGGAAACACAGGTATGTGTTTGCATATAAGTTATAGATAGGTCAATGCTCGCAAAGTGAGAAAGCACGATGATGCTCGAACGCACGGCCTTGGTCGACCACGTACTGCTTCCTTTCCTCCATCAGCTCCAATCTCAAAGATAAGGCCTCGTTCAGGTCCATAACGTCAACCTGGTCAAAAATGTGATCTTGAATCTCAACCGGCAGACCCAGGATGCCTGGGCTACGTTTGGTCAGGTCAGCGGAAAGATTCGCTTGATGAGCATTCAGCATGGCTTCCATCCACCAATCCTTCCTCTGGCAAGGGACGTGCGCTGTGCTAATCACTTTGATATTAGGATCGACGAGAAAAAGAGCGACGATCTTGCGGTGACCGGGCTTTGTGTGGTCTGCGAGCTTGAATGGGTTGACACGGTGTTGGAGGATGTTTGGGAAGGTAATCAGGCGGCCTTCACGAGTATCGATGCTTCCTATTTCTTGCACCCCTGGACCGTCTTGTTCGCACCCGAAGACTTCCATGAGCCAGTCATGCTGATGTTGCTCATAGCCCATCTCGTCTGTGACTTCTGGATCGCACTGCTGCTTGAATGAAAGTGACGACGGCGTGATGTTGTTGCAGGAGTAGTAATACAAAGAAGTCGCCACGATGTGTTCGTTCTTTCCAAGTCAACCAAACATTAGCAATTTCTTCGATGAGCCGACATAAACCTACCAGTTGGCCCTCGACATGCCAGGAGCCACCCGAATATTCCGGATTTTCAGGGGTAAGCTCAATGTTCGCGAGTTTCACAATTACTTGTAGGCCACGCTTCCCGTACTTATTTCTAAGGCTAAACATTGGGGGAGTCTCCATAGGCTCAAAAAGACTGGGTTCGGGCAGAACCACCTTTCGCACGGACTCAATCCATTCCTGGCGTCTATAATAGAAGTCATTAAAGTCTTCATCCTCCCTGCGCTGCGGGCCCTCGGCCTGCGGTCCACGTCCGGGATCTGGGTTGTACTCGCAACTCGTATAGTCAATCCGCCGATCGCGATGAAATGCTTTGCTTGCCAACAGGACCAAGGTCAAGTCCCAGAGAGGAATTGAGGCCGTAATCAGTCGAGATACTACATCATAGAGCGGTTTCTGGGTCAAGGGGTGGAGATTATTGATGTAGCTCGTGATCCTATGGACCTTCGGTCATGACCGAACCACTCTCTCTCAAGGGAGTAAAAACTTACCGAGCTTCTTCTCCAGAAATATCAACCTCACTAGGCAGCCATTGAAATTTTGCGCTATACGGTTTCTTCACAATATTTTCCGCCCATCCAACAGTAGGTCCGCTCTCGATCAGTTCCGTCTCCCTGGGCGCTTTGGTGATTTCACCCTGTCCACACCTATGAATACAATCTTCCAAAGTCGTCGTCTCGCCATTGGCGAGCACACGGGTACGACCATATACAAGCGGGAACAGCGAAGGATGTACCAGATCCCAAACTTTCTGGTTAGATCCTGGGTGCCAATCCTTTGATTTGTCGGCAATGCTCTCCTCAAACTTTGTGACGGCAGTTTGCAGGGCCTTTCTGAGGTCAGGGGAGACTGCAGTGTCAGACTTGACAACGTCGCCGTTGTATACGACTATTGGCTGATGAGGACTGGTGACGAGTTTCGCTTTGTACACAAGTTCGGCTATGCACCAGTCGACCATCTTTGGCGTGATGTCGCGTCCAGAGGCTATGGCTTCCTCCCTCCACTTTTGCACGATCGCGTAGTCATGCACCTAGCATATGAAGAGGCTTGTCGAACAATCATCGACGAAGGACATCGTCACACGCACCTTGACATGCCAGTCCGCTTTGTCCGTCACGACGTTCATCCACTGAAGCATCGTCAACTCGCGAAGAGTCGTCAAGGGGAGTCTAAGTATCGTCAATCAGATACTTGGCGATCAGACGTTGATTTCGAGAATAGCATCTGACAGACATACGTGGTGTATCCTGCACTAACATCGTTTCCGCTCAAAGCATTTTGAAAAGCTCGGCCAACGTATTCGGGATCGTTCTCGTCAGGAATATAGTTCACAGGTCGTCCGAATCCTGGAAGCAAAGTAAGATGGGTTGATATGGTTGGCATCGATTTTTCGCGACGGATCGTGTCGTGAAAGATGAAAGCCAAAGTGCCGTAAAGAAAGCCTTTCTGATATCCGGAGGCCAGGGCAGGCCGGTCAGGACCTATCCCATATCGAATCCCTTCTTGAAATGTTGGGAGAAGTCTCCAACAGCTTTGGTCACTTATAACAGTGTGCGCGCTCGCGTTATATCCTAAGCTGAGTTAGTGGTAGTAGAAGCTTGGTAGACTAAGTAGTGCTCACTATGTAGCGACACTGAGCTCGACTTAAGCTCGACTATGACCGGCATGCTCAAACGGGAGCCCCATGTTCTGGCCCTGAAGTCAGGAACATTTGAGAAACTTGTACGTCGGTCACTCTCATGCCAGCCAGCCATGTCTGCTCTCCACCATAGACTACAGCATACGCTGAGGATAGTTGGACATCGATGACTGACGAGAAAAAGTCACAATTGGTGCAGCTATCACAGCCGGATAGGGCAAACCGGGATTACCCAAGAGGGTGTTGGCGATTATCAACAGCGACGAACGCCCGCAACCAGCCCACAATCCTTCAGTGGAATACCCTTACAGACAAGTGAGCATAGTATCTCTCAATCTTCACAGGAAGTATCTTTGAGGCAATCAAATCAGGGCGGTATGGCGGATTGTCTTCGTAAAGAATGTACCATCAGGTTCTCGGGTTCTCGATGGTAGCCTCGAGGCTCGAAGCTTGACTGATTTGTGCTCCAATAACCGTGGTCTTCGAAAACGTTCGATGCTTCCTGCCTCCGATGCCTTGACATCCGTGAAACTAGACCCCAAGTCCAGATGCCGTGCACGCGGTGGCGGTTCATTCTCTCTTTCCTACGTTGCGTTGGGCTCCTTCTGTCTCTCTTCCACATATACACAATTCGCCAACTGTAGGCTACGATACTCAGATGCGTCGAGTTGTGACCTCAAATACAGGCGTCGTCGGCAACCACCGGCGCTCCGTGGGCTTGGACAGCATCAACACAATGGGCGGAGCTCCTCCTGGGTACACGTCACAGCGGGAAACTGCCTCCTCAGTAGCTACCCTCGATGAAGAGCTTCATAGTGGAGCTGTAGAAGATGAAGTCGCGCTTTATCATGAAGTGGGAGACGGCGATGAACAGGAGCAGGCCTCCTGTTCGTTGCGTGACCATGGCGCCTTGCCCTCCCCATATTCCACTGAGGATCTTCACGCAGCGTTCCATGCTGGATATCAGGACCCAAATCAAGAGCAGGTACAGATGCACTACCTGGGCTCATGCGCACATGGATACACGCATACTCATAGTCAATGCACAACAATACCGGACTTGCCTCTCCCTGGTTCTGCTGCCCCACGTGCGCAACCATACGCCGACTTACAATCTCCTTCTTTCCCCACCGTACGCACATTACCAAGCGCTGGAGTTGCTACTAGCTCATATCAACACCGACGTCCGAGGTTTCCTTCAACCACTACCACTATCTGCCCCAGACGGACTCCGTCGCACACGCCCCAAGCCCGATCCCGGTCGAGGCCAAGAACGACGTCATATGCCAGCAATAATGGTAGCAACAATTCTGATCCAACAAGGGGCGTTCAGGTGCTGACATATACACCTGCGAACGCGTATAGTTATGAATGCGATTATGGATATGACGACGACGAAGACAGGCTTTCCACAATGAACATGAACAGCACCGTCACTTTCCTGCCACCTGCTCAAGACGACGACGCGGAGGCTTATAGTCAGCAGCAGCCCGGCTATCCTCGCTCCTCAAACACTCACCGCAACCCAGGGTTAAAACCCAACCTGTCCAGATTGACGCAGGCAACTCTCGGGTCTCAAAATAAAATAGATTCGATCCAAACACGCAACCTCTCGGAACCACGCCCAACGAACTATGTACACATCTCCAGGAAATGTACTTCGCGGAAGGGCACAACCAGATTCTTCCCATCTGGCTTCTTCCATCGATCTCGAAACCATGGAAAGGCATCGTCAGCATCGTCCGTCAACGGCACTTTTCTCATTGACCCAGCTTTGCACATACCGTCAGGGCTACTACGGGCCATGGATCCACTGCCTTCTGTTTCGATTGGGTCTTCAAAGTTTGATGCATCTCATTCGAAAGGTGACGATTCACCGGGATCTGATATGAAGCGTAAAAACGTCAAAGAACCAACTCGCATGACAAACCTGAGACTGGAGGTGGAAAACGGGAGCATTGACGTTGACATCCACTTGATGCCCACGGACTCTGGGACTGGTACGCGTTCACAGCCGCATCAGACGAGGACCCAGAATTTCTATAGCCAACCGGTCGAGACTTCGGTGATGAATACGCCAAACGCCAGACCACCGCTAGATAAAAGACCACTCTCTCAACGACGCTATGGACCGCCGAGCCTGGGTAGACGTAAAAGTCGGCAACATCACCATCCTCACCCTCAGGTTTCTTCCCGTTCTCCGCCAGCCCCGCCGATATTGTCATCTGGACAGAAGCACCAGAAATCTGCGACAACGATTGACATTAGATTGAAGGACGCTCATGCAAGCGAAAATCACCTGAAAGTCAAAGGTCGGAAGATGCATCCATTGATAGCGCGTCTTGTAAGTGTCAGGTCTTCTTTCTTTTCAAATGAATGGCTGAGTTGAATGCTGGCTTCTCCAGCATGCGCCTAACCCCCGACCGCCTTTCAACCTTTTTGCATCGACGATTATCAGTTCCGAAGCATCATATGGCGGATTTATTGCGCCTGACCGTCCCACAACTCCACTCGTCGCGGAACGTCAAGGAGAATCGCCAATAATGTCCCCAAGGTCTTCCTCACACTCATCCAAACCTACATCCCGTACACGCAACTCCCTATCCCGTGCCCGTCCTTCTCCCCCTTCAACTCCTTCCCATGTGTCTACTGCTCCTCTGCACGTCCACTTGCCACGGACGTTTTTCGGTCCGCTTACTATCCACGTCCTTGCTGGTAATATCGATGCCCACATCCGGCTGTCAGTCGGGCTACAGGCAAAGGCGGCTCTGCTGAGGGAGAGCGCGTGTGCCAGAGGTTATTTTGTTGGGGAACTGGGACGTAGCAGTCCTTCCTGTGACCTTGTTGTCGGGGAAGAGAAAGATGGTCAATTAGAGGCAGATACTGTGGAGGATGAGGACGACGTGGCTGTGAAAGGGGATGAAGTAGGCGCTAGCGTCTCGGACTCCGATTCTGGCCCACCGGTATTCGACTTTCCAGCACCGCAAGGCGTGGATGGAATGATCTTGGAAAATATCCGTGTTGTTGATGGTGGTGTCAACAATCATCGACATGCGGACATGAAAGAGGGCCATAAGCACAACCAAATTAAGCGAGAAAGCGAGGTTGACGGAGGGACTCAAACCACCGAAGAATGGATTGGCGATCGAGTAGAGGTGGTCGTAGGCGGTGGTGAGGTCCTTTTGCAGTTCGTCGACGAAGAGGAGCCATTTGGCAAAGCGCAGCTAGGGTTTTGGACGAGGTTTGGTTTTGGGCGCAAGTGATTACAGTTCAGGGAGAGTGAATGAATGACCCTATCTCTTTTTTCACGATGTGACTATGACCTCATCTAAACAGACAAATCGGTATATTCCAAGATAAAATCAGATAAACATCAGTCTTTTCTTCGATTTCCCTATGTACAGTATGTCACTTGAAGCTCCTTTTGTTCAATATCGGACGTCTTCTCTCCTTGTCGTCACAGATCTTCCCGATAACTTTTATTCCGTCCAAACCAAGCATATGCGACGGTACACGCCGGACCGATGTCGACAACCTTGCCATTCAAGACACAAAGTTGAGAGAGAATTAATTGATCACACGCATGTATGATATATAGTATATGGGCATGGCTCCAGTTTTTTCATTCTCTCCATAAAGTCAGTGCCATGCTTTACTAGCAGCCTGACGTTCAATTAGAAATTTGAAACCATGAACTGAGGATATTATCCTCTAGGCAGATCCTCCATCCTCCATCCACACAGCGTTGTTGTTCTTGAATGTTCTCGCGACACTTGGCATGTGTTATCAAAACGCATTAAATCCGCTTTACGAGTTAGACAGTGAGGTCCCTCGACGTTTGCAAAATTTCTCCATTGGAACCGTGCTTTACGGGTTTTTCCTCTCGAAGGTTGTACTTATCACAATACAACACGGAATACAATGCAGGAAATGGAGGATGATCTGAATGTCCCCAAGGACTAAGCGCGGTTGGTGTCAGATAAAGTTGAGCATTCAATGGAACTAGAGATCCTGAACACAGGACCGATTGTCTAACTCAGGAGAAGAGACGGTATGCAAACATATGATCTCTCCACTTGGCTTCAGGTCGTTGTTCGCTTTATTGCTCTGGGGCTGGGGTTTTCTGTTATCCCCTCTTCATTATTGAAATTCAAAACCATCGAAAGAATGTTTGTTCTTCCCTGGCTCAGGACGTATTGTGTGATTGGCTTGTTTCATCCTTGAATAACCACTGTTTTACCACGCCTTCGAAGGATACCAACATATCTTCTGCTCGAATTAGACATGCATGTGATCATCAGTGCATCAACGCCATTCTAAATTTGGACGATGTCTCAGCCGCACCGTTGGTTTATAAATTCACAGAGAGAGAACAGACTGACCACGATACCTCCTCCCACTTGCTAGTTCGCACAACACGCTTCAAAACTACTAGGCGTTTTCTCGATATCCACACTCAAAGTTCAAACTCTTGATTCACCATTATGGCTGATAAGAATATTCAAGAAGGCGACGAAGGTATGTCTTGCTAGTGGCCCATTAGCAAATAGAACCAACGCTCACGCCGACGGGGTTTTCCTCCTTTTCACAACCCTCAGTTCAATGGAACTATGGTGCTGGACACCCAACTGGAACCGTCGATGAGGTTCAAACCGAGGGAAAGCTCGAGATCAAGACGGCGGGGAAGCTCGTGCATAAAAATGCTTCGCCAGAGAACCCTGCGGTGCACGTCGCAAGAAAGGGAAATGATGTTGTCAAAAGGGCGAGCGAATTAACGAAACTGAACGAAGGAGAGGGGGACGATGCGTCTGAAGGAGAGGGAGGAGGCGGGGATAACGACGCTGAGGTGAAAGGAGAGTCGAAGACCAAGGATGGAAAGGCAGCAAAAGTGGGCGATAAACGGGGACGAGAAGACGACGCTCAAGATAGTGGCAACGATGAAGACGGCGAGGAGGCCGACAAAGCCCCAGAGGAGCAGGAAAAGGCGGAGAAGGAGAGTGGGAAAGAGGTAAAGAAGGCTAAGACGACAGAAGAAGGGTCCGAGGAGTCGCAACAAAAGAAGGCACCAGCTGGTACTAGAAAGGGCGTTCGAGCGAAGCAAACCGCGAAGAAGTCAACTGGGGATGCGGCACCCAAGAAACGTGGACCTGGACGTCCCAGGAAATCCTCAACTCACACGACTGAAGAAGGCTCTGGCGACCCGGAGATGGAAGATCAGGCGGAGGTTGCAAACGAGGAGGCACCAGCAGCTAATACGCGATCGCAGAACTGAAGTAGGCCCAGAAACCATATCATGCGAACTTTGCAGAGTCCTCAAGTGCCATTGAACATACTAGCGAGTGGCTAAGAGACAATCTGAATAACATATTCCCGTCAATTTTAGCGCGCAATGAGTGTGATCTTGAATCGTGTTTATACATTTTGGGTTCAACGGTTTGGAAGAAGCTTCACGGCAAGGCGCTGGTGGTATTCAAGGGGTGTTCGTTGACATACATTTTGGTTTGAATCTCCGCTTTGCGAGTTGATTCACGGACGTATCCGGCCGACGGACTGAGTAATAACCTTTGAAGCCGCCTTCGCGTCATGCCAATCTCGCATCCACATGACGACTGGATACAAGGCTGGATGGGACCCGACAGAACTGGATAACATTAGGAATGGATGTCTATGGGCTATGAAACAGATCCTATGGGCTGGATGGGAGCCAACAAGGTTGGATGACGTTCGGGATGGAGGTGGAGGAACGACCTGGACCGGCCGAAAACACCAAGGGTTGTACTTACAGACTGCAGGGGGGCTACAGATGGAGGGACTCGAATGTCTATGGCCCACAAGAAGACTGGTGAAGGAAGCAGGCGGGCTAACGAAGCGGCGGAATGTTGAGGAAGGGAAGCGGGGCAACGTCTCTGGATGATCTGCGGAACGGTCTCGAGTGTATGGACTACTGGACGGCTACCGGGGGATGGAGGCAAGGGTATATGGCTTAAAGGACTTCTGCGGAGGATGGAGGCAAAGGCGGGTCTATATGGGACGGCGTGGGGGTCAAACGACCTAGAGGGGCAGGAAAGCGGACGGACATCTACGTCTCTGGATGATCTGCGGAACGGTCTCAAGGGTATGGACTACTGGACGGCTACCGGGGGATGGAGGCAAGGGTATATGGCTTAAAGGACTTCTGCGGAGGATGGAGGCGAAGGCGGGTCTATATGGGACGGCGTGGGGGGTCAAACGACCGAGAGGGGCAAGAAAGCGGACGGACATCTGGAGCCACACCCTCTGAGGGGACTAGGGCATGCACTATGCTTTCGGGTTTACACGGTACAATATAATTGGATTGCATGCTATGTGGGTCGTTACGCGCTACGGATTACAAAAGCGGAGGCAAGGTAGGGGCTAGCTCAACACGAGACAAAGGGTGTCCCCAACATGGCGGGGTACGTAACAAGGGAGCGGGAATGGGAAGGCAAGAGAGCCATTGGGAAGGAAATCGTGAGGGACTGACGACCGACGATGGTTTGAGGGAGACTGAGGGGCCAGAAAGGAGACTGGATCCGGGTCCCCAAGAACAGGGAGCTAATGGATACATCATCAGGCCCCTTAGAAATAAGTAGACTCACAAAGCCGCCTGCACGCGTCACTCGATAGGGAGTGAAGGTCTCAGAGGTGCCAGATGTTTCACCGCGATCTCACAGAGCAGGAGGGGCGGAGTACGGGTGACGGGCGATGCCCCCCCAGACTGCAACAGAAAGGATATATAGGTCTAGGTAGACGCTGGGAGGACCAGTCGCGTACACGGAAACACCATACACTACAACTATAACTTATTCACAAACCTCTTATGTGCGCAACGGCCGACGACCCGGACAGACCGTTATCACCATTCCAGGATGTCGAGGATATGGATACTGGGATTACGCTACATGCCTTCTCCCCTCAACGTAGCACAGCTCCAACCCATGAAGGAAACCAGCAACTAGCAGATTCGCCCATGGATGACAACGGCGATACACAGGATATCGACGAGGCCATGAACCTACTGGGGTCGCAGGCGACGTTGCCTGACACATCACTCCTAACACCCTCGACGAAACGGAGGCTTGTCCGTAAAGCAAGTGCCAGAGCGTCGGGCTCACGGGCGGAGAGCGCGGCCGCCAAACTGCGGTCTAGAGGCAAAGCAAGGGAAGGAGGTGAGACCCCGCCCTCGCACGCTGATGTTGTTGGGGAGGACAGGTATACCGACCTTGGGCTGGAATTTCCACCGGCGGGTGGGGAGCTTGCGGCGGACCATAAGCGAAGGTATAAGGAGAACGAGGCTCACCTAGTGGAGGCGGTTACAGCGCTCAGGAAGGACTTGGCTTTGGAGAGCGAGTGGGCGAGGACGAGACATGGGGAGAACCTCAAGCTGTTGCAAGACCTGAGAGCAGATGTGGATCGAGTGAAGGATGTGGAGAAAGAGGGGGCATCCAAACACGGCGTACCATTGGCCTGCAGGGCGGACAAAGACTTTAGACAACTGCGCGACAATGTACAGGACACGCGGTCGAAACTCAATGCGGTGGTCAAGGAGCTCAAAGTTGTCTGCCAAGGAATGGATGAGCTTAACGCTGAAACGAAACGGCTCAGGGCGGATAACACGAGCCTTCAACGTGCGGTCGAGTCTCTACGCGAGGAGCCGGTGCGTCCGTTGTCGCCATATGCGCGGGTCACCACCCCTCCAAGAAGCTGGGTCTCTCCCCCTCCGCCGACTACACCGCGCCTGCCGACTTTTGCGGAGAGGAGGAGAGCTATGACGGAAACACCCTCTGGAGATGGACAGGCTCAGAGGAGTGGTCGCATGGGGGAGGAGAGGAGGGATCAAACAGCACGGGGTCGGGGAAGCAATAGGCCAGGCCCGTCGAGGCTATCCTCACACAGGGGGGGTTACGGACAAGGAGGAGAAAGGGGGGGATACTCGAGGGATCATAGCCACAACCGGTAGAATGGGTGGTACCTTTAGATGTCGCTTATCTGACTGGTATGTCAATGATAGGACTGCTTTGTCAATCTGCGCATGGAACGTACACGGGGCCATGGCACAGAAGATTATTGACGTTGAGGTGGTGCGAATGATTAAGAGATTTGATGTGGTAGTGCTGGGTGAGACGTGGATGAGGCCGGGGGAGGATATGATCTTGCGTGTGCCGGAGGGTTATCGAATGATATCAAGACCACGACCCGACCGTCCGGCCTTCCGGGAAGCCTGGGGGGGTGTAGCTATGTTGATAAAGTCAGGAATGCGGTACGAAGTGAAGAACGTCCTGTGTGGACCCGACCTCGTGGTTATAGAAACACCAGATGTGTTCATCATTGGCACATACCTGATGCCTAGTGGGTCCAGATGGAGGGACGAAGCGGCGGTTGACCCGGAAACCAGGCTTGCAGAGTCCCTCATGGCGTGCACAATCGCGGGGGACAAGCCAGTCATACTGGTGGGGGACCTGAATGGGAGGACACGCAGCCGGACCCCAAGGGGACAGCTGCTGACAAGGTCAAGCCACGATGAGAAGCCGGTTGATGGGCGGGGAAACTGGATTCTACGCCTGTGTGAAACCTATGACCTATCGATCTTGAACGGAACCAACATGGAGGTCGACTCACCGGGGGCTTACACTTCCTTCCAAGCGGCGGGCTTCTCCGTCATCGACTATGTAATAATCAGTACGACAGCTGTACCCCGGCTGGTCCCCGGCTGCCTGTCTGTGGAGGATGGGGGGCGTCAATCGGACCACGACAGGGTTTGCCTGACGGTCACCTGGGATAGGGCGGAGGATGACCATGATACGGGGGGCTGGCAGCCGTTCAAGAGGAGGAAACATGTTGAGGGGGCGGCGGGTGACCAGCGCGCAACTAGTCTTGATAGACTGCTGAACACAGCCCTCCTGACTACCCGCTCGGATGAGGAATCAGTGGCCTACCTGTACGGACCACAGCGGTGTGATGGTCAACCGCCAGTCACAGTCTATGTATCCACCAGTGCGACAAGGGAGGCGGCATTGTTTGGTGCATACTGGGGCCCAAACAGCAGGAACAATGGAGGACGCAGAATCGGGGATCCCCCCTCGGACAGCCGCGCTGCTCTCATGGCGCTCGTATGGGTTCTACGGGAAGCTCAACCCGTGTCCACACTCATTGTGTACACCTCGTCTGAGTACCTGATTGGATCGATGGCAAAATGGGCCGGAAAGAACGCAGCAAAAGGCTGGGACTGCGCCCACGGGGACGTACTGCAGGTGTTGGTGAGCATGTTGCGAAATAGGCCTGCAAGCGTTGACCTACGTTTTTGGGGGGGAGGGAAAACGAATGAGAGCCTGGCGGCGGCAAAAGAGTTGGCACAGGAAGCGGGGTTGAGGCTTCAGGAGCCTGTACTGGAGGTGCCGGCCATTGAGCCGCTGGTGGACGAAGCGGGAGTTGGCACAGACCTCCTAATCCCAGAGGGCTCGGACGACGTGAGATTGGCGCAGCTGCTGATTTCGCATGTGGAACAGGCCGATGATGTGGCGCTGTGGTCGTATGCGCTGGCAAGCTCGCAGAATAAGCTTGATGATCTCTTAGTATGGTGCAGCCGCAACTCGATGATACTAAGCGCCACAAAATCGGTATCGATGGTGATTGGAAGATGTGAGACAGATGAGGGGGACATTTATGTGGAGGGCAAGGCGTTGGAGAGAGTGACGATGTACAGATATGTGGGGATGACATTGACATCGGAAGGGTCGGCAGTGTTTGAGGAGCACTATCGTGTGAGCGCCCAGAAGGCGAGGGGGGCTGGTAACGCAATCTTCATGGTGGAATCTAGGACCGGCCCTATTCCGGCAAGGGAAGGCATCCGCTTGTATATGGCGCGTGTGGACCCTCATCTGATTGCGGGTTGCGAGGTTGTCCTGGATACAAAACCGTCCTCTGTGAAGGCCCTGGAGGATGTTCAGGTGCAGTTCCTGCGGCGACTCCTGGCCGTCAACAGGCGCAGTCTGATATGTGTGTTATACACCGAGACAGGGGTTCAGCCCATACGGTATCGGAGGGTGAAGCTAGCCCTGCGTTACCTGATATACGTGTTAGGCTCGGATGCGGGGGAATATATCCGTGCGGCATACAAGGACTCCCTTGCGTTGGCACAGGGACCATCTCCATCGTGGCTCTCCGACTTGTGCATTGTTCTGGCAAATCTACCGGTGCCGGTGGCACTGCAGACACACCAACTATCCGTTCAGGGGATTGGGGAGGTGGTGAGGGAGGTGGATAGGTCATGTAATGAGTGGCTGTATGGCCAGTTGGAGGGGTCAGACAAGACATACCTGTTACAGGGACGCGGCGGTTCCGGAACGGCTCTCCAACTACGGGGCTACCTCAAAAAGGTTCCAATCGCAAGGCACAGGCACGCCGTGACTCGTCTTCTGGTCTCGTCGCATAGGCTTGGAGTAGAGGTCCTGCGATATGCAAGGCCCCCGGTCGCGAGAGAGCGGCGAGTATGTCGGCTGTGCAAAACGGAGGTGGAGGATGAGGTGCACGCAGCGATGGACTGTGAGCGAGGCGACCTGCGCGAGGGGAGGGAGGATATGTGGGCGGCGGTCATTGAGCTTGATGGCCGCCTGCAGGCAGGGAAGGACAGAGGAGACGGCCTTGCAATGTTCAAGACGTTGACGCGCCACACGGATGAGGGAGTGTTGCGCGAATTTGCGCGCTTCTGCTACACGGTGCTGGAGACTTTTGACAAGTACCAACCATATGTGGCCCCGCCTTGAAAGGCAGGGATGGACGGGGCCAGGGAAGGACTCATGGGCGTATTTGTGACTGGCGAGGTGGCTAACTCAGACTGTGGAGAGAGGTTGACAGGCGGAAACCGGACCGCTGTGGGTGGATATGGAAATCGGCCGCACAAAGATAACTGTTACCTTGATAGCCATGCGCATGATTAGTCATCCTGGCCGTGTTCGTGCATGACCGGTGAACCCGTGAGACGGTACTCTAAGGACTTGGAGCTCTTGGACACGAGGGAGTGGCGTGTTGAGGAGGAATGGCTGCTTGCGGCTGTTCCGGCAGAGGGAACTCCCTCAAGACACCTGACGGCCAAATAAAAATTTTAAAGATGCTGCAGGTTTTCCCTCGATGATCCCGCTGGCATGAGTGGGTACTGGATACCTGACGGTCGGCCAGAGAGCTTGAGAACCGAGGAGGCTGGTCACAGCGGTAAGGTGGTCATGTGCCCGTAGCATACATGGTATCTATAACCTGTATGTAGTACGAACCCCTGTCGTTCCGCTTTCGGGACCACAATACAGGATCTCTCTCTCTCTCTCTCTCATCCCGAACGAAAATTCAGTGTGAAACCAATTTGTCCACGGTGCCATCCCATCTCTGGATTGTAATGGCAGATGTATCGGCCTGCTCTTAGGCTGCGACTACGTACTTTCTGATGTCGAAGTGGTTCCGTCACCTTAGGCAAACAACTCAACATGAGGAGTCTCTATCGCCCAGTGGGAATTCTACTCTGGCTTGTGGATCCCCACGACATAATTCTCAAAAGGAAAGCCAAGAGGATAAGTACCGCGTTATCATATAAAGAATTGCTTGATCGATCTCCAAACGGTACATGCGCTAATCCCTACATAAATGCCTGGCAGAACTTGTCAGGTCGCCTGTTCCTTGATGTGTTGTCTTCATTACATGGTTGCCTTTGATCAAATAGCAACAACCTGCGAAGGAATAGTTCAGACGCCGAATGACAGTCAAGAGAACATAGATGAACACACATTAACCCAGAAGCGTACGTCCGACTGAAATAAGTGAATCATTCAGTCATTCAGTCAGCCAACTTGAAAAAAGCATTGTGACTAATCAATCTCACAGTTTTGTCCGCTCCTAATACAAAGGGATGATGATGAGTGATAGAGAAAGGAAGACGAAAAGCTCGGGAACTGACCTCCGTTGTAATATTCAATCTGGTTCCGGATCCACTGGGTAACATGTTCGGTTATGTGGAATCACATTCAAAAGTATGGACCACTTACGTAGACGGCATCTTTGTAATTCTGGATATCTTGTGTATTCGGGTTGGAAAGACCGCTAAAGATAATGTCATCACAACTATGAGAGCGGTGTAGAGGGCGAGAAGAATGTACCTTGCTCCGTTGCGATGTCCCGCAAACCATGTCCCTGCATACTCGGTTTATCAAGCCGGATACAAGTGATTCTGCGACAAACCTTCGCCGAAGTAATTCTGGGACTCGTGTCGGAGGCTGATATCGAGGCATAGATTACTGTTCATCTCCGCTCCGGTATTATAGTCAGCCCTAGTGAGAATCTTGAGAAGGCTTCGATGTGAGTTGTAACAATTCGAACTCACGCAGACTTTCCCTTGTATCGTGCAGTGCTCTGGCGAAGCATTCCCCAGTTCTGCTTGAACACACCCTGTAGTACGAAAATCCGGTTATTTTAAATGCTCAAGTTTGTACTTCGTGACGAGGATCTCACAAAGTTGGCAGAATCTGACGACTTTCCATCTCCGTACGTATAGTCTGTGGACATGCGATCCGTCCTATATTTTGATGTCCCCGTGAGTCATATGGGGTATAAAGGCAGGAGTTGTCAAGAAACGCACTCGAGCATCGCAATCGCCAAATCGAGGGTGGTGGCGCCACAATTGAGGAGCTGCTGCTTCCTCGCACCAAGCCCGGATACGGTATACGATCCTGTCTGCCCCAAGGTACGTTCAGCGATGTTGACTGGGCTTGCAAAGACGAGCACAGGCAGGGACAGGAGGGATAGAGCAAGGAATTTCATAGCGCTCGCAGCTTTCAGGTTCCGATAGATCGCAAGAAGGAGACCAAGGATCGCAAACTCTTGAAGAGCTATTTATATGCTCAAAACGCTGCACGACGAATGCCTGTAGACGGTGAAAGAATCTCAGCAAGCTCTATGGCGGTCCGTGTTGAGTCCGTGGGCTCAATCTCGGTAGATGCAAGAAATGTTGCGGGTAGCATGAACAATCAAGTGACACCGCCAGAGGGTGCGTTCCGCGATGGCAGTTGCCAATCAGCTCCAGGACCGTATTCAGTATTCGGGAAAGAATCGGGCTGAACATGAAGGGTACTCAAGGGAGTTGCTCGTATACTCGAGGAGCTCCGGAGCTGGTTTAGTTCAAGTTATTGCTATTTCAGCCAATGATGCTTTCCGTCGTCGGCGACAGTCCCAAGTGAACCATCTCGACAGCAAAAGGAGGGGCAAATGAGGCAAACCTCCAATTTCCCGACGGATAAAGCGAAGCTTGATGTATCACGATGACCACTGATTACCATCGATATGCGGCGAAAGAAAGGCGCAGCAACGGTACAACAGAGAGAGTTGCAGCAGCAGACGCGTTGTCAGTATCTATCACTGGGAGAAGCCCAGAAGCATGATAGCACCCGCGTCCATCAACTACTGCAGGCAGAGACCACAGAGTCCGTTGGAGTCACAATGCGGTTGAGCATCCAGATAACCGTTCAAGTGACGGCCACCATAAGGATAAATAATCAGGCAAGCTAGAGATCCAGTGTGTTCTTTGGGATATCATAGGGGTTTTCCCGGAAGTTGTTGCTTCTAGTCCTTGTCATTTATTGAGAGAGTGAAAGGGCATTCTTCAGAGTAGGAAATGTTCAGGTTGTTGAAAAGATTAAGAACTCTATGCGTGAAAACTGTTCGGTACCAATCGTTGGTAGCGTGGGATCGTAAAATTGACAAATATAACATTCCGCATCGTCTCTCAACATACTCTTAACATCGTCTCTTCGCATACCATACCCCCAGCTATGAGCCCTGAACTTCTTGTACGTTCGGCTAAATCGGGCAACGACTGGGGTCCAATTGAACTCGCCGCATACAACATTGCAACAGAACCGCAGGATACCGCCACTTTCTTCGGAGTGGACCCTCTTCCCGATCCTCAAGTCCCCGCTGATATGCTGGATAAGCTTGAGGCCGGGGACATGACCGACCTTGATGCCTTCCGCACGATCTCTGCGATGGACCTTGCCATGAATGCAACGCCGTCGGAGGAGTCTGCTGTCGACGATTTTGTTGTTCGTCTCTTTGACATTCTTGGCTACACTAGCCGTAAGGTTTTGTTACGCACCCGGAAAGACATCGAACTTGTCATCTGTGGAGTTTCCATGAATGCAAGAACGGATGTATGCTTGTTGAAAAATCGTTCCGAAATTATTCTCGTAGTTCAGGAGGATAAGCGGCAATTGGAGGACGGAGGGGACGCAGAGGCGCAACTCATCGCCGAGGCGATTGCGGCATTTCAGAGCAACAACAAAAGCGTGTACACGCTGGACTAGACCCTGTCCAGCACCGCCTAATGCCTGGAATTGTCATGATTGGCACTTTCCCGGTTTTTTACAAGATTCGTGTCACGAAGGAATTGGCGGATGCCGTCATGTATGGTGCTTTTCCTCCGGTGCCTACTGTCGTCCACTTCCATGTCCCTTCTGTTCCTCGCCTACATAGTCGCTTGAGTGAAGGCATGAAGCCCTTAGATAGTCGCCGCATCGTCCTTCGTGGCTACGAATCGTTCAAGCGGTTCATTATCTCAGATAAGTTTGACTATATACCGTCGATAGTCTTCACCAACTGAGAGGTCTTATAGCTGAGACATTACAGGGCTTTTGATTGATGAATGATGCACTTATTTACGATCGCGAGACCGCTTTTGCGACAATTTGTGAGGCTTCCTTGAGCTTGAAGTCAAAAAGACGCTGCATTTTAACTGCGCCTCTGGCATTGCACGGGATGAAATCCCATCTTGTAGAATCCAATACAAATCAAGAGGCGCAAGATGCACTAAGATTATCTAGACCAACGTAAGATAAAGATGTAAAGACTGGGAAAAGAATGGATGGACAACGGGCATGCATAATGATATCGTGGCGGAATACATAGGTACAAGCTTCAGTCCAACGAATGGGTGGTGGATAGAGATACTATGAGGTAAAAGCAATGCGACGATCCAGTAAGATGATACAAAAGAGAAAAGTCGCAGGGATACAAGAAAGAGAAAAAGAGAGAGGGAAAAACGACGATTAATCAACCTTCTTCACTTCCTCCGGTTTTCGTTTTTGCAGCACCTCCACCCACTTCTTCGGGAACCAACCCTCCTTCCCCTCTCTCGTACGCCCCTTCCACCACTCACCCTCTACCTCCATTCTAGGATCCACCTCGACCCCGGTGCGAGGGTCAAGCTTCCCAGTGATAGCAACGATGTCATTCTCCTTCAAAGCCAGCTCCGTAGGATTCGACGGCGTGAACGGATATAGAGCCCTCGCGAACGTAAGCGATGACGGATCCAGAGGCGGTAGCTGTCCTGGAAGCAGCATGCCGCCATTTTGCGCTGCCTGGGCCTGTGCGCGCTCAGAGAGAATGCGGATAAGCTTGGTCATAGCGTATGGAACACCGAAGATGGCGAGGAGGAAGAAAATAAGGGGCTTCTTGCTCGCTTTTGGGGGTGGAGGGCCCGAGATGGGACCCTGCACAGGTCGGCCGTTGATGAAATCTCGGAACTCGTGGTTGAATGCCCCAGGAGCGCCCGGGCTCGGCCTGCCCGTCAGCGTATCCTTCATCCAGCGCAGCAGACCGAACAGACCCAACACACTCCCCAGTGCGTTTCTCAGTTGTCCGAACTGATCGATCACGCCAACCATGGCGAAGAAGCTGGAGTGGGTGGCCATGAACGTTGATTCGATCATCTGTGCAACGCCCGTGAAGGTTTGCACGATGTTGTGCAGCAGCGCGAAGGTGTGCTGAGTTGTCGATTCGAGAGTTTGGGTGAGGGAGGGGGGCAAAGGCTGACCGTCGGGTCCAATAGGGACGCCGTTGGGGCCCATCATGCCCCCCATGCCCATACCCATGCCTCCCATGCCATATCCCCCTCCTCCGTAGCTGCCCAAGCCACCATAGGAGCCCATACCACCATAGCTTCCCACGCCGCCGTACGAACCCATGCCACCGTACGAACCCATGCCGCCATAGGAGCCCATGCCTCCGTATCCGCCATATGACGACCCGATACCACCATACGATCCGAGACCGCCACCATATCCACCCCCATATGTGCTTGTACCAAGTCTTGAGTACGGTGAAGCGCCATATGAAGAGTATGGCGAAGCCATCGCCGTCGATGTGGTCCCAAACGCTGCTGGTCGTTCAGGTACGCTCGGTTGTGATGAAAAGGCAGTAGATGTTGCTGCCGATGTTGTTGATGATAGTGGGGTAGCCGACGTAGCTGGCAGACTCGAGGATGTGGGCAGCGTTGAGGTTGTGGATACACCCCCGCTGCGCTCCCAGGGTTTTGGTGGAGATACCATAGTTCTAAGGTGAAAGAAAGCTGTGAAAGAGTCGTGATGAGAGGAGCGTCTCTCACGGAGTTACGCCGGTAATCACATTGCCCGGTTCCGTGACGTGTGACATAACACCCAAACAACTCCACCAACTCCTCTTCTCTTTTGCCTCTCTCTCATCGACTTGACTTCTGACTTCAATTAGAAGAATGTAGGGCAACTGTGAATCCAACTGGCTCTGGGAGTGGGAAGACTGTAATATCCTAAGAAATGCCGCATCGATTAGAAGCCGCATACTAGTGGAGCCTGCGATAACAGGGACGACTGGATATGTCAAAGCAAGCGCCCAAGTTGCGCCCAAGCTCACCTAAATGGTCATTATACGGTCATAAGTCAGGGACCGTTGAATAGTAAAACATTGTTCCAAGGCTTTCGAGTCGATAAGTGGAAGTTCTCGAGTGCGTTCCAAATCTTTATCTCGCACAGCAAAATAATCATGAAATCGCAGGCTATGTGCGCCACCCTCGTTTGGTCCGCATATTTTGCCGAGTCGTTAGTCTTTCTTTCGAGGTCACGGAGGGTTTTGTTCAGCTCTAACTTTGACTTGGGCGGCCTTGGCTTCTTGGCTGTGTTCTAACAAGCAAGGATAGGCATTCAACTTGCGACAAGCGGTCGGTGATATGTCTATCAGATTACGAACACCCCTTCTGCCTAGACGCTGGTCTCAGCATGTTGAAACTTGACCTCTGGAAAGACTCTACCACTTTATCGGAACTCCATTCGTTCCGCATAAGGTCCGAATCAATTAATTCGCGGAGCTTGAGATAACGGGACTGCTGCGGACCACCTGAACCAAGCTGCTTATCTTAAGCGCCTACCTGAATGGTCACCATACAGTCAGGAGCCCTTGTATTTTACGCCGTAATAAGGACATAATGGTATGTTGTTATTCAGTAACTTCGAGTGTCTTGCGCTCTGTTTCATTACTGATACAGGCCATCGGCGCTGTTTGGGGACCATACTATTGGACCGTCAATTAATTCATACCATGGAGCCCAAGCATCCCGAACTTTCATTAGTATCCGTGGCATTGCTTACGTCTACCTGGGCGGCCATGCTATGCTTGAACAATGGAAGGACGCGGAATGGAAATGCTATATGAGTAGTGACTAAACTCGGTGTAAATATCCGGTGTAAATATCTTGTGTGTCTCTTCTCTCTCAATGCAATTTTCCAGGTCTATCATCACTGGCGGGTCCTTTGTTTCTCATTACAGTGGGGTCTGCCGAAGCGGTAAGTCCTTCTCGCACAACTCGACCGAAACGAAATTGAAACGTATTGGCAAGGCTTCGATATTCTCCACCAGAAGATTTCTCCCGGCGCATTTCACGACTCGGGTGAACGTTTCGAACCACCGAAATGTCACCCCAACACTCGAAAGGCCGTTATACGCATCATCATGGACTGGATTCAAAGCGCCTTTGTCAGCTTTCCCATCATTTGGGTACATGGTCCAGCAGGTGCCGGGAAGTCTGCCATCGCTCAGACTATCGCAGAGCTATGTCATACATTGGGACTTCTACTGGGTAGCTTTTTCTTTTCACGAATTGCGGATGGCCGCAATAACGAGAAATGTCTCATTCCTACAATTGCATATCAAGTAGCATTGTATATACCCGCCACACGTAGTCACATCGAGCGGGCGGTTGCGAACGACCCTTCCGTCTTTGACAAGTCTCTCGAAGCTCAAGCTCGTGTTCTAATCGTAGAACCTCTCCAGCTCGCATATCAGATGCATGCATGCTCCTCAGCTGAGCAGCCTGTATGGCCGACGTTACTCATTATTGATGGTCTTGACGAATGTTTTGACACCAAAACGCAGACCATCATCCTCCAGGTTCTTTGTGATATTGCACAGAAACTCAATTCTGTCCACGTTCACACTCTTATTGCGTGTCGCCCTGAACATCACCTCCGCACGGCATTCAACACCGGGCGCCTAAACCTTTTGTCGAGACGGCTCCATCTTGATTATTCCTTTCATCCCGATGCGGATATCGAATTGTTCCTCCGAGACAAGTTTGCTGCTATCAGAGAGAATCATCCCTTTGATTCGGACATCCCTAAAGACTGGCCTTCGCACGATAATATTAGCCTCCTCGTTGCAAAGTCATCAGGTCAGTTCATCTTCGCCTCGACGGTCGTGAGGTATGTCGAATCTATCCATGGGCCACCTGTGGAGCGTTTGAAGATTGTTTGCGGACTTTCATCGCCTCCCAACGAGCTCGAAGCTCCGTTTGTTGAGCTTGACAAACTCTATCACCACATCCTCTCGTCTGTCAGCAATATTTCCACAGTTCTGCGCCTCCTGGGAATGAAACTTGTCGAGGCCACGTCAACTACGAGTATTGTGAACGCGATCAATCCCATAGATTGTGGAGAACCATGGAGCATCGGACAATTCCTTTGGCTCCAAGACGATGACTTGCGGTATTCGTTGGCCAATCTGGATTCTGTCCTTGTGAAGATAGTCGATGATGGTTGGGATGTCCAGTTACTGCATGCGTCTCTCCCGGACTTCTTTACCGACCGCTCTCGCTCGGGTCGATTCTACATTGATATTGAAAAGGTGCACGCTGATGTGGCGATCTGTTATATCAAACATTTCTCTCGACTTGAAAGTAAGCACGTTTATTGTGGCTATGGCCATCCTCCATATAATTCATATGCCATGTGTCTTTTGTACAGGACAAAATCAACGGAGCGCAAATTTGTGGTATCATCTATCCGATCATCTGAAATTGGCATTTCCTACTGAAGAGCTACGACGCGAGCTCTTGTCGTTCGATGTTATGAAGGTCGTGTGGAAAAGACGCTATTTTCATTGGGAATCTGGTCTGTCCTGCGTACCGCATTTTTTGGCCAGCATACAATCATCGGTTAGTTACTTCCCCTTGCGAATTACAATTATCATCCTTATTCTATTGTTTTTCCTTTCTAGAAATACTCAGATCGCAATCTTATACACCAGGAAATCCGTCGTAAGATCGACCAATACTTCGAAGCAGGTCTTTCCCATTACCGCCAAGTCGATGCGGTTCTGGACGACGGATTTACCTTCCATGATTTGAAGGTTCTTGTAGCTGCTAATGCACGCTTTCTGACAATCGACGACAGTGATAACATGACTATCGGCGTTGGGTTTTATCATCCCTTTTGGATAAATCTGACTGAGCATTTGGCGTCCGCAGGCTCTTTCGCAGTAGACAAGGATTGTTTGGACTTGGTCGGTGCATTGAGCGATGTGAGCTTCGATCATTGCCGCCGTCTGTTGCACGAATTCCTCCAGGAACCTGGAAGAGCCAAAGGTTTCTACGTCACCGGGGACATGTTTGCTGGTATGGCCCTTCGGTGTTTGAGGTCTACCGTAGAGCACATGCCAGGGTATGCAGCAATTCCAATTGCATGATATTTTGACAATTACATCGATGATTGATTCCTGTAATTCAGACCCAAGATCTGCAGCTGCGATGACACCAACCACGACTCTCACACGGCAACTCTTGGTACCCACGTTGACGAAAGAACTCTGTACTTTCTATCTGATGTAGTGTTGCCGCTACTGGAACGAGCAGCGCCGCTACCTGAACTGATGACATTCATCGAAAATCCACCTGCCCGCGCAAAGGACCTCTTCGCACAACGGTGTGTAGCTGTCGCGTTCAGACAATACATCCAGGTGAGCAATATGTACCACGGCGCCGCAATAAATATAGATAATCGTACCTCAAACAGCTTTGTCAGAAAGCGTATGCTTATAAACCCTGGGCCCAAAACACTGTCAGATTGGCAAGCTCGGCAGACACTTCCTGTTCAAGGCTTTTACAGTCGCTCGTTCAGCTTATATTGCCGCGCCCACTTTGGAGATAATTATTCCCCACCGTGGCTTGATTTTCTGGATGGGCCCTTGACAGTGACCATGATTGGCACCAACAAACCAAGTCTCCTCTCCAGGTTCGTCACGATCTAGTATTCTGCTATCTGTGTCCGACTCGGAATTCAGCTTGTCAAGCAGAAGCTTCTAGTCTGTAGATACCGCGGAATGGACACATCATGCCGACTGTCACCACTCAATGACATGCAACAATGCCGAATTTGAATAGGAAATCAATCTGGCCGTCAGAGAAATACATCACACATCCTAAGAAGGAAAGGCGTTGGCATCGGTTCAGTAGCGTGACCGGATGAGGTCATCTTATTGCTTATAGAATCAATAGATTCAATAGAAAGATTGGAAGACACGAGAAACGATGAAGGTAACTTGATTCCATGTAGCAAGCGAGACGCATTTACCCAACACCAGAGGACCTGGATATGTGGACGACAGAGACGGCCATTGGGAGCATACAGCAACACCGAAATCTTGATATTTAGAACTTCACCAGACCTTGTAGTTGTGGTCTCATTTGCACGACAATGGGGGTTCACCGAGCGAGGGATGTGCTATGCATCCAATACACGGCCAGCCGGTTAGCATATGTATTTCATGTGTTGGGGTTTGTATGTGTTGAGCGCGTGTTCATCACGCCGTTTTCCAAACTTATTTTGAGCGTTCCAACACATTTTGTGCTCAACATATGTTCAACACAACGCGCCAATTGTGTTGAGCATACGAGTGACAGCGCATCCGACAGCAAGAATCCCGGCTGCAGAGCTTTTCTGGCGTCCCCCTCCTGGTTGACCATTCCATTTACAGGGCAGCAGATCATAAATAAAATAGAATAATATTGAAAATACAGTAATACAGCATGCTTCTACTACTATGATACGGCTACATACACTACTGGACAATGACATCCACTTACAAATAGAAAAGCTACATGCTCTAGGATTGAGGGTGTCACCGGCGTTGGTGGTGGTGGGCGGAGCGTCGGCAGTTATGGTAAACGTACGCGGGCCCGCAACGTGCTCGTCGGGACGATGGCAGCGGGTCCTAAAACAAATAATGACTGTCAGTGGTGAATAGTATTTCAAGTAGCAATTGTGACTTACTCTGGAGAGCGAGGACCGCTGAATTGGCAGCTCAACGGTCAACGCGGGCAGAGTCCTGGCGCGGGATGTTTGAAACTAAACCAAACCTTCACTATAAATGAGTTAGGTATCGTCAAGAAAAGAAGCAGACGAGAACTTACCTGCTGAGGCACCATGGAAAACATGCTGTTCGACTTGACGACGTGGCACGCAGCAGTGTTCATGGAATCTCAGAATTTATGTAGGGTAGTGTTCTTGAGACATTTTGGGAGGCTGGATATGGTGTATGTGGTACGTAGAGGAGCGTGCTGGAAGGGGAGAGAGTGGGAAGACCTTGAAGGCGGGGCAATGGGAGGACTTGTGTGGTTGCGAGCACAAGTCGAACTTCAACGTTTCCACATCGGACTTCGAAAAAGTGGCGTGATTCCAATTTCGGCGGCGTTGGCCGACCGGCACCTTACCAAAAGGAGAGCTTTGTTAGCGGTTGTCAAAAGCCCCATGTTAAGCGAGCGTGGCTGAGTTGTGTTGAACACAAACGCGGTGAAGGATAAAATAAACATATAGCTAGGATGTATTTGATATGCAATGTTTCGCACATATGAATGTTTGTGCCAGATGCGTGCCGAACACATACTTGACTTAGCCATCAACACAATCACCAAAACTCATGTTCGGCACAAACGAATGGCTGGCTGTGTACCAATTATGTTCCGATGGTGCCTATGTTCAATTATTGGCCCTAGCTTGCTGTCTAGTAGCTTCTTGAGGCTAAGCAATATCAGGCAAGTTGGAAGAGTGAACAGCCCTATGTTCGAGTATAAAAACCTCTCTGCTTTTCTTTCTGATCTCAAAAGCAACGAGCTCGCAGACTTTCAAAACCATGCAGTTCCTCAAAGCCCTTACCACTCTCGCCCTTGTCTTTGCCGCAGGCGTTTCTGCCGCACCAGTTTCAGACAACACCGACATTTTGGCTAGAGACTCCAATAGCGCCAGCTGTAAAGCGTTTGCTGAAATATGCCTCAAGGGCATTGTCATGTGCTGCTCCGGCTTTTACTGCCCATCGCAAGGACCTTTCCCTGGTGTAAGTTTGCTTGGTTATCGGTCAGTCCGGCACAGAAGCTGATCATATTGGATTTACAGACTTGCCAGCCGGCCCCAGGCCATGATACCTTCGGCAGACCGATCATAGGTTGATAACAACGCCTGACTACCACCACAACTTACCTGTACTGCTCCAGAGCATTCCAATATCTTCATACTTCGCCTTCTATATGTAATTATCATGGGTGTTATCCACTCCGGCCTCTTTTTTGGTCCCATATTCCTGGCGCAGTCCCTACATTTACATTTTCATTCCCCAGAAAATAAATACACTTCAACCGTCCATAGGTGCTTTTATGAATCTTCTTGAGGTCCTGACTATCGTCAATCTCCAGGAGTAGGCCCACTCTCGTCCTGTTATTATATATAGGGATTATTCCATAGGGACCTAGCCTCTTAGAATTCCAACACCCTTCAGCATTGAGAAAAAGCGCACAATGAGGTCTGACTGAGCACGACGGGAGCATTCCGTTGAAACAGTATATTGCAACACGATCTATATGGTAGAGGTATGCGAGAGGGCGTGCAACAGAGTTCTTTTCCCTGATGACAATGGAATGTGCGGGCATCCCTCTTGAGCGTTTGATGCATTGTTTGTTTCACTCGCATAATTGCAAAAGACGCAGATATATGTCATAAATAGTGATAGTGATAGAAGTCGCGGAATAATCGACGCGCAAAGAGAAATGAATCTAATCGAAGGAAAGAAAAATCTACGGCACCAGAAGATACCTCCCTGTCTGTGTCTAGCCTGGGAAAGAATGCGAAAAGAGCGGAAAGTGAGGGAAAAAATGACAAAGGGAGGACCGCTTTAAGGGCAGGTGAATTTCGTGCAGACGTCTGGAGTAGCTTGGGGCGAACGAGCTGCAACGACTGCGTTCGCGGCAGGCTCCCGGTTCTATGTGATATGTATTTGGTTTACTGTATGCAATTTTAATGAAAAGGATACTCACAAGAATCTCTATGCTTTCAACGTTGGCAATTGGGATTGGGATAGGGGATCCCGACACAAATGCGGTCACTGAAAAGGTGAACGATCATTAGTGAGTATATATGACGCGCATATTAGAGAAAGGACTCACTGCAGGCAACGAGGACGGCGGTGATGAGTCTGAATTGCATTTTACAAAGTGTATCGGCGAGAGTAGGTGTGTTGAATTGTGGTATTGCTGGAGATGGAATTGCAATGATTTTGATAAATTGGACGACTTCACCTTTCCTCCTTTATAGACGCCAAGAGGTAATTGGCGTCAATGACTGTGACCATACGAAGCTGAGGTCGATGCATCTACTCAGGACAGCTATGGACGTTGTATCGTCGGAATAACGAGCCAGCGAGGTGGTACAGGACATGTAATTGGAATTGGTTCGAGAACGAGGAGAAGCCAAATCGAGGCAGAGAAAGGCCAATTTGGGGTGCTCGTTGATTGAAAGCGCCAGTTCGGTTTGTTCATACATGCCAAACGCTAATCTGGAAGAACGCCGCCGTGAAATCACAACCGTTAACATAAAGTCTATGTGACTTGAAGGTACGACTATAAATTCACCGCAATGTTACACAGTCCTTCCTAACATCATAAACCCCTCCTCTTTTGGCTGTTTGTTTGAGCTGCAAATGCTCACTGAACCCAATTCCCTGAGCTATATATTATCAGGGTACGTTCAAAAGGCACCTCTGCTCTATGTATGTAACGATGGTCCTACTCACTCTGATGAGCTTCATTGACTCCTGAAGTGAATGATACCGAAAGGCAGGTTTAACTAAAATTTGGGTTAACAATGTTAGATCTCGTACTTTGTCATGGCGAGATTTGCAGTAGGTCGGAAGATCTGGCGAGTATGGCATTTAATTTCAATAGCTTCCTACATACACGCCGGGGAACTTCTGCGGTGAATCCTACGAGCAGTTTTTGAGACCGAGGCAAATCGACCGGTTGGTGTATAGCACCTCAGGTTGTCGTTGAGACAACGTTGGGAACGACGACTTCCCGACAGTTTTTCGATTAACCAGAACCTACAGTATTCAAGAAAAGATCGTTCCCTTGTGATAGCCCGATTTGCAGTAGCCTGCGCAACCTCATTGAATGTCATAACGACGTCGAGGGAATCCGACCCCATCAGGTTGCAGCGCAAACAAAATGGCCTTGCTTCGGAGTTACTCATAGGGGGGCTGGTGCCGCTCTGATGCAGCTCCCATTGACAGGAGCGCTGCCGTTGGAATCTCGGGGTTCCCAGTGGGTTCGAAAGGTGGTTTGGACTTTGCGCGCCGCGGCTGGCTAGACATCTGGATGCCCCTGGACCCACTACGTGCGAGCCCGATGAAGAACCTTACGCAGCAACGCACCTCATTGAGCAAACAAATTGCTTCCACCTTGTCGGAAACGCGTGGCACAGATTGAGGTGAAGATATCGGAAGTGTGGAACAGGCACTCTTCACTACTCTGAATGGCATCAATAGTCGCTGGCGACGATTTCTCGTGCGAGTAGTGGTGCTGCAGGTGCGTCTTAGCTGGTGACTCCTCCATTTTTCCAATACCCTGGGTCAAAGCGGTGGCGTCACCTGTAGACCGACGTTGACACTCCTCATGCGACTATCTTGTTAGGTGGATAGTCCCGCTGTGCTGACGAATCTGCGCTCCAGCGGCGATGAGCGCCTCGCCCTCTCGTTGATTATTGTTTTCGCTGACGGTCTGTCATGTTCTTGGCATACAGGTTGTTGTCAGCGCTATCATTGTTGAAGACCTAATCTCAACCCCACCGTTTGAGCCAAGGCGAAGAGTATATGTCTACACGTGAAGTTGTATGTAAAAACGGAAGAGGCTATTCGAAGATATACACTAATTAGCTCTATTCACGAAGTAAATTGTTGTGCAGGAGTGTCAGGAAGAGTGTTGAGAGACATAGACCTTAGGGCCTCCAGTGCCTCTCATGATTGCCTCACTATTTTCCTCGGCATATTTCCTCAGCTCGCCATTAACAACAGCATCGGCATCTGAGCAGGAAAGGACGCCCTCTATATCGAGGACCCTAATCGCTTTCTTGAGCCAAACGCGGCAGCGGAAGCGCTCGTCAGTCGTGAGGTCGCAATCCGGGAGAGTCATTGGGATGGGCTTCAATAACGTCGTTATCTGCTCCATGGTGTCTTGCTGTATGTTACCTTTCAAATTCTCAACATCAATCTTGTAGATGAATGACGAAACCCAGAAACCAACCAATTTTCACAGCTACACAGAATATCAGCGAGTCGGCTAATGTCTCCTCTCGAGTCTCAAAGATGAAGTGCCCCTTGGCGGGCTCCGTGGCGTGATACCTAGTACAGATCTTGGTATTCTGCATAATGGAGAGCGTGTAGTGAAAGCCATCCCCATTGACGAAGGCTGTTGCATAAATATCTCCAGCGGCGAAGGAGTCTGTTGTTTTTGGTCTGGAGATGAAGCAGTCAGGCGGTGAGCATGAGATTTGAGATGACGAACTTGCAACTGTGAGGACATTGTCATCAAGTTGACATTTCGTTGAAGTTATATTCATCGATCGTGAACGTGTGTGACGTGACCACGGGAGCCGGCAGCACACTGGCAGAGCGCCCGGTCTCGGCTGACTACTATTGCAAGTGTTTTTGGATGATGGCTGATTCCCCCGCCAATTCATATGAGGCTACTTCGTCCTCCACTCCAAAAAGTCGCAATAGTGAGTATACTAATTAGCATTTCTTCACTCGTAGACCACAACGCAATAGTTCAAAAAGTATGAGATACAATGACTTGGCACTTTGTTTGCAATGACTTTGTATACGCGCACTATGATTGGGACCTGTTAATAATCAGAAGCTTCTAGTCTGCGGAATGGACACAGCATGCCGACTGTCACTACACTATTCATTGTCATGCAGCGAAGCCGATTTCGCAGTCGAAATCAATCTGGCCGTCAAAGAAATACATCGCACATCCTAGGAAGGAAAGGCGTTGGCCGAATTTTGGTGCCGTTTGGTTTAGTAGTGTGTTCGGATGAGGCCATCATATCGCTTATCGACTCAATGAAAGAATTGGGAGACACGAGAAACGATGAGGGGAGCTTGTATGTAGCAAGAACGCAGTTTCTAAACACCAGACCTGGATATGTGAGCCACAAAGGCGGCCATTGGGAGCTGAAAGCAGAACTGTTAGTCTGATAATCAGAAAGCCACCAGACCTTGAAGTTGCGCCATCAGTTGCACGACAGTTGGGGTTCACCGAGGGTTGTGCTATGCCTCCAGAATCAATTACGTTCCAGTGGAAATGGTATTCCATCCCGAACAGTGGCCTTCGCTTGTTGGCTGGTGGCTTCTTGGGGCTAATCAATGTAAGGCAAGCTGAAAGACAGGTCAGACATACCTTCGAGTATAAAGCCTGTTCAATCTACAAGCAACGAGCTCTCATATCATCCCAGCATTCTACAACCATGCAGTTCCTCAAAGCCCTTACCACTCTCGCCCTCCTCTTTGCTGCAGGTGTTTCTGCCGCACCGGTATCGGACAACACCGACATTTTGGCCAGAGACTCCAACAGTGCCAGCTGTAAAGCATTTGCCGAATTATGCCTCAAGGGCGTTGTCATGTGCTGCTCCGGTCTTTACTGCCCATCGCAAGGACCTTTCCCTGGCGTAAGATTTGCCTACTTGATAGTCAGTCCGGCACACATGCTGATCAAATGAATTTGCAGACTTGCCAGCCGGCCCCAGGCCATGACCACACAGGCAAAGCGATCATACATTGATCCCCAACGCCTGACTACTCCCCATACCCGAGCTCCGTCGATACATTTCAATGCCTTCTATGTTTATGACCCCGTATTATCCAACGCCAGACTTTTTCTCCGAAATCTTAGTGCACTGATTGAGTTTATATGCATGATAATGATAATCCCCGATAAATACACTTCACCAGTTTGAATACACTTGTATAAATCTTTCTGAGCTCCCGACTACCCTTCTCACAAGTTCATTTAAATGCTCAATGTCGCACCTAAGCCAGGAGCCGAAGAGACCACTGCAAGAAGTTGAGAGAACAAATGCGTGTCACACTGCCTGTGACAGGTTTTCTCAGGTTTTCCCTTTTCTAAGTAATCGACGACGAGGACGACGACCAGCAAAAGACAAGCTCACGAAGCATTGACAAAGCATGCGGCGCAGAGACACTACATGGCCAATCGGAGTATGTCGCAACGTGCATCTGCGGCCCGAATTCCATTTCAAACAACGCTTCTAAGAAACACGAGCATTGGCACCTATGAGGCGCCTTTGAGCCATGGAGTACTTTTTCTGGAGGGCAAAAATCTGTGGTATGAGGGGGACTTTCTCGGCCATTATTCTTCAAAGTGACGAAACCATCTCCCAAATCCGCTTTTGAGGAGCGGCTCTCGGATCGACGGCTTATACGCGATGTATCAATCTTTTTGCGCACGAGAGTTGAATCTATTCTCCACCTAGACTCCTCGTATATCCATACCCTCTCAGGGTAGGCATAGGGGGGTCTCCTTCGATGACCACAGTCGACGCCAACAATCCACCTGTACTGCATATTCAGCATTGTTCGCCACACCGGATTAGAAGCATCTGATCGTCTAGAACGAGCGAACATTGCCCCTGACATCACCATCGTCATGAAGCGAAGTTGCAGGGTTGATCACCTGTATTCAGACATCGTTGTGTTCATGAAAAGGTTGACGCTTCTTCGCTTCATGGGATGGACCCATCATTTTCGTCATTGTTTTCCGGATCGTCTAGTCAAATGAGTTCGAACTTCGGAATGGAAGTAATGGGTCAGACAACTGGAATACTACGCCACAGGGGACGACTCTCTTTGCAAACGCAGCAGCGGTTTGATCCATGAACGAAGAGGGTGGCGGAGATGGCGGGACATACTGGAGAGCTGGGCTTCCAACAAGTTATTAGTTGGGTGTTGTTACGCTTTTACTCTTCACTTGGAGGGTCTCACCGTAAAAGGGATCAATCACCGGCACATACACGATTCGCCTCGAGAACCGAGCAAGCTCTCGCTTTGGGAAAGCCCGCTGGATGGGTGACCCGACTAGAACCACCTGCGATGGAACTAGGTGACTCTGGGGGATATCCTTGTTCTGGAATGAAGGGGTTACGACCACCGCTCGAGTATATAAACCGCTGTGGTTTTTCTTCAGACAATCAAGCCACCAGTTCACAGTTCATTGGAGCCTTACACGGCCATGCATTTCCTCAAAGCCCTTACCACTCTCGCCCTTCTCTTCGCCGCAGGTGTTTCTGCCGCACCGGTTTCAGACAACACCGACGTTTTAGCCAGAGACTCCAACAGGGCTAGCTGTAAAGCGTTCAATGAGATGTGCCTCAAGGGCATCGTCATGTGCTGCCCCGGCCTTTACTGCCCATCGGAAGGACCCATCCCTGGCGTAAGCTTGCCTAGCTGGTCGTTACTCTGAGACATGCTGATCAAACCGAATTTCTACAGACTTGCATGCCCGCTCCGGGACATGACCACAACGGCAACCAAATCCAACCGGCTTAAGATACCTACCCTCCTACCCACACACTGTTCACAAACACCGAGCAGAGCAAATCGTTTTATGCATACCTACATAGTCTATCTTCCACATTCACGATAACGTCACCCAATGTTATATCTTCCCTCTTGAGTACTTTCTTCCCCTTTCTCAGGACTATCTGGCTATTGTACATACGCCCCTGGGGCGAAACATTCCCTCAAATTGCCTTTCTTCCCACTATTGAAGGTTCGATGACGTCGATAAAGCTACCACTGCCC
The DNA here is from genome assembly GCA_014925845.1 of Crassisporium funariophilum. Taxonomy (NCBI): domain Eukaryota; kingdom Fungi; phylum Basidiomycota; class Agaricomycetes; order Agaricales; family Crassisporiaceae; genus Crassisporium; species Crassisporium funariophilum. The sequence continues at coordinate 1,873,002 of JACGCL010000007.1, forward strand.
GAACTTTTGACAGTAAACTTTGCACACTGGGTCAACGCCGGGCTCACTACCATGAGGAGATTTTGAGCTCAAGTCCTTGTATCTGACTGACTCACAAGTATCGAGCACACGGTCAACAAAACCCATTATCACCCTTTAGCAACCGCGATTCGACTATAGCACTTCTGGTAGATTTATATAACACCTGTGCCGTGTAGTGTATTATTTTGATAGGGTTTCCTGGAGCAATGGGGTGCTGTGTTCTCTCTGTGATTAACACGATCGCGAAAACATGGGGAGAGATGACAAGTGTAGCAGACCCTTCAGCGAGCTTCAAACGCTGAGGTGTTGTGGTGGCAGGTCGCGCGACATGTTTAGGATTGACAAAACTTATATATAATACAACGGGTGCAGATAGGAGTAGCTATGTGGATATTGGAGACGAACCGTGTAGGCTAAAAGGAGGAGCAGTGGCGTGATGGAAAGGCCACAGCCAAGCGAGAGTGATCTACAACCTCGTACGAAATTTCGAAGGCGAAAAGATTGTGAGATGGAAAATGTTTCTTATCCGAACGGTATCGAACAATAAGTCAAAGGGAATGTGTCCGTGGTCAAGATCTTAGTGAGTGCGTGAGGCGTGGTCGATCGTATATGCTGGTAGAAAAACACGGTCTCCATTCGAGACCACCCTAATATCTCATCCCCAGACTTGAATCGGCAGGAGGAGCACCTGTCAAAGGTGATCATAATGTGATCCCATCGAGCGATGAGCCAATACGGTGCAACGAAGGATCGCGTAGGACCATTGCTACTATCTGCAGAGCTGCTGTGGTGCAAGGGCAACGGCTGCAGAATCACTGACTAAGAGTGGGCTCCTGAGACTGGAATAGAAGTTCTGTACTGAGCGTCTTCCTGATTCTAACTTAGTAAACCACTCACGAAGATCTCCTTTGCCTTCATGTTAGATACTGGAGCAGATGCGGAGACGCGGATCGTCACTGAGAAAGGGAGTAGGAACGATTGAAAAATGCTTTTCATCCCATGTGGGAACAGCAGGCTGCAGGCAACGAGAGTTGTGGTGAGGAGTGTGCCTTGCATTTGTGGGTGAACGAAATTGGCGGACTGGATATGTTTGAAAGAATGGTATATCCAAAAGAGAACGACAGGAGGACGGAGACTTGAAAATGAAAATGCGTAGGATGACGTCCTTTCTTTTAAAGGTTGGGCAATGTGGATCACATAGCGCTGATGTAAACCGAATACAAGCAAGTTCCAGCAATAGGCGGGAAGATGTAAGAATAGAAGTCAGGGCATTTACAAAGAGCCTAGGGAACTCATCGTACTGAAGCGGTATTTCACTATGTGATTGCCTGCATTTTCAATTATCGAAGACCCCAAGATAAAGCCGGACCTCGGTCATAATGCAGGACCGTTAGATATTCGATCAAGTGACAGGATGATTCATCTTATTGTTTATCGCATCTGTTCCCGCACGGCGCGCGTCGAATTTCGTTATGTGTCATCTGAGGATAACAATGGCGACTTGACAGCCGCTAAGGTTCTTGCCCTCAGGGCGGCTCTCCACGACAATGCCACGCTGTATTGCCCTTCAACAACACTACCTCTTCATGAGAATACTACAAAACACGACAATGCGAATGCAGAGGGAAGAAAAGTCCTGATCGCTTATGCCACACGCCAATTGATGATGGCCGAGCCAGACAGCGAACCGCACGTCGCGCCACCCATTACCGTCCCCAGTGACACTGATGAGGATGACGCACACCGTTCCCACAGGGGCCGCACGAAATATAGACAGGCCCTTAAGAATAATCTTGCTCGTCTAACAGAGCCGAAGTCAAATTACGAGTGGTGGAAACTGATCCGAGAATGGTCCGATGTCAAACGTAGACCGACGCTTGTATCGGTCAATGAATTACTTGACGTCTTTGAACGTCGACTGAATCCTCTTCCTACCATTCCGCCACAGTTTGATGCTTTGGAAAAAGAGGAGAACAACTCTATGGCGCGCGCTCTGTCTGTGCGAACAATCGATCACTCACACCAGGGCTTTTTCTCCAATCCTTTCACTGACGATGACGTCGCCTGGGGCAAATTGAAGATATCGAGACACATGCACACCGCGGAAGGTTTTGATGAACTGTCTTATGCGAAAATAATGGACATACCAAACGCCTCTATTGCGACGCTCTTCAACCAATGTGTTACTACACTAGACGCGCCATCGCATTGGATGCTTACAAAGTTAATTGGTATTCCAAAGGAAGGCAAAGACCCAAAGAACCCAGAAAACTACCGGATCATTGGTCTTGAGTCATGTTTCTTGAAACTAATGACACTGCTCGTGGACAAGAGGCTGCGCATGTGGGCCGCCGCTAACAATATCATACCGGACTCGCAAAACGGATTCCGTGAACACTACCGCACTAATAATAATTCATTTATCCTCCGCTGTGCAGTGGACCGGGTTAGAGCGGAAGGGAAACCGCTGTATGTTGCGTTCGTGGACCTTAGTAATGCATTCCCCTCAACGGACTTGTCAACACTGTGGGCCAAACTCTACAGAGCTGGGGTTGCGGGTCCCCTGTTCGACTGGCTTCGGATGCTTTACGAACGCATGCAATATGTGCTTGTCCATGGCTCTGAAGAGGCAAAGCGTAAAATTAGAGCCCGATTGGGACTCATGACTGGGGACACACTGTCACCAGGTTTATGGCTTATATACTTTGCGGACCTGCTATTCTCTGACGATGACGACGACGTACAACTTGCCTGGCTTTTAATTGCCCATGTTGAGCAAGCGGACGATGTTGCTCTATTCTCAACTACCTTGCGCGGTCTCCAAAGACGACTCAACACATTTGTGCGATGGTGCAGCCGGAATTCTATGTTACTCAATATCACCAAATCCTTTTGGATGATTATTGGAGCGCTACTACGCCTGAACGAACATCTATACGTTAACGGCGAGCCGCTGAAACTTGTAACAAGTTACAAATATGTTGGACTAACGTTCACGTCAACGGGCGCTTCCCTTCTTGATCAACATTACCCAATCCAGGCCAGCAATGCCCGAGGAGCTGGTAACGCCATCTTTATGATCCAGTCGCGCACGGGCCCAATCCCGCCAAGGGAGGGTATTATGCTGTACATGGCAAGAGTTGACCCTCATCTAACGTCTGGGTGCGAAGTCGCTATTGACACTAGGCCCGCATCGCTGAAACTGCTAGAGGATGTTCAAATCCAGTTTCTCCGCAGACTACTAGGTGTGAACCCTAAAAGTGTTCTTGCCATACTGTACTCCGAAACGGGCGTTCTACCGGTTCGTTACAGACGTCTAATGCTAGCGCTCAAATATCTCGCATATGTACTGGGGCCAACAGCTGGGGAGTACACCAAAGCGTGCGTCCAGGACTCCCTGCAATTGGCGCTAACAGGTTCACCCTGCTGGATAAACGACCTACGCATAGTACTCGCGCGCTTGCCCATTCCAGTGGCACTCGAGATGTCCCACATGTCTGTGACTAGTATACAAGACATAATAAAGATGCTGGATGTGTCCTGTCGAGACTGGCTAAATATGGAAATCAATCGTATGGAAAGAACATATTTGTTACGAGGCCGCCACCCGCAGTCTGCCATGCGTTTGCGCTCCTACCTTGCGAATGTCCCCTACGCGCCGCACAGGGTTGCCATTACCAGATTGCTTGTCTCGTCTCATCGCCTGGGAATTGAGGTCCTGCGTTACGCCAGACCACTTGTACCTCGACAGCTTCGCTTGTGTCGTTTCTGCCGTACTGCGGTCGAGGACGAAGTGCACGCCATGATCCAATGTGCACATGTCGACATTGCTACTCTACGTCAACAACTGTTTACTACGCTTGTGCATATAGATAGCCGCATGTCCCGGGTATTGCAGTCCACGGACGCCCTGGCTGTGTTATTAGCGCTCACCCGCCATCCCGACCCGCAAGTGCTTCGCGAAACCGCTAGCTACTGCTATGCGGTGCTCCGACTCTTTGATTGCCTAACGCCTTACATTGCACGCGCTCTGCATGAGGTGTGACTATTAATTACGGGTCTAATATAGACGCAATCGTGCAGTACTGCTTAATCCGCGAGACGGTCTTGCCTGTTTTTTCGATCTCCGGACACAAGGGAGTGTTGTCCCGAGGAGGAATAATGTTGCTATTATTCCGGAAGAGGGAACTCCCTCGGGACTCCTGTCAGTCGCAAAAAAAAAAAAAAAAGGGCGACAGGTTTTACCTTGATGATCCCGCTGCCTGTCGGCCAGGATGTATCAAAAACAGAGTAAGGTAATCACAACGGTACGGTAGTATTTGTGCCCGTAGCATACATCGTTAGTAAATTACTGCGTGTATGTAGTACGAACCCCAGTTGTTCCACTGGGACCCCAATACTGGTTCTCTCTCTCTCTCTCTCTTTCGGGCATTGCGTTTGTTCAGTGACGATTGACCTTGACACCACAGTCACGAAGGCAAGCCGCTGGGCCAATGGCCATGAGTAAACAGGCTCCCGTGGCGGGCTACAAGGCCAGTCGTGTGTTCTTAGTCATCAAAGGCTGTCGAAGAATGTCAAACTCGAGCCCACCTTCTCCGTCCCTTTAACTACGGTCTGGAATCCACATGCTGTCGGTAAACATCAATCGTTTATCGCTTGTATTTCACTTGTCTTGTGTATAACATCCACAAGCTGTGAACCTTTAACGAAGTTGAAAAGCACGATAGTTTGCTGGGAAACTCTGATTCTTGACTTGATCATTTCGCTCATGTCCAGATATGGTTCAGGGGAAGCCTTTTTGGTCAGTACAAAGAAACCACCATTTCACTACCAGCAAATCTACTATTCCATGTAGAGAGGAGTGTTTCTTTTCGGCGTGAGGCAAAGGCTGCTTGTCTGCGTGTAACCATAGCAGCCCTATAGAACCATGCTCCACTTGAGCAGCTCGGGCCTTGGGGCTCCACATGTTCATTTTGTCGATCATTCTAAGTAGTTCATTTCTAACTTCCTGTTCTCTCCATCGTCCCCTGAGAATAAGCTGGTACCTGATACAGCAAGGCACGGATATTCGGTGGAGGAATATGGCTCCAGGAGTCCCGATCAGCCTTGTGGAGCATAAACACCTGCAATTTGCCTCGACTTCCTCCGAATATGTATCGTTACAGCAGATGGGACTCAAAAGTGCGAGACGCTAGTGCATATTTATACTCGTGGATGTAGAAAGACTGGAGGTTGATTTCGAGAAAAAGACACAATCTCCCATGATAAAACCACATAAGCGTCCTTCCCCATGATCTATCTAAACTTGTGCAGCTACTCCTCCCAGTGTCTTTGAGTAATGACCTTCGACAAATCAAGTTTCTAGAAGAAAGAACTGGGCACGTCTCCGTATCCTAAGGTTGACGAGTTGTCGCTATTAGAAGCTGCGGTCAAAACTTGGGTCACAGAAGGCGCTCTTGATGTCGGTCGACAGTATTCGGGCCAAAGTAATGTAAGTAGTTCTTTTTCCCCTTGCCAAACTGATGCCGACTATTCATGGACTCATGGGCTATAGATACGAGCGGCCAACTCCATACTGTCGATCACGCATTCGATAAAGCTGCCACTTCTGCTTTTCGATGATGCGCCAATTGCTTCGGCGGGGGGCTGAACTAAAGACTGTAAGGCAGAAGTTCAAAGACCCTTCCTATACGAGCCTTCGAAGGAACAAGACAGTTCAAAAGAGCAATGACTAGCAAGCTCCCAGGTCAGAGCATATTGGTAACTTGTCATTTCCAAACTCTCGCATCGTGAGCCTCCCACAATTCACGTAAGAACACAACAAGGGCATAAATTGTGCAAGGAAGCTTACAAGAATGACACTACAAGACTAATTAGAAGAGCGAGGGGATACCTGTCCACTACCAGATGCTTGCGGGTGTTTCTACCGTCATCAGAATCGTTTATGGACAATACCCAGACAATACCCGCCTCACTTCCATTTTTCTCGCCTTGATTCTACCCTCTTTCAATTTTTCCAACCCAAGCTCGATGCTCTTCATATGCACCTCTATGGGAACCCTTGAGCCGACCGGTTCGGGTTTTGCTACGCGTGCCCGTAAATCCTTCATATCTGCACTCATGACTCGCAACGTCTGCAGAGCCGCGACGACGTGAACCAAAGCCTTTTGCCTATACGATCCTATGTCCTTCAGCGTCTGCTCAACTTTCTTCAAGAATTCCCGATTGCCTCCCAGTTTGGTCCAAATATCGTCCGGAAGTGATGAGATTTCTCTCGAAACTATTCTATGCAGCGTCAAAAGGCGCTCTTCAACTGCATCAAAGTTGAGGAGGTTAGCCTCGATTTCAAAGATTAGAAGCTCCATATTGTCTGAAGAAACGTTCATTGCCTTTCCAAAGGTTTCCCTTACAATTTCATCGATGGGCTGATTTGGTGGATATGAGGGTTCTACTTTCTGCGCCGCTTCAATAGCACCAAGAGCATAGTCGTTCACGGAGATGATACTGTAGCAATCATGATTGAATAATATTCTTGTAGGAAATCAAGAGCACCCACTTGTCCACAGCTCCGCTAATCATGGAACTCAACTTCTGGAGCTTCCGTCCAGTTCTCTTCACGTCGTCCACGAGTTTTACTAAGGATTTAGCGAGCGTTTCTTTTCCTTGCAGGTTGCTCGCTTGAACAAGCGTGGCTAGGTCTGTCGTCGCCATCTCCGCCTTCTTGATTTCCAGTGACAATCCGGAGCCTCCTGCATCCATTAGCTGCCGCCCAAGCGACGTACATTGCACGTCCACCAATCTTGGATAGTCGGCCCATCCTTTATTTTGCTCTCCTTGAGAGTACGAGTTGTTGTTTTTCTCTCCTTGTGAGTACGAGTTGTTATTCTGCTCTCCTTGTGAGGAGGAGTCGTTGTTTTGCTCTCCTTGTGAGTATGAGCTGTTGGTTTTCTCTCCTTGTGAGGAGGAGTTGTCCCAGCTCCGGCAAATATGTAAGCTCGAGATGCCAGGCATAATGCAAAGTGGAGCGAAGGCGTCGCGGAGGGCGTGCGAAATGTTGTTGATGACGAGTGTGAAAAGCCATAACCATACGAGCAACACGAGTGGTTTACGGAGCAGATAGATGGTGGTGCCGACAGCGGTTAACGAATATCTCCCCACTGATACCAACCATCCGACAGTTATGCTCGCCAACACTTCGAGGGTTTCTCTCGCAGAATGATTCTCCACTTGGTCTCGCAGGGGCCGGGCATTTGGTGCCAGGGAAGCTTGTTTGCGGGGTCCAGTTGTGGTTGGTATGCTTTTGCTGTCCGAGAGGCTACCATGTCGCAAAGAACGACCATCTTCCCCTCGTTTCCGTATGATCTCTTCATCTTCCCATGTACCATCTTCCATCCCTGTATTGCCTACAGTGGGCGGTGTGTGCGAGCGGTCCTTCTTGTCTTTGCCCTTGATATCTGCCGTCCTGGTTGTCGATCGCCTCGTGGGAAACTGGGCCATGGGCCAGTACAATCTCCTTGATGACGGCCTTTATATAGTAGGATCCCTTCAGGATGTTGAATATTTTCTACAGAAGGCTGAAATGAGAGATGCACACAGGGAACTAGACCGGTGCAGACTGATATGAAGAAAGAGGGAAAGCCCGTATTTTCCATCGCGGGCGCCAAACCCCATTCGGCAATAAATGACATACGTGAGAGAGAAACAAACAAAAAAGCCGCGGAGATTGAACGTGTCTGAGAGATCATCATCGTCTATCATTAATTGAAATATCAAGGGTAAAATATTTCGCTCACAGAGTTGGGGCTAGTACCACTGTTACATCCTACAGCGCACCTGCAAGCCGTGCACGCGTCCCAATCATTCTCGCGCGAATCCTCCGATTCCTATTGTACCACACGACTAACAGCTAGAAGGAATAAGCAACCACTGGACCTGATGTCGTGGCTACTACTGCAAGAGGCTCTGGGAAAACCGAACATTCACCTCTCTTTTGAATGTGAACGTCGCCATCTCTCGATATTCTAGCCTTGCAATTGATGTAGGACCTTTCCCAATGAACCCCGGAGAATTTTAGTTTTCCCTACAGCACTTCGAGGACGTACAAGCCTCGGATCGTTGATATATTACAGCGTGTATGTAGTACGAACCCCAGTTGTTCCGCTGGGACCCCAATGCTGGTTCTCACTCACTCACTCGGACTTGGGGATATCTGACTTACATGTACCCTTGGTGTTGTCGCTTTCTAGAGAGCGAAAGTTCATTTGCTCAAATTAATTGTCATAGATTTGGATACATCCGCGAATTCTCGAATAAGCGGCGTTGACCTCTGCGTTGAAGCTCGCTTTTATGATGGTTTTGATGTTATCGGAAGAACCCTCCCCCTACGGATGTAGTTCTACGGAGAGTTTGAGATATTCAGCCATCGGAATACTTGTACCTGGTCAAGAATAGAGCCATATCTCTTTGTATCCAATGATCCGACAACGTTTGCGAGAAGAAGTCACATCACTGTCATAGCTCATTACTCTATAACAACCTTCATGAAACGCCTCGAATCGCCTTCGAGGACTGCTAGGACTCCGATAATATCCCATGCTTCCATTCAAGGAGGAGTGTTGGAAGTGATGAACTTACACCCACGGTGAACATGAGTCGGTCACACCTCCGAATTCTTGTAATCCTCCTTTATTCCACTTCTTTACCTTACAGGGACGCAAAGTCCCTCTATCGTTGGTCTCATATATATACAACGTACTCTAGTATTGTATAGAACAACTCAGTCCTATTCAGAGATTGCTTTTGTACACCAAACACAAACCTCTTACACGGAATGATCAGCCACAACTCGAGGAGCAATGCGCGCCAGGTAATGAAAAAAAGACATAACCATGCATAATAAATTATAGAACACATGAAGCAAACACAACCATATCAATATGTACATCACCCCACCACCCAAAAACAACACCACCCCAAGTCCCATGACAAGTACACTACACAAACACACCCCAAGCACCTCCAAACCGCCAAAACGCAAGACGCCAAAACGAAACCACCCAGCCTAAGCCTAAGCCTAACAAAGAGAAAAAGGCAATCAACTCTTGCTCGCCTTCAAATTCCGCAACTGGGGTATCACATCCACCACCCCCGTCTCCTGCTCGTGCTCCCAGATATCGCCGCCGCCATCCACGCTCCGCGTGACCGTCCGCGCCGTGACCGTCCCCGCCTCTCCATCCCCGCCCCCGGCAGCGGCGAACGCGGCGCTCCTCGCTACATTGTGCGCGGTGGACGTGGCGGACGCGGATATCGCCCGCGGGCGCCAGTCGTGTTCTTCGATATACGACGCGTATGGATCGTCGTACGCCAGCGCGAAGGGGATGGGCGGCACGTTGGCGCCAGCGGGTGGTAGGGGCACAGGCGCGCTGGCGGTCTTCTTCTTCCTCTCCTTGTCTTTATCTTTATCTTTATCTTTATCTTTGCCCCCCTTCGAACTCCTGCTCGAGATCCCGAACAGGCTGGAAGTGTGCGTCCGCGCAACGGACACGCTCGACGTGATAGAGGACATCGTGTTCGTCTGCTCCCTCTCCCGCTCCCGCTCCCTGTCCCGATCCGACGGCGAACTACGCATCATACCCCCAATGACCAACCCACACGACCCCCCATGCCTATCCACCCCGCCCTGCTCCGCCTGCACCTGCGCCTGTGTCTGCGCCTGCGTTTGTCCCTGACCTTGTCCCTGTGCCTGCATCTGCGCTTGCATGTGCATCTGCAATAGCTGATGCTGATGCAACGCCCTATTCGTGTTCTGCCCACCCCCTTGCGACTGCGACTGCGGCGCATACACATCGTCCAACCCCAACGAATCAACGCGTCTCCGATGCTTCGAACTCGGCGGCGGCGGTATGAACGGCGCAGGCGCAACGGGCGGCTTCGAGCTCGACACCCACATGTACGGGGTGCCCGCGCCGTCCACCTCCACACCCGCATTCACCACGCTGCTCAGATGCGCGACGCCCCCGCCTCCTGAGGGGGCGTTGAAGGTGTCGGCGGCGCCGTGGCTTGAGTTGGAGGTGTTGGTGGTGATGGAGATAGACTTTGATTTGCCGTGGTGCTGCTGCTGCTGATGCTCGCCCATGCTGCTCTCCGTCCTCTTCCGCCCAATCGTGCTCGCCCACGGGATCTTCGCAGACGATCTCCCTGACCCAGACCCCGTTCCCGTACCAGCACCAGCAGCAGCGGGCACGACCGACTCGCGCGTAGACGCCGAACTCCCCGTCCCCTCCGTGCCCATCGTGCCCACCGTATCCCGCCTCGAGAGGGACGGTAAACTAATATCCAGCACCTCCATCTCCACCTCCTCCACCGTCCCTGCCGACCCTCTTCCCCCTCCTACCCCTGCCCCTGCCCCTCCCACACCAGCACCAGAAGCACTAGGCACAGGCGGCACCCCCCCACCCCTCACCTTCCTCTTCCCCCCAGGCGACCCCCCACTCGACCCCCTCGCCCCACCACCGCCGCCGCCACCGCCGCCCCCACCCCGTCCCCGCACCACCTCCTCCAGCGCCATCGACACCGCCTCCGCCAGCCTCCTCGGCTGCCTCGACCGGGACTTGCGCTCGCGCTCGGGCGAGGAGGCGCGCGTGGCGGGCGCGGAGCCCGAGTTGGCGCCGCTTGCGGTGCCGTTGCCGCCGTTGGGGTTGGAGTTGGAGGAGCGGTTGGGGGCGAAGTAGGATTTTTTCTTCTTCTTCTTCTTCTCCTCCACGACTGGTGGCGGTTGCGGTAGCGGCGCCTGGAGGAGCGGCTGTGAGAGTACCCTCTGATGATACCCCCCTGCCGCCGCCGCCCCCTCCCTCTCCCTCTCCCTCTCCCTCTCCCTCTCCCTCTCTCGCTCCTTCTCCTTATCCTCCCGATAAGGTATATGCGGCGGGCTACTCCTCGCCATCGGCCTATAACTCATCCTATAACTCCTCAACTGCTCCCTCGTCCTCCTCTTCCGCCTCCCAACCCCCAACCCCAACCCCATCCCATCAGCACCGCTACTCCACGACTCCGCGCCGTCCTCGTCGCTGAGGCTGCGGCGCTCGTCGTTGTCGTCGTTGGAGGCGTCGGAGGAGTCCGCGTCCGGGCGGGCGTAGCGGATGGGGGAGGGGCTGCGCGAGTGGTCGTGGTGGGTGTAGACGCTCAGTTGCGTGGGGTCGTTGGTGTTGTTGTTGGGGTTGTTGCCGTTGTTGGTGTTGGTGTTGTTGGTATTGGAGGAGGGGATGTGGGTGAACTTGTATTTGTCGTCGATGAAGACTTCGATGGGGGACTCGACCTCCGCCTCCACCTGCACGGGCGACATGCTCTCGTCGTTCGAGTCGGAGAACGAAAACGCGTCGACGGGGTGCGAATGCATCGGACACGCCAGATCAAGGCTCTTCGTCTCGTCCCGCGTGCTCAAACTGCCCCCGTCCGTATCCTCCTCCCTCTCCCTCTCCCTCTCCTCCCTCAACTCCTCCCTCGCCTCCCTCTCCGGCTCAGGCTCAGGCTCGTCGTGGAACCCACTCCCAGTACTTGAAGGACTAATAATCGTAAACCCGCGATGTATATTATGCGGCGTAGGCGTCTCCGGCGTCGGCTGCTGGAACACCACACCCTGTCCCTGCCCTTGTCCCTGCCCCTGTCCCTGTCCCTGTCCGTGTCCCTGTCCGTATCCGTGTCCCTGCCCGTGTCCTTGCCACACACCCCCAGCCTGTATCTGCACGCGAGGCTCGGGGGGTAAGATCCTAGCAATCGACGGCGCCTGTACCATGCTCGGCGAGCTGACGGGGGAGAATTTGGATCTGGCTTTGACGGGTCCGGAGGGCGGGGTTGGGGGTTGGCTTCGTCTTCCTTGTCCTATTCCCCCTCCCCCTCCCGCTCCTCCTGCTCCTCCTGCTCCTGCTGCTGCTCCGACTCCTGCTCCTCCCATTGTACCTGAACCTCCTGTTGGGCCGACTCCAGGTATGGGGCTAGTAACCGTACTCCTACTCCCCCCACCTGCACCGCCGGAGCTGGTAGAAGCCTGCGTAGTATTCCAGCTCGTTATATTGATATTCAGCGGAGCGTGTGCTTTCGGTGCGTGCGTGTGGGTGTGGGGATGGGTGCTGGTGACGGGGAGGACGAGGTCGGCTGTGAGGGTGCGTCGTGGGAGAGGCCTCGTTCCGGCTGAAGCTGCGGTGGTCGTTGATCGGTTGAGGGGTCTTCCTGCTGTTCCTGCACCAGCACCAGCACCGACACCAGCAATACCGACACCCACACCGACACCTGCACCCGCACCAGCACCCGCAAAAGAACCACTTCCAACACCCACACCTCCCACACCACCCCTACCAACCGCAACAGTCCCCATCCCCCCACGCCCCGCATAATACGAATCCAACGACCGGTCCCTCCCCTTCCTCGTCCTCTCATGCGACACCGCCCTCGGCCCCATCCCCATCTTGGGCTTAGGGCTCACGGGGAGTTTAGGGCTGACGGGGAGTTTGGGGCTGAGAGTGAGCTTGGGGCTTACAGGCATGGTGGGTGGGCTTCGGGGTCGTTGGGCGAGGTCGACGGGGCGGGAGGCCCATGAGGTTGGGATGTTGTCGAATTTCCTCGCATTCCCTCCGCTGTTGTTAGCGTTGTTATTATTGCCGCTGTTGTTTAGATTGTTGTTGTTGGGGTTGTTGCTGCTGCTACCGGAGGTGTTGCTGGCGTTAGAAAAGTTGTTGTTGGAATTAGAAAAGGACGGCGACCCGACCGAGGCCCCGAACCCGCTCATGGCGCTTGGGCTCGTCCTGGGCCGCTTGACGCGGGCGGGTGGGGGTTTGTATACCTGACTCTGTCCTTGTGCCTGTCCGGATCCACTTGAGGCTTGGGCTTGGGCTGGGGATGGTTTTAGGATCCCTGTAGTGCCAGTCGCATTGCCCGACGCACTCGCACCGGTGCTGCCAGTGGTAGAAGCAGGAGGTGGAATACGGGGTAAAGGCCTAACAGGACTCCCCACCCCCATCCCCCCCTGCCCACCCGGCACATCCGTCATAATCGAAATCGGCACCTGCGGTGGCAGAGGATCCGCAACAAGAGGCTGATACCGCATCGACACCGACCCCGCCTTCCTCTTATGCGCTCCAACCCCCATCCCCGCCCCGCCCATCCCTGCCCCGCCCATCCCCATCCCCATCCCTGCTCCCCCACCCGCCCCTCCAGAACCCGACCCAGAGCCCGACCCAAGGCCCGACGCAGAGCTCGAGCGGGAGCGGGAGGAGGACCGGGGGCGTTGGGAGGGTTGGGAGATTAGGACTTTGCTTGTTGGGGTTGGTGGGAGGGACGGGAGGGAAGGGAGGGCGGGTAAAGAGGGGGCAGAGGCGGAGGCGGAGGAGGGGGGTGTTGGGAGGGCGGAGGCGGAGTGAGGTTGGGGAATGTGGGGTTGGGAAGGATGGTTGGGGGAGGGGGAGGGAAGGGCGGTGGGGTGCCGGGAGGAGGAGGCGGTTGCGTTTGTGTATTTAGTTGTTGTTGTAGATGATGAAGTAGAGGCAGATGCAGAGGTAGAGGTAGAGGTAGAGGCGGAAGAAAGGGCAGAAGAGGAAGAGGCAGAAGAGGAAGCAGCTGGTTGGGCGACGGGACCGGGTTTCGTTGCTTTGTTAGAACCCGAGCCAGAGCCAGAGCCTGATGCTGAGCCTCCTGATGTCGATGTCGATGAAGATGATTTGCCCAGATCCGTCACACCACCACCACCACCAGCAGTAGCACCCGGTACACTCGGAAGCGGACGCGGCCCACCCAACCCCACCACCACCGCACCCCCCGCACCCCACTCCTCCACAACCACACTCGGCGGAACAGGCGGCCCCTTCACATGCGCATGCACAGGCGGCGGCGACCGCGTCCCCGCCCCGATATCCAGCCTCGTCAGGCTCGGGCCCAGCCTCACCGGCGACGCCGTCGTCTTCCGCGGCAGCGGGGGCAGCTGGGCTCGCTTCGAGCCCTGTGCACGTGGGGGGTCGGGGTGCGGGGTGGAGGAGGAGGAGGAGGGGGGGAGCTGGAGGGCGCGCTCGTAGTCTTCTTGGGATAAGGGCTCGTATGAGGAGGTGGTGAACGACAACGCGGGGGTTGTGGGTGGCGTCAGCGCATGTGCATGTGCGTGCGGATGGGGGTTGGAAGAAGTAGTGGTAGTAATTGCAGAGGAATCTTCATGTGTGGCGAAAGTTGCAGAGGAGGCGTTCGATTTCCTACTACTAGGCCCAACCCCGCTAAAGAGCCCCCTCAGCCTTGGACTGTTCATGTACCCCTCCCCCGCCCCCGCCTCGCCGCCGCTGCCGCCCGTCGTGAAGCCCTCCCCTGGCTGCCGCGACGGCTCGGGGAACCCAGACACCGACAACGCCATCTGAATCTGATACGTGGATCAACAAAGCCCTCTCACTTCTTCTTTCTATCACAAAGCAAAAGACAAAGCCCAAAAGGCCCATCAGCACCCACTCTCTCCCTCTCTCGCTGAACGCACCTTTCTCTTAAAATATCGCAAGTGTCGAGTAAGTCGAGGCGGAGAACATGTACGCTGGGGAAAGGAAAAAGCAAAGAAGCACCACGCACAACAGTTCGGTGGTGGTGGTAGGTTGGGTTGGTGGTGTCAGCAATCAAAAATGATCTTTCTGTCCTTCGCTCAGCCGAGCACCACACGACGGTGTGATTGACCCATAAGGAAGGCGGCTGCTTGGGGGGGGTGTGCCCCGATTAGGGCATGCGGATTATATTATCATTATCATTATCATATCACGGATTGATTGTTTATGCTGCAGGTGATGACGAATGGTTTTAGTGATTGTTATCAGGGTGGGGTGTCGTTTGGCTTCGGTGGGGTTGTTTTGGGAGGTGGTCAGGGAAGGAAGGCAGGTGAAGGAGAGGAGGTGGGGTTGACTGACAGTTTACGTGCGACATGTAGAAGGGTTAGTGTTAGTGTTAGCTAGCGTTATCTAGATGAGATGCACACCGGCGCTTGATAGTATGTATATGTACATCATCATACCACGGCCGCCAGGTCCGCACGGGTCCTATTCCTGCAATTTCTATGTATATGTATTGTACCTTACCACCATACATCTTCCTCATTATATTATCTTGATCACCACACCTGCATCCTCCCCATAGGCATAACCATAACCATAACCATAAATCAAGGTTCAAGCAAAGAAGGGCACCCAGATGCATGGGGGGAAGATAATCGAATATTGCGAAGCCCACCACCTAATGATCAGAACCTGATGTAACCAGCCTAGCATATGCTCCCTCCCCTCCCCCCCTCCCCCACTCACCCCCTTCTCTGCTTCTCCTCCTCCTTCCCCTTCTCATCTCCTTCCCGTTCCCGTTCCCGTCTCCCCCCCTTCCCCATCCCAAATCCCCCCGCCCTGCCGAATCCCCATCCCCATCCAACCAAATGATCCAACAACCCCGAACCCGCCGGCACCTGTATAACCTCGGCTTCGGATAATTTAGTCATCCCAGCCTTACGCGTCGGTCCGTTTCGAACACATCTATGTATGTATACATCCACATTGACAGCGAGGATCGACAGTCGACGGGCGGCTCGGGCTCGGGGGGTCGAAACGGGTCGGAAGAGCAGACGGAAACAGGAGGAAACAGGATAGTCGAAAACGGGACACGGAAACAGGTTGAAACGACGTCGGGGTGATCGGGTTCGGGAGTCGGGGCGAGTTCTTTGTTTTAGTAGTGACATAGCAGCTAGAGGAATGGACGCCGTGTCGAAGAGTATCCTGATACAGGCGAGTATATACATATAGATATACCTATCAAGTATCATCGTCTACGACCCACATACGGCAGTCAACGGGCAAATTGTAACATGGAATGCGGACCTCATCGACAGTGTTGTATGGGTATGGAGACGAAACAGAACATGAGTCTGTAAGATTGGGACGTATCTCGGGCTTGCAGGGCTAGTGTAGGCTAGAGTAGAGTGCTCAAGGGCCCTTTAGACGATGTTGTTATTCTAATTACCCGGCGCTACAGATGACGGTAGCACTACAGCAGAAGAAGGGCAACACGGACAGAGATCAGCACATTGCGAACCCGACTAAAGCACCCTTGCCCAGATCATCCAACGACTACAGTAAGAAGACGAGGAGCGCACGTTGTGCCCACTCGACTCGGACCCGAGTAAAGCCCCCACGCCGGCCCACGCGGTCGGTCACCTTCTGGGTCCGAAGTTTGACGCGCTGGAGGGGGTTGTAGGGGTGATAGCCGCCCATGCGGCACGCGATGGAAGGTGGGGTGCATATCGCCAAGTCTTGGTGTGCACGATAAATGCATCAGAGTAGATCAGAGGATGGAGGAGCACCTACAACTCGACGACGATCAAACACATGGCGAGTAAGCTAAGGAAGGTTCTCAATTTCGTATGTCTTGTGAAAGAAAGCGTGATCGGCGGTGTATATGGTATGGACAGTGTGCTATTACAATCCGATGGTGTACGAACCAACAACAGCATGCGTTCGAAGCGTTCGGAGGTGGGGTGCATATCGCCAAGTCTTGGTGTGCGCGATAAATGCATCAGAGCACATCAGAGCACCTACAACTCGACGACGATCAAACGCATGGCGAGTAACCTAGAGCAAGATTCTCAATTTCGTATATCTTCCGAAAACAAGTCATTCTGTGGCATTGCGTGATCGACGGTGTACATGACATGGAGTTACAACACCAACACCCACACCAGCCCAGACCGAGCCCCAGACCCCCCCTCACCCGTCTCGACCGGAACCGGCGGGTGCGGGTGTGGGGCAGGCAACTTAACAATAGCCGACGTGGAGTGCTTGTCAAGATAAGCTCTAGTGACAGATAACTTGGAGGACCCATAATGGGGGAGGCTGGTGGAAACGCCCACAGACTGACAGCAGACAAGGATCGCATAAAACGGATCTGCCAAGATCCTAGGGCCGAGTCTGAAAGATATCGCGCTCTGAGCCTGGCCTGGGCTCGTCGGAATTGCTGGAGCGTGGGTCCAGTCAAGGTTTGGGTATTAAGCTTGGGATACGATGGCCCCGACGCGAAACGCGCTAGAAGGAACCTCCAGCGTGGAGTGCCTGTCAAGCCGGCGTATACTCATTGACCAGCTCGGTAATTATGGTCATGGTGGAGACGCCCACAGACTAACAGACTAACAGCTCCATTACATTCCACCACCGACACAGACCAGCACACGAGAGCCGAGAGCCGAGAGCCGAGAGCGCAGCAAGATAACGGAGTAGATGGTGCTGACGGAACGGAAGGGTCTGCTTCTGCAGGGATCGGAAGGATGGACAGCACGGAAGGAGAGCACCAGCAAGGGTCCTGGAACTGGCCGGGCTTGGAGGCTTGGAGGCTGCAGATGCGAATGATGTTGATGCTAGGTTTCAGCGTTCAGAATGATAGATGCTTGCGTTTGATGTTTGAACGATGCATAGCCGACAGGGTCTCGAGTAGACGCCATGCTGAGAAGTGCTTAGAAGAAGAAAACCCAGGAAATAATCATTGTGAGCAGCAGAATCTGAGAGTCGATCCCTTGATAGAGAGACGCGCCGACCATGCGCTGCGCTCTCGCGATGATGGACAGCGTCAACGTGTTATACTTATTGTCGATGCTGGATACAATACAATAGCAATAGTTAACGTCGGACACGAGCGTCTTCCGAGAGACGAATGATCTCCCAACAACAACTGAATTTTCCAGAATGTTACTCGCGTTTAGAGGTGGAGACGCCCACGGCAGACAAGCATTCATTCAACATTCATTGCATTCCACCATCAGCATAGCAAGATTTGGAGTACGTTATGCTCAAGTTGTTTCACGGAGCGGAAGGAATAGACGCTCCGAGAGTGCCTGACCTGAGTGGGGTGTGTTTGACTCCATTTTAGGAAATATCTTACAGGAGTTGAATGATATGGGCTGCCATCGGTCCCTGGTGTGAGGCATGGCAAGGGATTCGGAAGGAAAATCTAAGTTTCAAGGGCACGACGGTTGATAATCCACTTTTCAGAGTTCAGAATGATGAATGCTTGTTTTTGAGACGGGAGTTGCACGACTAGACGCCACCCATGCTCAGAAGAAGAAAACCCAGGAAGCTAAAGCTAGCTATAGGGGACAATCATTTTAAGCAGCAAAAACCGTGTCGATCCCTTGATAACAACTCACCCCAACCAGGCGCTGCACACGATACTGGACGTTGGATACTGAACATCATCAAAGTGTCATTCAACAGTTGACGTCGGACACGAATGTCCTCCGATACACGAATTGATCTTTCAACAACAATTGAATGTTAACAAAATGTTGCTCACCTTTAAAAACCCTTATCTTCGCGTTTAGAGGTGGAGATGCCCACGGCAGACAAGCATTCCATCATTAGCACATCCCAGCAACATTTGGAGTAGGTTGTGCTTACGGAGCGGAAGGAAGGGCTGGCTCGGGAGTGCCTGACCTAATTCAGGACTTGAATGGTATAGTCTGCCGACGGTCCCTGGTCCGGGGGTTTGCAAGGGCAGATCCAGAGAAGGGAAAGCTAGACTGTGAGGGCACCAAATTCAGAGTCCAGCTTGCAGAGTTCAGAATGATGGATGCTTGTTTTTGCGACGGTAGTTTCTCTCTTAAACGCCACCCATGCTCAGAAGCGAAAACAACCTCAGGAAGCTCAAGGCGACGATCATTGTAAGCAGCAGAACCTAAATGTCGATCCCTTGATAACAACTCACCACGACCACATGCTGCGCACGATTGTAATACTGGACATCATCAACGTGTTATTTAACCTGGGTACAATGATTGGCGTCGTCCTCCGATACACGAATGATCTTTCAACTAGAGTTGAATGTTACAGAATGTTACTCGCCTTTGGAGAACGCTGGCTTGGGGTTTAGAGGTGGAGATGCCCTCGGCAGACAAGCATTCATTACCTTCCACCATCTGCACAGCCCATCAAGATTCGGAGTAGGTCTACTCACGGAGCGGAAGGAAAAGACGCTCCGAGAGTGCCTGGCCTGAGTGGGGGGCGTTGAGTCCATTTCAGGGAATATCATGGACTTCGATGATATGGTCTGTTGTCGGTCCCTGGCCCGTAGCATTGCAAGGGGAGATTCTGGAAAAGGAAAGCCAGGCTACAAGAGGTTGATAATCCAGGTTTCCAGAGTTTCGAATGATGGATGCTTGTTTTTGAGACAGTAATTTCTCTCTTAAACGCCACCCATGCTCAGAAGAGAAAACCTCAGGAAGCTAAAGGCGACGATCATTATAAGCAGCAAAAGCCGTGACGATCCTTTGATAACAGCTCACCCCGACCATGCGTTGTGCGGGATAGCAATGCTGGATACTGGATACTGAACATCATCAATGTGTTATTTACGACCTGGATACTTATAATATTAGTTGATATTGGACACGAACGTCCTCCGAGACACGGATGATCTCTCAACAACCGTTCCGAGAGTGCTTGACCTGAGTGGGGGTGTCGAATCCATTTCAGGGAAATATCAAGGTATTGGATGATATGATCTGTTGTCGGTCCCTGGTTCGAGGCAAGGGGAATCTAGAGAAGGGAAAGCCGGACTGTGGGGGTACAACAGATCGATAGTCCAGTGTCCAGAGCTCAGAATGATGGATGCTTGTTTTTGAGACGGTAGCTACGGTAGTTTCTTGCTTGAACGCCACCCATGCTCACAACAAGCAGCCAAAGCTAGCTACAGGCGACGATCATTGTAAGCAGCAAAAACGAGGTGTTGATTCCTTGATTTGAACTCTCACCCCGACCATGCGCTGCACACGTATTGCAATGCTGGATACTGGATACTGAACATCATCAACGTGTTAATTACGACCTGGGTACTGATAATATTGGTTGACATCGGACGTGAACGTCCTCCGAGAGACGAATGATCTTTCAACGACGGTTGAATGTTACACAATGTTACTTACCTTTAGAGAATCTTAGCTTTGCGATTGCGCTAACGGAGCGGAAGGAGGAGCGGTTCCAAGAAGTGCTTGTTTGATGCCGTCGAGTGTAGTGCACCAAATTCCCAACACCAAGCCCCAACACCAACGCAGAAGACGCAGAGGAAGTTGCAATCGCCGTCTCGACCAAAACCGGGCGGGTGTGGATGCAGGAACCGTCAGCCCGACGTGTATGCCCAGCTTGGCGATAATGTGGGTACGCCCACAACTAACGACTTTAAATTCTGAAGACGACGATCGGCACATGCAGCAAGATTAGATGCTGGAGCATGGAGTAGCCGAGAGTAGATTGCGGTGGTGACGGAGGGGGGGGTGTCTAGTCCATTTCAGGGAATATCAAGGATTTGGATGATATGGTCTGTTGTCGATCCTTGGTACGAGGCATTGCAAGCTGAAATACTAGGAAGGGAAAGCCAGGCTAGGGTGCAAGAGATTGGTAGTCCAGGTTGTCAGAGTTCAGAATGATAGATGCTTGTGTTGGAGACGGTAGTTTCTTGCTTGAACGTAACCCACGCTCATAAGAGGAATAACCCAGGAAGCTGAAGCTAGCTAAAAACGACGATCATTGTAAGCAGCAAAAACCGTGTCGATCCGTTGATAGCAACTCACCCCGACCATGCGCTGCGTGCCATCGTAATGCTGGATACTGGATACTGAACATCATCAACGTGTTATTTACGATCTAATACTCATAATATTAGTTGATATCGGACACGAGCGTCCTCCGAGAGACAAATGATCTCCCAACAACAGCTGAATATTACAAAATGCTACTCGCCTTTAGAGAACCTTGAGTTCGCGATTAGAGGTGGAGACGCCAATTGCATTTCACTATCAGCACAGCCCCAGCAAGATTGAGAGCCTACAACGAGAGCATCCCAACACCAACGCAGAAGAAGTTGCAACCGCCGTCTCAACCAAAACCAGACAGGTGTGGATGCAAGAACCGTCAGCTAGTGTTGCCGGGAGTTGAGTTGAGCTAGGCTCAAGCTACCAACCCTGAGAGCTTGAGTTGGCTCAAGTCCCACTTGAGCTCCCTTAAGTTCAATTACCCAATTTGGTACGAGGGTACGGAGTGTATGCCCAGCTTGGTAATGATGTGGGGCCGCCCACAGACTAACGACTCCATATCATTTTGAGGACGACGATCGGCACATGCAGCAAGATTAGATGCTGGAGCATGGAGTAGCCGAGAGTAGATTGCGGTGGTGACGGAGGGGGAGGAGGGCTCTCCGCTCCGAGAGTGCCTGTCCTGAGGGGGGGTGTCTAGTCCATTTCTGGGAATATCAAGGATTTGGATGATATGGTCTGTTGTCGATCCTTGGTACGAGGCATTGCAAGCTGAAATACTAGGAAGGGAAAGCCAGGCTAGGGTGCAAGAGATGGTAGTCCAGGTTGTCAGAGTTCAGAATGATAGATGCTTGTGTTGGAGACGGTAGTTTCTTGCTTGAACGTAACCCACGCTCATAAGAGGAATAACCCAGGAAGCTGAAGCTAGCTACAGGCGACGATCATTATAAGTAGCAAAAACCGTGTTGATCCCTTGATAACCACTCACCCCAATCATGCGCTGTGTACGATCATAATACTGAACATCATCAACGTGTTATTGGACCTGGGTACTTATTATATTGGTTCATATCGGACACGAGCGTCCTCCGAGAGACCAATGATCTCCCAATTACCGTCGAATGTTACAGTATGTTACTCGCCTTTAGAAAACGTTGGCTTCGCGTTTAGAGGTGGAGACGCCAATTGCATTTCACTATCAGCACAGCCCCAGCAAGATTGAAACCCCACAAAGAAAGCATGGGGTAGGTTGTGCTCACGGAGCGGAAGGAATAGACGCTCCGAGAGTGCCTGACTTGAGTGGGGGCGTCGAATCCATTTCAGGTAATATCATGGAATTGATTGGATGATATGGCCTGTTGTCGGTCCCTGGTACGAGGCATAGCAAGCTGAAATTCTGGGAAAGGAAAGCCAGGCTAGATTGATAGTCCAGGTTTCCAGAGTTTCGAATGATGGATGCTTGTGTTAGAGACAGTAAGTCCTTGCTTGAACGTCATTCATGCTCACAAGAGGAATAACCCAGGAAGTCAAGGCTAGCTACAGGCGACGATCATTGTAAGCAGCAAAAACCATGTCGATCCCTTGATAACAACTCACCCCAACCATGCGCTGCACACGATAGTAATACTGAACAACATCAACGGGTTATTCAACCTAGGTACAATATTTGACGTCGGACACGAACGTCCTCCGAGACACGAATGATCAACCGACAACCGTTGAATGTTACACAATGTTACTCTCCTTTGGAGAACCTTAGCTTCGCGTTTAGAGGTGGAGACCACGGCAGACAAGCATTCCACCATCAGCACATCCTAGCAAGATTTGGCGTAGGTTATGTCGAAGGGGTGGAAGGAGAAGCGGTTCCCAAGGTACTTGTTTGGGATGTGATGGCGTAGAGTGTAGTGCACCACATTCGCAACACCAAGCCCAACACCAACGCAGAAGAAGTTGCAGACGCCGTCTCGACCAAATCCGGGCGGGTGTGGATGCAGGAACCGTCAGCCCGGCGTTTATGCCCAGCTTGGCGACAATACGGGGACGCCCACAGACTAACGACTCCATATCATTTTGAAGACGTCAATCGGCACATTCAAGAGGATTTGTAGCCTAGAGTAGATTGTGTTACTGACGGAGCGAGAGAAGCGCTCTCCGCTCCGAAAGTGCCTATCCTGAGTGGGGGGTGTTAAGTCCATTTCAGGAAATCTCCAGGAGTTGGATGATGTGGGCTGCCATCGGTCCCTGGTCCAGGGCATTGCAGGGGAGATTCTGGGAAGGGACATGCTTCAAGGGTACAACAGATTGATAGTCCAGTTTTTAGAGTTCATGATGATGCATGATTGTGTTGTGAACGAAGGTTTCTCGCTTGGACGCCACGCATGCTCAGAAGAAGAAAGCCCCAGGAAGCTGAAGCTAGCTAAAGGCGACAATCATTATAAGCAGCAAAACCTAACTGTCGATCCCTTGATAACAACTCACCCCCGAGCACGCAATGCGCACGATCGCAATGCTGGATACTGGATACTGAACATCATCATCGTGCTAATTGACCTGGGTACAATAGTTGACGTCGGCCACGAACGTTTTCCGAGAGACGAATGATCTCCCAACAACAGCTGAATGTTACAGAATGTTACTCGCCTTTAAGAGAGAACCTTGGGCTGTGGATAAACGTTGTACCACCATCAATTAAGGGCGTGAACAGCAGCCGACTTTCATTATCTTCGACTATCTGGAAGAAGTCAGCCCCTGCAGAACTGTATTTACATTGACGGTCCAACAAAGTTCCTCCGCCGACTCGAATAACGACAAGCAACCAACACCATGTTGACGAACCCTCTCTCTCTACGCCAAGAATTCGCGGAAGCTGCGTGAGACGGTCTGATGAGACAGAAGAAGGAAGGCGGCAAGGTGGTGGGTGGTCCGGGAATAGCAAGCACAGTCGTTCCAGCGCCGCCAAAAATAAAAGGAACCACGTGACCTCTCGTTGGCAGCAACCACGGCAGGGGCTCGGCAGCTGTTTGTTCTCCTTTCTGCTCTCACTCTCCTCGTCGTCGCCGTCCCTTCCCTCCCTCAACGCCCTTCCAAAATGGCCCAAAACCCGCCCAACAACCCGGCCCCAACCGGCTCCTCCTCCTTCTCCCTCATCTTCGTCCCCCAAACCGCCCCCGCCGGCGGAGTGATCATCACCCAGCCCCCGCAAACCGCAACGTCCTTCTACAAAATCGCCCCCAGCCAGCCTATCACCTTCGGGTGGAACATGACCAACGTCATCGTCTCCCCCACGCGCCTCACCGTCTCTGCCGTGTGCGACAACGGGAACACGTACCCTGTGGGCCCGTCGGATGGGATTATACCGGCGACGGCGACGGAGATTGTGTGGGATTTGTATGATTATCAGCAGAGGAACCCGAATAAGCCGTTGGCGCAGGCGACGTATACGTTGAATATTTATGATGAGAGGGGTCCGGGGGCACCGAGGAGGGCGGGGTATTTGCAGCCGAATACTGCGCTGCAGTTTGCGTTGTATACGCCTCAGCCGTATACACCGATTTCGAGTGGTGAGTACTGCTGGTTCTGCTTCATTGTGTTGGCTTCGTTGTTGTTTGCCCTGCCTTGTTTGCCTAGGGGTCTTACGTTTTTTTGTGATTACTAATTTCACGTTTTTCTATTATTCAGGATGGACATGTGCAGCATGCAACGGCGCAATGTCCTATGCAGCCCACCCCGCGTTCATCAGCCTCGTCGTCACATTTTTCATCGTCTTCTTCTCCGGATTCCACCTCATACGAAGTTCGCGAACACACCAACAAACTTAAACCAAAACCAAAACCCCCCTGTCGTGTGACTCGCCATTTCCCCCCCATGCCCATGCACCACATTAATCGAAAAATCCGCCCTGCTTTGTATATGGATCCCTGATGACTTTTTTCTGCTCGTTTTGGCTTGGTTTGGTTGCTTTCGTTGCGTATAAGTATGGTATTCATTGGACATATAGACACTTCCTTCCTTCATTTTCTTCCTCCCATTCCCATTCCCCTTCACCTCTTCCTCCTTCCCTTCCTTTTCTCCCCCACCCCCGCTGCCTTCTCCCCGTCGCATTCGTTGTACCCAAACCCGGACTCGGACTCGCATCTTCCCATCCTTATCTATCTATCACACATGAACACAACGCTCACTGCACGCTGCACGCCCTCTCGCATACCTTTACCATATAGATTGCATCGTAATATACTGTTTCTGTTTCGTTGGAAATGCATCCGTCTTCCTCGGTCAGGCATGGCCGTGTTCTTTTTTTTTCGTTTGATGCTGATAGATGTTAGAGACTGTGTCAGTGTCAACCTAGAGGACGTTTTGATCCCCGTATCTTTTTATTTATAGACCTCGTTCACCCCGTCCTACCGGAATTCCGACATTCGACATTCGATTGACATGAGCTCAGAGTGCGCGTCACCAGTGATCACTCGGTAGCAACTTTGATCTCAGGCAAGTCGTTCTTTTCTCCCTATTATTGCTTGTCATGACTGACATGGACATCGCTTAGGTATTCTGAGCAGGCGACCAACATCATCATCATCATCATCATTTGCTCATCAGCGGTGGTGGTGGTAACATCCAGTACAGCCCACTCCTCAGCCGACGCCAGTTATTCTTTGAGAGCTTGCAGATGTGTATCAGAGATGCTTCGGTATCTAGTTACGATGTCATGCTCTACTCTTTTCGCTAGCACCTGGCTGGGTATACCTGAATCAAATCGTACATCTGCATTGTTAGCGGTGGTAACATCCAGTACAGCAGCTCAGCCGACGCCAGTTGCTTACACAAAGCAGGCAGCTGTGTGTGTGTGTATCAGAGATGCTTCGCGAATCTGGTTATGATGACAAGCTTCACTCTTTCGTCGGCACCTAGCTTGATATACTTCAACAAGTCATACATCTGCATTTGTGGGTTTTCAGTTATGGGGGCTGCACCATCAAACCGGCACATCGCGAGCGCGGTGGGATCCAACCCTATCAGGTAACAAGGCAAACAAAGTGTTATTTTGGATTAGAGGGGTGCTGTTGTCCGTTATCCGTTATTCAATGAACTTGCGCCAGCTACTGCAAATCGGGCTATCACAAGGGAACGATCTGTCTTGAATAAGTTCACAGGTTCCCTGCTTAATTGAAGTTGGACGATAGTCCGTACGTCTGAGGCCTCCCGTCGTCCTCAACATTGTCTCAATGTCAATGTCAAAAAGGTGCTATAATTTGGAATCTGCCGAACCGGTCTCGAAACATGTTCATGGCATTCACTGCAGAAATACTCCAACTTGTAGGAAAAGGGAAAAGCGAATGAGATACGAATGCCGTACTCGCTTGGTACTCGCGAGATCTTACGCGCTACTGCAATTCTGGCCATGACAAAGTACGAGATCCACATTGTCAACTCAAATCTTAGTCTACCTACCTTTCGGTATCATTTAATTAAGGCGTCACTGCTCACCGTAGTAATAGGACCCTCAATACATAGCGCAAGGTGCCTGTTGAACGTACCCTGAAGATATATACTTCAGGGAGTTGGCTTCAATGAGCATTGGCAGCTCAAACGAACAGCCAAAAGAGGAGGGAGTTATGATGTCAGGGAACGTATGTCTCAAGTCACATAGACTTTACTGAGATCGCGGCGGCGTTCTTCGAGATCAGCGTTTGGCATCTATGAACGGTACGAACGGACCTCGAAACAGTATGCTCAAATTGGCGCTTTCGAACAGTGAGCACCCCAAATTGGCGTTTCTCTGCCTCGATTCGGCAATTGTGCCTCTCTTCGTTCTCGATAATAATTCCAAGTACATGTTCTGTGCCACCTCGGTGGCTCACCATCTCGACAATATTAGATCCACAGCACGTCTGACCTATGTGTACCAACTTCAGCACCGTGTGAACATACATAGTCGTTGAATCCAAGTAAAGCTCGCGCGGTGATATCTGGTTTATTTCCTCGTATGTATCATGACGAGACAAGCTCAACTCCCGTTAAGTTTAGATTTACAATCCTCCCCAACCCTGTCTGTCGCTTACTGAATACTCTCTCACATCAGCTAGAATCTTTGGAACCTCTTGCTTGATATTCTGCGGTACTCAATTCACGTCGCGACCCGCTCTGTATCAATTATCGAATTGACTCAATGCTCAATCGCACTACCCACGGGATGGTAGCCTTTATGAGCATTCCTCTTGTCCCTAGCACACAGGATGGGCCAACAAAACCCTACCTCTTCCCACCTATAAAGGAGGGGAGGTGAAGTCGTCCAAATATCAGAATCATCTCGAGCAATACCACCTTTCGACACACCCATCATCGCTTTTTAAACACAAAATGCAATTCACACTCATCAGCGCCGTCCTCGTTGCATGCAGTGAGTCTTTTAAACACCGGCGCCCTACACAACTACTCACTAATTTCGTTCGCCTTACAGTGACCGCTTTTGTGTCGGGATCCCCCGTTCCAGTCCCAGTTGCCAACGTCAAAGCCATGGAAATCCTCGTGAGTGTATTTTATCGAGTCGCATACAAGCAACTAAAAAGAGACCACGTAGAACCGAGAGCCTGTTGCCAACGCAGTCATTGCTGCGCGCTCGCCCCAAGCTACTACAAACGTCTGCACAAAATTCACCTGCCCGTGAAGCGATCCTTCCTTGGCCATTTCCCCTTCACTTTTATGTTCAAGGAAGTGAGGGCGGCCATCCCAACATAGAATATCTCCCAAAAATGCTTTGCTTACCGCTGCTATGTCGGTCATTATTCACATCGTCACTCCTTTCGCATTCGTATCACAGGCTAGACGCAGATGGGGACTTATCTTCTTGTGCCGTAGACGTTCTTTCCTTCGATTAGATCCATTTTCTCTTTGCGCGTCGATTATTCCGCGGCTTCCTTACTATCGCTATCTATAGGATCTCAATATATCTCTGCTGTCTTTTGCAAATATGCGAGAATCTTGCGAGAAGCATAAGTAATACTTGGATCGTGATCGTGGTTCTCCTCGTACACCACGACCACGCTCACTTCCGTACAGTTGCCAATTCTGAAGGCGAGCAAGAGTTGATTGCTTTTTTTAGGCTGGGTGTTTTTGTGTTGGGGTTTTGGAGTTGCTTGCGTTGTGTGGTGTACTTGCCATGGCACTTGTGGTGGTGTGCATATTGATATGGTTGTGTTTGCTTCATGTGTTCTACGCATAGTTATGTCTTTTTTTTCATTCTCTGGCGCGCTTTGCTCCTCGAGTTGTGGCTGAACATTCCGTGTAATGATGGTTTGCGTTTATTCTCCGGGGTTCACATTGGCAAAGGTCGTGCATTAATTGCAAGGCTAGAATAATTTCGAAAAAGATGGCGAGGTTCACAATCATAAAATTTGGTCTTCACAGAGCCTTTTGCAGTTTTGACCACGACGCCACGACATCACGTCCGTCATGTGGCTGCCTATCCCTTCTGTCTGTAGTCGTGTGGTACACTAGGGATCGGAGGACTGGCTGCGAGAATGTTTAGAATGAGTGCACGACTTGCAGGTGTGTTGTAGGATGTAACAGTGGTGCTAGCCCAACTCTGAGAGCGAAAGGTTTTGCCCCTGATATTTCATGCATCTCAACTAATGATAAGTAGACGACGCTGAGTGTGTGCAGGCCTGTCTATAGAATCACGGACACGTTCAATCTCCGCGGCTTTTTTGTTTGATTCTTACGTGTATCTGTTGACGCCGAACGTAGTTTGACGCCCGCAATGGAAATGTAATGCAGGCTTTCCCTCTTTTTCATATCAGACGGCACGGGTTTAATTCCGAGCCTGCACATCGCATTTCAGCCTTTTGTAGACGATACTCCAAATCTCGAAGACATCTTCTTATATTAGGCCGACATCGAGGAGATTGTATCGAACCATGACCCAGTTTCCCACTAACCGATCGACAACCAGGACGGCAAATATCAAGGGCAAGGCCAAGAGCAACCACTCGCCCATATTACTTACTGTAGGCAGTACAGGATTGGAAGATGACACATGGGAAGATGAAGAGATCTTACAAAAACGAGGGGAAGATGGTCGTTCTTTGAGTCATGGTAGCCTCTCGGACAGCGAAAGCATACCAACGATGACTAGACCCCGCAAACAAGCCTCCCTGCCGCCACCTGCCCGGCCCCTGTGAGACCAGGTAGAAACGAGCTTGGGAGACAAATGAAAGTGAGGCGGGTAGTGTTTGGGTATTGTCCATGAACGATTCTGATGTCAATTTGATATTGAATACCTGCAAGCATCTGGTAGTGAACGGGTATCCCCTCGTTCTTCTGTTTCGTCTTGTATCGTCATTTTTGTAAGCTTCCTTGCACAGCTAATGTCCTTGTTGTGTTCTTGCATGAATCGTAGGAGGCTTATCGGGGCTCCTGGAGCCATATTCCTCTACCGAATATGCGTGCCTTGCTGTGGCAGGCACCCCAGCTCATTCTCAGGGGATGGTAAGCTTAGATAACTTAAGAGTTGGAAATCAACTACTTAGAATGATCGACAAAATGAACATGTGGAGCCCCAAGGCCCTAGCTGCTCAAGTGGAGCATGGTTCCAGAGACTGCTATGGTTACATGCACACAAGCTCATGCTGAAAAGAAAGGATCCTCTCTACTTGGAATAGTAAAAAGTAACAGTGGAATGGTGGTTTCTTTGGATTTCTCAAAAAGGCTTCCCCTGAACCATATATGGACATGAGCGAAACGATCAGGTCAAGAACGAGCGAGTTTGCCAGCGAGCTTTCGTGCTTTTCAGCTTTGTTGCGTGTATACTATTCAGGAGATAAGTGATATCCAAGCCACAGAGGATTGATTGCTTACCGACAACATGTAGATTCCAAACTGTACTTCAAGGGACGGAGACGGTGGGCTCGAAAGTTCGCATTCTTTGACAGCCTTTTGATAGCCAAGAACACACGACTGGCCTTGCAGCCCGCCGCGAGAGTGTGTTTACTCATGGCCACTGGCCCAGCGGCTTGCCTTCGTGATTGTGGTGTCAAGGTCAATCATCACTGAACAAACGCAATGCCCGAAAGAGATGGATCATCATGTCACTTGATTGAATATCTAACGTTCCTGCATTATGACAGAGCGACCGCCTTCCTCTTGGGGCATTCCATAATTGAAAATACAGGAAGTCACATTGTGAAATGACGCTCAAGTACGATGAATAGTCCTAGGCCCTTTGTAAATGCCCTGACTTCCGTGCTTCCATCTCACCGCCTATTGCTGGAACTTGCTTGTATTCGGTTTACATCAGCTCTGCGTGATCCAAGTTTAAAAGAAAGGAGGTTATCCTATGCATATTCATTCACAAGTCTCCGTCCTCCTGTCGTTCTCTTTTGGATATAACATTCTTTCAAACATATCCAGTCCGCCAATTTCGTTCACCCACAAATGCAAGGCACACTCCTCACCACAACTCTCGTCGCCTGCAGCCTGCTCTTCCCACATGGGATGAAACGCATTTTTCAATCGTTCCTACTCCCTTTCTCAGTGACGATCCGCGTCTCCGCATCTGCTCCAGTATCTAACATGAAGGCAAAGGAGATCTTCGTGAGTGGTTTACTGAGTTAGAACCAGGGAAACGCTCAATACAGAGCTTCTATTCCAGTCTCGAGAGCCCACTCCTAGTCAGTGATTCTGCAGCCGTTGCGCTTGCACCACAGCAGCTCTGCAAATAACAGCAATGGTCCTACACGATCCTTCGTTGCACCGTATTGGCTCATCGCTCGATTGGATCGCATTATAATCACCTTTGACAGGTGTTCCTCCTGCCGATTCAAGTCTGGAGTTGAAATATTAGGGTGGTCTCGAATGGAGACCGTGTTTTTCCATCAGCATATACGATCGACCACGCCTCACGCACCTCACTAAGATTTTGACCACGGACACATTCCATTTGACTTAGTATTTGATGTCGTTCGCACACTCTTTTCGCCTTCGGAATTTCGTACGAGGTTGTAGATCACTCTCGCTTGGCTGTGGCTTTTCCATCATGCCACTGCTCCTCCATTTAGCCTACACGGTTCGTCTTCGGTATTCACATAGCTACTTCTATCTGCACCCATTGTACTATATATAAGTTCTTGTCAGTCCCAAACATGCCGCGCAACCTTCCACCACCACATCTCAGCGCTTGAAGCTCGCTGAAGGCTTTGCTACATATGTTGAACTCGTCATCTCTCCCCATGGTTTTCGCAGTTGTGTTACTCATCCAAAGATCACAGTGCACTCCATTTTGCCAGGAAATCCCAGCAAGACCATGATACACTGTTATATAGAGCGATACTGGTTATCATTGACCGTGCAACAAGCTCGTGAGTCAGTCGAACACAAGTAGCTGAGACCAACTTCTTCTAGGGGCAGTGGGCTCTGCTTTGACTCGGTGTGCAACAATAAGCCAGGCAGTCATAGGTTATTGAACTTCCAGCAGCAAAATGTTTCAAGGCAGGGTCGTATATACATTGGACAGACAGTCTTGAGAAGGGGGAATTATAGTACTCAGGTCGCGAACGTAAAGGCGAAAGTATGTAATCCATTTGATAGAAAGATTTGCTCTACTCGGTGTTTGTGAACGGTGTGTGGGTAGGAGGGTAGGTATCTTAAGCTGGTTGGATTTGGTTGCCGTTGTGGTCATGTCCCGGAGCGGGCATGCAAGTCTGTAGAAATTCGGTATGATCAGCATGTCTCAGAGTAACGACCAGCTAGGCAAGCTTACGCCAGGGATGGGCCCTTCCGATGGGCAGTAAAGGCCGGGGCAGCACATGACGATGCCCTTGAGGCACATCTCATTGAACGCTTTACAGCTAGCCCTGTTGGAGTCTCTTGCTAAAACGTTGGTGTTGTCTGAAGCCGGTGCGGCAGAAACACCTGCAGCGAAGAGAAGGGCGAGAGTGGTAAGGGCTCTGAGGAAATGCATGGTTGTGTAAGGCTCCAATGAACTGGGAACTTGTGGCTTGATTGCCAGAAGAAAATCACAGCGGTTTATATACTCGAGCGATGGTCGCTAGCCCCTTCATTTCAGAACAAGGATATCCCCCAGAGTCACCTAGTTCCATCGCAGGTGGTTCTAGTCGGGTCGCCCATCCAGCGGGCTTTCCCTAAGCGAGAGTTTGCTCGGTTCTCGAGGCGAATCGCGTATGTGCCGGTGGTTTATCCCTTTGACGTGAGACCCTCAAAGTGAAGAGTAACAACGTAGCAACAACCAACTAATAACTGGTTGAAAGCCCAGCTTTCCAGCATGTCTTGCCATCTCCGCCACCCTCTTCGTTCATCGATCAAGCCGCTGCTGCGTTTGCAAAGAGCGTCGCCTCTTGTGGCGTAAAATTCCAGTTGTCTAACCCATTACTTCCATTTCGAATTCGAACTCATTTGACTAGACGATCCGGAAAACAATGACGAAAATGATAGGTCCATCCCATGAAGCGAAGAAGCGTCAACCTTTTCATGAACACAACGATTTCTGAATACAGGTGATCAACCCTGCAACTTCGCTTCATGACGATGATGATGTCAGGGGCAATGTTCGCTCGTTCTAGAAGATCAGATGCTTCTAATCTGGTGTGGCGAACAATGCTGAATATGCAGTACAGGTGGATTGTTGGCGTCGACTGTGGTCATCGAAGGAGACCCCCCTACGGCTACCCTGAGAGGGTATGGATATACGAGGAGTCCAGGTGGAGAATAGATTCAACAAAAGCGGATTTGGGAGATGGTTTCGTCACTTTGAAGAACAAAATGGCCGAGAAAGGCTCAATCATACCACAGATTTTTGCCCTCCAGAAAAAGGACTTCATGGCTTAGAGGCGCCTCATGGGTGCCAATGCTCGTTTCTCAAAAGCGTTGTTTGAAATGGAATTCGGGCCGCAGATGCACGTCGCGACATACTCCGATTGACTGGATAATGATTGCCATGTCCTATGTAAATATTGGTTTACGGGATTCACTTCCTGTCGGGGGCCAAGTCATTGTAGCTGTGAATCTTGGTGGCGAATGAGTCAAGTATGATAAGGCGGAAGGAGAGCGGAGTGGACCGCACTAGGTGACATCACATGGAGAAAACTGATCCTGATGAAGAAACCAATGTTGGGATACCGAACATAACACCACACTGATCTTGACATGCGGAGTGCCAACTGTAAACCATTTGGTCAGTACAAACACGGTAAATGCGCGACAGGACAAGATTACCTGTAGAGTACATCCTTCCTCCGCCGCGTCATACACACCCGCCTCGCATACCAGATCCAGAACAAGGTCCAAAAGTGGACCTATTATCGATTCCTTTTAGCGTAGTGAGAGTGCCTCATCCACACTTCCAATATCTTGCCCGTGCTTTTTACCAGCCTGTACCACCCGTTTTTGGGTGAGGCGCGTTGCTTTGGTGTAAGTGAACTGCTCTTCCTGGTGAGAGTTCGCGAAGCGAGTTCTCTACACCTTCTGTAGAGAGGGAGCCAGTGGTCTCTTCGGCTCCTGGCTTATGTGTGACATTGAGCATTCAAATGAACTTGTGAGAAGGGTAGTCGGGAGCTCAGAAAGATTTATACAAGTGTACTCGAACTGGTGAAGTGTATTTATCGGGGATTATCATGCATATAAACTCAATCAGTGCAACGAAAATTCTGAGAAATTCCGATGTTGGATAATACGGGGTCATAAACATAGAAGGCATCGGAATGTATTGAAGGAGTTTGGGTAAGTGTGCAGTAGTCAGGCGTTGGGGATCAATGTATGATCGCTTTGCCTGTGTGGTCATGGCCTGGGGCCGGCTGGCAAGTCTGCAAATTCATTTGATCAGCATGTGTGCCGGACTGACTATCAAGTAGGCAAATCTTACGCCAGGGAAAGGTCCTTGCGATGGGCAGTAAAGACCGGAGCAGCACATGACAACGCCCTTGAGGCATAGTTCGGCAAATGCTTTACAGCTGGCGCTGTTGGAGTCTCTGGCCAAAATGTCGGTGTTGTCCGATACCGGTGCGGCAGAAACACCTGCAGCGAAGAGAAGGGCGAGAGTGGTAAGAGCTTTGAGGAACTGCATGGTTGTAGAAGGCTGGGATGATATGAGAGCTCGTTGCTTGTAGATTGAACAGAGAAGTCGAGAGCTTTTATACTTGATGGTATGTCTGACCTGTCTTTCGGCTTGCCTTACATTGATTAGCCTCAAGAAGTTATTGGCCTGCAAGCTAGGGCCATTGTTCGGGATGGAACACAATCGCCCCTGGAACGTAATTGATTTTGGAGGCTTAACACATCCCTTGGTGAACCGCAACTGTCGTGCAAGTGATGCCGCAATTGCAAAGTTTGCTGGCTTTCTTATTATCAGACTAACAGTTTTAATTTCAGCTTCCAATGGCCGTCTTCGTAGCCCACATATCCAGGTCGTCTGGTGTTGAGAAGCTGGTCCTTGCTCACTACATGGAAACAAGCTGCATTCATTGATTCTCGTGTTTCCCAATTTATTTGTTGAGTCAGTAAGCGATATACTACTAAGCTTGGCCAACGCCTTTCCTTCCTGGGATATGTATTTCTTTGACGGCCAGATTGATTTTCTCTGCGAAATCGGCTTCGCTCCATGACAATGAATAGTGTATTGACAGTCGGCATGCTCGTGTCCATTCCGCAGACTAGAAGCTTCTGATTATCAAAAGGTCCCAATCATAGAGTGTACAAGAAGTCATTGCAAAGTCATTGTGCCTAATTATTCTTTGAACTATTGCGTTGTGGTCTACGAGTGAAGAAGTTCATTCCGCGGCTTCTATTACTATAGGATCTCAATATACCTCTGCTGTTTTTTGCAATTATGCGAGAATCTTGCGAGAATCATAAGTGATCCTTGGATAGTGAAAGTGGTTCTCCTCGTAGACCACGACACGCTCACTTCAAAATACAACTCCATTGCCCTCTCGTACCCTTGTGCTGATGCCTCTCTTGATACCCCAACTGGTTCCTCCAGCTAATTGTATGCTGCGTACGATACTACGGTCTCGATAACTCGCCTTGTCATATTGCTTGGTAGGCAGCCGAGAACAGCATTGCTCCGCCGGTGTCGCCGGCTCTCGGGAACTACCGTTGACTCAGGTTGACTCTTGTTTGCAGTCATGGGCACGACTTGGCAACAACTTGGACACGACTTGGGCACGACCATCAACGTAGATTCAACTTCGACAACATGTCCTTACAGATGTGAGTGGTCATTTCAAACCTCATGCTCATATCTTGACTGCTTCTTTCTATAGACCAAAAACGACAGACTTCTTCGCCGCTGGAGATATCTATGCAACAACCTTTCTCAATGCTGTTGGCTTTCATTACACGCTCTCCGTTATGAAGGATACCAAAATATGTAGGAGATACCACGCCACGGAGCTGGCCAAGGACCACTTCATCTTTGAGACTCGAGAAGAGACACTGGAGGACTCGCTGATATTCTGTGTAGCTGTCAAGATTGGTCTGTTTCTGGGTTTCGTCATTCATTTACAAGACTGATGTTGAGGATTTGAAAGGTAACATACAGCAAAGAACCATGGAGGAGATAACGACGTTATTGGAGCCCATTCCAATAACTCTCCCAGATTGCGACACCGCGACTGAGCACCGCTTCAACTGCCGTGTTTGGGTCAAGAAAGCAATCAGGGTCCTCGATGAAGAGGGCGTCCTTTCCTGCTCAGATGCCTATGCTGTTGTTGATGGCGAGCTGAGGAAATATGCCGAGGAAAATGGTGAGGCAATCGCGAGAGGCACTGGAGGCCCTAAGGTCTATGTCTCTCAACACTCCTCCTGACACTCCTGCACAACATGTTACTTCGTAATAAGATCTAATAAGTACACTTTCAAATAGCCTCTACCTTTTCTACATACTACTCCAAGTACAAAACATATACTCTCACCTTGCCTGAAATGGTGGGTTGTGATTAGGTCTTCAGCAGTGGCAGCGCTGCGGTCAAAGAGCAACAAATCAGCCTTTCTTAGCCATGATTGACATCCACAGCAGTCCTAGTATGTGCGCCAATTTTCTTTGTTCTTATGACCACAGTCGTTGGCGCCAAGCAAATCTCTGGCCGTCGTAAGCTCGATTCCCGTTAAGTTTATATTGACATGCTCCCCAACCTGTCTGTTGCTCACTGATTACGCTCTCACATCAGCAAGAATCCTTGGAACTCTTGCGTGCTATTTGATGGTGGTACTGAATTCACGTCGCTACCTCCCTGTTTCAATTATCGAATCTACTCAATGCTTGATCGAGCTACCCATGCAATAGTATTATGCTCATAGGCTTGCAGGTCCTCTGCTTAATCAAAACACTGTCGGTACGCTCGGTCCTCTCCTTGTACTCAACGTTGTCTCAACGACTACCTAAGGTGCTGTTTTTTAGAATTTGCCAACCGGTCTCAAAATCATTCATGAGATTCAATACAGAAGCCGACGTGTATGTAGGAAAATCGAATGAATTGAAAATGCCGTACTCGCGAGATCTTATGAGCTACTGCTGATCTGGCCATGTCAATATACGAGATCTACCATTGTCACCTCGAATCTAAGTCAAACTTGCTTTCCGGTATCGATCCTCAATACATAGCTCAGAGAGGCTCAGAGGTGCCTTTTGAACGTACCCTGAAGATTTATAGTTCAGGAGATTGGGTTCACTAAGCATTGGCAGCTCAAACAAACAGCTCAAAGAAGAGGATCTATGATGTCAGGTAAATTACAAGTGAATTGAGAAAGTTGTACCTTCAAGTCACATAGACTTTGTGTCAAAGCCTACGATCTTGCAGTGGCGTTCTTCGAGAGAAGCGCATGAACGAACCTAACTGGCGCTTTCAATCTGCAAGCACCCCCAATTGGCCTTTCTCTGCCTCGATTTGGCAAGTATGTGCCTCTCCTCGTCCTCGATACCAATTTCAATCGTATGTCCTGTACCCCCTCTCTTGCTCGCTATCTCGGCAACATGCCATTCACAGCAGTCCTGAGTATGTGCACAAATGTTAGTGTTGTATGACCACGGTCGTTGACGCCAAGTCAGCTCACGGCGGTGATATCTGGTTTATATCCTCGTATGTATCATGACTAGACAAGCTTTGCTCCTGTTAAGTTTAAATTTATCATCCTCCCCAACCCTGTCCGTCGCTCACTGAATACTCTCTCACACCAGCTGGTTTTTCTGGCACCTCTTGCGTGCTATTTGATGGTACAACTCAATTCACGCCGCTACCCGCTCAATGTCAAATCGAAACCATTCGATGCTCAATTGAACTACCCATGCGAGTACCTTTTATGAGCATTCCTCTTGTCCCTAGCCAACAAAGCCCTACGTCATTGCATCTATAAAGGAGGGAGGTGAAGTCGTTCAATTTATCAGAATCATTGTCAGTCCCATCCCGAGCAATACCGCCTTTCGACATATCTACTTTCGTCTTTGATACAGCTCGTAAAATGCAGTTCACACTCATCAGCGCCGTTCTCGTTGCGTGCAGTTAGTCTTTTCCTTCATGGGCGTCACGCACAATGTACCTACTAACATATGTTTGCCTAGTGACCGCGTTCGTGTCGGGCTCCCCTGTCCCAGTCCCAGTTGCCAACGTCGAAGCCATGGGAGTCCTCGTGAGTGTATTTTTATCGAGTCGCATACAAGCAACTAAAGAGACACCACATAGAACCGAGAGCTTGTTGCCAACGCAGTCATTGCTGCGCGCTCGCCCCAAGCTACTACAAACGTCTGCACAAAATTCACCTGCCCGTGAAGCAATCCTTCGTTTGCCAATGCCTCCACTTCCATGTTTGTTAATGGAAGTGAGGGCGGCCCCATACCAACAGAAATATCTCCCCAGCACGCAATTCTCACTAACCCGGTCATTATTCACATCGTCACTCCTTTCGCATTCTCTTCAGCCTAGACACAGTTGGGGAGTTATCTCCTGGTGCCGTAGACTTTTTGCCTTCAATTAGATTCATTCTCTCCTTACGCGTCGATTATTCCGCGGCTTCTATTACTATTGTTATCTATGGAATCTCAATACATAACTCTGCAGTCTTTTGCAATTATGCGAGAACCATAAGGAATCTGAACGACATTTGCTGGCAAGCGGGCATTTGCAAAGTTATGGCGGTGACACAACACAAAAAATCACTATCAATATGACGGTTGGCACTGCAGTCAATGGCAAATGGTCGTGCTGGCATTGCTTATCCGGCGAGGTGTAAATTCTGTTTTAAACTATACCACCTACTCTATCATATCAGTTAGGAGATTTAATGTGCCCTGCGTAAAGCGCTTCACGGTTTATTGCTGAGTTGCCGCAGCCTGTACTATGCACAGCTAACCTGAGGAGGAACGGTACCTTATTGCTACTGCGCCACTGACTCCGGGACCGGAATATACTTGTCCGATGCGGTCAGTACATAGACCCATCTATGGAGACTGTATGGATTATCTTAGATACACGGTATAGTCGTGTCGCACTCGTTCTTTGAAGAAACCCGGCCTCAAGCAACTGACTGGGAATGGGACATCGATGATGTCAGCTATTGGAACATTAGGAACCAACTTCCGTAATAGAAAACTCGAGGGTCGATACTACTCGTATTTTGTTATTGACATGACATTGATCCCCATTACCGCGGTCAGAAACAAACTCTGGCAGTTGAAACAACTTCCTTAATTTGGTGTTCCCAGTAATCCCGAAAAGGCCTTCCTCTGACTAAATATGGCAACCCGAGACTTGGCATGTCGGTGGACATAAACAGTCTAGTAATTCAGGGATTCATCAGCTCTTCGTTGAGTGGTTCCAGGCTCGCTATCTGATGTGGTTCTACCAAGACAGTACTCAGGTAACACGCAAACGCCAATGACATCTCAAAACTTCCGCCTTCGCCAGGCTCAATGAGGCATTCCTATTGAACACAACCCAATTATAAGTCTCTAGGGTAGACAAGGTTTAACATCCTTACAGTGGCTTACGAGCATGTTTCTTGCCTGAACAACTTCAACTTTGACCATTTGACTGTGGCCAACTTATATGAAGGCAATGTCAATTGGACAAACACATTGCCCAAAATAGATGTTCTCTGGTTACCACAGTTTGGAGCCTAATGGAGATCAATTTCCTGGAAGTGTTAGCCATCGAACTCAATCAGAAATCCAATCTCAGGCAATGCACCCTGAGCTGAGGCTCTCTCAAAGCCAATTATCGATGTTTCCTTGTCTCCCATACAGTTGACGCAGCCGTGTCCCTCATTTCTACTATGTATATAAATACGGCAATGCTTTGAGCGATATCCAACAACCAAAAGCCATCCATCCACCGTCTCTTGCATTCTCAGCAACATCGTCCTCTTGAACAACTCAACTTTTCGAATCGTCCAACCAAGATGAAATTCACACTCTTTACTACCGCTCTCGTTGTCTGCAGTACGTTCTACCAATTTCTCCACATTCATATTCTAATCTTCCCCCTGTTATCAGTAACCGCCTTGGTGTCTGCATCCCCGGTCCCAGCTCCAGCAGCAAATCTCGAAGCTGTGGAGATCTTTGTGCGTACATCTCCTGACTGAGTGCATAGACATTTACTCAAAAGGGGGATTGATAGATTCGAGAGGCCTCCGTCGACGCGGTCATTGCAGCGCGTGACCCAATCTGCACAAAATTCACATGCCCTTGAAGTGGCTTTGCCATCCAGCGCCACCACCTTCCGCAATTCAAGCGCTGTGCTTAATGGTCACCTCAAGGTCACCTTGTCGGTGACAGTGGAAAAATAGGATATTCAACTTGCTATCAGGATACCTCGGGACACTCATTTCACCTACCATCATCTTAACTATTCGGGTTCTCATTATCATCATACACATTCTTTTCACATTCGCATTCTAGACAGACCTTCGCTGTAGACCTGGCTTTTCCCTCCGATTAGACCCACACTTTCCCTTTCGCGTTGATCAATTCCGCGGCTTATATTATTATCATAAACTATGCTTTCGCAATGTATATTATATGTCACTTGTCAGGATATCTGATTGGAGATGTCCCCTTCGTGAGCGCCTTTTTAGAAATGATACCAGGTTGTTCTCAGCGCAATATTGGCTCACGGATTTCTCAATAGACCAATATTGCTGATCTGAAATTGGTCCTCGATGTTTCCCCTGTTGCTGAGGCGCCTAGTGCATTTAATTGGTACGTCTTGTTCCATTCACTGCGCGCTTTTACAGGACGCACAGTCGAATAGAAACGTTCAAGGAATGTGGATGGGAAGACAGGTACGTTGTTGAATGAGGTTGTTGATGTTGCAGATCGACATAACGCACTAGACTCAAGTCAGGATTCCAGTGTCTCGTACATGTAGTAATCACTTTGTGGCTCAAGCCGTCTTCCGCGATTTGAGATGTTGAAGTATTCGGTAAGTAATTGGCTCTCTGGCGGAATGCACGAAAAAAACAAGCAAAAAGAGCTTTCTGACACTCTGGACTCCTTGACTGTGCCAGTAGTACATTTCAAAAAGAGAAAAGTTTCAAGAACAAGATCATCTTGTTCTTGAAACTTTTCTAGATGTTTAAGAACCAGGATGTGCGGTGGTTGACTTTACCGAAAGGCACCGCTCTGCTCTGGCCGGCGAACGGTCACCTGATTCGGTTCAAGCTGATATCGTTCCATGACAACGAATCGTTGTCTGATACTCTTTCCATGCTTCACTGGTCACCTCAATACATGGCAGACTATCTTTGAGGACCCTTTCAGATGCAGGTCCCATAGGACTTGAGCCCCCAAACGATGTAGCCATCTGACTCCTCTCATTTCATTCGGAAAGTTGTAACCGCCGAAACCACGAGGTATCCGGGACCGCTTCCGATAGCTGATGCACAACTTGTGTAAGCTTAAGAACATGTCAACCTCCACCTTTCCGCGGTAACTTGCAAAGGCAATTACCAACCCAGTTCTTTACCCGGACACACTTCCAGGAACAGAACGGATATGTTTTTGTGCACCCCAAAGCAGTAATTCTATCCCAACTTCCATCGGCCGTCCACCAGCCCGGATGTGCCAAACTCTGTATCCATGAAACGTGCGCAGAATCAATAGGCACATTCACCCAATCTCTCTCACCATCTTGCTCAAAGCCACGAGCCAGGGAAAATGGGAGGCTCGGGGAAACGGCCCGCTTCGCTATCAGGCCGGCTTTCTCACGATCACCACGACTGTTCCGGTAGACCCAAGACGATCCATAAATACGCTGCATAATCGCGACTCTTTCCTTATACCACATCCATACATCGAGACCCCCGCCGCCTTTCACATCACAATGAGCGGAAAACTAGCTTCAGGCAAATTTACTTTGAATATTTGTAGACCAATCGCTAACATCGAGAACAGAATACGCGTCATGGAAGAAGTTGCAGGAGATCTATGACTCCGAGCACTCTAAGATCGTGCTGAAAGATCTCTTCGCCCAGGACCCGAAGCGATTTGCTAAGTTCTCGAAGGAATACAACTCGACAAGCGGCCCAGATGCCACTTTACTCGTCGACTTCTCCAAGAACCTTATCACCGAACCCGTTCTTGACACCCTTCTCTCCCTCATACGCGAAGCCAAGGTGGAAGAAACTCGCGACCAGATGTTTTCAGGAGCGCACATCAACACCTCCGAAGACCGCGCTGTCCTTCACGTTGCCCTTCGTAACTTCAACGACTTCAACATCTCGGAAGCTGGCGCGGATGAGGTCGGCGCTGTGCTCAAACACATGCAGGAATTCACCGAAGCAGTCCGGAGTGGCGAGTGGAAAGGATATACAGGCAAAACTATCAATACCATCGTTAACATTGGTATTGGCGGGTCCGACCTCGGCCCGGTCATGGTTACCGAGGCTCTCAAACCCTACTCAAAGCGCGATCTGAAAGCACACTTCGTGTCGAATATCGATGGAACCCACATTGCTGAAATCTTGAGGGAATGCGATCCCGAAACTACTTTGTTTATTATTGCTAGCAAGACTTTCACCACTCAGGAGACTATTACCAACGCTGAGACGGCACGCAGCTGGTTCCTCGGTACGGCCAAGGACAAAGCTCATGTCGCGAAGCACTTCGTCGCTCTGAGCACCAACACTAAAGCTGTGACTGCTTTCGGTATTGACGAGTCTAATATGTTCCAATTCTGGGACTGGGTTGGTGGACGGTACAGTCTTTGGAGTGCGATTGGGCTGTCGATCGCTCTTGTCATTGGGTATGATCATTTCGAACAACTCCTCCAGGGTGCGCATGGGATGGACAAGCACTTCAAGGAGACGCCTCTGGAAAATAACTTGCCTGTCCTCATGGCTGCTATCGGAATTTGGTACAATGACTTCTATGGTGCGATGTTTCCTTCCGACTTTGTAACTGAATTCCAACGAGGTCTTTCGTTAGGTGCCCAGACGCTCGCGCTTTTGCCATACGACCAATATCTGCACAAATTCGCAGATTACTTCCAACAAGTGAGCGACTTGTTCCTATTCCTCTAGGAGATACTCATCAATCGTCTGGATCCTTAGGGTGATATGGAGTCGAACGGTAAATCCGTCACCAAAGGCGGAGAACGCGTCAACTACCAAACCGGAGTGAGACTTGCTTCTTCTATCCCTGACTCGCACCAATTGAAAACATCCCACACAGCCAATCATCTGGGGTGCCTCAGGAACCAATGGCCAACACTCCTTCTACCAACTCGTGCACCAAGGCACCAAAATCATCCCCGCGGACTTCATCGCGCCCGCCACCACCCACAACCCCATCGAGCACTCAAAGCACCACCGCATCCTGCTGTCCAACTTCTTCGCGCAACCCGAGGCGTTGGCGTTTGGAAAGACGGAGGAGGAGGTCAGGAAGGAGGTGGGTAAGGGCGCTAGCGAGGCGCTGGTGAAGAGTAAGGTGTTTGCAGGCAATAGGCCGAGCACAAGTATCATGTTCCCGCTTTTGACGCCTGCGACGCTGGGTGAATGCTTTTTCTTCCTTGTCTTCGTATCAGGGCGCTAACATTGCATATCTTCTTACTCCAGGTGCACTCATCGCGCTTTACGAACACAAGATCTTCGTACAAGGTGTGGTATGGGGTATCAACTCTTTCGGTGAATATCGCTATCACAATCACTTCCGCTTCACGTTTAACGAATGATATCACCCAGATCAAATGGGTGTCGAGCTCGGAAAGGTCCTCGCCAAGAACATTCTTGCCCAGCTGGAGAAGCCAGAAGATGTCAAGGGACATGATAGCTCCGTGCGTTTCAAGCGTCCTCGCTGCCCGGTGTTAACTTCTGATATATTTATTCATTGATATCTCCAGACTACGGGTCTCATTCACTATTACCAGAAGTTCCGAAAGGAGTGAACGAGAACCTGTCATCAAGCAGTGTTAGGCGATCTGTTGGGCCACTTTTTTGGAGCAAGCAAAATCAGTGTAAGATATTGTTATGTTTATGCATACGAATATTTGAAAGACGTAGATGGTGCTGTTAGAGAGTATGTACGCATAGTGTTCACAGCGCTTTAGTATGACGTTGCCAGGAAAATAACAAATGTATTGTACACGTATGTTCGTTGACTCATTCACCATAACCATTAAGATAGACAATGGTGCAACAGCAGAGTATTCATTTCCCATATTATACATACAGCGAATTTGTGGGCAGGTAGGCGAGTCAATTGTGCAAGAAGCCTGTGAGTAAGAAGTTGCGTGTGGATGAGCGACAGATCAAAGAAACAGCAAAGAGGAAAGTGTGACAGAAATGAGGAAAAGAGGCCAACAATGAAAAGGCGACGTCAACAACAGTCAGTCTACGAATACACATTTTCGTCCCACATCCCATGCTGCGCGGTCAGATTCCCGAATATCTCTTCCTCCGCCGTATGGGCCCACTCAGGATCGCTTGGCTTCGCAGCCTAATCCACAAATCAGCATCTCGTACCGTTCAAGACAACCCAGCCAGAGTTGGACGATGAAAAGAGACAAACGTACCTTGCTCAAGAAATCTTTGCTCCTTCCTACCTGCTGCTCCAGAGAAGCCAGTAGCGCAGTCTGCTCCTGGACGTCCTTGAGCACAGTGTCAACTTGGGCCTTTGTAAATTGCGGAAGCGGGTCGGAGAACGTCACAGTGCCTTCAGCGGAGATCTGGGCGCTGATATCGTTGGCTTCGATCTTTGTCACGCATAGGGTGAGAACGGCTGTGGATGAGTCGGAAAGGGGTTCTTACCATGCTCAGAAGGAGTGCTCTGACTTCGTCTTCGTCTTCGATCCTGATTGCACGCCCGATATCGGATAGGTGGAGGGTGACGTAGGTCGCTGTGAGTTTCTTGAGCACCCATCGCGGGGCGCGGGCGATGGCTTGATTGAGCAACCCCATGTTCTTGTCCTGTTCACCTAGTCAGTTGTGGCTCGGAGACGGGATAGGAAGAGGGCATACCTGGGTGAAGGATGATCTCTCTTTCTCGTATATTTCCCTCATGTGGTCAACGTTGTGCGGGTAGGCGTTGATGAAAACTTGGTATGATGTATTCTTGAAGAGACGTATCAAGAGCGGGTGGGTGTATTTTGGCAAATTCGAGATCTGCACACCCGTTCAGTACCCTGACGAATCTCGG
Organism: Crassisporium funariophilum; assembly: GCA_014925845.1. Taxonomy (NCBI): domain Eukaryota; kingdom Fungi; phylum Basidiomycota; class Agaricomycetes; order Agaricales; family Crassisporiaceae; genus Crassisporium; species Crassisporium funariophilum. The sequence goes on from JACGCL010000007.1 coordinate 1,917,221, forward strand.
ATGTAAAAAGAGATTCACCTTTCCGGTTGATATCAGCTGCACCAGCCTCAGCTTCTTCAACGCCTCCATCTGCAGCGCCGCGGGGTAGGTCCCAGGACTTGTCACGCATATCTCGAAGTACTCCTCCGCCTCGCGCCATCGTTTGAGAGCAGCGAGTGCCACGCCACCCGTATAGTGGTATGCAAGGTTGTCCGTGTAGTGTAGGTCTGGAGAGATCGAGGTGTCGACATTCGTTATGAACTGTGCGAGGACAGGGAGTGTAGGGAGGAAATTGCGGGTTGTGACGCAGGTCTACGTTTGTATGATCAGTTGGTTGTTAACGCTGGGTATGGAATTTATTGAGACGTACGAGGAGAAATATGGGGTGGATCGTGGTTAGGTAAGATCCGTTTGGAGGGTACCGCGTTACGAGGTCGGATAGCGGGGTGATAGCTGAACTGGGCTGGAAGATAATGGTTTGAAAGAACCGAGTGGCGAAGATCATTAGAACGTACGTTTCCGTAGTGTGTGGCCATACGCTGTATCCCTTTCGCCAACTTCGTTATACGATCAGGCGCCAAACGGGCATGCTCGGGATTGAACCGGCGGCAAAACTCCTGCACGATACCCCACGGAGGATGGGCGCTGGAACTCCCGCTGACCCTCGCGGACCTTGATAATGCCCCTAACCTCAGTACACGGGCGCTTCTCGACAGAGCAGTTCCAAACTCACAGGATGTATAACACGCCCAACGTGTTCACCTGCACATCCAACACCGTAAGTGGATCTTGGCCGCTCGATAGGGAGCTTGCCAATACTGCTTCCTTCGTTTCTCGTGCAAGACCGTTTTTGAGGACGTGGTTGAGATCTCGGATGTTATTTGTGGTAGTTATTTGGTGGAGAACATGATCGATGAAGACTGGATGGTCGTTCGGCGCCATCGTGGTTATATCGATTGACTGCGGTGTGGCTGCAAGCCGTCAAGGTCGGGCTATCTATTAGTCAAAGTGCGTGAATGACATATATTTCCCGACAAGGCAGCAAATATCGACATGAAGGAGATAACGAGCGCCATTTTCTGAGGTACTCGAGCGCGTTGTCGCGTTCTCTTGCATGAGTTGCCTAGATTACGCCTCCCTCATCCAACCAAAGTCGAATTGGACTTACGGCAGTGCTCTTTCTTGATATTCCGGCTCGAAAGATGTCAGCAGATTATACCCCACAGAATTAAGATGTAATCGGATCTGCAACGATATGGAAAAGAAATGCAAATGTGCTTCAAGGTCGGTGGATGTAAGATCTGACTCTGCCAAAGATATGTAGTCGTGCGAAATCTTTGAGCTGACCTTGACTTACTCGTCATGTGACCCCATTCAGACGCGCCTAGATCCACACTGGCGCCGGTGTATATTGGTTCTCACTCACTCAGGCTTAAACCAGTATTCATGAGACCTCGCGACTGGTATAGCCTTATTGAGGCTGTACTTGTTCCTCTCTAGAGCAATAGTAGCCATGGTGAAGCGGATGGGGAAAGTGCATAATAGGTGCACAGTGCAGATAGATGCTAAGTTCTGACTGCATCTACGCGCCAGCTCGGCGATGGAGGAGGAATAAAACAAGGATCAATTATAGAAGTATTGAGCATAAGATCAGGCACATCGCACACGCTCGTACAACTCAATCCTCTTGGTGGATCACGCGAGACACTATTGAGATTTATCATGTATCTTCAAATACTACGGGGAGGAAGTCTATCTCACAGTCGGAAGGGAAGCGTAAGATTGATGACGTCTGCCTGTAGCCATTTAGATAGATCCAGAATATCTCGTTCAATTCAAAATGGATTGAAATCACCTCACAGGTTCTGTACGGCTTCCCGCCATAACTTCTCCCGCATCTTGTGATGATTCTTGGCTCTTGTTGTCTTATTATGATCTCCCAGCAGATGCTGGCAATGACCAAATACCGTTCCTTGAGATTTAGATGAATAAGCTGGACTTGCACAAACACAAAATAGGCAGGACAAATTTTATTGTGGTCTACTTCCTTTTCCTTTTGTAGTATGCTAAGTCGTCTCAGACAACACGGGGCAGTTTCAAGGCCGATACAAACACCGGTGACTGGGTAGGGCAGTGCTTTGGATGTCATATTTCACGAACTGCATGGTCGAGCGGTGATACAATTGCCCCAAACCATAACGCCAAGTAGCCGAAATTTCCGTCAGGTAGTCCACAGGGCTTGAATATCAGTTGCGAGGGTAAACGTTTATACGCTCGAATCGCGCAAGCTATGAAGACATCGTTCGGATTTCGTTATGAAGGCTTAACCGACATCCCAATGAAATGTAACAATCCCGGGCATGAGAATTACTAGCGCATAAGTCTATGAACTTCGCGCTGAAACCAGACGGGTAGCTTCCGGATAGCTGAGGGGCAATGTTGCAGACTTATAGTAGTTTAGAGTCTTTCAATGAATATCAGTGTTCGATAGATGGTGCTTGATCGAGATAAACCCCGATAGGATCACATCACCCACATGGCTTCTGCATCCGTCTGGGGAGAGACTTTTCGAATCAAGATCCCAAGATATTGGAGGACATTCTAGGATAGTGCAGAGTGTTGCAAGGTGTTGCAGAGTGCTGCATGATGACCCCTGCAATATGAAGACGCAATGGAGCCCCGCTACCCCACATAGCCCCAGATGCAGCTGGCCAAATCCGACACAGCTAGGAGACAAAAACCCGACAAGACCAGCAAGACTTGGTCATCTGGACGCCGCGCCTCTTCAGACTCTCTTCAGACCAGTGCTTGCGTGCGCCTTTCCATGGACAACCAGGGACAACCCAGCTACCCGTATCACAGACCGCGCCGACCGGCAACATGGGACCGCTTGTTGGCCTTGGCTCGAGCAGCCACATCCGTCATCGCGTTATCGCCTCCAGATTTGGTCGTCCCAATGTCGTCGGCGGCACTCATTACTGTGTGGAACTGCGCTGAAGGAGCTGCTGATTCTCTTAGAATGTCCTGCATTATATCATGGTACCGAGTCATTGACACCGAGCTGATTGTTATGCAAATACCAGCGCGCTTCTTTGTGGTTTGGATAAATACATCTCCCAAATCTGAGGTTATATACTGACCTTGGCGCCAACTTGGCCTTGAAAGGCGTTGCGAAAAATGATCCGTATATTGACCGACATGTTTGGCAGCATATTGAATTGTACACAATGGCGGAGCACTTGGCGATCAGATCTCTGTGGGACAAGTGTCTTGGGATTCCAAAATTATCCCCACAGCTCGCCCAGAGCAAGTTTAGAGACTTGTGCATTTGGGGTGGATCTTGGCAACGTTTGAGCATCTCCAATATCTCCGTCGAGTTTCGCGGCCTCTACATACATGCTCCTCACATGCTGCGGTACGACATAGCCCATTGCAGGGCGATGTTGCAACTGTGGGTCGAGAAACTCGACTACTCATCAGGTCAGGGATGCTAGGAAGATAGTAGGAACGGTCTTTCACAAGGAACACGAGGTGAAGGGAAGGCCGACGCGCAGGCGCTCATTGGCCGCCAGCGGTTGGCCAGCGGGTGTCCGTACATCTTAACGTCCAATAGGATGTGATTTGTAACCATGTCCGGACTCCGGATGCACATGCGCACTCGGATGCGCTCAAGTGAGTGTCGAGACAAGGAATTTCATCGAGAATCATCGCCTTCTGATTTTCTTTTGTCTCTAAACAGTGATTAAAATTCGAGACTCAGAATGTGGTGACAACCTGTTCGGGAACAGCAAACCATTGCGGTGTGATCGCAGTTAACCAGACCCTGTACGTTGGGATCTCAGTGTCTCCAAGTTTGCGGGCAGATAGCGGGCAACAACAAGGCCGTTTTTGGTGTAAGAACAGTTCTTATCGAAAGCCGTACAGTTTCCGATACGAAAAGAGAGAACCTCTCCGCAACATACGGCGTCGCAGGTCAGGATGGCGTCTTCGATAGTACGCGTCAGCGATAAGGAACAAAAGGTGAGTGTCAGTCGATATATGTGCGCTACCAAAATATGAACAACCGGACTAGTATCCCCCCAACGTGCTTGTAATGCATAAGTATAAGTAGAAGATATTAAGGAAGTTGGCAGTCAATGAAGAGGTACTGATTCAAAAAATGCATTGGTCGATCCGACTTTCCAGCGAAGATATGGAAACAATTACGGTATTACTTGCTCGAAAGGAGCTTTTGATTGAGTTTATTGGAAGCGCTAACAAAACTCTCCCTTCAGGTGGCCGCCAGCGGGGTGCACGTAAAAGAAACGTCTACCAATGAGCGCTGTTGCCTCCGTCCGTCGTTTTCGGAATGATATGTGGAGGGTTGAAAATTGTCACCTCGACAGACGGCCTATCATGGCATTTATGAAACAAAGCGAAACGCCGCTCGATCTTGCTCGATGCAACCAATGTTCTGAACCCTTCATGCTGCCAGTCTTTCAAGGCTGTTGATGTTACGTGACGCATCCTGTTCAGTTGATTTTGCCAAGAGATCCACCCCGATACGTTGGCACAAGTTCAATCGGCCCTGCAAGCTATTCGCATCTCGCTCAATATAAACTCACTTCTTTTGCAATGTGGAACCCTCCATCATACGACCTGGCCAAGCCTCTCTAGAGCTCTTTAGTTACCACTAAAAGTGGTGTTCTTCTTTTTCGCCCACCTGGTTTCTGGTTTTCAACGCCCCGAACATAACATGTCATTCCTTAAACCAAAGTCCAGTCTGGACTCGAGTGGTCCAACCTCTGTGATAGAGAAACCCAGCGTCAACGTCGGGCCCACATTTGACAATGGACGGACTGCCAAACTTCTCCGCAAGATGGACTGGAATATCGTCCCCTTCCTCTCGCTGCTATATTTGTCAGTTGATGGCGTCGTCATTTGTTCTTCCGTTCTATTTTTGAACGCCCTTTTTTGCTTCTTCAGACTCTCCTTCCTCGATCGAACAAATATTGGAAATGCACGGCTGGCAGGCCTGGAATCTGACCTCAAAATGAAGGGTTTGGACTACAATGTGTGTTTTGCTTCTAGTGTTCTGTGGTCGTTTCGCTGAATTATTTTACAGATTGCACTCGCTGTCTTTTTCCCTTGGTATGTGGCAGCGGAGATTCCTAGTAATCTCATGATGAAACGCACGAGCCCATCATTGTGGCTTTGCATAATTATGGTTGCATGGGGCATCTGTGAGTACATCCGATTCGGCTTCATATGATCTCATATCTCACATCTTGCAGGCATGACTCTCATGGGTCTCGTGAAGGATTTCAAAAGTCTCCTCGTCGTTCGTATGGCTCTTGGTCTTGCAGAAGGCGGTCTTTTCCCCGGAGTCACCTGGTACATCACTCTGTGGTACCGAAGGCATGAATGTGGTCTCCGCATGGCCATCTTCTTTTCGGCCGCCACCCTAGCTGGCGCGTTCGGTGGATTGCTCGCTCGTGGTATCTCAGAGATGAGAGGTATTGGAGGACGACCAGGCTGGGCATGGATTTTCATCATTGAGGGTATTGCAACCATCATTGTCGCCGCCTTTGCGAAGTGGTTGATCAACGATAGTCCGGAGACGTAAGTTCAGCGATCCTTTCATTTTGAATCTTGCTAACACCATGTCTTGTAGCGCAAAGTTCCTGACAGAAGAAGAACGTACCGAGGTCAGGGCGCGTCTAAAGCTGGATCGCACTTCGTTGGCCGACGAATATGACATCAAATACCTCTACGCGGCTCTTAGGGACTGGAAAATTTACGTTCATATGTTGATCACCATTGGTAGCGTCTCCCCTCCTATGTGACGACCATCGGCTAATCTTGTTACAGGCATCTATGCCCCTCTCTACTCAATCTCGCTGTTCCTCCCCACCATCGTTAAGAACATGCATTACACAAATAACCAGGCCCAACTCATGAGCGTCCCACCTTACGTTGTTGGCTGTATCGCCACCATTACTGCGGGTTATGCCGCCGACAGATCTAAGAAGCGCGGAGTCTACATGATGGGCTTCTGTCTCATCGCAATCATTGGATTCGTCATGCTCATCTCAAACGACAAGCCCCATGTTCAATACGTCGGTACCTTCCTGGCTGTCTCGGGGTAAGCTGAGAAAAGTTATTCATCTTTCGTGTATTGATTGTGGCAATAGTATCTATCCCAACGTCCCTATGGGTGTCGCCTGGAACGGTAACAACATCGGTGGATCTACCAAACGTGCCGTTGGTATTGCTATGCACGTTGGTATGTGGTTTTCTTCTACCGTGACGGATGACGTTCTAATCTATTGGATTAAAACAGGATTCGGTAACCTTGGAGGCGTTATCTCAGGCTTCGCATACCGATCTGTAGATGCTCCCCGCTACTTCTCTGGCCACGGTCTCCTAATTGCTACTGTCAGCATGAGCTTCTGCTTATGTGGGTTCATGCATTGGTACCTCGTGCGCGAGAATGCAAGGCGAGATGCAGCCATGGCCGCTCAAGGTCTGACTCTTGACTCATATACTGAGGATATGAAGGAGAGTGAGCGCGAAAAGGGTGACAATGCTACTGTAAGAAATATTTCCCCTTCGTCAACGGTCCTCCGGTCTAACAACTATTATCATCAGTTCTTCCGCTACACTGTTTGAATCCGTCAACGAACTGTTTTTCTCAATGTGTGTTAGATTACAGGGCATTTAAAATATGTATGTAGCCTTTGAGCCGTTGACTCAGATTCCCTGCTATAATAATCACCTTCCTTATCTTGACTTGGGATTTTGTGCGAATGTAAATAGGTTTATTTATGATAACGGTACAATGCGGACATTTGCCAGCTAGACTGCTGATGAGACATTTGTGCTTCGCACTAAGTTCTGCCGTGTAACTTAAGGCCCGCTTGCTTTATGCCGGGTTACTCTCAGTATTACTGTGAGCCTATATGCAGCTCTGGAGTCGACGTTGTCTATAGATCGCCACAAACGCCCAGGACATCAATCTTCAGAACCCTATCGTTGAGAGAATTGTGACCAAATTCAGGTCTGCACTATTATATACTCATTCAATGAAACGTCGTCGGGCACCCTTAGTCCAAGCGCCCATGTCCGCGTCTGTCAACGACCCTTCGGTGTAAAAATAGAACACGCAGGGTTTTGCGCCTCCTCCTTGGCTAATATGAAGTGAGCCAAGACGCCGCGCAAAACCCAGCTAAGCCTTTCACGGTCATATTCCAAGACAATGGACACATTGTTTTCATTGAGTTTTTGGGAACCTGTACGAAATGCAAGTCAGGTCTGTGATGACGGAGAGATGTTTGTTAGAGTGCATATGTACATAACGGCAGATACTTTCTGTCTAAACTAGTTGCTGCGTAGGGAAGGTCCATATTTTGCCTGAGAGACGAATCGCCTCGTCAGACACCTAGTCGGGTTTCGGTGTGGTGTGAGGTGCAGGGACATTTCTATCTGTGGAGCACTTCGAAGTAGGCGCTGAGGACTTGCATTTTTTTCGAACAAAGTGCCTCCCGTAAATTCAGCGCTGCGTCTGTCCCTACAGGGGGCTCTTGTGATAACGCAACGAATAATAGGGATAAGGGGCGTTGTGTTTATCTTTTGGCTTGATCTTTTTGGCGCCCCGTGTTGTCCATGCACACAGCCCTGAGTGAAATAATCAAAGAAATGTATCGAGAATCTCAAGCTTGGTCGCAACTATGTAGAGTGATAAGGCTCGTAATGCGGATCTAGTTTTCACGCTTCGATATGGAAAGAATGTGGCTGACCAGATATCATGAGCCGAAGGAGGTCATTCATCTTTATCCAGCAACGAATCATCCCCAATGACTTTGCACGCTCTTCACATAAATTCTTTCATTTGCTATGGAGCCGCAGAAGATCTACTCGAGCCTGAGATGCGGCGTCGGTGTTTCAGACAACACGGGCCCTCAGCTTGATGAAAGCCCTGCCGACTTCAACGTTCCATGCTGGCGCGAGTCGTCCAGTAATCATAAGGATGGTCAAAGCTCCATTTCAGGAACTGAGATATTGACTCCGCCGGAACGATAAGCTGGCATTCCGTTAATGACCGTCTTGTATTGTATGAGGAGAAAAGATTTTCTCAAGATGAGGGGAACCGTTCAGGGTTTCCAAGTTGGGCAACAATCGTGCAATTGTCACCACCGACTCGCTCGGGTATGGCATCAAAGGGACCAGGGGAGAATAGATGTGAAGGTGCCGCAGTTTCCACGTTGGAGATACTGAGAACGAGATCTGTGAAAGGAAGCAAGGAGTGAGCATTTGTAGCACAAGGAGATGCCAAAAGGGTTACCTCCGGAGGGGTGCCACCTTGGCATGAAGGCGGAGACGTTCTGAATTCTTCAAAACAGATGAAAAGCTCTCGCAGTTCGGGGAATTTGCGCGATAATACCTCGAAGATCGACGGGTCCAAGTACCGCGTCTCGAACTCCAACCTCTTGAGCGCTGTGCATGGCGTTGGAAAAGTTGACAGAAGGCCGTGAAAGTCTTCCTCCGACAATTGATTGGTCCGAATGCTCAAAGAAACCAATGTCTTGTGGTATTGTTCTACGAAGGAGGGTATCCCTCTATTTGTCTCGCTGGGAAAGCCGTAGAGGGTGCATTCAAGTGTCTCCAGATCGGGCATGGGCACGTAGAGGCAACGACTGAACAGCCATGATCTGTTATCGACGCAATGCTGAGCAAAAAATACGAAGCGCAAATTCTTTAGGTATGGTGCGTGCGTTTGGAGCAGCACGTGTAGTCCGGAGGTATCTGCTTGCTCAAGGCTACCGATGCAGGGCATGCCTAGCGACAAACTCGTCAACAATGGCAGAGAGATCCGGGAGAAGAATAGTGAAAGAGGGAGGTTCTCTTGCGCATGTATATTCAGCGATCGTAATGTGGACCCATGGTTCACTATGAAAGGCAACAGGAGGGAGCAGAGGATCTTGCTGGGGTCAGTTGTTCGATAGGCGATCGAAAGGACAACTTCCAAATCCTCGAGGCACGGGAGACTTGGCGTCCCAATGGGGAGCACATCCACCAGAGCTTCCAACGGAAAATTGAGTTTGAGAGAACGTAGGTTGGATGAATACGCTTTCCAGCCAGCGAATATGAGAGGTTTCCCACATCTGAAACCCGCGAAGGAGTCGAAATTGAAGGAATCTGTGCGAACCGCGCATTCGAGATGCAGCATCTCCACGTTGGTCAGGCCTTCCACGATCTCGAAGAGATCCCGAGCCCACGCTTGTGTTGGATGGTTTTCCAAATCCTTGCGGGACCGACGCAGCCCGAGTTTCTCGCCAAGTCGTCTCCATCTCTGCGGTGCAGTTGGCTTCGCACTGGATGATCCAGCCGAATCACAGAAATTTCTCTGAAAATGGGATCCTATTGGACCTGGTCGCAGATGGAGATCGCGGACACGACATGCTCGTAACGGTGCTCTGCTCACAAGTTCAACCTTAGCTCACATCTAAAAGAAGTTTGAATGGCTTTACTTGACTTCAAACAGAGATTTGAATTTTTTATCGGTCCTCCATTCGAAAATGGAAACAGAAGCATAGCGTGCGTCCATGCTAGATTCAAACAAGACATGATTGACACTGTACAGTGTTTGGAGATGGCTTTTTGGTATGTAGGAGACGATGTGAAGCCAGATATCATATGGAAGGTCCGAGATTGTGGTTGGCATATTCTCAAGGCAGCAATCGTGGAGGTGGTGACAGTTCGAAGGTGAATGCAATACCGAACATGGGGAAATATGTTATCGATGCCTATCAAACGTACCATAACATTTCATTTGACTGTTCGGCGGCCTCAGCCTAGTGTGCTTACAGCCTATTGCTTATCCTCGTGTTTCATGCACGTTCATGACGCCAAAGACACGCGACGTCTAACACTTATACTGAATTCAGTTGCTTCAACTTTTTGCGAATGATATGTATTGATCAATTCATATGTAGACTATTTACGGAGATAGAGATATCAAAATCGTAAGGTCAGTGAAGTCGGGAAAATTTGTGGGGTAAGTACAGTACGGGTAGTTTGTAGGTTGGTATCGCAAGAAACAGTGGCTAGGTATCGCACATCAATGAGAGAAGAAGATTGAGATAAGGGAGGGTGGGGTTACATGATCGAGGGTGGTGACAAAAAGGAGGGTACCGCAAAAGGTCAGTCAGCAGAAATAGTGGGTTTTTTATCGTGAATAAAGAGGCTCTCCAGCAGTCCTGAACTCATGGTCCAACGTTTGTTTCTTCTCTCCGCCGAAATTTAACTTCGAAGGTCGGATCTCGGCATCCTCGCCCTCGTCCGCGCTTAAGGACGGCGAACGTTGCCGAGAAGCTTTGTTACGAGTCGACATCGCATGAGGAACAGACGCAGCGGCCTTCTTCCCTTTCTTCATCCGGGCATCGGGGAACAGCAGTTTAGGTGTGCAATGCATGGTAGGCGAGTAATCCGGGTGTTCGATAGGCAATTTCGAGCCAGGAGGGGGAGAAAGTGGGCGATCCTGAGCGTGGTTATAGAGAGGATTTGCGTAAGTTCGTCGAACACCGCGGCTGGAGATAAATTAGCATGTCTTTCATCGAGAATCATAACATAAACTTACAAGACGTAAGTAACACTCGGTTTCTCCTGAAATGGAGTACGTGGGCTAGGATTCGCACTGCTGAGGCTAGGACTCGCGGTATCGCTGTCATCGGCGTTTTTCTTAGGAGTGGCAAGGAACGGGTTATCCGGAGAATCTCGGAGGGCACGTCTTGTCGATGAGCGTGTCTTTGGAGTCACTGGTGGCGACATGGTGGCAGGGCTACGCGCAAGACCCGTTGAAGCCTTCGGGGTAACGACCATCTGTTTACGATGAGATGGAGGTGGTGAGACTGGTGCCACATCAACCTGAGCTTGTCGACGCCTGTATAGGAGAGGTGCGCTTTGCGACGCGTTCGCGGTGGTCATCGACGCGCCCGTCTTCAACGCTGACGTCTTACTTGTCGAGCTTTCCTTCAGACCTGCTGAATCGCCGAGCCAGAATGCTTCCTCATCTGCTTGAGATGCCTCGCCCATCCTTCGTCTCTTGTGCGGTCCTCCACGTTCTTCATCGTCACTCGTCAAGACAGCATCCTCATCGCTATCACTGTCAACAGAGCCCCTCGACCGTCCCCGCGCGTGCTTGCGATGTGTCCGAGGTGGTGTTGGCGGTAAAGATGCCGTCGAAGCTGACCGTTTCAGAGGTCTCGAAATTGGTGGCAATGCCACTGGTGATGAATCTAGCATGTCAAAAGTTATTCGTGGTTTTTGTGAGTTTTATGAGTTCTGGATTTTGAACGGCGTTGTGGTGGTTAGAGAAGAAAATGAGGCGGGGGTTGCACAAAAGAAAATGGGGAAATAAGAGGGATGGTGGCTGGATGGTGGTCAATGTCCAAGCGTAGAATGGTCAAAACGAGAACAATGGTCGCTCATCCTAATAGGTCATAGCAAACCAGCACCGCCACGGCTGCTTTTGTCATGGTAGCCAAATAAGGCAAGTCAATCGAACCGCAAAGTATTAGTCTTGGCCTTTCGTTATGTTCAACATCACAACGTATAAGTCCTATGTGGTAAATAAATGTGTGAGCTACTTGTATTCACGCTCCAACCAAGCTTATACCCTCCCACAAGACCGAGTCCAGAAGGAAGACTGAACGAGAAATGGAGGCCGGCACCTAGCGAGAGCACAAAGAGAATGCGAACCGATCTTGTACTGATCGACTTACCACTTTCGACAAACCTTCGCCAATGCCAGACGCGCCCCAGCAGGTCCATACACCACTCAAACCTTCACCGGTACCACGAAAGGCAATGGAAGCTCGCGCACAAAAGCTACACTTCTTGAAAATCACCTTGATATCCCTGACAAGTCTGCTGTCGAAGGACGATCTTGGCGTACATTTAGTCCTTACATTTCTTCACTCGAAACCACTGGGCGATGTCATTTTCAGCCGAGTTACGCTGCCGCAGTTGTTCAATTCTCTGTGACTTTGGAGCACGTTTTGGCCACATATGATGTAACAATATCCGGATCCTTATCAAGTTCCAACTCAAGTGAGAACAATTCTGGTTTTTTCCCAACTGTTTCTTCCACAGCCTATGTGTTTCAGTTATGCACCTGGTCCAACAAATCCAGGAGCAAGCAGTCTCATAGCTCAAAGACATCATATATTTGCTTAAGGAGGCAGTCTTCTATGAGGTAATCAACGTCACCTCCTGGATTATGATACCTGCTGCGCAGTCGTGGGCACACCAGGCGCAAGTTGACATGAATCTATAGCACCGCATCTTTGGAGATCTTCGGTGACCTACGCTTTCCCATTCTTGAGCAGACCTCGATTATTATCCAGCCCTTGGAACACGCCAACGCGTATAAAAGCGCTTCGAGTCTGACAGTATGTTCCAGCCATTGCAGATTCAACCATGAAGCTTCAGAGCTACCTCTCCCTCCTACTTCCGCTGCTCGCCGCTAAAAAGGCGTACTCTGCCTGTCGCTGTCTCTACGGTCAATCCTGCTGGCCAAGCGAAGCGGAATTCTCCACCCTAGCTTCTCAAATATCGCAACCTCTGTTAAAACCTCTACCGCCTGCCGCGGCATGCTACCCTGGTACTTCGCCCTCTGGCAACTGCTCAGACGTTCTTGCAAACACCGGCAACGGGCAATGGCGATCCGACCACCCAGGCGCTTTGCAAAATGTGAATTTCGAAAGCCATCTATTCCATAACGGGACCGTTGCTGCGTGTTATTTGAACGTTACTTTGGGAATTCCTTGCGAGCAAGGTAGTATACCACCTGTTGGGGTTGATGCTCGAACCGCAAGCGATGTGCAAGCTGCGGTCAATTTTGCGAGGACGCATAACTTGCGGCTGGCAGTCAAGAATACAGGGCACGATTATCTCGGCAGGAGCACAGCACGCAACGGATTCATGTTGTGGACACACCATCTCAAGGACAGGACTCGTATACCAGCGTTCATCCCACAAGGGGCGCCCTCTACGGCTACTGAGACATTTGATGGCAAGCGTGTCGGTCTACATAGGACTACAAGAGACTCACTATCGTATTCTAGCGGTTACCTTTGGAGCCGGAGTCCAATGGCATGAAGCATACGATTTCGTCCAACAGGAAGGACGCTTCATCGTCGGAGGTCTGTCAGCAGGATCTTCGGTTGGCGCTGCAGGAGGCTGGATTATGGGAGGGGGTCATAGCGCGTTTGCCCCTAGACATGGCTTAGGTGCGTACTTCGAGTCTTGAAATCAACTTTCCTTGCTTACTCAAAGAATCTCTCTTTCTTTCATGCCATTCTAGGCGTCGACAACGTCCTTCAATTTGACATTGTTCTCTCCGACGGCTCGCTTGTCACAACCAACGCCTACCAACATTCAGACCTCTTCTGGGCCTTGCGAGGCGGAGGCGGAGGCACATATGGTGTGGTGACGGCCACCACATACCGAACTCATGCCCCTTTCCCTTTGAAATGGCGTTATTAAACGCCACGTTCCCATCACCAGACGTAGCTCAGACTGTTACCACCGAACTGATGAGGCTTACTCCCAAGTTAGCTGACGCAGCTTGGGGAGGGTATACTTGGATCTCCAACCAATCGCTGACCCTCTTGTACGTCGCTCCTGATGTCTCCTGGGCAGATGCAAACGCAACAATACTTCCTTTTGCCGGATTCGTGGCGAATGCTACCGGGGGTGCAAACTTCGAGGCTTTCACAGTTCCTTTCACTTCGTTCTATGAATGGTATAAGGCGCTCTATGGCAATCCCGTAGGCCAGGTTGGCGGGAGAGTTGAGATTGCTTCTCGGCTGCTACCACAAGCCATGACAGAACAAGACCCTGCGAAAGTCGCACAGGTAATGCTGTCAATCGAGGGCGGGGTCGCCACAAAGTATGTGAAACTCCTCACTACCACCTCCTTAGACTCTTGTCGTAAACTCATCTGAAAATCATCAGTTCTGTTGCAGGAGGCGCAGTATCACGCGTGGATCCAGACTCGATGGGTCTCAATCCCTCGTGGCGCAAGGCCGTTGCCCACATCTACGCCTCGGTTTCCTGGCAGGAAGGTGCCACTGGAGACGTCATTCGAGCGGCGCAATCCAGTCTCAAGAAGTCTGCCGCCATTCTTGACACGTTGACCACGGATTCTGGGTCGTATCTCAACGAGGTAAGCGCAAATTGTGTGAAGTTGGTACTCAGTTCTCAGCTTTATCTTTTCAATCAAGGGATCTATGCACGAAGTAGATTTCAAGAAAGCCTACTTTGGGTCGCACTACGAAAAGTTGAAGAGTATCAAAGACAAGTACGACCCAACAACGCTTTTTGTTGTCGCTTCAGGTGTGGGGTCGGACGAGTGGAAGGAGGACCTTGTATGTCGGCGCTGAATGGAGTTGTTGGGTAAAATCTATGAGCTGGTAGTCAGTCACCTTGCTCTCGGGTTCGGCTATAGTGTCTCTAGTTCTACCTTCGTAATTCTACTAAATTATATCAATGCGAACTATGACTTTTATCTTGCGGATTGTCTCAGGGTTTGCTGCGCATGGTAGCTATCGTTGCGACTTGTACTATTTCATGGCCAGGGGAGAGTTGAACAGGTTGTACTAAAAGCACTTTGGCTTGGTTTACGAAGTCATTCATTCCTAAGGACTTCCGTCTCGACTGGTTCTCTCTCCCTCTCTCCGTGGTCTGGGACACTGGAACTCTCTCTTACACACACACCCACTCGAGGAACTAAAACATATATGGAGGACACACTGTGTCCTGCGTATTTGTCTCATTGCTCGATGGAGGACATCAGTTCTCATCTGGCCAAACGACAACGAGGACGATGAGGACGACTCAGAAACGCTCAATCGTCGAGGTGTTGGCAATGGAATGTCAACTGGCGGTATACAGTGTCTTCTTTACAAGGAATCAGTTGCGCAACATCTCGTTCAAACAATTGATGATCTGCACATAGAGAGAAACGCTACAGCGGTTTCCACTCTCACCAACTCTCGCTCAAAACGAATTTTCGTATCTCAAGTTGAGACAGGCGTATCTGCATACAGGGCCTATCAGTTTTTGATACTTAGTCGCAGAAAAGTAGGTCAGTTCACACACTTCCAAAGAATGGGACTTATGATTGTTGAAGATAATGTGATTGGTCATTCGTAACTATTCGATGAAAGGATGTGACTGAAAGAGAGGTAAAGAATGTTCCGGCCAAAGCGTCTTTGGGGTAAAGTAGACTAAACGAGAGTGTGATGTGCCTAGTTTTAAGTGCACTGAAAACGAAACGACCAACTTCATTCTATCAATTCTTGGCCTCTGACCGAGCGGATGAGTGCTTCGGCTTCCTTGGACCTAGGCTTGATAGAACATTTGTATGGCTTTGGCACGCTGTGAGACGAAATATCAATTATCCGTTGCCAATAAAGACACTGCAACTTACACGACCAAGGCGGAAATATATTCATGAGTCGGTTCGATGACGTTTCCGTTCTCGTCAACGGCCTTTTTAATGTCATAAACAGTAAGCATAGTCGCAATGGCGATCCAAACAGCCGAAAACGCCATATAACGTCCGGGACAGATGCTAGAGCAGGTTGTGAGAGAATGTAATAATCAATGTGAGATCATAAGACATACCGTCTACCGAATCCCCAGCAGGCGTGGGCTGGATCTCTGACAGATTTGTCAATCTTCCCATCCTTCAAAAATCTCTCTGGGTTAAAGGTGAAAGGGTCGGCGTATACTGTCTCATCATGAAGCATTGCCCTGGGATAAATGATGAGCTTTCACCACAAGCCACAAGTAGTCAGTCATGTACCATGCGTTCGGGATGATGATTGAGCCAGCGGGGAGTCGATAACCTTTGTACTCATCTTCGACGGACAGCAAACGAGGGACGGCTACCAGAGAAGTCGGTTAGTTGCAAATCATGACACCGTATTCAATACAGGGAGCCGAACCGATTGGGACAACATCTCTCCATCGAAGGGTTTCCTTAGTAATGGCGGTGATGTAAGGGAGGGAATCCTCGTCGTCGAAGTCAGGGAGATGGCCAGGTTTGAGAACACGGTCCAGTTCTTCCTGCGCTTTTCTCAGAATGTCGGGCTTGTCGAGGAGGCCAAGAATAGCGGAGGCAACTGCGGATACCGTCTACAATTACCAGCATCAGGACATCATCACAATAAGGGATGTCACCGCTTACTGTGTCAGATCCCGCTGATAAGAGACCGATGAGTTCCTATCCGAATAAAGTATCAACGGAGATGGTACGTACCGGCATACATCGTGCCAGCTGTTCCTTGTATGATATCCTCACGATAGGCGTCATCATTTGTACCCTCGTCCATCTTCTGAAGGCTGATGGATGAGAAACAAGATGGAGATGTACCAGCGGCCTAGGTAACGATTAATATGGTTGGAGGGCACGGAAGTCCTTATGCTTACGATGTTGCTTTTTGCAGCGGCAAAGGGCTTTTCAATCATAGTTCGGGCCACCTTTTTCCATTCCCGCGCTTTTCGTTGGAATCCTGCTCCAGGCATCCATGCGGGAACATTTATCAAAATCGGTAGTGTGTCGACTAAAAACGCTCCAGGGATCGCAGCGACAGATAGAGTGTGGACGCCTTCTTCAGCTGCCGCAATATAAGGGTCCCCTTTGGGCAAAACGTCCAGACCATAAGCAATCGACATGATGGTTTCACCGGCCATGCTGCAGAGTCTTCAGATGAGAACATCCATGTCATGATCAGAGCTAAACTTACTGTCTGAGGTTTCCAATAACGTCGTCTGGTATGTCGAGGAATCTGTTGATGAGGTTACGAGATGCTCGGAGAGAATGAGGGCGGAATCTTTTGGCAGCAGTAGGATGGAAGCTGTGGTGAATAAGCCGACGATGTCTACGCCTAAAGAGAACTCTGTTGGAAGGTGCAGTACCCTGAACTTTCATCAAACTCACCATCGTTCACCTAGAACAATGAATATGAAGGATGAGCATATTTCACCACATTATGATGAGAAAAACATACCGTATTGCATGAAAGCAAAGTTGAAATTCCAACCCATGAGCTCGTTCATCATTGGCATCCTTGCTCTAAACGAAAGATATGTAAATAGGCTTGACATTGTCTGTCAAGATTCACAAACCTCCCAGAATAAATCGAAGAACGTTTCTCGAGGAGTTCCGTGGCGGCCTCAGATGTGTCAAGAACAATAATAGAAACCCCGGCGACGTTCAAATAGAGAATGTCAGTGTCTAGGTACGAATTAGTAAGGTCAGCATTGATCTCAGCATCCGAAGTCTAGAAATGACCCACCAAAGTCTTTACACCATTGATGGTATGTTTTCCACTCGAAACCGGATGGCAGATCTCGAAGATTTCCGATAAGTGGGAGCCCTTTAGGACCAGGAGGAAGGGGTAAATATTGGCGGTTGTTGCGTCGAGAATATGCATAGAGAACAATCACGACAGTCACCAGTACGGCGACAACGTCGAGTTGTAGCATGACTGCAAATGTGTGTGGGAGAAAGGAAGTTGCCTTGGTCTGCGAAAAGTCATCGATACATATAGGCCTGGTTTGTAGATCCAGATCAGTTTGACACACCAGTGTTTGCCAGCAGACCTTCTGGAACAGTCAGGGAGTGTGCTTCTCGACCATAAATTGTCAGGGGTGGTATGTTGGACCTGGTGATGGAGTACTCTGGGATTGGAGGTCCATAACTGGACATGTCATGCATGAATCCATTATCTACGTGCAAAACACAGCCATAACCAACCCGAAAGCCAGGTCGGCGTCGATAAGTGTGCCCGAGCGAGGATCTCCTCTCTTACAGTCCGTTGTTCAACATAAGGTCGAATAAATGGATTAGACGGGGATCTGACTAATTTGATAAACAGGGTAGTCAATTGGTTGCGAGGGGTCAAGGGTCCAAGAAGCAGCGCGACCAAGAGCGACCAGAGGCGAATCAGTCACATAAAGGTCAGGGCCGATTTTGCCGATTGTCTCGCACGCTTTGAATTGCGGAATAACAGCAAACTAGCCAAGTCGTCATTGATCTTTTTGACATTGAAGCGCATGCTACGGCAAGAGACGGCACCAGACGGCACCATGCAGAGCGCGGTGAGGACAAGCACTCTGATATTCTTCGCGCAAACAAGTAGAAGATAGGGGCGAATTTGGAAGTGGTTTGGACCGTTTACATAATGTGTTTATCAATTGACGTCCTCAAAACGCCTACGTTCTCAAAGGAGGATATCATATGAGCCCAATACTTAAGTATGAGCCCAAACCAGCAGCAAGCACCGGGATACGCCGTTGAAGCAATAATAATGACACCGAAGATTCTACCAGCTGACACGCGCGGGAGTAACGGACCGTGGCAGTCCGGCAGGCCAATGACATTCAAAGCCTCAGAGACAGAAGATGAGCGCCATGGCAAACTTCGGGCAAACCACCCCGTTCGCTTCTAACCCACTGAAGACCAAAGATGACCTTGCACAGTATCTCGTAGATCTCCTTGACCCATTGGCAGCTCACACCTCTCCAGGAGGCGCTCGTATCCACTTAGGACATACTGCAACACATTATGACGAAGCTGCGGCGCAACTGGAGGGATTTTCGCGGCCTATCTGGGGGTTGGCATCCCTACTGGGTGGTGGTGGTGAATACAAAGGGACGGGAAGGTGGGTTGAAGGCTTCAAGAACGGCACAGATCCCGCTAGCGATGAATTCTGGGGTCCGATGCGAAACAAGGATCAACGGATGGTAGAATGCTCTGCGATCGGCTTTTCCATTGCTGTCGCGAAAGATAAGCTGTGGGACCCCCTCAGCGACGATGCGAAAAGAAACTTTGAGGATTGGCTTGGTGGGATGAACGACAAGGAGATGCCTAACACCAATTGGCTTTGGTTCAGGGTGCGTTCACGCCACTTTGATACCTTAGGACTTCCCTCATAATGGACGTCAAGGTATTCGCAAATCTGGGCCTATCAAAAGCAGGATCCCACAGATTCGATGCAAAAAGGATGAAAGCTGACCTGGACCACCTCGACACTTTCTACATTGGAGATGGATGGTCGCGAGATGGCCCTGAGGGAGTAATCCAGCTCGACTACTATTCTTCATCGTTCGCTATCCAGTTCGCCCAGCTGGCATATTCCAAACTCGCACAAGCGGAAGACCCAGTGAGGTGTGAGGAGTACAGGAATAGAGCTCGGCAATTCGCCCTGGACTTCGTCCATTACTTTGATGAGGAGGGTGAGCTGTTTTCGACCTTCCCTTCTCAGGCATTACGTTTACCGGGTGATATTTAGGCCGCGCGATCCCGTTTGGCAGAAGCATGACCTATCGCTTTGCTATGTCTTCATTTTGGGGTGCCTTAGCCTTCGCGGACGTGGAACTTCCTGCTCCTCTGACCTGGGGCGTAATCAAAGGCTTGCAGCTGCGCAACATCCGGTACTGGGCGAAACAACCTGGCGCGTACTATCCCGATGGGACGCTGACGATCGGTTTTTGTTACCCCAACCAGAGCATGACTGAGAACTACAACTCCCCAGGATCACCGTACTGGTGTTGCAAGTCCTTCGTCACGCTTGCTCTCGCAGAAACACATCCATTCTGGGCGTCAGAAGAGGAACCGTACCCCCAGGCGTTACGAGGAACGGTGAAGGCAATCGGCCATCCCTTACACATAACCGCAAATGTCGGCGGGCATACCTACCTTCTATCCTCCGGACAGCAGTGCTCGTATCCTGTGAAACAGAGTGCAGCCAAGTATGGAAAGCTTGCGTATTCATCCGCCTTTGGCTATAGTGTACCGGTCGGGAATGGCACCCTCGAAGAGCTCGGCGGAGACAACACTTTGGCTCTGAGCGACGACAATGGCGAGACATGGAAATGCAGGAGGGAAACTAGAGAAGCAAGGATCGAGGATGGAAAGTGGCTCCGGTCAATGTGGTATCCGTGGAACGACGTTGAAGTTGAGACGTGGTTGGTGCCCCCTCAGAAAGAGTCCCCCATGTGGCATCTACGTGTTCACAGAGTCAAGACTGGTCGAGCACTGTCTTCCGCGGAAGGCGGTTTTGCGATTTATGGCCAAAGCGAAGATGGAAGGGCGCTCGAACCATCCACAGGAGAGGCTTTCGGGACATTCGAGGAAGGTGGAATGGGGAGAGCTACCTCGAAAGCGGGTGTTTCTGGGATTGTGGATGTTGCGGAGAAAGACGGGGCTAGGAAAGGTCGAGCCCTTCGAACAGATGCTAACTCTAACCTGATCGTGGCACGAGCCGTACTGCCGACCCTCATCGCAGAGCACCAGAGTGGAAAGAAAAATGTCTGGCTGATCACCGGAGTTTTCGCAATCCCGAGTGTTGAACAGGTTAAAGGCGCACGTGAGGGTTGGATGGCAGAATGGGAGAAACGACCTGCAATCCCTGAGGAGATCCAAACCATCATCAGTAAAGATTGAAGGCACCCTGATGGAATAGACTTGAATTAATTGAATGTAAAAGGTTTTCAGATTACTGGTAGAAAATACCTCGCACCATGAAAAGTCCGTAGACCGTCTTACAGACCTTCAACGCGTCAACCTTCGCCAGACATCGATTTAATCCTTCTTTCACTATCGCCGAAGAGTTTGTGGGACCTTTGTATGGTGTACCAGGTTGTTCTGTCACTGGGAGAACGAGTAATCCAAGATTACCTGCAAGTCGTGCATGTGAGGTTTGTGCATGGTGGAAAAAAGAAAGGCTGTCTTTGTTTGTCATAATCTTCCCGAATGCTCTAAGTCGAAAGATGTCACAGCTCAGCGACTGGAAGTCGTTTTCGAAATTCTCCGTGGCGTCTGGCTAACTATGTCACCATCTACATCATGCAACATCTTGATTAAACCTGGTCTAAGTCGTTGAACGCCAAGGGCCTATGTTTTTGAATGCAGATGGTTCGTCTATCTTATCCACTTGACACCTAATATAAATCGACTCCACTGCGCCATCTCAAACCCCATAATTACACACCAATTCATGCTTTTACCTAAAGTGTGTACCTTCGGTAGCTGAGTGACGATAGAAGGAACGTCATTTTTGAGTGCATGTTCTGTTCCTTGCCCATGAGGCGTGCTGCAGGGGATGATATGTTGAAGGATTGTAGAGGAAGAGTCATTTTTCAGGAGACTATATATCTTGTTGACATATCACTGACAATCCTTTGACGTGATGCAATCGGATAATGAATGGCACGAGGAACGTTCATGACAAAAGAAGGTTTCAGCAACTCGCATTTCCCTTGTTTTTTTTTGATTCTAGCGCGCTCCGGCCGCACCTTGACTAGGTGCCGGATCGGTAACCACAAAACATCGAGAGCTTGTTTTTATCCTCCATCAACATGTCAATCGTCAGGATCCTTATCTTCTTCATTGATGCTCGTTCATTTGCCACAGGAAAGTCACATCATTGCCCTCGGAGGTCATTGTGCAAGTCGTTGACATAGCGAGAACAAGGACAACGAATCCGAGTCGAGGCTAATTGAAAGATTCGGAGCTGTCTACCCCCGGAAAGAAAAGAAAAGGATGTAAATTAGTCTCCGCTCAGGGCACAGGTGTTGAATGACGGAACCCACAAAACGTGCAGATCCAAGCGTTCCCGGCTTTCTTGAATTCCCCCTTCATATTCCATCTCGGTCAGGATCGAGAAGCCACTGTAACGTGAAGGAAACGTTACTTTGACTCACTTATACCCCATGCTTTCTACTTCTCCTTGATGGTCCCCCTCATTCCTGTCACCTATCCCTGTGTATAATTCTCGACGTCGCCGTAAGCCACCCACTTGGACATCCCACTGCTGGTCATCCCGGGAACCAACTTTTGCATTCGTACTTGTCTCAGCAATTGATTTGCGGACGCGAGTGAAGGTCCTCCCCCAACCTTGTCAGAGCCTGCGCGGAGGGTGCCGTTCAAGCTTTATAGACATATCAATGTCTCAAGTGGTCCCGGTCTCGGCATTGGGCAGCTGTTCACCCACAATTGCTATCGTTCGCTGCTCGCCCGATAACATACATACTTGGACGCCCCAACGGATACAGAAACGGAAGCAAACAACAAGGAGTGGGGTAGGGGTAGGGGAACGGAATACAGAAGGTCGCTATCTGGGTTCTGTAATTGCAACATTCACGATTCACGATCGAGCTTGGAAGATTCGTCAACATGAAGGCAATCTGTTAGTTCTCCAATTATTTCCTGTGAAATAAGCTGACGGGTTTTCCAGCGATGCCTCGACGAGCAGTGCTATTGAGGACCAATCACTGGCAACGCAAACAACGATCGAAACGCGTAGTGTCTCAGTAGCACCCCCGATTGGTATGTCCGTCTTACTCTTTCAAACGTCTCGAATGATGACCTTCTTGGATAGTTTCGGCGTCAAGCTTGACTGAAGGCCCGCATTCACAATCGCTCAGTTAGTCATTCGTTTGGTCTTCAGTCTTGTTCACAGAAACCGATAAGCCGAATAACCATATAGGTGCTGGCCCAGCGACTTCAAGTAGCGAGGAGCGAACAACAACGCCTGTTTCGCTGTCGAATGGTTGACTCTTTTCTCTCTCTGGCACGGCATTGCAACTTACTATCTACGCTTTGTAGAAGCCTCGTTTACAAGTGTTCCAACGTTGACTGGACCGCCGAACACTTCCACGGAGTCGGAAGTCAGCAGCCCGCCTGGTTCATCGACCTTTGAAACCGTCTCAGCCACAGCGTCTGTACTCCCAACCACAAGCGTGACTTCAGGACCAACGATCGGATCGCCGAGCTCTTCTGCGCAGTCGCAAGTCAGTATCACATTACCTGGTTCATTGACCTCTGAAACCGTCTCGGCCACTACATCTGCGTTGCCGACAACAAGTGTTTCTTCATCACCGGGACCATCGTTATCGCAGATTTCCTCTATTACCCCGTCCTCAACCCAACCACCCGCATTGTCGGAAAGTACATCTATAACGTCGACAGCAAGCGTGTCTGCAGCGCGAGGTCCATCATTTGCGCCCTTTGTAACGTCACCACTCACACTGTCAATAACGAATACAAGACCCGCGTCTGAGACATCCATAACACAGACAACGACATATAGCTCATCATTTAATCTTGTTCTTCTTTCTTTGTCGTTCGACTTTCCTGGAGGTCCACCTACATCCGGTGCTTGGAGTACGAATCCAAGTACACCCGGGACTTGGGCTGTGAGTTCGACTTCATCGTCCTCGATGGACGCGAGTGGAGGTGTAATCCTCACTCTTCCTCCTGAGCCGACAGTAACCCCCGGACCGCCACTTTCGTCGTCGGTGGAACCGACCACGATAATGTCGGACCCTACCATGACGACCTTGCCTACACCTAATTCTCAAACATCTACGCATGATATCAATCCACCTCCTCCATCCACGACAACTGTCATTGACTTTCCAACACTCTCAGCTTCTTCCTCACGTCCTTCCGCGGTCTCGCACTCGAATCCAATGGAGCCACCTTCCATCACCCCAAATCGTACTGTTACTCTGTCAGTTTGTAGTCGTGCTTTTATTCAGCATGGAACTCAATATACTTCTTTGACAGGTCCTCGAGAACATCAGAACACCATGACTCAACCGTTCACCCTCATCCGACCATTTCTGGTTTGTGTTGTTCGCGTTACCTATCACATCTACGACGCTCATAGCATATTCACTTTGTACAGGCCTTACATATACAGATACCTCGTCTCGTTCTCAACCCTCGTTGTTTACCACCACCATCATCTTGACAAGTACGCTGCCGGGTGGTAGTCAGACGACGATAAGCAGTGTGGTAACGACTGGGGTCCTTAGCACTGACACACCTACGGATACAACTGGGTATGATACATTGTTTATCCACATCTACGCGTATCGATGTTGAAATGTCATCCCAGATTTGCCGGTCATACAGGAGCCATCATCGGAGTCGCCCTCTCCGGAACTGTCGCGCTTATTTTGATGGTTTTTCTCATATTTTTCCTATGCAAGCGCTACAGGTTTAAGCACAGCAGTTCGGGATCGAGAGAAAACATCTTCGCGTCCTCTCGGCATGCTTTATGGCGACCACCATTAGATGGCGATGCCGACTCGTACTTGGCCGGCTATGGCAACTCAACTCCACCGATTTATCCCGGGACACTCGATACCGAGAGACAGATTGGCGAAGCCATTGGTCGGGTTGATTCTTTCGGGGAACACCTCTCAGGCGAAGGTGGCGGGAATGGCAGTGCGGAAAGTGTAAACGCTGGGATGATACTTCCAATGAGTCCAACCTTTGGAGGTCAGCCATACCTCCCTGGCCTTGGGCAGGCCCTGCAAGGATCAATGGGCGTAGGAGAATCCGCTGCGCTCTCGAGCCGACCTTTTGCGAACACTGGAGATATGTCACAGATATGGTGGGGCAGTAACGAGACACACACCACCTACAATCTGTCCCGACAACCGATTGCTAGCGATTCGCATGTCTCAGCAGGTAAAAGCGCTGTATCGCTTGACTATGGCACTCCATCTGCTGGCTCGTCGTCGGGAGAAGAAGCGTTATCCAGAACAAATACTAGAAGGACCTCCCTTCCAGGACCAAGACCAATGCCAACGTCTGACAGACGCCGTCACAGTTCTACGCCGGCTACAGCTCTCGCAGGGAGTAGAGATCCTAACCTAGATCACGAACGTCAACAAGACACATCTGACAAAGTCAGTGTGCGTTTTCTGGATCGCTTGCGCTCTGGGCGGCGCATATCTGCACAGAGTGTAGCCACTATCAAATCCCCTCCGCAAATGAAAGGTTACCAAGACTCAATCGGGCCTCAGTTGAATGTTTACTCTCCTTCACTTCTGAACCCCCCGGTTCCCTTACCTGCCTCTCTGCACATCCTTCGCTTCCCCCGTGGTGTAACCGGAAACCCTTATAATGCTTCTGTTACACCTCGTCAGCATCAGCATCAGAATGCGGAATTTAGCCCTAGCTTTTGGCCTCCTGCCACCTTGCCACCTTGCCCCTCGCCGGTACCGACGGAGAATTCCAATTTAGCGGAAGGGCTGCTACACCCACGGTTAGGTATGGCTCTGGATCACTCGCAGCAAGCCAGTGCGACGAGTCTTCGGGATCACGAGGATTATACTCGACCTATCAACGGGGTATGGTTCTCCTGCTTTCATTTTTTACGCTGTCACTGACATAAATGTCACGATAGCTTGTAAATAACCAACCTTTGGAGCACTACGACTTTGAGACGCGTGATACCACGGAATCAGTGGATGGAATTATCTCATGACCTGTTGGTTCCTGTTCGTTCATGTTTGATTCACTTTCTTCTCATCGATACACGACCTTTGTCTTCTGACTTCATGAACAACTTCAAATAATGTACGCATACATACCAGGCTGTTAGTTCAGTTTTTTAAAAACTTATGACCCATGTATTTGTATGCAGGACGTTGAGGAAGTGCGAATATATTCCAGTTTTGTAAACAGGAAGAGAGAAATGATCATCAATGACACGTCCCTAGCTCAAGGCATCCGAAGCCTTTACACGTCCATTCCGTCTGGTGATTTATAATGAGCATCATGAACTAATCTGATGATAGTTATTTGTTACCAACGCTACACCCCACATATTCCAACTCAACCTTTTACGGCAACAACATCTTTGCAACCTTCTGCCAGATGGCCACAGGATTATTTACACTGGAGGAGAGTGTGTTCAGTAGCGGGATGGCCCAGTGGTTGAATAACTTACATATCTGCGGTGATGGGAAGGTTCAGAGTAACAGGACGTGATTGCCATTCTAAAACATTCAAAGTCAGAGATCCGAACTTGAAAGACACGTCACACCAGTGAAGATGCTGATTTACCTTCGGGTTGGGTAGGATCGTTAACGCCAAAGCCTAGCCTCCAGGCAATACCTTGCACTCCGTTGACAAGTCTGCGATGGTATGTATGTTCAATCTTTAGGCTTTGAATCGATCAAGAGAGACGGATACTTACAGATCAGGTGGCGCAAGGGAATTATTTTTAAGGTGGGTAGTCTGGAAGTAAACGCGTATCAGATGTTACGTGCATCCTTTGCAAATATGAAAGATGGTTTACCTTGATCTCCGTGTCTATCGTAGAATAATCAGTCGACTGGCCTCCAACTGTGCCGCAATATTGTTGCTGCACATCACTCTTTCCACCAAGAACGACAGTCTTGGAACCCTCCTCTTTATTCATGGTCACCTAGGAGGACGTGTAAGTTTGAGAAACAACGCAAATACTGCTACTCCCATAACTTACGCTGAAGAGGGAACAAGAGCTGGCACATTTTCCGTTGGACACAATGACAACCTTTTTAGGATCAAACAGAGCTTGTGCGGGCGGGGTGGTCGGGAAACCTGACGCAGCGCACTCTTCTCCCAACCTATCATGCACGATGAGATCACAGGAAAAACTTTTGTCAAAAAGAACTTGCCTTTGGCTAAAGGCATCTGGGTGTTTATTGATTGTAACCTTGACAGGCGGTTGCAGCCAATCGTCAGTAGCCGCGAAAAAGTTGCCCTTGGCATCAGCCCACTGAATCGGGTTGTATAGAAGTAATTCTTGAGGGTCTGCGTTGTTTTGAACGATTTGCTGCACGATGAGTTGCGCCAAAGGACCATCTCGAGCTTTTGTGTCTAAACCAGACTGAGGCTCAGTCGTGGATTTAGGGCCAGCAATCTGCCATATGGACTTCAGGTCACGATCGGGTGGGTGAAACCAAGACTTTACGCACTATACGGTGCAGCCACTGAGACCATAGTATTTAGCATGTATGGCGGAATATTGAAGGATATTCTCACATGAGCAGCACAGATAAAACCACCGCCGTTATTGGACTGGCATTTTTCGAAATAAACTTCCAGCTTTGTTCCCGTTCAGGTATAAAAATTGAGCGCGCTCACCACATCGACGATTAACTGCGTCGCCCCGAGTGACTTCAAGGAAAGCAATCCGTTGAGCATACCGAGCAAGAATGCGTTGAAATCAGAGTCTGAGAAACTTCCAAGGGCAAGGACACCAGTTTTTGCATCCTTCAACATGTAGAATTGAGAAACACTTCTACTCCCATTCAATGCTGGTAGGGCAGGGATTAAGCCAGGTGGCAGAACAACATCAGATGGAGGCGAGGTGTCGAGCATTACGTTTATAGGCTGTTTGCGGCCACTCTGAGGCGGTATCGAGGGTTGTTGCTGAAATTTGGACAAAGGCAAAGCCTTGTTCGATGTACTGGTCAGAGAAGTTGAAGCATAAGCGTCTACGCCATTTGTTCCGTCAACTGCCACGCAGTTATTGGCTCGCCAGGAAGCTGAATCGGAGAAAGCTACGGTAGCAGCACCAACCCTTGAGCGATAAGGTAGCTACAGTTTTGAATGTGTCAGTTTCACCCACTTCAGAAAGCCCCGGACAATAAGATGCTTACGGTCACAACCTCTGGAATATGATGGCCGGTACGTAGAATTGTCAAGATAACGGAGTCGCTCAAAGGGAGCGACTGTTGAGCGAAATTGCCCAAGATGTAATTCCAGCCAGCAGTGCTCCTCTGATAGCTGGAGAAGAAACTGAAAATGAATGGCATTAGAGTGGCTGCACGCGAGGCAGACAAGGCATCAGGAATCTTACGAGTTTTGGCGTGTGCCCAGTGCTTGAAAGCTGCCTGTAATCAGGGCATTGGCGTTAACAGCCACAAATGGGTCTTGTCCGTTGATTGAAATAACTTTGGCTCCCGACAACTATCACAAGGATGGTAAACGAAGGGGAAATCCGTCAAGGATGGCCGTACACACCGACGACAGCTGCCCCTTCAACGGGCCAGGCAAAGCATTCTGCCAGAAGTCGATCTGATCCGGGAACTCTGCGGACGCCACATCGAATGCTTCGGGCGAGATGTGAACATTTTGCTTTCCATCGGAATCCGTCAACAGTGATAAAGGGGTCGGAAGGTAGTTGACAAAGAGAGCTGATGATTCGGAATATTAGAACGACAGTCATAGTGCAGATTGAATCACAAACAATCCTATACGAGATAGAGTGAGTATATCAGACACACAGGAGATAGTGGGAGATAAATATTTCGTACGTAGCATGAATTTATCCATACACAATGGCCGTCGTTCAATCGTTTCAGAGTACGAGAGAGATCGATGTGAAGGTCGTAGTCAGACTTGTACGACTGTTTCTGGATTCTGGCCAAATCGGCAAACAAGTCTTCGTGGACATCATTGTTGAAGGGTGGCGGAGCTTGGATCTGGTAGTTCACGGATGTATGAAAAGCCAAAGTTTTGCTGATAACTTCGATGATCTATCAAATATGCAACAAATCGGAAAATGAAGAGTTAGATAGAAAGGATACACGTACGTTCGCTTTGATGCTTTGATCTACTTTTGCGGACGTAAAACATGCCCTCACGTCCTGAGGTGCAACCCATTTCTGTCCACCAATTTTAGCACATGGATCGGCGGCACGTCCTACGACTTCAATGTTGGTAGCTGCAGCGATTGCCGCGAGACCTGATACCAGCAAGAAAGTACCAAGCATCGTAAGAAAACTTTGAGAGAACTGTTGACCTTAGGTAGGACTTCCTAGTGACACCTCACAGCCCTGGTTATATAGGCTTCTAGAGAGAGCGACAACAGTGGCATCGTCAACTGATAGCAGCGAGCCATATGGTGCAGCATTGCCCCGCCAATCTTGATAGCTGAAGAGGATAGAATGCGGCTTTCGAAAAGAACCGTCATCATGTGGGCTGGAATACGGATAATTGATATGCTTACTTTAGTCGCGCTTTCACGATTCGATTGTGAGTGTCCAAAGGTAATTTCGACTTTCCGGCGGCTCATCTTTCCGTACTCAAGTATACTGCAAGTTCACATTCATTCAAAGTGCACGGCAAAAATCGCAGAGACGTGATATACATCCTGTCCTTTGAAGGGAGTACTTTGTGCACATGAGTACGCGAGATTTATGTTCCTGGTGCATGTGAGTATTTTGTGCATGGGAAAAGATTTAAAATACATACTGTATCGTGAGATTGGGCACCCCCGTTCTGCATAGTTCCCCTTACACCTGGGAATTCCGCACCCCGACCTCGAGTAAATTGCTGCTGCCGTTGCGAGTCAGTGATCGAGAGCATGAGGCACCCGTCACGGTTCAAGACAAGCGGCTTCTTCTTGACTGATCCAGTCCGAATTGATGGGAAAGAAGAGGAGTTGAGTGCCATCGAAATCTCAGTTAGTAACTCAACAGCAATTGAAAACCGCAGACAAGACTTGCGGTCCGCTAGAGTCCACAGCGCAGTGTAGGGTGTATGAGGTTGCCATTACTATAGTTGAAAATAGTTGGTTGATGCAGGTGCATTGCGAACCCGCCGCACATCCATTCCGCTGTCAGAGTTCCAACGGCAATCTTGCAAACAAGTTTATGACTGGAGGGTCCGGAGTGCAATCCATCCTACCGGAAAATGATAACCCAGGAGACACATGAAAAGATTGAGCTCGAGTACGAATGTATACCGGCGGCTTGTTGATCACTTGAATTTGTCATGACCCTGACTCGGACGTCACTGGAAAATTAGCTTACGAGAATTGACGGCTTACATAAATGAGGCCAGAAGGTTAAATGTTAAATGTAAACAGCAATATAATGTAATTGACTAGCATTGGACGTAGGTGGATAGCAAAGACGACAGGAGACAAGTAGCAAAGGCCCAGAGAAACAATAACCCTAACATAGAAGACCATGAAGACAACGAAACAAACGAGGGAATGAATATCACGAAGAGAAACTGGTAGCGGCAGATACGGTCTTCCGTCTGAACTTTTGGGTAAAAGACTTGGCCTTCGAAATCCAATTGCTGCTGTTCGCCGTTTTAGGTCTAGCCATCGAAGACCTTGAAGATTGATGACGCAAGCTGGCAGATGCTGAGACACTCGCGCGTCTCGAAACTGTAACTACGCCGTCCTCCGGAGTCGACGCCAGAGTAGCTTCCTGTACTGACACCCCGATGATGACATTGGGTTCTGTACTAGTGGTGGGTATGACGCTTGCAGAATGTGAACGACTGAGCCGTCGGGGGATTATCTTTGCAGTAATACCCCGCCCAGCAATGTGATGCATCTGGGTGACATGACTGTCATCCTCCGTGTGTGCATGATCGTTAGAGAATGCAGAGGCCCCGGAGGCAATAGAATTGGTACTATCGTTCTGCAAGCAATGTGATTAATTAGGCACGCGACTTCAGGTCAATATTGGTTCGAATATCACATACCGCAATCTGTGATTGGTAAAAAGGGGAGTGCGACGCCATGGTCAGACGATTCGGAGTGTTTGGTACCTGACTCTTTGAAGTCGCATCTAGTTCTTCGGTAAGCTAGAATTAATGTCAGTACTATGA
The DNA here is from genome assembly GCA_014925845.1 of Crassisporium funariophilum. Classification (NCBI taxonomy): domain Eukaryota; kingdom Fungi; phylum Basidiomycota; class Agaricomycetes; order Agaricales; family Crassisporiaceae; genus Crassisporium; species Crassisporium funariophilum. The sequence continues at coordinate 1,947,675 of JACGCL010000007.1, forward strand.
CGGGTTGAGGAGGTGCTGACAGCGATACCTGGCCTATGCGAGATATCGAGATGCTACCCCTCCTTCTGTCCTTGTGTCTTTTGGCAGCGGTACTGCTTGCTTTTTCAATTGACTCAGAATAGTTGGCCTCAGCCAAGTCATGATTTGCAACCTCACGACGTTCCTCTTGAGCTCGCCGTTCACTTTCTTCTTCCACTTGTTGGAATATCTATGAGAAAGGTCAGAAAAACACGCTGACATGCTAGTCCTCAACGGACCTTCTCCAGTGGCTCAGGGCACCCGTTCATGATTCTTCAACAACTCCTAGACGTTTTACCCCCTGGTTGGAGTGTAGAGCGAGAACTCTGCGACGACGTGTCAGCCAATTTCAGAAAGGTCCAAACGACTTGGAGAAGGCAGATATGTCGAGAACAAGAACGTCGATTACTTCGACCGCATGCTGTTCATCTTTCGACGTTCCTCTTGAATGAGCCCCTTCTTTTTGCTCACAGGTCAAAATTGGGCACGTGCATTTTATCTCCGCTTGAACTATTCCACTCCATCCCCGCGATATTCACGATCATCCCTGGTGCCTTCCTTCCAAGCTAAAATGGAGAAAAATATAATTGGAATTGATTTTGGCAACAAATCAATCAAGGTTTGTCCTGCCGCCAATGATGTACTCACTATTGTGTTGACCACAGGATTTGCAACAGATCGCCCAAGGGATCGGGATTGAAGGGCGCTTCACGATTGACAATGATTATCCCCCAATTTCGTACATTTTCACGATAAATATGCGTCAAAGGACAATAAACTCATACGTGAATCATGCAGACCTACAGTTGCGTTTGAAGAAAGGAGGCGAATCTTCGACTCCACCCTTAAAGTAACTGACACTGCGATAGACTCGCTGCAGAGATATTTGGTCATGACATCCGAGTCGGAAGCTGATCATGCTTCCACAAAGTCGAATAACTGGCCTGGTTTCGATTCGCAACCACACCGAGGACAAAGATGGCGACTACGACCGAAAGTATACTACCGGGAAATGTGGCTCACGGCAACGCAGCTGGTGGGCATGCTTTTCGGACATGTTCGTCGAACTACCCTGGGGCAAATACCTGCCGACACAATCATCGCAGTTCCTCATTGGTATACCGACCGCGACCGACAGGCTTTAGCAGATTGCCTAGTCATTGGTGGTTTGAATCCGACAGGAATCATTACGGATATCGTAGCAGTTGCACTTGACTACGGCATCTCGCACTTCAACATAGAGGGTGGACATTCGCGCGTAGTTGCATTCCTGGATGTCGGCCATTCAACCACATCTGCCGCTATCGTGACTTTCTCTGAAAACGGATTACGAGTTCATGCGATTGCCACTGATTCCTTTCTTGGTGGTGAAGTTATCGATCAGTCGTTGATGCAACACTTTGCAAAAACAAACCCCCATATTGACCCATTCCACCAGAAACCTACCTCACTCTTGACGCAGTCACTTGAGCAACTCAAGAAAACGCTATTGAAGTTACAGGAGGCCGAGATCGACCTTATATCAACCGATAAATCACCACTGCATCGAATGAAACTGACACGAGACCAATACCAATCCCTATTGTCAGAATCGGGCTGGCTTGATCGGGTTTCCGCGATTCTCATGGAGGCGATTAATACGTCGCAGATTGATCCAAAATCCTTGCATAGTGTAGAGCTGGTTGGAGGTTCAGGCAGCGTACCATCTTTGAAGGAGCATCTACAAACCCAGATGAAGGGCGCAGGATGCTCTACAAGAGTAAAAGTTAACTCTGAGTTATCTGCTGCACGAGGAGTTGCTCATGCAGGTGCTTTGCGGTCCTTTAGAGGCGACGCCGCGGTTCTGCGAGATCATTCCACCGCCCCTTTTGACATAAACTGGGTAGCATCTTCTCGTGAAACAGCAAAGAAGCCATCTTGGATAGCTCTTTCTACTGCGCATCGCTTGAACGATTTGGACCTTGTGAACTTACTCGATCAGGAATTATACATGGAAGAAATGGATAAATTAGCAGCGGAGACTGAGGTGTGTTCGGTCATTTTTTCATGATGGCCAGTTGCCAATTCGACTCGTGTAGGAAGTTCACCATGAACTTGTGCGAATCATTGAAACAATATCAGAGAAAATGGACGGCGTCTACGCAGCAATTGCACATCCGGAATCAATGACACGTTTACAGAAGGCTCTCGATAACGCCATGCGGTACCTTGTCTCGTCGGAGCGCGACGAAATGACGAAACTTCTCTATGAGGCCCATTTGGAGGTTCTTCATGATATCGTCGATCCTTTGGACCGGAAGAGCGCTTCATTGCATTCCGATATTCCCGTTTCAGGAAGGACCTCTCATGCACTACAAGACGACAACGGGTCTTCTTCAAACCAAAGAGGAGTCCAGCTTTTTGACATGGGGACTTATCTTCTCGCTCGTTTCTCGCAGTCGGGGAATGTTAACGATCTCGACGAGTCAATCCCGTGTTTGCGAGAGGCGCTGAGCATCCTACCTCCAAACAGTCCAGAATTACAAATGTACCTTGTTTGTCTTGGCTCGGCGTATTCGCTTCGCTTTGAAAAGAAGGATGATTACGCCGACAACGATGAAGCCATTGCGTTGTATGAGCGGGCATCTAAGTGTCCTCCGAGTCCAAGAGCTACATTAGCTTCCGACTCGGACCGTCTGGTCATGATGAACAATTTAGGCAATGCACTGGTTCGACGCTTCGAGAGATCGGGAGATGCAGATGATCTGGAGAAGGCTATATCTGCGCATGAAAAAACAGTACAATCCGCGTCGGGTCATGTCTGTACTGAACCAGACTATTTGACCAATCTCGGTGCTGCATTATTGCGTTGGTTCCAAATCCGCGGTGACCAGAGTGACCTCAACAGAGGAATATTCCTATGTCAAACGGCTGATGAAATATCACCGCCTGGGCATCCGCGCAAGCTTCAGTACTTGCATAACCATGGGCTTTCCCTTCAATGCCGGTTTGAGAGATATAATGACCTCAAGGATATTGATACTGCAATAAAATTTTGCGAGGAAGCTGTACGCGGTACTCCCGACACGCATCCTTCCAAACCACGGTATTTCTATAGCCTTGGCACATCGTTTATGTATCGCTTCGGCCGTTCCGGGGACGCCTATGACATCAAGCAAGCCGTGTTTAACTGCGAGGAGGCGGTTCGTCTTGCGAAAGAGTCACATCCAGAACGGCCAACGTATCTCGCGGGATTGAGTACTTGCTTGATTTCGCATTACGAACATGACGGTCAACTTTCTGGGATCCAAAGAGCCGTTGAGGTTTCGGAGTTGGCTGTCAAAATGACAACGGACCTTGGCCCTGGTGGATATGTGCCGCTACACGCTTTGGGTATCTCTCTTCTAGCGATATTTTTGGAATCGGCAAGTGCGCAAGATATTAATCGGGCAGTTGTCGTACTGGAGAAGGCGGCTCGCTTGACTAAGAATCATGCTGATAGGCCCCTGTATTTTATGACCTTGGGTCGAGCTCTTGCAATGCGTTTTGAAGAATATGGCGACATAACCGACATCGATAAGGCAATTCGTGTCCAGGAGAAAGCAGAGGAACAGCTTCCGGATGATCAAGCAACGAAACCCAACTGTCTGTCCCATCTAGCACGCTCTTTATCGCGCAGATTTAGTCGCTTGAATGAGGTGCTCGACATTGACAAGGCAATCAAAGCCGAGAAACGAGCTCTGAAATTGCTTCCTAAGGATAGTCCAACAAGATTCAAATACACAACAAATCTTGGGAATAGTCTCCTCGCCCGCTTTGAGATTCAACGAAGCATCAAAGATGCCAAAAGATCTATCGAATTGCATCAGAACGCGGTCGAAGCGATCGAACTTATGGCGGAAAACCATCCTGATGCAGCGTTGGTATATAACAGTTTAGGACTTTCGCTCACTGTGAATTTCGAGGCGTCCGGCAACATCCAAGAGCTTGACAAAGCCGTAGACGCTTACGAAAAAGCTACAGCATGCGTAGTCGGCCATCATAAGGATAGCCACGCGTACCACTTGAACTTAGGAAATGCTCTTATCCATAGGTTCGATAGCTCAAGGCAGATCGTTGACATCACAAAAGCAATAACGTCATTGGAAAGGGCGGTGAATACAACGCCGGAAGACCATCCATACCGAGATAATGCGTTGAACACCCTGGCTCGCGCTCTAATAGTTCGTTTCAAGGCTTTTGGTTCCCCCTCCGATGTCCATGAAGCCATACGACGTTATTCGCAAGCCGCCACCTCGCGATCGGGCTCCCCGTGGAGAAAGTTTTTATCTGCCCGCGATTGGGTCACTTGCGCGCGGGACGTCGGGAACCCCACACTGAAAAATGCATACGAATGCTTGCTTGACCTACTTCCTCGTGTGGCCTGGCTAGGCTTGGATTTGGACCGGAGACGAGAAGAAATTTCGAAGATGGGAAGCGTTGCATGCGATGCTGCTGCTGACGCAATTGCCATGGGCGATCCCAAGACAGCAGTGACGTGGCTTGAAAAGGGTCGCTTTATTATCTGGAGCCAGGGTTTGAGACTGCGAAGCCCAGTTGACGAACTGAGAGCTGCACATCCTAACCTTGCTGACTCGCTGGAGAAGATTTCGACAGCCTTGGAAAATAAGGTCAATGACCGGATCCGGCATGTGGACACACAAGTCGATGAGAAGCTGGATGGCCATGCAAGGGATTTGCAGTTCATGGCGACCCGACAACGGGCTCTAGCTGATGAATTTGACCGGCTGCTGGCAAATATTAGAAAGAAAAGAGGCTTCGAACACTTCCTTCTGCCAAAAACGTTCAGTGAGTTGAGAAAAGCCGCCGATAAATATCCCGTTGCGATTTTGAATCCATCGAAATATCGATGTGATGCTGTGCTTCTCATGCCTGACGATGTTCGGGTCATCGAACTTCCCATTGGACACCAAAGGCTACAGAAGCTGTCTGACGAATTCGGTATGCTGTTGAAACAATCTGGTCGAACAATGAGAGGCTCAGAGCGAGGAATGAGAGTTGCCCCTGCACGAAAGTCTGATGCATGGAGTGGTCCTCTTGGGATTTTATGGGATTTGGTCGCAAGCCATATCATCAAAGCTCTTGACTTGACGGTGGGCAATAGAAAAAGTGTTATGAAGCGATAGGATGCTCACAAGAAGTTCTCTATCTAGCCTTCAAGTAAGCCACAACGAATGTGGTGGTGTCCAACAGGGATATTTTCTCGGCTTCCATTGCATGCAGCCGGGGACTACAACGTTAACAAAAAATCGGTGCCTGAAGTCGTCGTTTCATCCTACACACCCACTTTGGGCCTCCTTCTTCGTGAGCCAAACAGCGAGGTATCAAGGCGATCTCCAAGCGTCGTGGCAGTAGGTGTGTCAAGGACGACAATCCCAGGCCTGGTGGCATCCCCACTTCCAATGGTGAAAGACGAGATGTCGGCCATTGGAAACATAGTCCCGAGTAAATCGCTTGTTATGCTCCAAGAGGGTAAGGCCACAGTAAACAATATAGTGAAAGCAATTTCTACGTGCACTGCCTTGCACCTAGCCTGCCATGCACAACAAGATCCCATGAACCCTTTGTCCAGCGCTTTCCTCGTACACGGAGAGAAGCTGTATTTGTCTCGTTTAATCCGTGAATCATTACCCAATGGCGAGTTTGCATTCCTCTCCGCCTGCCAGACCGCTCAAGGTATGTGTGCTAGGTCTGAACATACAAGGGAGAAGTTGGCTGAGTTCATATATTAGGTGATGAGAACATACCGGATGAGGCCATGCATCTCGCCGGAGCTATGCTTTTCGCAGGGTTTCGTTCTGTCATCGCAACGATGTGGTCAATTGACGACGCAGATGGGCCTATTGTCACAAAAGCGGTATATTCAGCACTCTTCAAGACCCCAATCTTTGACGGAAGCGTTGCCGCCAATGCTCTGCACCACGTTATCGGGCAATTGCGTGCAAATGGTGCACCTTTTGAACGATGGGTCCCATTCATCAGCCTCGGTTTGTAAGGTCCAGAACAGGCGGAGGATAGGAAGGGTCAATCTTATTGGCGCAGTGAACTAGACGCAAAACAATGTGAGGCAATTATCAGAGGTATATTACAGAATGTATGGTACAGAAAATCTATGCGCCCGGTCAATGAGATACTTCAATCCCGGAGGAAGGAGTTGAAGTCATACCTAAATCTAATGTGATATCCCTATCTTATGACCTCATTCTGGTGGAGATGGAGGTCTCGGAATCCGTATTCGAGCGATGAGTTCTTCGTCCCGTCCTTCATTCATCACACGACACTCTTGTAATAGACGGGTCAGCTCCATCGTGCGCCCATTGGCTTCTGGAAGTGCGGAGACTCTCTTTCCCCATTCATCTTCCTCCTCAGATTCAGATTCCCACTCGTCACTATCGAACTCCTCGTCTTCATCTTCTTCATCTTCACTCTCCTCGTCTTCCTCCTCCTGAGGTAGCGTTCCTAAAGATTGGCCTGTACAGTCCTCGAAGCTGATCCCAGACGCCGCACACATATGCCACCATTTATTCCATCGATTGTAACCGTCACATTCGGTTGAAGGTCCGTCTGCACGGTTGAGATCAGTCAACATTATCCTGCTCAAGGCACGTATTCGCTGCAGTTTGGGAAAGTTTCGTTTGTTCAAAGCCGACATGTTGAGATCGTTTCGACGCGTAATTTCGTTCCGCATGGCAGAATCTGCGAAATAACCGACCCCGAAGGCGTATGAGAGGCCATGTAATCCGATAGTCGTAATATGCAAGTGAGGGCGTTTCGTGAAACCGTTGGAGTCGTCGCCCGACAGAAGGCGCCAGTCGGCGTTGAATGTGAACGTGGTGAGGGTGGGACAAAGATCGAGGATAGAAGGCACGTCGACAACTTGATTGCAATTAATGTCAAGAATGACGAGACTGATTCCGTGGTGGGTGACGAACTCCAGGACATCAGGTACGTCGTTTGTGATGGCTCCAGAATCAACGGAGAAGCTTCGTAGCGCAGGCATATGCCACCCCGTGGCTTGTTCAAGGAATTCCTCCACAAAGCCCCGAATCGAGAGCTGCTGCAAAAACTGTAGTTCTAAGTGTAGATTCGTCGCAGAGCCTAGATTGGCACATTCCTGCGCGGACGGAACGGCGGTTTCGACATCAATCTGAGCCGCAATGATATAAGGAAGCGAATGGAGGGCCCAAATCACTTTTGAAAGAGATTCTCCGGGTATATTCCACTGCACTGTCTGCAGCTTCTTGAAAGCGTACGTTGCAAGAGCATCCACAACTGGCCCAAAGGCAGGCCCCATCGGTCTCTCGACTATGAAAACTTCTAGATTGGGGCAATGCCGAACGATGGATACAAGCGCGTTCTCCATGTCCGCCATGGTGAACCCGCGACTGACTGAGGGGTGAAGTCTGGAAATATGGATTCTCCTCGTCCACCAGCCGTAGGACGCGGTTGCGGTGGTGGCTGTCGACGAGGAAGAATCGAGGATAGAGCAGAGTGAAATCAACTTCCCAGGATCGCTAAAATAAAGACATCGGAAGAGAAATTCCGAGCCTAAGTCTCGCCAGCGTCTACAGGTAGATATAATTGCCTGATAAAATTGAATCAACACCCCAAGGAAACGAAGCGATAGATGATGGAACTGACCTTCTTCATTGCATAACTTCTCCGTTGAAGAAAATTCATGGCTTCTTGAGGTGATCTTAGCCTCCATTCGTCGACAATGATGTCTTTGTACCAGGCTGACTCTGCCATTACGGTTGGTAGACCATGTTGGAATATGATATCTTCATCAGCCGCTAGGTCAAAGATCTGGGTCCAGACTTCTGCAGGAAGGTCGACGCGCATTGACTTGAATGCTGATGATTCTAGGGATATGCTGTAAGAAGCTCGCGGGGGGTTTCGTGTTCAAGCCTGATGTTCAATTCACCCTGTCAATCGAGGATCCTTGATGGCTTCCCAGAAATGAGGTGGTTCGAAATGAAACAGTTCATTGCAGGCGCTCTTTCGGACGGAATTCGAACATCGGGGACGGTCACGTGAATAGCACGAACGCAAATGGGATTCCAAATTGAGGACGCGATTGGGACGCGACTGCGCCACTACAGAAGTACTCGAGTATGTTTGAGCAGCATGTTTCTCCTGCATCCAACCCATGCTTGGATAATATGCCTGGGCACCTACTTCTCAGCCAGAAGCTATTTGCAAACTTTCATGAAGCGTTTAATAGTCTCCGAGGACGAAAAGTCACTCGTAGGGTATCATTCAGGAAGCTACTACAAGCCAGGTTTACATATGGCGCTGTACATGTACAAAGCAAGGCACTCCAGTTTCGATGTCAATTTTCAGTCAGCAACACACATCCATCATCAGTGCTTTCCACCATATGTCTGTTCCTCGAGCTCGAGCTCGCGAGACTCTTGCGTGAGCTCACAAGGTGTGCAGCAGAACGCAGAGCAGCAATCACCGCATCCTCCTCCTTTGATGTTGTAACGTCCCCTTACTGAGCTACGGTTCATCATCTGCGTAGAATTTTAAGAAGTGCGGTCGGCAAAAAAACAAAAATGGCATTACCTGCATGATAAATCCAACCCCACACCAGACCAAGAGACCGTGGACCATGCAGCTGGAGGAGCAGCATCCACCTTTGTTAGGGTCAGGGTATCCCTTCGAATTGAGATGCTCGTAGCGGTTCTTGACCTTGCCGTAGATAATGCAAGGACAGCAGCATGCGACAAGACCTACACGGAAACATCTGTTAGGCAGGTTTGAAAACGATATATCCAACAACATACAGGTTCCAAAGTCACCACAGCATCCGCACAATCCATTGCTCCATTCACGACCGTCACCGCCAACCGGAAGGTTCTTCACATTTCGGTTGCCTGCAGCTACTGACATGCCTGCGGTGCCCATGGGTTGTTGCGTGTAAGCCATAATGAACCGGCGATTTTTAGGAGGGGGTTAAGGGCGGATGGAGGAGGCGGAAAGGAATAACAAGGGTGGTCAGTTTGGAAAAAAGCGGAATATATAAGCCAGGTGAGCGCTGTTCGCTTTGCGAAAATAGCGAGGCATATGTAAGCACATTAGCGTTGGCTTGGGTTGGGGATACTTGACCACAAAAGAGATAACTGGCGGTGCAGGGCGTCGCAGATCTCGAAAGTGAGATCCGTCGTGGACAGGATCAAGGTTCCGTGTTTCACTGCATTTCCACATTTGACCACCAATTGCCCAATCACCCACGGGTATGCACGGGTATGTCACCCGCATACGACCTAAACCAGTGAACTCCCTGACCACATGCCAGCCATGAGGTTGAAAGTAACATAATTGCAATGCGAGGAGCTCGAACCTGAAGAACATGATCTCTACTGTTATGAATGGGAAACTCGAATTGAAAGCAAAGGAAAGAAGAAAACGAGAAGGAATGAACGCTTGTTATTTCAATGATAAGAAGACATATGATGTTGAGATGCGCGTTGCCTAGCCTCCTGAGACCCGAGAGCCCCGGAAAACGCAGAAAATTGATGTGACAACCCTAAGTCAGGACGAGCATGTCGAGACTTTGTCGAGACCTGCTGCATCCGCCTCAGGGCCAGTGAAATCATGTTAGCGCACGCTTTGAGGCGTCAAGACATAGTCGCCAGACCATTGTGACGAAACCAATCCCTCAGTTCGACTGGTAAACTTTCAAGGAATCACGCATTGCCCGCCTCGGGACTCGACTCCATACGACCATCAAATAGGCATCCTAACCCGATATGAGCGAGCAGCATTGCTACTGCACAACACTTCCGTTTCAAGTTCAAAAGTCGACAGCACTGGCTTCCTACTTGGGTGTTGCCGAAATGAACCCTTTGCAAAAGCCTCGATCTGGCTATGATGCACTCAGAAGACCAGCGGTCTATAGTCTAATGATGAATATCCCATCCAAAACGTCGTTGAGGAGAAGATAACATAAATCACGACAGCTTGACATAATCTCTGAGCGCTCACCATCAATTGACCGGAGGCAGTGAAGATATGCCTGCCAGATGTCAGTCGGAGGAACGAGAGGATCTTCTATGCTCACCCATCGCCATGTATCCAAGTTAAGGAGAGTGACGACGCAGCTCGGTGGCCACCGGTATACCTGGTTACGGATGGTAGGTTCTAAGAATCGAGGAAGGCTCCCAGGGAAAGAGGATTCATGGATGACATCTCTGAGACTGATGGACACATATGCCATTCCTCAAAGTTCAGCAGGCGTGGATGGCAAGTGGAAAAAAAACTGACTATCCATACACAGCCTGAACCCCTCCGGAAAAAATATCCCTCTAGGGTGAAATGGTTCGGGGAGTTCTGCCGGAAATATCATAAGAGCGAGACAGCGTCGCGCCTAGAAGCAGTCAAACAAACCACTGTCGGCATAGATATAAATATAGCCTGGATGCTGGAGTGGGTCTTTGGTTGATCAAGAAAAGCAGTGGTGGGTAGTAAAACCTTTGCTTGCATCGCGTGGACGATTCACGTTATGCACTTGCAGCACCAGTGTCTTGCACCTCGATTGCACCCCTAATTCGAGCCGAGTGGGAAGCAAGAAAAGTGTTATGTGTTCCAAGCAGGGAAGGACCAGGCTTTTGGCTGCTTTGAGGGAACCGGGAGCCGCAAGGGAGCGCGCCAGCCTTGGAACCAATCAAAAGTACACATACTGTAGCCGAATTCCATTAACCGCTTGGCGAATTGGTGGCGATCTTCAGAACAATCAGATATTCGTGCCCTCATATTAAATTGTCGTTTGCGGTCTTCTTCTTCATCTAATCTGGTGTAATTTCTCTCGCTTCTGCTCGTTTGAAAACATGAAAACATTCTTCTTGGGGAATGGATCGTCAAGTTGCATTCACCGTGACATGGTTAGGCTTGCCGCTCCAAGTCGGTTGCTTCTGAAATGTAGATGCATGGCTTCTGAAAACGTTCTCATTAACCTTCTCAGGACCCCCTTTCGTCAGTTTGCACCGGTACCTAGATATGACCACCTGTCCTGATCATGATCTTTAAACGTACGAGGGCACAGGCTTGTTTAGACCATCAAGTTCAACATGATTGGCCGTCTTCCGATTGCTCGGTCGCACTATATAACTGTTGAAGTTCGAAAAAATTGACCACCTACCCCTCGATCTGGAAACTATCTCAACGCCCTGCAAGCGCAATGGCTGCCGAGCTCACAGCTCACGAACTTGCAGGAGTAGCGTTCAATCTGTACGTTTTCTGATAGCAGAGATCATTCAGGCAAGGGCTAACATCTCCTCCTGTTGCCAGGATGGCCGCTAAATTATTCTCATTGGCTTCATGTGGTGAGTTTTCTCCCTGGGCATTGCAATTGACCCCTGCTCACCAGAATCTATCTAAGTAATGTTGTTCTATGACATTGCGATCACGTTTGGGGACGAGGTCGAACGTATCTGGATGCGAAAATTTTCATGGTTCACGATATTATGGTTTCTGGTGAGTTTGACGACTTGTGGGTGTTGAAGGTAATTTATGCTCAATGGGTCAGAATCGGTATCTTTCGCCATTGGGATTCGTCGTCATCATCGTTTGTGAGTCCGCACTTCTGAGATTAATGCTTTTGGTCTAATAAGTACTCTGACGACAGCGTTCCATGATCCGAGCTGGAGCAAAGCAGCGTGCAATCGCTACGTTTTATATCCAGAAGCGCTGAAGATTGTGACAGCATTCGTAATCGGAGGTACTTATGTCTTCCTCATCTTGGCATGTTCTTTGCTAATTTGAGATCCAATTTCAAGTCATTTTCATCACACGCGTTTATGCTATTTATGCACGCAGTCTCGTGATCGTATCAGTTGGCTGTACTCTTTTGGTTATCGAAATAGCGGTCAAGATCGTAAGGATCACAAGGATATCAAGTAGACTGTTTGACGCTGATGATCACGTTCCCAGTGGGCGTTTACCGATGGGACAAGTTTGGATCTTCCTGAAGGTGTGTGTCTGACAGATGGATTGGATTGCTTGGGATAGCTGACTATTGATAGGCCTCATCGGATGCATTCTCGTTGGGAAAAACCCGAAGTCAGTGACTGTCTGATTACAGCCATTCAAAGACCTTATGCATGTGTCAAAACAACAGCCGCTTTGTGTTCACATGGGTGGCAGAACTTGTTTTCGGTAAGGATCCCCTGTCGTTCCTGAAGTCTGGAATGTTGTGTAACTCAACATGCCTTCATAGACTCTGCCATGTTCTTTTTGACGATGTGGCGCACATATGTGCATAATCGTTCAGTGAAAGGGAACGCGGCTTCACTTCTCAACCTCATATTTCGTGATGGTATGCAGGAAACCTCGCCGTAAAGGTTCCCAGATTCATCGTTCGGACAGGTGTTATATATTTTGCAGTTATCTTCGCCGCAAACCTAGTGACTGTGCTAATGTTTCTTGTGAGCATCTTCTCGCCTTCATGTGGTTGAATGCGGCTCATGACGGGAATTCTAGCTGGCACCTGTAGGTCATGAATGTACTTCCATTTCTTTGTCTTCGCTTCTCACGAACGCCGACATAGCCGGATCTGAAGGCGATGAACGCGAGCTTCAGCACGTTGTGAGTTACCTACTTGATTGACGTTCTTAGTGGTTAATTGCCTCTATCCTATTTGTCTAGAATTACTAGCTTAATGGTGTCGAGATTGATCCTTAACCTTCGCAATGCCGCCGTGACTCACTCTTTCACACACCGTGGTAGTCTGGGTCGCATTACTGGGCTCGAAAGGCCACGCTACCACTCGGATGGTAATTCCTTTTCCTTAAGTGAATCAGAACTTATGCTGAAAATTCTATATCATAGAACTCGGAGATACAGAGCATGAGTCACCGAGATCGCTCTTCGTTTTGCGCTCCGAGATATCCCAGATGCGCAGGCAATGATTGACATACTGGAGTATGAATGTCATATACCTGTGTCGGAGGCCTCCGTATTTCAATGCGTCAACTTTGAGCCACATGATTGTCGTCCAATCGCCCACATTCGTCATCATCGTGTTGCGATGAACTTCACGCTCGGAGGAAGAGATGGTCCGGTGGATAGCTGCACACATAGAGAGGCAAAAACGAGACTGGCTATTCACCTTCAAGCGGTGCCTCACATCTAACTCACGACCTAATAACTTTGACCAGGTCAGAAGTTTTTGTACAACGGGTACATGTCGAAGTATATATTGTAACGAAATTTTGTGTACTTCCTCACATGCGCGCCGTATGTATATGTGAGCAGTGAAACACCTCTGTCTGATTCGCAATTAGACAGCTTGAAGCATTTTGAATGGGGTTTCTTTGTAAGTAGTCCATGTAGAACCAGGGGTGCCAAGAGCGGCCTTAGGTGTTAGGTGTCGTAGCCAAGCATGGCCAAATAAGGTTGTACAATTCTGACCCATATCTCAAGCTGTCATCGAAAACTTCCCAAAATTCATCCGAGTCCAAACAATGGCTTCCTCGTATGTGTTGAAATTGTCTTTGCTTAGTGGCCATATATAACTCTTGACTTCTGTACTAGACTACCAAAAACCTCATGGGCAGATGATGTCGACGACCTCGGTGAGCTTGGACCTCGATCAGTCTGAGAAAGCAGGAAAATCTAATCTTTACCCCAGAACTACCCAAAAATGAAGAGTTCGTTGACGAGAATGGGATTCGGACAACGATCGAATATATCTTGAACGATGAAGGAAAGAAGGTCAAGGTATGTCAAGTAAAGAACACGTATGTCCAAACCAAATGCTGACGTTTGCGCGACTAAGATTACTCGTCGCATCAAGCGAACTCTGCAGAAATCCATCGTCGACCACTCTGTTGCGGAAAGACAGAAATGGCCAAAGTTCGGACAGGAGAAGAACAGCAAACCCGGGCCTGATAGGGCGACTACGACTGTTGGAGAGAACGTTACCTTGAAGCTGAGCGCAGGAAACAAGGTGTGCACATTGTGTCGTATTGCATGATCGCCTATCTGATATGGATATTCACAGTCAAATGAAACCGAGCAAGCTCCAGAAGAAAACATGAAAAGCCGCGTCAAAGCTGCTGGAGCCGGAAAGGTGTCTTGCCGACTGTGTAAGGGTGACCATTTCACCGCCAAATGCCCGTACAAAGATACGCTTGGCGGCCTCGAAAACACAGGTATGTTTACTTCTATGGTTTTGCGATTTGGTGCTCATCGGTCACTCCTTAGATACTGGTGCTGGTCCCGACGACGATGCCGGCACAGGTGCTGAAATGGCAGCACCAGCCGCTTCGGCGGGTGGCAAATATGTGCCACCCTCAATGCGTGGAGCAGGCGGTGCCCGTGCGGCTGGAGAATCAATGCGTGGTGCTGGCAACCGGGACGACCTTCCCACTCTGCGGGTCACGAATATCTCGGAAGACACTCAAGAGAACGATCTTCGAGAACTATTCGGCGTTTTCGGTCGGGTTGCAAGGGTGTATGTTGGTAGGGACAGGGAAACTGGTGCTGGGAAGGGCTTTGCATTCGTGAGCTTCGAGGAGAAGGCAAATGCACAGAAGGCTATCGACAAGGTGCATGGAAGAGGTTATGATAACTTGATTTTAAGTGTACAATGGAGTCGTAAGTTCTTACTTGTTTCATCTCCTGATTGTGAATCTCATCGATCTGTCTGTCTAGAACCTCGGCCGGATGGAAGATGAGATTTCAGACTGTTGTTTTGCGATTTGCTGTGTATCTTTGGCAATATATTGTTTGCCGGAAACACTACGCTAGCCGATCTACCTGAACAGACGACGGATCTCAACCCCTAAGGTGGGCAAGGTAAGGCCAGTGGCTTCATGCACACAGGGTTATTTTCAGACAGCTGATTGAGTCCGATGATGACTACTTCAATTGCCTAAATCTGCCTTTCCTGGGATTGAAGCAACATCGTTGGGCAGATTTGGGCCCACTGACGGGAAAGTCAACGATGCAGCTCACGATTGCATTGGTACGAATGGGCAAAGGTACACTCTCATATGGCTGTCTTGGTCTTGCTAATCGAATCCTCTCTTTCCTACTTATCAGTATCCATATCTTGCTGTCGAATGAGAGTTTCCAATGTGCTCGAACGAGGCTTGATGTCACACTTGAACGGAAGAGGGTGACTGTCAAAGACCAATCAATACGGTTGCTACTCCGAGCGTCGTTCAACTGACCAGATCAGACCGGTTTGGTATTCGCGAGAGGGCTCGATGGTAGAGCCATTTTCGTCTACTGCCTTCGATATCTTGAAGGTCGCCAAAACGGTCGCTGCTGTTAGCCAAAGAGCCGCCAGTGCGATATGGCTTCCTGGGCATATTCTGCAAGAAGGATGTTCAGACCTCGAAAACCAAAACGTTGAGTGGGTGAAGGACTAGGCTAACCTTCGCCCAAACCCAAAAGCCATCGTCGACGGATCGCGAACGTTTGGATCGAGTTTTCCGTCTTTGAGGAATCGTTCAGGTTTGAAATTGGACGCGTCAGGGTAAGTTCCTTCGTCATAAAGCATGGCCCTACATTTCCCGGCCAGTCAGTTTATGTACGGTCTCTCATCGTTCCTCGAAGGATGGCCTTACCAGGCATTGGCGATCACAATCGATCCTTTGGGTATATGATATCCCATGTATATATCATCCTCACTTGCCAGATGAGGAACACCTTGAACAAAGTCAGCCCAAGGAGTTTCTCTGCCGCAACTGAAGCCAGAACTGACCCAATGGAGTTGCCGGTTGCCACCTGGGGAAATATGGATTTTCACAAAGGATTTCTGACATGAACGAATGAAGCTAACCTAAGAACTTCTTTGACAAGGGCGGACACATAGGGGAGGTCTGGCTCATCATGAAATTCGGGCAGTCTTGAACCGATTACACGATCAAGTTCTGCTTGGGCTCTGGCTTGAGCGTCAGGGAAGCAGGCCATGGCAAGGAAGAAAGTATGGACCCCTGAAAGTGTTGTGTCGGCTCCAGCTGAATGACGAGATCAGTCAATGATGCAGTGAACGGGGTCGATACCTCATACCTGCAAAAAGGATGCCTGCTGTATCTTTGATGACCTCTAGTTGGTGCGCGGGGTCTGCACTCTCTTCAAGTTCGTCTAGGCAAATGGATGTGAAGGATGGGCGAGCATGACCACTTGCCTGTCGAAGGTGTTACAATATCAGTTTGAATCCACCTTACCGAGTACACTAGAGCTCACAATGTTCTTCACCGTGGCCAAGTAGGGCAGTTCCCTGAAATCCTCTTGCACTTTGCGCCATAACCTGGCCTTTTTCTTGAACCCTGCACCAGGGAAGAACTCGGGAACATATTTGAGGAAGGGCATCAGATCGACCAGGAAGGCCCCAGGAGCAGTGGCAACCGTGATACTGGCAACAGCCTTTTCTGCGAGGTTGATGTATGGGTCATTGGACCGTTGCATGTTGATACCATATGCTAGCGACAAGGTCAATCCGCCAATAGCACTGAGATATTTCTATAAGCTGACATCCGCCGACTCGATAAGAAAGGATGAACGGTACCCACTGGCGAGTAATAGCCATAAAGTCATCGGGAGTATCCAGCAGGCGAGGTAGCATCTTTCTGATCAGCTCCAGCTGTCCAGGTTGATAAAGTGTTGTGTTGGAGTCGCGAAGATGTTTTTGAAATAGGCGGCGACGCTCTCTCCA
This sequence comes from Crassisporium funariophilum, assembly GCA_014925845.1. NCBI lineage: Eukaryota > Fungi > Basidiomycota > Agaricomycetes > Agaricales > Crassisporiaceae > Crassisporium > Crassisporium funariophilum. The sequence goes on from JACGCL010000007.1 coordinate 1,964,401, forward strand.
AGGCTCTCCATATAACATGCCTGACATGAGCCAATCCCAGCCCATCCTTCCTCATTGTTTCAGCTTGGCGATTGTCCCGGGAAGAACGAGACTCACAGTTCAGTGGTCATGGTAAACGAGGGGCTGGCAAATGAAACTTTGGTTTAAATGTGCCTCCACGAGTGATCTGGCAGAGCTCACCGACTGGAATAGATAGACGACCTTTTGTCACAGAGTTCTTTGGCTGCTTCAAACGAGTTGAGGACGATGATATCATTTCCAGCAGCTTCTAGGTGAATGATTTCCGAGTCTTTGCAACAAGATATCAGAGAACGAAAGGTAGGCCACAAAGAGTGTCACGGGTAAGTACCATATTCCTTGCCCCACTGGGCGAACGTCAACCACTCAAAGCTAGTGGGAAGATCAAGCAAATTTCCCAGGAGTGGTAGCTTCCTCGGACCAGGGGGCAAAGGTGGCGAAGCACTTTTCCTGTTTCTGAGGTATATGCAAATCGTAATCGCAAGAGTGATCAGAAGGACGAGTTTATCAACAAGATTAAGAGTGGACATGGTGGTCTCAAGAGGATGTTAAATCGGCCCGCATGCTCTTTATCCAAGTTTCGATTGCCGCCTTGACGGGTGCCCAAATAGCTTTCAAGGGCAGGCAAAGCAGGGGTGCAAGGGACAGGATGATGCTCCATCACTTCAAGTTCGCTGGTGGAGCTGTCACTGCTTCCTGCCTATCTAACTCAGGGATGGGCCTAACAAAATGCTCCGGCGATTTCGGCCTTGGAAGAATAATGGAGAATCCGATAGCTGGCATCGGTCTGTATATTGCACGAGAGTCTTGGTCCAGGGCGTCCCATGAATCTAGAAAGCCACGCTCTCCACCGACGAGACACAAACAGCTTACTTGCGCCTCCGACGAAGCTCCAGATACTGGGCAACAGACAGGTAGGAGATTCCATTTGATTTGTTCTGATCCAAGAAGCTAGACAGCGGCGTGGTGGGAAGACGTCGCCTATATGTCTTTTTTTGAGCCGCTTTTTGGCAGAGCAGGGTCAGGGTGACATAAACCGCGGCCGAGTCTCAAGTCCCAGGCGGGAAACCATACCAGCAAAGGAAGGCACTGTACTCTCTACCATGCCGCCAATGCTCTTGTACCTATGTCTTTACAGGAGAGCGAGATGTAGCAATTTAGGATAGTCGTGTGTATCCCTCATCCAAGATAGACGTCGTGAAACCCGTTGAGTCCTGAAATACCCAGTTGTCCAACAGTTGTTGCCACAAATCCGATTGCGTTGAGCCACACTTTGCAGTGCAAAGTCCCATTGTGTGATGGTTTACAAGCTCGCTGGAGTTGTGCATATGTATGTTATGTATATCCAGCAAACCTTAGACATCCAATGTTGTATGTTGGGATGTCCAGAGACGCCATTATGCGAAGACCTAGACTGCCAAGCAACTGCCAAGAAGCGTCGGCAAAGCGGGCCGCTTATGGTGACGCACAAAACTGGAAGCCTGGGAGTGCGATTCTTGTCCGACACCTTGCCCAATCTCAAAAGTACAGAAAGTGTTTCTGTTCAAGCCTCAGCAAGGAGACAGTGTCGACTTCCTTTACAATCTCCAAGATGTCAACTGAGAGTCGATGGGTGTCTGACGATACTCGAGAAGCATTTCTTCATACTGAGTCAAATATAAAGCGGAGGGTACAGACCGCCTGGACGGGGTTCATCCAGTTTGCGTTGAGAGACAACGTTCTGGAGGTTGCTGTGGGTCTAATGTATGTATCTACCCATCTTGTCATGAATCTGTGCTGATAACCAACTAGAATTGCCACCGCGTTCACGGGGGTGGTTAACTCCTTAGTATCTGATATCATCCTTCCACCCATTTCTCTCCTTCCTTTCATGTCGCGTAATTTGGAGGAGAAGTTCCTCATATTGAGGAAAGGGCCTCACTATACAAGGCCGCAAGGATACAACACGCGAACGCAAGCGATTGAGGACGGAGCTGTGATCCTCACATATGGGTGAGCTATTTTGACCTACGTCATTGCCTCGTGTCCTGATCATGATATTCAACAAGTGCTTTCCTTGATCAATTCACCAACTTTGTTGGTATCGGGGTGGTCTTGTACCTCATTGCAAATCTCTACGGATATTTCAGCAAAGACTCTATCATTAGACATACGATCAAGTGTGCTTTCTGTAGGAAGGAGATCAGCTCCAAGGTATACTCTCCGTACTAGATTTTACGTTGGTCCAATCTCTACCCTCCTTTGTTTCTTCTAGGCAAAACGGTGCCCAATGTGCACGACCTGGCTGGATGGAAGGGAAGAACGAGAAACGAGTGCGTTATCGCAGCCTTCCTCATGAAATAGTGAAGGACCGCTGCGCGGCAAGTCCCTCATTATATCCGCTTGCAATTATTATACTGTACTTTGTTATGAGCATGCTCTCGATGTATCTCTTGTGTATCTCATCAACTTCTCCTAGGACTTCACAACTTGAGCTATCGATCCGATCCTAGGACTCTCGCCTCGTAGTGTGTGTGTAAGAAACATCAACGCCATTGGTTGATTCGTAACAGTCGGACTCAGAATATACCCGTTACGTTGGACGATACGAACTTTTGTCACTCTGGATCAGAAATAAGCCATGAAGGGCGCAGAGTGGAACGAGTAATATTGCGGAGTTGAAGTTGAATTCGCGAGAGATCAGCAAGTATGTAGAGCTACAAGCATTTTCAAATGTAACATCTCTCTTATATCCAACGACGCGCGATGCATCTCTTGAACAGCAAGCTGACCAAAGGCAGGTGGTGGGTCGACATGGGTTATCAATGGGGTTGTATCTTGAAATCTGCCGTAAATTGGAGCCCTCCAGTCTGACGTGTTGAAGACGTCGACGATTGCTTTCTTGTTGATCTGTTCCTTCTCCTTCTCGGGTCTCCCACGTCTTTTTTCTTCAACACCATCCTCGCTGAACCACAGCATGATGCTCGACTGATCAACTCGAAAGCGAAAGCCGCTTCATTTGCGGACCTTTCTTCGGTTTCGGATTCCAGATTTTCCACACCCAAACTTTGAGTTTGAACATGACCCCAACGCCATTTACTACGTGTGTGGTGGTTTGAGGGCGACTACTGGAGATGGTCGGATCGTCTGAGGCGACGCAAGGACGGGTTTTGAAGTCGAGTCTTTGGGTAGACGAAGCCTGAGGATTGGCACGGAAAAGCGGATGTGGGCTGATGTTCAGAGTTAGAGGAGCACTAGGAGTGGTCGGTAGTGATGAGCGAAGATTCAGGAGATCGGGGCCATGAATCCACGATTTCGGACCAGGTCCATAAGGTCTTGTAGCTGGTGGATTGATAATAGACCTATCCCATGACGCTTTCACATCAAGCTCATGGACGGCATTGGAGTTGGCGGAGAGCGTACGAGCATCCTGGTCATCTTGGTTCTCTAAAGAATCGGTATTGCGCTCATCATCGGCAGACCTGTTGAGTGGAACATCTGCAAACTGATCTTCAAGGTCATCACCAACATCGCCATGCATAGTGTTCGCGTCAGAATCGTCATCCGAATCAGATTCATCCTCGTCAGGATGTAATAGTCTGTTCTGAACTTGTGCAGAATTGAAGGTGAAGTTTGGAAAGGGGTCCTCGATGGCATCGGAGTATGGCAGGCCAGGAGTAAACGTTGCAGAAGTAGGCTCGTATACGTGGTTGATTCTGTTGCCTGGAACCCAAGGTGGAGGTACCATACGTGTTTCCATCAAGCTCCAGTTACTAAATTGTTCGTAGCAATCAGCATATGTCGACGATTACAGGAAAGTACTCACAGCCCCGCAAAATAGGGATGAGCTGGCATTTCGAAAGAAATCGTCAGACGTTTCCTAGGATCTTTTGCCAACATCTGTAATAGATTTATCGAACAGGCTGAGCCTAGTCTACCCTGAGAAGTATTGAGCACAAACCTTCTCAAGAAAGTCCATCGTAACATCATCGACATCATCAGTTTCTTCCCAATGAAGGGGGTCTTCGGCGATCTTGTACATCAGGGGCTTCACGTCGTCCTCTCCTTCATCCTCGTAGTCTTCTTCTTCGTCCCAGAACGGTGGCTGACGATGACACGGTTAAACATTACAACACCACGAAAGCATGCAAGACCATAAATCTTACCCTTCCTGTCGACATCCAAAACAAAATGATAGCAATAGACCAAAAGTCGACACCAAAAGAGTAAGGTCGACGGAGGTGAATCTCAGGAGCCATCTCCATCTCAGAGCCGCGATAATTCCACGCCACGAAATGCAGCTCCTCCGGGTCTCTGGGTTCAGTTTCGGAGGTCGGCTTGTCGCCAGGGAGGTAGGGCCAGTAGGGCTGGAATACCCTCTCAGCGATGGTAGGGATCTTGTGAAAGTCTTTCGATAGACCAAAATCAGCGAGGACTATATGTCCTTCGCGGTCGATAAGTATGTTAGGGGCTTTGATGTCGCGATGGATGATGCCACGAGAATGGAGTTCGGTTAGAGCAATAATCTGAATGGAGGGATCAGTAGTGTTTTGGTTAGGTGTATGGCAAGGGCGTACCATTTCGGCCATATAAAAACGAGCCCTCAAGGGCTCAATAACATTACATCGTATCATTTCACTGTCCAAGTCGGTCGGGTAGAGCGTCTGCGAGAACAGTATCAGTGCATTAGAAACAGGTGACCAAGAGGATGTACGAACCATAGCAATGTAGAAGTGGGCTTGGTCATGCCATGCAGCCCACATATTGACGAACCAAGGGCAATCAGCCAATTTAGCAGCAAGGTTGCGTTCTTTCACAACTATATTCAGGGAATACTCGTTCCTGCCTCGTTTCGGGATGACCTTGAGTGCCAACTTGGCTCTGGATATCCGATCCTTGACGAGATACACTGTCCCACTCGTCCCTTCACCGAGAAACCGCAAAACTCGTAGGTCGAGGGTGCCCATTATTCTCGGGGCATCAAGTACGCGCGTTATGGGTGTAGAAAGTGTGGCACTCCGTGAAGCTTCGAGAGCCAAGGTAACAAGCTTGATTATGAAGGCGCGGCTACAACGTGGAGTGGAGGGGACGGTGACGGTCTAGACATCGCCATGAGTGAACAGGATGTTCATATGCATGGAGGATAAGATATGATGGTCACTGACAGATATCGGTGATTTGGTGACTGGAGGCGATAAACCGTGGCGAACCTGTCTCGTGGCGTCAAGTATCGAGGGATCGTGTAGGGCTTCATAGATGAGTTTGAGAGCTTTAAGTTCCTCAAGGTCCTGGAAATGATGGAGGATCAGGCGCTGAGAGGTTCGGACCAAAACGGGCTTACAATCGTGATGATCTTCAAAACATGCGGCTGACATGGAATTGCTGCTGGTGTTGGAACATAGACAAGCGCGGTTTCGTTAAACTGATTAATATCGTATTAGCGAGACTCAGGTTCAGCAGCAGATCATTCCGGTCTACCTTTCTCTTTTTCCGTTTTGCCAGAAAGCTTTTGACAGAAATCTTGAAGGTGCCGAGATGGAGCGAGAAGGGCTTGTAGCAGTTATCCTGTCGACAATCTGATGGGAAAGCGAAAGACTTTGGAGATTTGGAGTAGGAAGAAAGCGAAGTGTTGGGTATCATGCGGGGCATAAAAAGCAATAAAGTAATAAAGCAAAGTCTTGCAGAACAAATGAAGGTGGTAGAGCGAACGAATGGTGAAACGAGGATAAGCTGGTGGACGTGGGTGTTTATGAAAGCAGCATTTCGTTGCCAGCTGCCTGATAGTGGGATTTGGAGGTCAACGTTGAAAGTAGCTGCCTGACTGTGGGGAAGAAGTCAGCCTCTCACTAGATGAGGATCCCAGTGAGACTCGTTATATTCCACAGCGGGCGTTCAGGCCATGCTGGGTGTCGTTCTGGCTGACTTCGAAAGGCAATCAGCTAACCCTGTCGTATGAAAGTGTATCTCGGACATCACGAAATGCTCTAGCTAGATGGATAAATTTACATTGCACACTAGTCAAAAAGCATGTATGTACCTGTGTTTACAGTGAGCATCCTCGTGAGTTAGAGCGTACGGAACATGACGTACTGTGATGTGTGATTGGGCTTGGATTTGAGAGGATCATAAGGACTGCATCAAACAGACGGATGCCGAGAGTGGCTTTTCGAAAGCTGACTTTGACCACCTCGGGCGGAGAGGTTCATGTGCGTATCTCACGTACTCCGAGGCGCGCGTAATGACAAGGCTGCGTGTCGTCTTGCTCTATCGACAAAAGGCTATCAATAAATACTGCCGCTTTGCAGGCTATCAATGACGCGTCATAGGAGTCTGGCTGCGGTGGATAATCGTATATCGGACACTCTCTGTATAGGCATTTACCTTCATCACAGTCAATGAGTTTGCGTGAATTTCGGGCATTAAAGATAGACTTACTGATTTTGACTGTATTCTCGAGTGTAAGCATAGAACAAGCCTGAAAGGCTCCTATACTTACAGGTATATCCGCTGTGGCAGCGGCTCAACGTCTCTCAACGTCAGCTTGACATACACATCAAACTCCTCAATGTCATCTTGCCCGAGAAAGCATTAGCGCTCCGCCATCGTTGGTTTCTGGGTGCCCCATATTGGAGCCAGAGGATGTGAAGGCAGCAGAATATTGCAAGCGATAGTTGCGCAACTTGCGAATCAACACCAAATAATGTAAGAATCACCGATGCCAAGATGCACTTTCGACCAACACGTGACCTTATTCTCACGCGTCGCGTCGTGTCGTGCCCCGAATCTCCTCGACAACGACGGGGTATACATTATACATCGTGGGTGTGAAGCATCATGAGCTCACCCATGGGGCTGCCTAATAATGGTACCATCTCTCATGCTTAGCATGCACTCTTTGAACGAATTCCTCCAACATGCACAGCCTAACCTGTAGCCGCTCTAGCCGTATCAGACGCATCAAAAGCGCCGTTCCATCATCCTCCTTGGGGATTTCGACTCTCCAAGACTTACCGGCTCTAGTAACATCTTTCGGCATGATCATAGAGCAGCTTCTACCATTAAATAAGCTCTATAAGGGCAAACGGACTGTCTTGATGCTGTCAATCTGTGTTATTGTATCGTCAGTATCGATTAGGGGTTAAATCACTTCGTTGTGGTGAATTCATTCCGAAGAGCCGCTGGTTCGATTCCAGCTACCGACATATCTTTTTTGCCACTCGCTAGCTGCAAAGACCTTGGAGCAATAGCCTGTACTCATCACTTCGGACTTGTGTATTGCGTTATTCATCGTTCTCCCATCTTTTAGCTGCTTATGAAGGTGACCTTCAGAACACATCCCATAAACTTCAGGCAGCAGGTTACGGCTCGCGTGAATTCTGTTTTTCAAGATTTATCGGCAAGGTCTGAAAGCAGTCGCATATCAGCCACCTAGGATTGGGCATAGTTTATTACTCTCCAGAGAGTCGTACTTGGGTGCTGACACAGAATTATAACCATCCTCCCGCTGATTGTATAAATAGACGTATGATCTCTTACCTAGTCGCGTGCTTGTAAATATCTTGCAAAAGACGTTATTGTGAAATATAGTTGGTTGAAGAAAGTACAAAGACCAGGGAAACTTCTCCGTACGTATGCTGCGCTTTGCATGAAACGTATAATACACATGTGCAGAATGAGATGCTTCTACAGTTCGGCCGTGGGATTGATGGTAGACATCGTTGTTGAATATACATGTACATACGCAGTCACTTATTACAGGGCTACTTTCGACCGGCCTTCTTGGCGGCGGTGCGTGCCCTAGTTATCTGTTTCTTCCAGCCATAGCATTGGGTGCACCCTACGTCAAGAATTATTATTGAACAAATCTATATTCCTCAGAAATTGGGCACGTACCGGCCGAACCATGTTTCTTGCATTGATAGGCTCCTTCTTTGTTCTGAGTCGAAGTGGGGCACTCAATAGGGTCGCGGTCAAAGAAATCAAACTAAACGACCGATTGCAGGTGATGAGGGGATCAGCATTCCCGCCATCGAGCCGTCCAACATGCGTGGGAGAGACCCACCCCGAAGAACCCGTCGTTCTCTTCTCTTCCATCGAAACTGCAATCGGTGCACTGTATGAACCGAGCTCCTAGTCAGCGACGCGTTCGATTCGTCTTGATCTCTCATAACGGTATGGAAATCAAGATAGTCAGAAATGGACGCACAACTTCCTTGAGGTGAGTGCAGAAGACAGCGTCGTTGACCTCAACAGTAGTAGGCGCGGTTTGGGTGTCAGCCATGATGCTAATGTGGTGTGGTGTCGAGGGAAGAGGTAAAGAAGGCGAGGACGGTAGGTTTGACACGGATTCTGGAGTAAAGAGAGGTTATGGAGAGAGCCGGTGAGGTTTATATAAGTGGGAAAGGCGGCTGAGAAAGGGATGACTTCAGGGTGTGCCTCGAATGTGGGGAAAGTGTGGGGTTGTAAGATCCGATCGGTGCACTTAGTTAGACTTTGCGTTTCCCTTTCGTACCGATACATTACAAGCATGACTGCACTATGTCTGCCTCTCCATGTTCGTTTAGGTATGTCTAGGTATATGGACTCTGTTTCCAGCTAGCAAGATAAGGAGCAAGACAACGTGAGAAATGCCATTGTTGCAGTAGGCCCATGATCGAAGAGTCTCGAAGGAAGAGTCATAGTCGAGACCATCTGACCTTCAGATTTGTGCACAGACTTGACTTTGCTCATGCTTGCGAAGGGCTTGGGAGGACACGTGACTGTATGCCAAACGCGACTGGAGAACGCGTCTCCGAAAGTTGTCGATAGCCACTGTTCAGCACTGTTTTCCTGATAGCAGAATATAGACTGTGATAATCAGAACTCAGACCCATAGTTTCACGCACGCGGGGTGTAAGTCCTACAACTTTTGAATAAAATACTCAAAAATTTGTCAAAAATAAACTCTTCATAGCACACCGTGATTGCATTGCACTTTTGCGATATGCGAAGAATATTTCGCAGCGGGGGAGTCATGGCTGATAACTTCAAAGAAACCAAGAGATATCTGCGTTCCTCTACCACTAAAAACCATTCCAGGACAACGTTCATGCAGACATGACATGCGTCTAGTACAGCCGCAGAAAGACAATAGAGCTTCGACTTGGCTTGAGCGCAATCGCGCCGAGCCGCTATTCTCGCTGCTTGGGACTGCAAGATTGGAAACCGCGCTCCGCGACTCCTTCTTGCAACAGGGAGCGGTGTCGCATCAGACCGACTCTTCATGAGCGTTCTATCCCTTAAAACCGGTATGGCCGACATTCCGAACCCTGGGATAATATGTCATCTCGTCTCACGAATGGCGGCTGGGCACATTTAACCAGCGTCAAGGTTGCATGGGGTACATGCGTTCCCGTGTCTCGTATACAATGTGGATGAGCGTCGCTGTAGCAATCCCTTTCAATGACCTAGGTACACAGCCCGCCGCCTGCATAGGTTTAGCTTTCAAGAGGACAGCCTCAATCAAGGCCTCAAGGCTGATCTTTATATAGATCCGATATGTACGAGGCAAATAGCCGGTGGTAACGAAGGCGATGCGGTTTTTTAATCATGAACTTCCTTTTCTGACATATTTCAAGTCCATCTCACCGCTTTTGAATCACAATGTGTCCTGCGCCGATGGCCGTTCCGTGCGAAACGATTTGATATATAATCAAGACCCACCCAGAACCCATCTTTTCCCCTTGTCCCCTTGCTGAGCGAGCCCACCCACCTCCCAACTTCATTGAACTTCGCTGGTCGAGTTCTATCACACTTAGCCAACTTTTTTTTTACTTGAAATCATCATCTTTACAATGTCTCACGGACGAAGCTACGCTCAACAACCCGCTGCCACCAATGGAATGGTCGTCGCTCCAGGCGGTGGAGGAAACCGAAATGCGAAGAACATGCCAGTCGACGCAGATGGCAGAGACTGGAGTCATGGTCTCTGCGGATGCTGTGGTGCCTTTGGAACATGTATGTAGCCCGCTGTAGATGTTCAACTTTGGGCGCTCAATCTCCTTTTACCCAGGTCTTGTTGCTACATGCTTCCCATGCGTCGTCTACGGCAAGAACAAGCACCGTTATGAACATTTAACCACCAAGGGAGCTCCTCACCCCGAGCATGGTGGCTCATGCTGCTCCGGATCTTGCATGACACACGGTGTGTTCGCGATCTGTGGTTTGGGCTTCTTGTTCCAGGTAAATTTATTGATCGCTTTCGGAGACCTTGTCACTGATGCAATGTTTTGTAACAGATGTCCAACCGCAAACATGTTCGTCAGCGCTACAACATCAAAGGAGGAGGTTGCGGCGATTGCCTCACTTCTTTCTTCTGTGCTCCCTGTCAGCTCACACAAGACTCTCGCGAAATCGAGTTGGAAGAGCAGAGCTTCGGCGCTCAGCGGTACTAGTTCTTATTAGTTGTTGTCTCCGTTGTGTAGTGATTTGAAGTAATAATGATTTGGACATACGATGTTGGAATAAGAACGAACGTGAATGGGTAAAATCACCAAGAAGGAGAACCCAAACACTCAAAAGCTGGATGAGAATATTGATGCTTAGCTTGAGCTGATCTTGTTCCAATATCAATTCTGCTATAGTTATCTTTGCCCTGCCTTCTTACATTCAACACAGGATGGCGGTGAACTGTAAGTAGGGACACCGTTCGTGGTTTTTAGATCGAGCAGTCTAAAAATAGCAGGTTGATCTGCGCCAAATGCCCATAACAGTTGATGCTCCCGACTTAACATCCCCCTTTCGCGAAATAAACGGGAACATGAATCACATATAAACGTAAGTAATTCATAAGGAACGTTAGGAGGTCCATAGTTATCCTTCAAGTTGACGACCATTAGGTTTTATTGAACGCGAACGACAATGGACCGAGATCTGACTGAGCCCACAATCTGTCGGGACTTCTCTCAGAGCCCTGATAGAACCATAGTTCTCCCTCCTCCGCAATATACTTTGGTACAAGATCCAGAAATCTGCCCGGTACGGATCTCCTGTTTGCTCGACCTCCCCAATCCCCACCCGAGCACCCCACCTGTCGAGTCTTTGGCTTACCACTATATCCGCCCTGCTCTTGAACGAAAACATGATGCTAGGCAGACTATTCCTGGCAATCCAACTTCTATTTGGATGCCCCCGATGCCTGAGCAAACACGATTTGTTCAAAAGCCGGTTAGACATCGACTGCCTTCCACTTTGGATTATGACCGAGGTTACTCACGCGAGGTCGGGCATAAAGACTGGCATGATCAGCAGAAGAGGAACAGAATTTCTCTTTCGGGTGAATATCCGCCAGCCAGTACTCCTGTTCACGTTAAACGGCAAGTCAGCGCACCAGAACCGCTGATGCTGGCCTCAAACTCCGGTAGTAGCTTTGAGGGGAGTCAGCATCGGCGGAAGAACCTGGCAACTGCAGACCCCTTGTCATCGCAGTCCAGGCCTGCACTGCGTTTATCAGTCCATGGCTTTTCGTTGGTCGATGAAAATGTCCAGACTACTTTTGCCCCACGTCCATCCTTGGCGGGCAAGATGGGCGATACCAGACTCCAGTCACGGACAGGTCCATCGACGACTCGTGATTATAAGGTCATTTCACGACAACCGACGCGGCAATTGTCCATGACCTTGGTAGGAGACCGGAACGCCAAAGGAATCTCAATTTCACTCGACGGTACGAGAGACTGGAGCTCGGACCTCTGTCATTTCGACAGAGACCTGCGAATTTGTGAGTTCGTTTCAGAAAGATATCGAAGACAGCGATTTAACTTATTGTCTCGGCATGCTCATGCTGACTAGGTTGCGAGGCTTTCTGGTGTCCATGCATCGTTTACGGCAGAAATAAAGCAAGAGTTGAGCATCTGTACGCAAAGGAAAAGGTGCTCCCCTTTAGAGAAGGCGGGAGCTGCAATCATGATTGCGCTGTCCACGGATGCTTGACTGCAATTTGTTGCTTTGGGTGGGCGCTTCAGGTTAGCGAGATCCTTTAGCGCGTCATCGTTGCTTTCACTGACGTGCTGCTGTTCCTGTTGCAGGTACCTTCACGTGCATCTGTACGGCGTCGGTACGATATCGAAGGCGATTGGTTAGGGGACTGCGGTGCTGCGCTGTGCTGTTCGTCCTGCCAACTCTCACAAGACAGCAGGGAGATTGCTTTGGAAGAAAGGAGCCTTCCAGATTTTGCGGAGAAAGACAAGTACACGTACTCCCCAGTGCGGAAGTGGATGCATAAGAGTAATTGATGTTGTACTGTACCCTCGTCCACTGAAAACATTGGATGCATAAGCGCAAAAAAGACCCCAGACCGTTGAACGTTTGAAGAGATATTATTCAAGCAAATGAATGAACAACGAATATGCATACATCATGGCTGCGCGACAGTCCCTGTTACTGAAATGTCAATGGGAATCTGTTCAGGCCTCACAAACGGAGAGCCCGTTTGCTTCGTCACTGCCTTATTGACCTTCCTCAGTGACCATGATACCCATTTGTTTTTCTGCTTGCTCTCCAAAGACGCCGCCTGGGATAAATCCACCTTCTCGAGCATTGTTTTAATATGTGGCAGAAGCATTTCCACAACCTGTCTTGACTGAGGGGTGTCATGTTTGATACATGCAGCAGCGAACATCGAGGCGCAGACGAGGTCGTCCGAAATTGGAGGCAGATTGTATACTGGGAAGAGAGACGCGGCGACGAGGAGGTCGTTCATGGGATAGAGAACGTGAAGAGAGTGGATGAGGTATTGGGCCGCCCCAAGAGTCAGCGCGACGTTATACTTGGCGAAGTTCCCAAAAACTTCGAGGGCGAGAGGTTGACAGCCTATCTCCTGGCATCGACCTGAATTGTGTCATAAGTTTCTGTCGACCAAGAAAGTGTCAAATATTGCTCACGAACGAATTTCTCAGCGAAATAAGGCTTGAGCTGTATCCCCATTTCCTTCCATAACGGCAGCAGTCCAACCAGCTCTCTCATTTGCTCTTCCGTGCTCGCGAGCTGCAGCGCAGTCAACCAGGTGTTCTTGCGGACCTTTGAGGTCTTCACGGAAGGCTTACGTCCCAGACGGGGCGTCATGAATGCAATCTGCTTGTTGAACCTTGCCAGCCTTTCCTTAGGTTCCAACGTCGCCTTCACTTTTGTCTTTGAGCCCGATGCCTTCCCCGCCTCTGTAGAAGCTTCGGGTTGTAATTGAGGTGTCGGTGATGCGGCCTCCTTGACTTCCTCCTTCACAAGATCCGGCTCCGCGAATGCATCTTCCCCAAAGAGGTCCTCAATGACCACTTTGGACTTTTTCTTCTGCACTGTTATCCTGCTGTCAGCTTCGTGGAAAATTTGCAAGTCGGACTACGAACCCATGGCTGTCGAATGAATGATTCGGTACACTGGAAGTCTCGCTGGTGCAACATGGCACCTTATGCCAGTAAACACACGCTTTCCAATGAGACTGGCCATGATGAAGTTTCTTAACGGACTTTGTCGAATGTTCAACGCGTGAGCAGAAACGAGTGTTTGCTCTTGTTAGGATACGCCCATTCCGGTAACCGGACCGCATGTCAAGGCGCTCGCGCTGAGTACTCAAAAACGGAGACGCGTTGGAGACGTGTGCGCGCAATGGCAATGTCAACGACTTAACGTACGGACTGATGTCTAGGCTATTTTCAGCCGCATATTATGATATGTGATGTCATTCTCCCCCTCCAATTCTAACGCAAAGGACAGCTTGAGTATAGTCGTATACTCTTTCAGGGCTCTGGTGTAAGTTGTCTTCCAAGGAAGGAATCAAACGATAACATCTGACCACGGTCGCCCATGTATGTGAGTAACGCTACATATAGTAAGCCGCATACCAGTATTTCCTGTCATACTCGGAGTCGGTTTCGACGTACAGAATAATAAACCTCTGCCAGCATAAATGTTTCATAGCTTCATCTTTGACAGACAGTTACACATGCCGCGTGTCCCGCTGACCGCATTGAAGCATGGGGGTGCAGATAGTGAAGCATAAGCCCGGAGATACCTCTTAAGGGCATCAAATATCGCGGGAGGTAATGAATGGTCACAGGAAAGGATCGCAATGCAGGGATCATCGGCGGCGATGGCGATTTCATCTGCCGCAAATTAACATGCAGTACCCACTCCAGAACGAACCCGGCCTCGGAGTAATAGAGAATGTGTGATTGTCTTTGTGGGCCGAATGTTGAGCAAGTCTAGTAAGAGTGAAGATGGCTTCCCGTAGAACAGGCGCATTCGCAGCAGTAAAGAAAACAGAACCTATGAACATGGCATGATGGAGTAAATGTAAATGTTTCTTGTTCACGTCGTTTCATCATATCACTGGAGGCCGTGGTTGTTCGAACAAGTTCGAACCAGATGATCACGAGATGACAAAATGAGGGTACGAGAAAACACCAGACACAGTCGAAAAGAGCCTTGGACGTCGAGTGGCTTCGCTGCTTTTGTGTAACCTCTTATCTGGAGACAATATTTATCTTGGCGGTCGTTATCTTTGATTGCACTTCTCTTATCGTGAAGCGAGGAATTTAGCCTCCGTATCATCGCCGTTCCTGGAAGTTGGTCCCTGAACGATAGCGCTCCCTGGCAATGACGCAGCCGCCTCCCGGCGGATCCTTACGGCAAACACCTGGACTGTCTTGGGCGGATGGAAAGATAGGACAAGATGAATCCAAGGACCACTCCTTTCGAGCAGCTGCCACTAGCTGCGAAAGGAAAGCTCATTCCGACTTGTGGAATGGCAAAAGATAAGTCCCCCACCAGCTTTACGCGAGGACAATGATCGTGTCAATGTGATCTATGTTGGCCTCACCAAATCCTCACTTTCGCCACTCGAACTAGACCGAACCGTATGCAAATCTGTGCCTACTTCTTCCAGAAACTCTATGAACCCGAGGCCCGAACGTGTTCTTGCCAAGGGGGTTAGTGAAAGGGCATAGTACCCCACAAAGGTGGTTCCTCCGGACATTGATAAGTAATGATCATCAATGATATGTCAGTTCGTGGAATTGAGAGGTACAGAAAGTTTCCAGAGACAAGCACAGTGACTGGTGACGCCGGCATCCTGTGGGTTTGTTTTTCTCGAATTCGTAAACCTTCAACACGATGTATCCTGATGTATCCAGGCGTTTTTAGACACCTAGAGTAGCACGAAGACGCTATGAGAGCCTAGAACCAAGGGCAGCCGCTTGGCAGCCACTGTACTGTGTACAACAGCCTGTGTTAAACCACGCTAAACGGGAACAAACAAATAACGATAAGATAATTGCCAAAAGGGATTTCCCGCGCAGTTTTTCAATTGTTGATTAACGACATGAAAGAAGGGTCAACGTATCCAGAGAGTGAACCGCATGCCATCATGTCGTCGAGGATCTGTAATTATGCTGCGACTCATATATACCAAACACATCTTCCAACCAGGATTGCACGTCTGCTAGGGCTTATAACTCTCCGGTCCACATTCAGCGAACCTTGGAAGGCATGGTGTGGCATGGTCATGTTTTAGCTTATCGTTGACGTCTTCAATCAAACTGAAGAGGAAGCCTTGGCCATTCCGTTCTCTCAAACGTCAGGAACACTGGTGATGTCGCCTACTGATCCGAGTGTCAGTTCCGCCTAACAATCCGTTCATCGAGATTGTTGTCTTGTTCGGAATTGACGCAACCCATACCTTTGTACGCGGGTCTCCCGGACACTCTCCAAACCGTTTCAACTACTATTCCCTCCGATATAACAAGGAAATTAACGATGTTCGTTGTCGGAGGCAGAATCGTTGGAACAGAACCTTGCAAAGTGGTTGCACGAAGTCGCGCGAACAATGCTATACCCTGAGCTTATGGCCGTTGATATCTTGATAGCGAATTCGAAATCGGCGACAAGTCCGAGATTCGTACCACGGTTGTGTGCAGCACATATTCCGTTTGTTTGCCAAGACTCAAGACTTCAAAGTGAGTGTAGTCAAATGTATACCTACCTACCTCATATAATATCTATTAATGTGCATGCGGACCAGCCCCAGTTCAAGTTCGGGACGGAGTGCAGTCAAACAAAAATGGTTTCCGACGCGATATTTTCTCGGCTCCTTTAGGCCGCTGTCCCTGTGGAGAAATGGTCCATTGAGGAGAAGATAAGTCAGATAAGCGTTGTTCGACGCGTGTTTGATTGGACGATAATGAATGGTAGGAATGTTTAGTCAGCTTTCCAACCGTTTCTCTTCTAATGCCACACATCTCAAACGAGATCTCGACTTTTCATGCTGAGTCGAGTTTCCTTGGCCGATTAGTCGAAGGGTATATAGACAGATATGCCTCCTGCTCTTCTGTTTCTTTCCACCCTCAACCGAACCGAGAAAACACCTCTACGCGGAAGAAGTTCTTGCCAAACTACGCGAGCTAGACCTTCACCATGGTCAACGTCACCTATGATTCATGTGAGTGACTGCAATGTCCCCAATGCTTCGAATGCTGATATTTTAACAGCTGGAGATCTCATTGCGTATGACCCCGATGGCGCTGAAATTGTCTACAACCTCGGTGACATGGGGTTCGTCATCGCGGCTATGGCCCTCGTATGGATCATGATCCCGGGTGTTGGGTTCTTTTATTCTGGTCTCCTTCGACGAAAGAACGCGCTATCCATGATATACTCCTCGCTCGCTTCAGTCGCAGTGGTCAGCTTCCAAGTATGTCTTGCGTTGCCATGTTGTTTAATCTTCCTATACTGACCGAATATCCATCGTCAGTGGTTCTTTTGGGGCTACTCGTTAGCTTTCAGCGAGACTGGGAGTGCTTTCATTGGCGATCTGAGTGAGCCTTCTTTCTTTGATCCGTTGCAAGTTTAATTTAACCACCCTCAATTATTTTTAGAATACTTTGGTCTCAAAGGTGTCCTCGACCAACCATCCATGGGTAGTCCTCGTATCCCCGCACTCCTTTTCTGTGTCTATCAGTTGATGTTTGCTATCATCACGTATGTTAGATATGACTGATTTCCATTGGGCTATTCTGACATGTGTCGATGAACAGTGCTGCTCTCGCTGTCGGTGCTATCGCCGAACGCGGCCGCCTGGGACCAATTCTCGTCTTCATTTTTATGTGGACGACCCTGGTATATGACCCTATTGCCTGTTGGACTTGGAATGCCAACGGCTGGTCCTTTGTCCTTGGAGGTCTCGATTTTGCTGGAGGAACACCCGTCCATATCAGTTCAGGGACAGCAGCCCTCGCTATCTCTGTATACCTCGGTAAACGTCGTGGTTACGGAACCGAGCGCCTTGCATACAAGCCCCATAACACCACCTACGTTGTCCTCGGCACAGTATTCCTTTGGTTCGGATGGTTCGGGTTCAACGGTGGTTCGGCCTTGTCTGCTAACCTCCGTGCCGTCCAAGCCTGCATTGTCACCAACCTTGCTGCTTCAGTCGGTGGACTGACTTGGATGTTCTGGGTTTGTGACAATTTTCTCGTCCCTGACGGTTCCCCTGACCTCGCGTTTCATGCAATAGGATTACCGCATTGAGAAGAAATGGAGCGCAGTTGGATTCTGCTCAGGTGCCATCTCGGGCCTCGTAGCGATCACCCCTGCATCTGGTTTCGTCGGTGCACGTAAGTGGATCTCCCTGACACATATCTCCTTCCGATGTAACCTCAATTTGCAGCGGCGGCTGTACTTTTCGGTGTTCTCGGCGGAACCTTGTGCAATTTTGCTACTCAACTGAAATTCCTGTTGGGTTACGATGATGCACTTGATGTGAGGTCTTTTCTTACGCTTCGAGACCGCGTTTCTAATACATAATATAGATCTTTGCTACTCACGGGGTTGGGGGTATTGTTGGGAACTTGTTGACTGGCTTGTTCGCCCAAGCCAGCGTTGCTGGCTTCGATGGCTTCAGTGTTATCACCGGTGGATGGCTGGACAAGAATTACATTCAACTGGCCTATCAACTCGCGGACTCTGTTGCCGGTGTCAGCTACTCCTTCGTCATGACAGTAAGTATCTCCTCCAACTGCAGTGACCACCCCCGCTGACTCTTTTATTCACAGACAATCATCCTTTGGATCATGCACTTCATTCCTGGTCTTCGTCTGCGTGCTTCGGAAGAAGCTGAGATCCTTGGTATCGACGATGCTGAGATGGGCGAGTTTGCATACGACTACGTTGGCCTCGAGCAAGAAATTGGCCATACCATTGATACTGGCATTGGCGCAACAGGCGGTTCTCGCGAACCAGATCACCATGCTGCCCAGGCATCGAATAGCAGTGTGAGCGAGAAGAATCAGCAGCCTTGAAACTTTCCTCAAAAGCCGGCTCTATGTTGAAGTCGCCATCTTTACTATGCATTCGCTCTGTGGAACGTTATATTCATACCCGCCCACCCATTTTTTCATGGACTAATCGCCATCGGTATATCATCAACATAGAGATGCCAGATGATTGAGGCTAGCAACGATGCCCGACCTCTTCCGTCTCTAATTGTCATCACTAAACTTACAAATTTACATCGCCTCGATGGCTGAGGGCGTGGAGTATGCAGCATCCTTCATCGCGTATTACCATCTATCTTCATTGCCCTGTATAGTAACAAGACATTTTGTCGCATACCATAATAATGACATTTGTTCAAAGTTTAAACTGACATTGCTTCACTCCATTGACTCTGAGCATGCTGAGTCAACATCAAGGCCCAGCCCTTCTGTACCTGTCGCCGGCGATTTCACCGAAACTCAACAATCTTTAAAGCGGCAACAGGCGGCAACCCAATACAAACCCCGCTCCTCTTCTGCATACATTCTATCAATCATCTAAACATGGCACGGAGTAGGATGGCTTTGACTGACAGCGCTCGACTCACGGACAATCATCACAGATTATCACTGATGCTCCGCTCTACATCATGATGCGACTTCAACGTGGCATCTCGTTGAATGAAGTTTCGACTTCCAGGCAAGACCTCTGTAGGCAAAGATAGCTCAGGAGCGGGGGTTTGACTAAGAGAGTCGAGACCCTTATCCCTCTACAATGTGATATTCAGCCACCAAGCAAAGTATCGTCCCACACACCCCATTCTACTTGCAAGCAGACCCTACATCCCATTGTTCTTCTCGTCATGTAGCAAGGCACCAGAGAGCTTTCCTAACCGTATTTGCCTGTGGGCTCCATTCTCATATATAGTTTCCTCAGCCAGAACAACACCGAGTGCCCACGACAACCGTAATGACCGGTAACCCGCCGAAAGTTTACTTTATCAAGACATTCTGTGCCGTCCTCGGTCATCAGCGGTCACCAAGTAAGGGCAAATTGGACAAGGACTGCATTCCCCGGGCTCAATCCTCTCTTCTTGTCAAGTTTGGACTGGCAAGATCTATCAACGGCATTTATTCCCGATCGCGGAGCCAACATGTTCCCCAAACTCCCTTCCATGGAATTAAGGAGCTTTAAAGAAAACGATTGTCAACTATGCAATCTCTTCGAATGGTCTCTCTTCACCACGCTCATTACTAGAGGCATTCGTGCCTTCGTCCTCTGCTTCGACCTTGGTGATGGACCTGGCTTCGATCCGGCAGGCTATACTTGACGGCCTGGGGCATATCCAAACCACTCGTTACGCTCAACGTAAGTGGCTTTCTTTCAGTTTCACGAGATCTCTGACGTTTTCGTTCGAATAATAAGTTGGCTCCAGCTGCATTATCATATTCGATCACTGTAAGCACCAAAGTATCTGGGAAGGGAGCGCAGCGCTGACGACCAGGTTCAAGTGTTGACATTGGACGGAGAAGTGAGCCCTTCTGCTATTGTCGCTGGTTTTGAGGGCACTGATGTCAGGAATAGGTGGCCTTGATCTGGGTAAACGTTTTCTCGGTGGATGAGGAAGCCCCGGTCTCATGATTAAACAGAAAAGCTCTTGGTCATTGGGAAAAGTCCTATTCTTGATCGTAAGCATATTGTTCGAAGTTGCATCACCGCCCACCCAAATTGGTCATCTCCAGAATCGTTACTACTCGCTCGCTGCCGTTATGTGGGTCACCCTCATGTCATGATCATCAATCTTCTTACTGCATTTCTAGATTCAACAACTACGGTACTTATACATCTCCAGGGATTTGGACGAGATCTGACTATGTATTCCTGTTCAGCATTCTTTTCTACCACTCTCACTGATTCGGTAAGTCGCGAGATTTGACATTGACACCTCCCTAATTCCTTTTTAGTTGTAAGTCCACAAGATGTGTTTTTGGGCGCCTGACTTATCTCACACCCTGTTGACAGTTGTACGTCACCCATAAGCTAATCTGGTGCGATAAGCTGACATACGAATCAAGGTCTCCGTTTGTTTCAATGGCAAGGATGGACAGGCTTGATTGCTTGTATGATTGCAGAAGGTCGGCAGATATCACGAAGAAAGACCCCTTGCTAATTTCTTTGCAGCGATTTTGCAGATGCGGCTTTACGCACTTTATTCTCTAAATAAGAAGATCCTTGCTCTGATGCTGATATCATATGTGGTTTCCTCGGCGATCGCTGGATGGATAATGGGGACTGTATTGTCGTCAATAACAGGTACGCAAAAGGCTACTTCTATTTATCCATGTCAAACCCTAAAGCAAAATTTCACAAAGCGTCTGCATTCAAAATACCCGGTGGAATGTTCTGCGTCCCTTCCGGTGTTTCTCAGTCGTTCTATATGTTCTGGATCCCTATGCTCGCATTTGAGTTTCTCCTTTGCACCCTGGCACTCGTCCGAGGATTTCAAACACTCCGTTCCGACGGTTCGCTCTTTCGCAGTGGCCGACAACTTGTCAGCATTCTCATTCGAGACTCGGTGCTTTATTTCCTCGTGTATGTATTATCCTTGTGCCACGATCCCATCTCTGATAAAATCGTCTGTTAGCATCTGCGCCACGTATGTGACGTGCTTACTGGTATGGATCATTGCTCCGGTAAGTCGTCTGTCATTTTGTTGCTTGCATCAAGGCCTTTATTCACTTCATCACAGACAAGTCTATTGGAAGTTCCCATCGGGTTTTCCATCGCCATGTCATGCGTGTTAGCCAACCGAGTTGTGCTCAACGTTCGAGAGGTTAGTCGGGAAGTAGAGGCTTCAAAACTGTCGTCGCAGAAGTTGGTCAAAGATGGATATGGTCGCTATGACACGAGCTTCTGCAGCCCGGGGACATTGACTCAGTACGAGATGGAGCAGCTGCGCACGATGCGAGCTGATAGACCGTTGAGTGATATTGAAGAGCATTATGAATTACCGTTCACTGTGCTCTGAAAATTGTATTGTAGCAATTACGTTGTATCATTATCTAGCTTTCTTTTTCTTTCGAACGTAGCCTGAATGACCGTTCATCGTCATATCTCGACGTTAGGTAACTCTAATGATCTTACAGTTGAAACTCAAGTTAACCAAAGGGTCAGGTAGTGCTTCCCATGAGTGGTCGGGGGGAGGTCGGTGCTCTTCTCGGCGTTTGCTCAACGTTTGCTAGTGAGTGGACGGGATCATGGAAGTCATCACCCAACCTTGAAGTACACAATCCGGTCCGCAGGGATATACCTTGCCGGAAATGCCGAGACCGACCGCAATTGGACATGTTGCCGGGCGATTTTACTGCGTGTATGTAGTGCGAACCCCCAGTTGTTCCGCTAGGACCTCAATACTGGTTCTCACTCACTCACTCTCTGCTCTATCCCTTGAGCGGGAAAAGAAGAATACCCCAAGGAGTAGCTCTGGCTAAGAGATGTCTGACGAAACATCCCCTCTTCTCGGAAATGGCCAACCAGAGTACTCGAGAAACGGCAACGCCTCAAGCCAGTCGGAAAACGTTGCGCACACGACTGACGACAGCGTGGTCGAGGCCTCACGCAAGTCCCACTTGACTGTCGTAAGTTTTTAGAAATCTTCGACGATATGATGTTACGAATGGTCGCTCAACGTGCAAAGCCCTCGGCCGTCCGACCTTTCGAAGCAATATTGATAATTAATCTCACAGATTATACCCATGGCCGTTGGAATATTTCTGTGCGCAATGGACCAAACCATAATAGTCTCATGTGAGATCGCCGGTTCAGGATTATGTTGAGAAATCATTCAAACGAACTCTTGTTGTAGCGTACGCCTCTATTGGAAGTGAACTGAATCAACTCCAAAACACAAGTTGGATTGCAACGGCGTATCTCTTGACAATAACGAGCTTCCAGTCAGTCATCACGACCTCATCAAGCGATGATGCTCATTTGATATTATCAGACCGCTCTATGGCAAATTAAGTGACATTTTTGGGCGCAAGAACTGCTTGATCTTCGCCTACTTTGTCTTTGCCATTGGGTGCTTGCTATGCGGACTTTCTCGGAATTTGACGGAATTAGTAGCTAGCAGGGCATTTGCTGGTATTGGGGGAGGTGGAATGCAAACGTGAGTGGCTTACCTCTTGGCAATGCGTGAACAACACCATGGTAACATCAGGAATCGCCGACCAGAATTGTCAGCATCATCGTGTCAGATATTGTCCCACTTCGCAACCGGGGTACATGGCAAGGTACGTCTGCAATCGACGAAGACGACGTTTCGGTACTGAGGATGCAGTTAGGGATACTCAATATTGTCTTCGCCTCCGGAAATACAGTTGGTGCTTCACTGGGTGGATACCTTGCGGACACAATTGGATGGCGCTGGTTCGTTTCGAAGTCTCTTGATCTTTGTGGTCAATCAATTTATAAGGCAATGTAGGGCTTTTCTCATCCAAGTGCCTATAACTGTTGTTGCGATTATTGCCGTCTACATTGCCCTGGACCTCCCGAAGGCAGAGGCATCGAATTTTTTCGTCAAACTGAAACGTGTCGACTTTGGTGGAGCATTCTTCCTCGTGTTCACAGTATTCTTCCTATTATTTGCGCTGGATCGAGGCGGCAATGTCGCCTGGCACGACCGTCTCACGATCTATTCTCTCTCTGCGTTCGCAGTATGTTTCGTGTGCTTCGCCTTCATAGAAATGGAGTTCGCCAGCGAGCCGTTTGCACCGAAACGGATCATCGTCAACAGGTCCTTGATCGCGAGCTACCTGGTCAATTTCTTCGGGATTGCCTCAGCTTTCACGATGATTTTCCACATCTCCTTATACTTCCAAGCCGTGCAAGGAAAATCTGCTTCTGAAGCCAGCCTATGGTTGATTCTCAGTGTCATTGGTGGCCTGACAGGCTCTCTCGGCGGCGGCCTGACCATGCAGGCGACAGGCAAATTCTATATGCTGACTGTCATTGGATATCTCGCACTTTTAACGGGGACGATTGTCGTGACCTTGACGTCAGGGGTCCTGGTAACTTCCCTCGTGGGCATAGCAATAGGCGGGTACTTGCCCCCTCTGCGTCATTTTACTTCGTTAATTTTTTTTCAGGTCTTCTCATGTCCAGTCTAGGAAACGGTAAAATCACTTGATTTTTCTTATACATCTTCAATTTCTGACCCGGCTTCTAGGAAGCGGGATCACCACGAGCCTAATCTCGCTGATTGCAAACGCAGGTCAGGCAGATCAAGCCATTGCAACCGCAGGTAATCATCTTTCTTCTCTCTCTCACTCTTAACCATATGACTGATGAAATCACGCAGTGTCGTATCTCTTCCGATCCCTCGGTTCCGTCGTTGGTCTGTCTGTTGGAAGCACGCTCGTACAGGGTACTCTACGATCTGCGCTTCATCGTAGGCTCACTGGCTCTGACGTAGATGAGGTGCGTAATAACTCGAACAACTAAATAATGCGATCTCACGTCCCATCACCAGATCGTACGGAAAGTTCGCGAATCCCTACATTATTTGGATGAACTTGATCCACTTACTCGCGCCGCCGTGAGGGGTTCCTACGAAGAGGCTATTCATGTCACTTTGTGGTTCTCCGTGGCCATGGCTGCATGTGGTTTTGCGTCCTCGCTCTTCATCAAAGAGAAGCCGCTTGTCAGCAGAAATTGATGCGAATGGAAGACGAAAGGATGCCTGGACAGGACATATAAATGCAAAATAGCCTGGAGTAGGCGCAATTCACACAAACAATAGACTCAGAGCCGACTCTGGAATCATAACCGTTTTACCCACCCCACATGCGTGGGCTTTTTATCGATCTATTGTTGGCCGCGGGGTCAGCTGGTCAATCCTCCAGACGATGCATCATGTATTCCCATAAACCTCGAAATCACAAGCTAGATTTTTAATACCTACTTGTTATGTAGGATTGAAGGTTTGAATCACCGCAACTGATATTCAATGCATCGTGTTCATAGGCGCTGTGATAAGAAGACTGCAAACGTGTCTTAAAGTTGTCAATACATTCGGATCGGCCTTGACAACTGGGTAAAACGGATGCTGAAGAATATTGCATTTATCATGGGAAGCAACCTTAACTCATCAAGTGCGGTATGCACCTTTAGGAATGCCCATGTGAGTGCCTGTAATCGTGCCGTTGACTCCCTCGCTCAGGCGAAAGCAATTTCAGAATGTGATTATCGCCAACTGTGGCTCATCGTCGTCGGTAAAACTGGTGTCCTGGACTCCAGTGTGTCCGATGAAGTCGCTTGACAGCTTGTGAACGCCATAGCCTGAGACTGTATCCGCTCATTCCGCTGCGCAGTTACTGATTTATCGTGACTCCTGGCTTGGCTTTCACATCATGTACGGGTCTTGCATTCACCTCCGAGAGATCGACGGCGTCATATATGGGTTGCTGGACTCCTGAATATACCATTATGGACGTTCGGGAGCCTGAAGTGGGTTATCCGACAGAATAGTGTGGCAAACTGCCTAACGCTTGACAAGATCTTCTCATTCAGTGTACAACTTCGCTTATACACCGCTAGAGCTGATGGCGCCACTCATGACGCGAACGAATATTTATATCACAGCATGAAAAGGTTGAATGGAATCAGGTGTCTACATGGTGTGGAATAGAAGTCTGCAGCAATGGTGAGTGTCTGGTTCCTTGACAAACTGTACACTTTAGCAACCTTATTACCTGACTCTAACTGTTACGAGGTGTATATAGACTCTAATTTGGAAGCCTTTTGAGGTGGACATACTGCACGGCAATATGTAGGTTTCAATATTTCTACTCGCCAACAGTCTGACGTGGTCTTCGGAGATATCACGACTTTCCTTGGAGTTCAGAAGTTTCTCTCATTCGTAGTTCTCAGATGATCGATCTGCAGCGTGCTTTCATCCTTGAACAACATCCTTTGCTTTCTTTTCGAGCAGATGGGCTGGACACTTCTCAGAGTTCAATTTTAGCCCACCGCTCATTCTACATATTTTTAGGTTTCACAAGTATTGGGGAGGGTTCACCTGACTGGGAAGTAATAGTCTCCATGGCGGGAAGCAGAAGTCAAACTGAACATATAAAGTGGAGAGGACTTACAGCCGACCTTATCACATCCTCACATCCATCTTGGTATTCCACCTCGCACGCGACCATGAAGTTTCACTCTACTCTAACAATCCTTGCTACCCTCGCTGCAATTTCTCTTGCCGCAACGGTGACAGATGTCGAGAACGACATCAAGAATATTTCATCGCAAACCACCACCCTTGACAACGCGATCACCGCTTTCCCTGCCACTGGAGGGTCCCTACTCAATGCCTTGGTAAATAGCATGCTCAATCAAAATACTTTCGGGTGTAATCAATTTTTTTAGGCCATTCATAGCGATGCTGTCTCCTTGGGTTCAGCCATTGACAAAGGCACTACGGACGTGAAGGTGTGTGCAGAATATTTATTCAGTGATCTAATCATAAAGTATCAACAGGCTGTCCCTCCACCCATCTCTGAAGCCGACGGCACGACTATTCTGAACGCCGTCACGGCCTTTGAACCCACGATATTGGATGCTTTGAATCAGATTGTCGTCAAGAAACCCGCGTTCCAAGCACTCCCCATTGGCGGCATTCCCGCTCTTGTGAAGCAAGATCTGATAAATTTGAGCGCCAGTACCTCTGCGTTCGAAGCCGCCCTGATTGCTGCAGCGCCGGTCAGTGCATTCTGGCAACTCTGTGTGCAAAATGTAAGATCATTGACTCCCTTCCTCTGTTTATAGGCAGATTTGAAGGCACAAGCAACTGCTATCAGGACCAATATCGATGCCGCACTTGCATCTGCTATTGCCGCATACTCTTGAACTTCATAGCCACTCTCTCGCTTTCGTATTCTGTACAAATTTGCGCAAAATGCCACGATCTTCTTCGGTACAATCGCTTTGCTGGGTCAATGCTGGGCTGACTCTATTTCCTGACTAAACTTCCTGCCTCGTGGTTGCTCGTGGTCGTCTGGAAACACAATCTTGAGTCGGCTTCTTGCGAATACTCAAACCGCGGTTCTATGTGTGTGTAGAGACAGAATAAGTTGAATGTATTCAAAGAACAGAACTCACGCTGTCTGCCCGATGACTAATCGTGAATTGGATAAAGATCCGATGGCGAAACCGATACTTCGATTTCTACGACATTGGACTGACCTTGACCTTGTCTATCATACTGATAACTGTGATTTCTTTGATACTACTAAGCGTTCGTGATGACATCTCACGCCCTTCTGAAATTGTTTAACGCCAACAAACCTGCTTTCGGAGCATGGATAACGATTCCGGGAGTATTTCATGCCCGCACTGTAGCGCAAGCCAGCCCCCATTTGTCGTGGGTCGTGGTGGACTGCGAACATGGACTAATTCCGCTGGTACCAGGTGTTGCAGAAAGCGTCACAGGTATTCAGGCCGCGGTACCAAGCGGCGGTCCAAGTGCGATCGTTAGGATCCCAGCAACAGGAGTTACCGCAAGCTCAAGCTGGCAAATCAAACATGCTCTAGATGGAGGAGCACGAGGCGTTTTAGTCCCTCTGGTATGATACTTCTCCCCTGATTATTCTAGCTAAAACAAAGTATCTAGGTTTCTACAGCTGCTAAAGCGAGAGAGGTTGTTGCAGACAGTCGGTTCCCCCCTGCTGGAAGACGTGGATTTGGAAGTCCATTTACACACGGAACCTGGGAAATGACGTCTACAGAGTATTTGAAGTCTGCAAATAGCAGCATTCTGGTAATGGTACAGATCGAGAACAAGGAAGCGGTCGACAATGTCCAGGAAATCGCCGAGGTAGTGGGCGTTGGTAAGTAATCGTTGGATCGACTGAAAAATAACATTTTGAACAGATTGAACTGTCTCAGATGTCCTGTTCATTGGGCCATATGATCTCTCGATATCGCTTGGCTATCCTGCTCCATCTCCGGACCCTCATCCTGAAATCGAAAAAGTGATCCAGAATATTTTGAAGGTGGCACATAGTTCTCAAAAGAAATGGTAAACCCAATATCATCGCAAGAAGGTAAGAAAAATGACGAATACTGATTGTAGTGCTATATTTTGCACGTCGGGGGCACAAGCTTCGAAGCGCGCAGAAGAGGGCTTTGACATGGTATATTCTTTTGTACCTTGCGAGTCAGACTTTCAATGCTCATTTTTTTTGCCGAAATGTAGATCAATGTCACAAGTGATACCGGTGCAATGTCGGAGGCAATTGAAAGACATCTGGCTGTAGCTACAGGTAATTGAGAGAGAGAGAGAAAGAGGGAAAACCCGCCCTTGTGAGCGTCACTCGCGAAAGTCATGTTCGTTGTAATGCCGCCCCTAAGTGCCTTATTTTTGCTCGCGCAACAGCATCCAAACCAAATACGCACCATCTTTCTCTCCTGCGGTTTTGATGAGGCCCATTCCCAACTCGCTCCTGCATTTCGTCGCTTCCTCTAAACTAGGAAACATTATGGACTTTTCAAGTATTCTGGCATATGTCCACGGAAATAAGAGCTAAAGTTGCACTGGCATTTCTTGGACATTTCAGCATCGTTCGCACTTGACCAATGGTCAGCCTGTATGTGATCTGCAATGGGTCGTCTATGATATTGTACCCTTTATTCCTGTGATGATTTCGAAGAGACTGAACCACTACACGCTCAGCTGATCGATGCTGATTGAAGGCGTCAACTTTTAATAGACATTCATCATCCTCGACCGCACGAAAGGCATCAAGTTCCCTTGTGTTAGCGTTGATTCTGCCCTAAAGCTACATCCAGACTCCCATGATACGTTGCACCATGGTCATCTGCGACTCTTCTTTACCGTCGAATCGGCGCATCGAAACCGCTGAGGCCTCCACGATGCCAATGAAATCACAAGGAAGTAATGCTGTACGCGACTGGGGGGCCTTCTTGGGACATATAAATGCCCTTGCGCAGGCAGATGCATTTCCAAGCACTCAAAACCATTACTCCTACTCCTTGCATTTAAGATGGTTCAGATTACACCTACGCTCCTCGTCCTTCTCTCTTTCGCCGTCACCTGTCTTTCTACCACTGCCGCCAACGTCGAGGCAGATCTTGCCGCCATCTCAACTCAAGTTACAACCTTAGACAATGCCATCACCGCTTTCCCAACCAGTGGTGGCTCGCTGCTTGCAGCGTTGGTAATTAATACTCGCAGCCTCAACTTAATTACTTGACTGGATCTTCAATCAGGCTATCCATACCGATGCCGGTAATCTGGGCACTGCCATCGACAAGGGTACCACAGATACCAACGTAACGCGACCTTCCTTATATATGATTGGGATGTTGACTTTTGTCTATTATCAGGCTGTTGTTCCATCCCCCGTATCTGAAAGCGATGGAGCCACT
This sequence comes from Crassisporium funariophilum, assembly GCA_014925845.1. Classification (NCBI taxonomy): domain Eukaryota; kingdom Fungi; phylum Basidiomycota; class Agaricomycetes; order Agaricales; family Crassisporiaceae; genus Crassisporium; species Crassisporium funariophilum. The sequence goes on from JACGCL010000007.1 coordinate 1,993,129, forward strand.
ATATTGAAGGCCGTGCAGGCATTTGAGCCAGAAATTCTTCACGCATTGCAGCAAATAATTCTGAAAAAGCCCGGATTTACTTCACTTCCAATTGGTGGTATCCCCGCACTAGTGAAACAGGATCTGATTAACCTGAATAGCAGTACCTCCAAGTTCGAGGCGGCTTTGATCAACTCTGCTCCTGTAAGAAGTCGCTGCTCGAGAATTTCAGACACATTTACAAAGCTCGCTCAGCCTGATCTGAAAGCTCAAGCGACTGCCATAAAGTCGGCAGTTGACGCCGCACTAGCTTCTGCAGTTGCCGCATACTCTTGAGCAGTGGGTTGGAGAGACTTAAAGAGTTAGTTACGATGCGTCGTGTTCCGGACATATTCTGAAAGGCGCTGATACCATGTATTCATCATTGGGATAACATATGACCAGCAAATTTCCTCTTTATAAACACTTGTGAAGACGAAAACAAACGGACGTTGAAAGTACAATGTGAGATAATTGTGTTTGATTGGGTTCTAAGTCTCGGTCTCAAGAAGACATTTGGATCACCCAGAACCCCAATATCTGATCATTTTAAGCATAAGCGGCGATTGCAGTATCAAAGCCGGCGACGATTCCGTCTCGGAGGCTTGTCGCTTCCGCCACGAGAGACGGCTGTTAATTTAAATCGTTAGATGAAGTCCTGCAGTCCATAGATAGAGGCCTACTGGAGCAGCAGCAATGAGAGCGTTCGAGAATGCAACGGTGCCGGTCTTCAGATTGTTAAGGTCCTGGAGGATCAAAGCCGGGAGGCCGCCGATCGGCAAAGCTAGGAAGCAAGTAAGATAGTGATATGCTCTACTATCTTCAATCAGGCCTACCTTGGAATGCCGGTTTCTTGACTACGATCTCAGTCAATGCGTGTTGAATGGTGGGCTCAAATGCTTGAACTGAGTCCAAAATGACGGTTCCGTCAGTTACGTCAACGGGGCCGGTGTTCTAGAGGCCACATAAGGTATGACAACCACCTTTGAGTAGAGGAGACTCACAGTGACATCAGTTGTCGCAGTTTGCAGGGTTGTAACAAGAGCCACAGCACTGTTGTGAATCCCCTGTTACGAAGTGAGGTTGGTATCAAACCGAAGGCAGCGAAGTTTCAAGGTATTACCAAGGCATTAGCGAGAGTTCCACCGGTCAAGGGGAATGCAGTAATCTTGTCGTTCAAGGCCGTGACCTTTGCTGAGATATCTGCAATATCAGCCTTGACTTGATCGACTGTGCGCTTTACGGGGGTGGAAAAGCCAATGGAGGCGAAGGAAAATAACAGGACAAGAGGAGCTGTGAAATGGACCATTGTGAAGTTTTTGACTGCGGTTTGAGCTGATGCAACAAAGGATGAGATCCGTGCAGTTTGGACTCTTTCTTCGCCCCCTTTTATATTATACGCAATATCTCATGTCGAGCGATGCTCAAGCACGTCGAGATGAACACGATGTCAGGTGCTACCTCAACTTGGAGAACCATCTCCTTCGGGCAAGAATCGAATCATAACCCTGCTAGAGTCTTGATACAGAGTTCTGAACACACTTTGATGCTGTGCAATGAGCGAGAAAGACGGTTCACAAGGCCGTTATGCGCAACGCGTTTGACCTAGAACGTGGTCGGCCATGTGGAATAATGATGGCGTAGCACTTCAAGAAGAACCAGAAATGGTCATCTGCCACTTCACGGATGTAAACCGCGGGGTCAAATGCGGGGTAGGAAGAGAGTGGGAGAAGTCAGACAACAATCCTCATGTCGACGACATTGTGCTCAATTCAGAGGTGATTGTTTGAATTCCTGTGGATCGCAGTCGAAATTAGGAGATAACGCGAACTTTAGCAATGCGAATTGAGTCATTTCGGTACAAACAGTCGTCTGAGCTCGTCATCACGAGGACCCACGGAAAAATGGAAGGGCGACAAAGGGAGGACAGGTTAGAGGTATGTTGAGCATGTGTTTGAAGGAGTAATATGCCTGGATCATAGAGAATCATAGACGAGAAAGCTTGCATTTGGAAGCCTTCTTGAAAGTCCTTGGCTCGTCACCCTGAATGTTTCAACCTTTACCGTAAAAATATCCATTGATTTGAATGAAAAGTTCCCATGCGGATTTACCTGTATTACTCACGAGCAGATTTGAAGGAGTGGAGATGTCAATCTGTGTTGCGGGATCTTACATGCAGATAGCTGCGGTGCCTTCGACGAGATAGAGAGGCTGTGGCTTCAATTAAGCTTCACCGAAATAGACGGATTTGTTCAGTGGGACTTCTAAGAACCGCCGTAATTGTATAAGAGATTTCGCTTCCGAAAACACAACTTACCTAGGTAACGAGACTCTTCACAAATAAGTAAATGTATTGGCGCTTGACCTGGAGAATCCATCGAAAGGACCTGTGATTATCGTAGGGTTTATCTCAGTCGCAGAAGCGATAGAGAATGCATCAGTGAAGCTGTCGGCTGACCTTTGTTGCCAAAATACGATAGGTTCATTGGTCAGAACATAAGTCAATAAAGGACGATCCCCGTCCATCTAGAGTCATGCGAGGGCTCACATCCCTCCTGATATTGCTGCTGTAGGGCCGCCCGAGATTTTTTAGACTAGTGGGAGGATTCAAGAGAGGTATTTGGGTTACGTCTGGGAAGTTGTCAACACGGAAGGAGAAATCACTGATGTAGATTCTTACCTTCCAGGGCGCACCGGAGCCTTCTTAATGACTGCTTCATCGTTACGAGGGAGCTGTCTTTTCACATGATGATTGACTGTCAGTGTTTACGAGGATTCAGTGTCGTTTTGTAACCGTTTCGAGATCACCTCCGTGGGTCTCGTGAACAAATTATGCATCTGCCATGAAGTGAGGGGTCACGACAAAATGCGTGAGTATGTTGACCTGGAGTTCAGAGCGGTCCTGATTCAATCCTGAGTGCCTGCACAGAACATGGGATCTAGATCGACCAACACGAAGACTACGCATACACAACTTCTCTTGGGTGTAAAGCTCCAGGGAGGCAGGCGATTTAGGGCCGCACTGGTTCGTCCAGAGCATGGGCTATACAAGTCAAGCAGCAGAAGGAGTATTCGTCCAGCAACCAAACATCGTTGGTTCTGACGTCCAGCAAAGTTAAGGTAAAGTTGTTTCAGTGACCCCAGTACTTGCCAATGTTATGCACTCCCTTTGATCGCCCTGAACGCGACCGCCGGGCCGGAGCGTTGTGACACACATGGCGGCCTTTGATTCTTAGTCAGTTGAGCACAGTAACGAAGAACTTTCATATGCAAACTGTATATACAGTACTCAAACTCATTCTCTGAGGTTCGAACGAGGCATGAGGCCTTCAAGGCCCCGTCCATCAAGCACAGCGCACCACGGATGCCCGCGAAAAGGGCCTCGTCAGGCCGCCTTGATATCCGTCACATGTAAGCTAACACTGGTCAGAATTTAGTCGCGAGAAAGAAATGAATACTGATAATATTCAGGATGGATCTTACAACACCTTACACCACCATCCAAATAAACCACAAATCAAACTGCAGGTCTTTCACGTCACGCGTTGCGGTCAAAAAAGAAAAGGCGGTTCGCGGGACATGCACATATTCCCAGCTTTGGACGTCCGCCGTCTTGTAGCAACAAGAGGGTCGATTCCCTTCAGTGATGTATCTTAAGATGAAATCCACCATCCAAAGTGTACTATAGCGGGAAAGTACATGTCGTTGACCAGTTTATATGATGATGTTTGCAGCGTAGAGGTCAGTCTAGTCGAAGAACATCCCTCCATTGATTGACACCTGCCAGACGTTTCATCTCAGCCAAATTAACACAGGTCTAAATTAACTCACGCTTTGACCTGTGAATGGGAGGCATAAACATCAAGTATTGACCGACATTTTAGCACGCACCTGTCATGAAGCGTGACTCCTCGGAGGCGAGGTAGGAGACCAAACTAGCAATGTCGTCTGGCACCCCGTCAAAGCCAAGCGGTGTGTTCTGGCCCTGTTAACCCATTGTCGGATAAACCTGCTGCAAACAGAGCCTGGGTAAAAAGATGTATGGCTCACCGTATTCGGTTGTACATCTCCGACTGGTACAGAAACCTTGCGAGCGGCGATTTCATCGCGTATACGCTGCACTAATAAGGTTGAGATAAGGAGGTGGGCAGAAAGCTCAAATTGACCAACGCATCATGGTATCGACAGCACCTGCCAAGCACTAAGTCAGCTATCATCTTTTTTGGCGAAAACATACCTGGGGCGTAGGCATTGACAGTGATGCCATATTGACCAACTTCCACAGCTGTGTAAAGTTCGATCAGCACTGATTATCTGGATCTTGAGGGAGCTCACCTAGGTTCTGGGTCAAGCCTCGCACTGCAAACTTACTAGTGCTGTAGGCTGTCAACATAGGAAGGCCTGCAGTCGCGATCAACACATGCAGGAGGTATTGTGTGGGGAGCCGACCTTGCTTTCCTGCTACGGAGGATGCGCCAATAATTCTTCCGCCCCTACCCTGTTTGATCATCTGCCTTGCTGCATGTTTGTAGCAAAGAAAGACTCCAATGACATTAACCGAGAAGATGCGTTGGAATTGTTCCAGTGTCGCTGAATTTTGCCCGGTGAGGCCAGGTAAGTATCTCAAGATGGCAACGTACTGTCGACGAATAAAGAATTTATGCAGATACCTGCATTGGCAACCATCTGAAGTATATAAGTAGTGAAAAATCCTAACCCATGCTCAAATATTCGGCTTACGACGTCAAGGCTACCCATGCTCTCTACAACATTGTTAACCATGCCCTCTACGTCGGCCTCAACAGAAACGTCGGCGAGGTAGATCTCAGCCTTCCCTCCAGTCTTTGAGATAAGGGCCTGAACTTCTTCAAGTTGACCTTTCTGAGACGGGATATCGTTAAGAGCAATTTGGAATCCGTCCTTGGCAAGCCGGCAAGCTATACTCCTTCCTATTCCTCGAGATGCTCCGGTAATAAGTGCAGTGCCTTTCATGATGAGAATGAGCTGATTTTAATCTCTCACACCAGAACGCGCCTTTTATACTACCCACCCCGAAGGCAGAGGAAATCGGCCCGAAGTTAGATTGAAACCTAAAATGCAAGTATGTTCAGAAGGTTCTCGTGAGACATTTTGAAGCGAGTCTTGATAGCTAGCCTCCTTACGAGCAGATCGAGAACACCGGAGAACAGACAGACAGAAGAACCGATACCAGATTCGGGCGTGACGGGACATATCTGGAGACCCAGTACTTGGCGTCGTTAGAATTCTGGTTCTCAAAGTGGCAGCTGATGCTGGTGGCACGAGAAAACATACAAACTTCCTCGATACCCACGACACCCGTCGGAAGAGTTGTATGCTGTCGTATGACTCCGCATGAGTTGGCATAAAGCCGTCCGGCTCACGCTCACATGTTATATACTTTGGTTGGGTTGGATTGAAGTATTCATACGCTAAGCGATGCCAACCCACGAGCAACAGCATGTATTACACAAGACTACTTGGTCGATATTCCTGTGAAGTTTCAGAGATTCAACAGGCGTCAAGTAATCAACGACATCAGAATGGAAGAGTCATACCTTCAACACTTATACTTCAGCAGATATTTCGTTTGACAGCGTACGCTAATCAAAATCCCTTCCGCCATTTATACCCACCTATCGTGATTGAAATCAGTGCGCAACAAGGTTGAGGAAAGCCCAAACGGATGCGCACAGTTTGTCCTGTCACGAAGCAGATTAAGCTATTTAAATACTAAGCAGGCACGATCACCACTTACCAGTAACAAAATGGGACTCTTTTGAGGCAAAATATGATACAATGCCTGTGACATCTTCAGGCTTTCCGATGTATCCAACAGGTGCTCGTTGCGCCTCCTAAGAGATATGTTAGCTAGCCTATCGGAAGAAAGGATAAATCAACCGACCGCTGCGAAAACCCCTTCACGGTCACCAATCGAGTCCCCAACAGCATTCACTGAACGAAGCATAAGACAGAATACACATGCCGTCACTTGGGACTCACACATGGGTGTTACGATAGCTCCTGCGGTAGATTACAGTACTTCAACCAATCGAGAGGTTGAACTCCTGACGTACCTGGAGCGTAAGCGTTCACCGTGATCCCATGTTTGCCGAGTTCACTTGCTACACGCAATTTCAGTCGAATCAAGTATTGTCTGGAGATATAGTCTCTCATGTACCTGCACTCTGCGTCAATCCCCGAACAGCGAATTTGGTTGAGCTGTATGCCGAAAGTAGTGGTGTTCCTGCCACATGTCAAGGGGAGCGTCAGAAGGAACAGCAGATATGAGTCTGACGGAGTAGATATATACCCTGTTTTCCTGCTCCCGAGCAAGCACCAATGATTCGTCCACCGCGACCTTGCTTGATCATGACTTTGGCAGCGTATTGGTACGCGAAAAATAGGCCCCTAACATTTATCGAGAAGATGCGGTCCCAATCCTCGACAGTGGCTATTAATCACGTCGCAAGTTTCGGACGTCAATTGAAAATATTAAGTAGTCTTAGCACTTACTCTCTAAAAATGGCTTGACTAGACAGATTCCTGCATTCGCCACCATCTATGCAGTGAGATATATCTCAAGATATCGTTCCTTTGATATCGTAAGGACTCACTACATCAAGACCTCCTAAATTGTCTACAACAGCATCGATCAAGGCCTTGACTTCGTGTTCCACAGAGGCATCAGCCGTTTGAATGAAAACCTTCCTTCCTTTCGTTATGATTTCCTGGCTGATCTCTTGGAGATCTTGCTGTTTAGGAGCTATATCAGTCAAACCAATGTCAAACCCGTCATCAGCAAGGCGCAAAGCTATAGCCCGCCCGATTCCTTGGGCGGATCCTGTGATAAGTGCAACCCGAGGTTGAGCCATAGATTGTTATAGTAGACAGACGATTCTTGCTTATCGATGATGATGTCATTCATGCTGCATGTTACCATCAAGGTTGTGTCAAGGAACCTAACCGATACGAGCGACAAATCCCAATGAGGACGAGCGTCGGACGATAAGTAATTCAGCGGTCAATAAGAAGTAGCTTTCACGGACCTTGGCTCCTTCAGAAGGGTACCTCAAGATGAATCAGAGGTGAAAATAGCCATTGGATGGAAAATGATGCCCAGTCAAAAACGTCTTCTTGCCGGCGAAGGTACAGTCATTTGTGGCCCAATGTTATGGATCAGAAATATCCTTTGTAAGTAAGTACTTTTGGGTTGCCTGAATGTCGCTATGTGGGAAAATTACCAGAATTATGGACACAGATGGTGCCAATAGCTCTGCTCAACGGCTTCAAAACCCTTTTGGGTGAATAACAACTCGTAATTATCGCACGCACAGTCTTGCAAAGCGGTAGAAATTCAAGACTCTTATTCAAGTAGTGCAAGCAACGTCAATTAATGATCATAAGCAAAGCAATTAGCTGAGCATTACTCCGCTACGACACAGATAGGGTTGATTTTAACTGGGAATCATGGTCCAGTAGTGCGGTTTGAGCCAACAACATTCGTTCGGAGTCTTCTATATAATGCCTCCTTACTGAAATATTTGATCCATGGAACGATCTTGATTGAGAAATGGCATACGGTTGCAGGTTGCAAGGGGAAAGGTAATTTCAGTCGGGTTTGAAGAACCAACATCATGAAGTTGCCGAGCGGAGATTGAACTAGATGTGTAAACGAACTCCGCGGCTACCACATAGTGCATTCATCAAGTTCTCTCTTTTACACTTGACCAAATTTTTGCACCAGCATTTAGAAGATTTCGCCTTGGCCTCCAAGGACCAGTATAAATTACACTTAAAATAGCAACCCAGGATAGATAGCCCTTCGACAATTCGCGGTTGCACTTCAGTCCGCTGATACTTGCTGCTCAGAGATGCCCACGACCGAAAATGTCATGGAAATCGATATTGGGAAGTTGGAATATAAGCGAAACCTCAAGGTTGTCTTGTACCATTCTAGACAGGATGCCTCCAGGAAGGCGGAGATAGCTGCACGCCCGCTTCAATTCGTGCGGAACTTTGCGATGGCGAGCCGTATCTTTCTAAGGGGTCTGCCTTATCCTGGAAGCATCCTCCTACGCTGACCGGACCCGCCGTAACGATATTCGGCACAAAGGATCGGTTGCTGCGATGGCGGTGCCCATTCAGAAGAAAAAGGACACGACCAAGCATTCCCCGTTTCGTTTTTTGCGAATTTGCCTTTTCTGTCATGTCCGGTGGGAAGCGGAGGACAATCATGGTAAGTGTGCGATGATGTCAATCTAGGTCAATCTCTGAATGTCTTCTTGGCAGGATTTCTGTGATATTGAAGTTCTTGCGTATTTCTATTGGTGGCATGAATGATGCGAGCCAAAATTTCGTTGAATGAATCCATCTACATACGAAGCTACTATTTGGAAAGTAAGTCAAAAGCGTGTACTAGTGAATGGAAGATATGTGAAGGAAGTCCTCGGTTGTGGATTAGAAGTTCACTTTGGAAACAATGTTGTAGAACGCTGTTCCTTGAGTTGTTGCTACCTCAAGCTCAAGCGCTGTTGGTTGACGAGCACCCAGGGGGCCAGCAAATGTTCCTGCACCCCAAGGAGAACCTGCGGCAAAAGTGATTAGCATGATAGATATGCAGAAGTCGAAGTGAGAAGAAGTGAGAGACTCACCACCGTGGACTTCATCGACGTTGCTAAGCTGGGCGAACGCATGAGAATAACCGAAGGGTACATAGATAATGCCGTGGTGAACGAGGGTAGACATTGTGCTAATCACAGTCGACTCTTGGCCTCCTCCCATGCCGGCCGTTGAGACGAAGATGGCTGCGTATTTTCCTGCGAGCTTCCCTCCGCCCCAAAGTTGACCTGTCGAGTCCCAGAAACTCTAGAGAGCGGGAAGATGAACGGATGATATAGTGGAATGCTGTAATGCGACGTACCTTCCATTGGCCAGGCATATTTCCATAACGAGTCGGGATTCCAAAAATGAACGCGTCATATTCAACGATCTTCTCGAGAGTGAGGATTGGGTAATCCGGTTTAGCTGGGGCGTGCATCTTCGCCAAGACGTCCGAAGTGAGAGTCTCGGGGATTCTGCAAAGATGTCAATCATTTGTACAGAAGAATACGGAAATGAAATGCTTACTGATAGATATCGGCCTTCCCTCCTGCAGCTTCGATGCCAGCCTTCTCGGCCTGAGCGACTGAAAGAAGAAATGGGTTCGAAACAATGACATGGGATGGAAGGAAAAAGCGTACGTTTTGCGATGTGACCATACATTGAATAGATCACAATGGCAATTTTCGGAGGAGCCATTGCTTTGATAGTGTCTGTAGTGGGCAAAGGGGGTAGTGATGGAGGGAGTTCACTGGGAACAGTGGAAGCAGAGATGGGGGCGGTGGGTTGTTGTAAAGCGATAGATGGTTCGTCTTTTGTAGGCTTTACCTGAGCACCGTTTCGGGATGATTTCGATTTTGAGGCCTTATCCGCATTGTCGGTGAAGTTATCCTTCTGTTTTTTGCTTGGGAAGCACATGGGGAAATATAGTCGAGAAGGAGTGTAGTTCCTTGCTGGTTTATGATTGATTTGGTTGTGGTGGCGCAGGGTTTACTTATACGTTAGAAATCAATTACGATCTCCCGTCAGAGCTCGAGATGGACCTGCGGTTCTGGTGGGTTCCGGTGGGATAAAAAGGATGGATTTGAACGTTCACGTTCTTGACCGACGTCTGTAAACCAATCTTTCATCGCCTAGCGACTGCGTCTTGCCCATTTTTTTTCATCCGCATGCTTATTTGGATGCTTGACAAAGCAGGTCATACTCTTTACAAGGCGTTGGAATAGATCGGTGCAGGAGGTCAAAGGATTAGGAAATAGATTCCTCGGCTTCGCTAAACATAGCAGCCGAGCCTTCCGTTTTGGAAACATACTCCCACAAAGATCACAAGCAGCTCCAATCGCGTGCTCAGCAAGGGCTTGGCTGCTGAGTATCATTCATCCTTTGAAATTGCTATTACGCAGAAGATGCGTAGTCATTGGGGCTACATTTGTCAGATACGAGTCAGGGTATAGGACTGAACGGCACAAGGAGTTGTGACCCAACGGTAGCAGCGGACCGGATAGCCTTGCGGTGCTATTTTTATCAATCGAGGGTCTTCGGACTCCCACCCACCATCTCACTCTCTCTCTCTCATCTTACTGCTCAAGAAGTGACAAGGTAGCCGGAGAAGTGAATTTATAGACGCTAATATGAAACGATGTAAAATTGTTGCTAAAGCGACTTGTAACGTACCGTGCTCATCATCGAATTTCGTCAATGGTTGGGACATGCGGAGCTAAATATCGTAAGTATGTGTATCCGACACTCTCTACAGGAACATTACGTTCAACATTGCTCACGAACAGTAGCTAGATAGTGCAGAACCTTCTTCCTGTAACTTCTACACGGAAAACGCCCTGGATACATGTGTATAGGCTTGGAGGCTTCCATGCACAATGCTAACCCTTTCCGAACCTTAGAGTTCCATGGTTTACGAGCATCAACGACGGTAAAAGGTAATCCCACAGAATGCGTGAAAGCCGAGCCATATTTATCACTCCCCCACCCACGACATTTTGTCAACTACCGCTTACAGAACCTCACGTTGTGGTCCGTCGTGAGGCATGGCCGCATGGGTTTCATATTCAATATTGAGCATCAACCAATGTGCCTCTCATTATCGTCACATTGCGCTACTGATGTAGAATTCTGGACCCACGAAATGTATGGTAAGTGAATGACCCCAACTTTGTTGCCATTGCTCACAGCCTCGGAGATTACACAAGTAAACTTGTCTTGTGCGACTTCACCCAACTTATAAGTACTAGTCTATAAGTATAGACCCGGCGGTACATTCGACTGGGTCTATTTATACTGACTTTCTGGGACTACTTGGACACAAACGGTGACGCATGCTGATCTATATTCAACCGCATGCATAATAATGGCTTTCAAACTGGCATGTACTCATCTCTGGTGCATCAAAACATGTACCTACGCGTCAATGATCTGCAATGCGACGGAGAAGATCGTGGGTGCACGGAAACTGACCATTCTTCAACATTCCGTCCGTCGCACCCCGAAACGCGACTGGTGACATCACGTGTGTAAATCTAGCACCACGTGACGTTTTGATTGTATGCAATTTGTTCGAGATCATCCTGCGCAGGTTCCTGAATTGTCATAGGCATTGATCCTCTGTGGATTAACCTATGCCAGGTGAGTAACCAATATATTGCCAGCCTTGTTGTTAATTCTGACTCGGACGTACTAGAACAATGTCCTCGACTCAACGCCCTAAATTCGAGCCGGTAGAGTCTGGGGAGAACTTGGGGGTAGAGCCTTTAATAGATGAAGGTGGTAAATGGATACCGCTCATCTCATGCGCAGCCGACTTTCCATCTGAAATTGTGAGTTATTCCAGGCTCAGTGGGTGGAGAAGTATTTGACATCCGACGAGACTAGTTTGAGATCGCCATCTCACAACTCATACACCATCCAGAATACAACTCGACCCTGATTCTTCGATCTGAAGTTATTGCAGATGACACGTCGAATATTCCGCCGTCAGTACCCACGCTGCATGGCTATCAAAAGCTTCGATATATACATCGAAGATTGCTTCCCAGGCGGCCTGGACGCGATGCTGCTTTGGAGCAATACTGCTCTCTACACGGACCAGCCACGGATGCAACATCGACCCCCAACACACTGGTTTTGACTCCGATTGTCGATCTGGGAGCGTCTTTACCATACTACCATCCCGCCGTCTCTCATCTCGCGTTTCGATATCTCGCGTCAGACCCACCTTCTTTGCGTATAGAGGTCTTACCCCTGCCTGGTACACCCATCGACCCAAATTCAAGGCTTTATCGAACATGTCTTGCACTCCTGGAAACCTTACACAGGTATGGCTGGGGCGCGATGACCAACTACAAGAAGCGCGTCATCCACGACTGTTTGGTGCCCCGAGCTACCTATCAAGACCTGTACCTTGTTATGCGGGAACGGCATAAGCATCTAGTTGACACCTGGAAAGAAGTGACGGATCCTCTCAAGCATGTTTTCGAGGTCAGTTGTCCCTTTCTCCAGTCTACTTTGCAATTCTGAGTGTTATATAGGATATTGGGATAGCGACGTATCTGATGCTCTTGTGGAAGGACACTTTTACTTCAGACATTGATGTTGATCCCACGTCGAACCTGGAAGATCCGTGGAAGCGGTGGCCACGTCCGCCTGGAGGGTTCCTTGATTTGGGGTGCATTCGTCACTCATCTCGTCGAATTCGAAATACTTATGCTTCTCATCAAACAGGTGTGGAAATGGATTGCTCACCCATATTCTCACCGCAGAAGGATACCAAGGTTATGGGATCGACCTGCGTGCTCGAACCTCATGGTCCCATTATCCCGAGTCGACGCAGGCTCAATTGCAAGTCCATGCTTTCGATCCGACATCTACTGACGACAAGGAATCAAAAACATTTTTCAGACCCGGAGTTTTCCTCATTGGAAATCACGCCGACGAGTTGACGCCATGGGTTCCTGTTCTGTCCACGCTGTATAACGCCTCGGGATACTTGTCTATACCCTGTTGTTCGTGGGCTTTCGACGCCAAATTTGAACGCTCCTCGACCCCTGGATACCCTACCAACGGCCCGGACTTTGCCGACACACTGAATTTAGGTGGGGATGGGAGTAACGCGAGTTCATATTCGATGTATCGTATCTGGTTGGGCTCGTTGAGTTTATATTGTGGATGGCAGGTTGAGTGTGAGACTTTGAGGATTCCGAGTACAAGGAACTGGGCTATCATCGGTTCGTTCAATCCTTCATCTCACCTGTTTACTTTACTAAGTTTACACCTTTTAGGTCGGAAGCGTCTGCCTAGTATCAAACTTGATCAGGCCCTTGACAATATTGGTGATATTATTGAGACTGTCAGGAAGCGAGGGCTATTCAAAACACGAAGGCCAGAAGGAAAGGCGGGAGAACATTGAAAGCCACAGCACTCAGGATTCCGCAGACGTGTACATAAACCTTCTGCTTGGCAATCTTATCGCTCGTCTTTCCGTGGACCCTGATGACGAGGGCATCCACCGTCAATGTTCTGTCTATTGCGTTCTTATCTGGCTTGACAGAAGGGACTCGCCAAGATCTATACGTATGTTTACCTTCAACGCACGAGATAAGATCAAGCGTCGAACGGAAACATACGGCTACATGTCATCCAAAGATGGTTGTCAGCGGTTAGGCGCCCAGTTATCTATATGCCTCGCAAATTCCTCGCGTGCTTTTCTCGATGCGGATAGTAAGATCTATTTGTTTGTCCACAGGCTTTACTCGTAAGAGGCCCATCTTATACTTCATGTTCTCTACAGTGCTGCCGTCGACCTACTAGCCCAATGCATCGGACAGTACTTCGCTGGACCTTTAAGCTTTCTGTCAGATACGAGCCCAGGGTCGAATGAACAGTACCTGGTCCCTGGACGTTATCGCAGTTCATCGGTCTGGAGCCTGTGCATTTTACTGGTATATTAAGGAATACTTTGAGGAGTACGTGTCCAATCTACTTCCCCTCCCCCTCCTCTCCTCAACTTCGGTTACCGACCCGTGGTTCACGAGTTTCGTCGTTCATTATGGCGAATATCAAATACAATGCAAGTGAGTTCAGCGACACTGCAAGACTATAAGAGACGGAATAATCTTCCGATACGTCGAACAGATGGAGATCTTGTCTACGTTGATCCAGTTACGGGGCAGGAACTGATCTACAACCTCGGCGACACTTCTTTCGTTCTGAACTCTATGTGTCTTGTTTTCTTGATGTCTCCAGGAGTTGGCTTTTTCTATTCTGGACTGCTTCGACGGAAAAATTCCTTGTCTGCGGTGTATGTTACGATGGCTGCTCTTGCTGTCGTCATCTTTCAGGTGGGGTTTCCCAAAGTTTGCTCTACTCAATTCCATGCTTAGTTTTCCGACCATTGCTAGTGGTTCATCTGGGGCTTCTCATTGACATTCAGTGAAACCGGGAGCCCATTTATTGGGAATATGAGTGAGTAGATCTCTCGACGACCACGCAGGCGACTAAATCGAGTTACATCCTGCAGAGTATTTCGGTCTCATGAACATCCTAACACAACCACCAAGGGAAACGAAGCACATTCCTATGCTCTTGTACTGCGTCTACGAAATGATGTTCGCTGCTATTACGTGAGTTTTTCTCCTCAACTTTGCTCTTCTTGCACTTACACTACTTTCCAGCGCCGCCATCGCGATTGGTGCTATTGCTGAGCGTGGTCGCCCTGGCCCTATCCTAATCTTCATATTCATTTGGACGACGATAGTTTATGATCCTATTGCTCGTTGGACCTGGGACGTAGTCGGGTGGTCCAATCACCTCGGCGTTCTAGATTTCGCAGGAGGTATTGCCGTTCATATCACTTCTGGCGCAGCTGCACTTGCTATATCTATTCATTTGGGTGAACGCTGCGACTTCAAGACAGACGCCCCTTACAAAGCTAACAATGTCACAAACGTTGTTCTTGGGACAGTGATGATGTGGTTTGGTATGAGGTCTTTCATACTGTCCTGGAAAGCCATGATTGAACGAAGGAGCTATACAGGTTGGTTTGGCTTCAATGGAGGAAGTGCGCTTTCCGCAAACCTGACGGCCGTGCAAGCCTGCATCAATACCAATATTGCAGCAGCCGCAGGGGGGCTGACTGGAGTTGTATTGGTTCGTATGACTTGCTTTGTATGCTGCCATATTTTATTCTTTCCACAGGACTACCGGATCCAGAAGAAATGGGGAGCTGTGAGCTTCTGTTCCGGCGCAATTGCAGGGCTCATCACGATCACCCCTGGGTCTGGCTTCGTTGGAGCGCGTATGTTTTCTCATATTTTGATCATTGGTCGTTCTCATTATATTTGATAGCGGCTGCATTGCTATTTGGGGTTTTAGGTGGAGCGATCTGTAACATGGCCACCCTCTTGAAAGGCTTCGGGTACGATGACGCCCTCGATGTAAGCCTGACATCCTGCCCTCATCTGATCGTCTTTTGTTCACAGCTATATGGACAGATTTTTGCCACTCATGGCATTGGCGGCCTTCTTGGGAGTATCTTGACGGGTATATTCGCACAAGCAAGCATCGCAAGTCTGAGTGGTGATCGTCCAATTCGTGGCGGATGGCTAGACAGTAATTGGAAACAAGTTGGTATCCAAGCCGCAGGTTCTCTGGCTGCGATGGCTTACTCTTATGTGGTGACGGTGAGCAGAACATTTTCCTTTTCACTAAATGATACGCAGCTGAGTTAGTTTCATATTAGACACTTATCCTCGAAGCCATGGCACTTGCTCCTGTCTTAAGTCTGCGTGCTTCAAGAGAAACACAGATCCTGGGCATCGACAACAACGAGATGGGTGAACAGGCGTTCGATAACGGTGATTTCCCTCACTCCCAAAATGTGAATCAAGCCATAGCTCAGGCCATGAGTCGATCATGAAACCTCTACCAATGCCCGTGGTCTTACCCAGGGAGGATTGTTCAATATAATCCTTTAATTCTCCGTCCGAACCTTGAATAAATCTGAAATCGGACAGGATAGCAAATACTCTTCTCTCCTTTCAACGATAATTCATATCACCAGACTCATGTCTCTTCTCGATAGCTAAGTCGAGGGTTTCCAGACGTCGTCACCTGAGGAGTGAGGAGGTTTTCATACCGTTCCAGGATCAAACTAACTCCACTCTAAAGCGCCCTGATCATTTGAGCAAGCATCTATGGCTGATGAGGACACATTCCTCGTTAAACATCATGCTTGATCGCATCAAGTCGAGATTCTAGAATTGATTAATTGGTCTTTCAGTATGTATCGTTCGAAGTCAGTGGAGTGATAGGTGAATTCAGTGAGCTGAAAACCGTCAGTATGAAACGAAAGAAATCCTCCGACCTCGGTATACATTAATTGCAATCAGGAGAAACCCGTATCATTGTAATTCGAAACTAGTTACAAGCAGAGTTCTCGGTTTTAAGGGTAGCAATGAGTTCATCGCAGACGCGATACAGTCGTGAGTGTTCATGATAGTCCAAGTAAACGTAAATGCAGATCAAGCTGAGTCCATGAATTCGCTGGAGCAAGGAACTTCAGAGAGTCCAGACCTGGTTCGGATTATTAGCAGAGCATTGCCAGGTCTGCACTTGGTTTGAGTTCGTGAGTACGCCATTAGGCAAATCCGTGCACAGTCCTTGTTGATAACTTTAAGACTATAGAAGTTGCTAATGATGATAGTCGCGTACCTTTTCCTTGCAACGCAATACGATTATCATCAGTGTAGTACCAGCTTTGCGCTGCGAGGTTATCGTAACATTGCCAGATCTTCAAACCAACCCCGTTTGCGGGAGCTGAAAAAAATGTCTAGAAGTCAGCAAAAGAGAAGTAGTCTGACGATGGTCCGACTGACATGAGCCAGCATCAAGACAGAAGTTTGTTCCGGCAAGCTGGACTTTCGTGCTGCCACGGTTGATAGTCCAACGTTGGGCTGGGGTATTGTTACAGTCGTATCTGCATCGAATTAGTGAGAACGAATACAGGAGACAAACATAACTACTCACATTTGAACGGGAGTGCCGTTCGCATATTTGGCACCGCGAACGTCAAGACATTTGGCTGTGTTGAATCCGGGGTGAATAACTGTACCCTTAATCTGGGGCTTGGGGAAACTTCCTAGAGGGCAGAACCTATGTCGAAGTTTAGCCTTGAAGTCTCAAGAGAGGTTTTCCGACTCACGTTATCTCATAGGTGACATTCGCGATAGGACATCTGTAGTATGGTGGCGGAGGGGCAACACTCTGTGTGGGTGCTGGGAACCGGGTTGGAGGTTGGGGGAAGGCCTGATAGCAGTCGAGATCGTTACAGTCGATAGCCGCGCAGAATCCCATTCTCTGATAGAGGATAAGACATGGGGTATCAATAACATAGGGATCGTAAAGCCCACCGATGGTTGGTTTTGCGGCACGATGCGAAGACCGGTGTTGATATGGTTTGGATCCTTGACCATGTAGTAAAAGTCCTGGTGCCCACCTTTAGCTCACGAACAACAGGGCACCACAATTCATTCACACCTCATTGAATCCAGCACGCGTTGTCCCAGCCCCGTTGGCATTTCCACCATTGACGTCGGAATAGAAAAAACCTGCACCGAGACCGAGGAACTTCGTCGTAGTGCCTTGACTTGGGACAACACTGTCAAGGACTCCGGCGATGTACAGGTTGATTGAGGTTGGGCATTGGTTGCGGACGATGTACTGTCGTGTCGTCTGACGAGCCTCCAGTTCTGATGCGAGAAGTGGTGTCGCCAAGAGGACAAGGGAGAAGAAATACATCATGACTGAAAAGTGGACGTCGAAATGAAGAACGCCGTGCGCTATATGGCCGCAGAACGGGTGCCTTTATATACCCAGTCCCTGGAAGAACGACGATTGAAATATCAAGGGTTGATGAAAGCATGCAACCAGTGACATAAACCAGGAGCACCACATATGAAGGTCTAAGATCTCTACCAGTGGGATCCAGGTGGGCATCGTTTGAGTTTGGCCGCTTCAATGCCCACTGCCAGGGTCTTTCAGGTAATTACAAGATCCGGCATTGTAACATCGAACGCTGAACGAAAGCTTGAACAGATGCTTTTACCAAGCTTTTACTACGTTTCACGACAAGACTATGTGAGTCCATTCGCATGAATCCAGGCGTTAGTGACTGCTTCTCGGGGGTTGGCCTCAATGTCGCCGACAACTTTGAGATTGAGCAAGGCGCGGTACTTATAAAGATACGTCCATTTTGGTCGTGGTCAGGAACATAGCAAACGTCCAACAGATGTCGCAAAACTGTCTGCAGGGCCTGGTAGTCTAGAAGCCTTTGCAAGCGTGAACAAATACTCAGGACGGTGAGAAAAGACCGAGAGATTCTGGTTGCCGCCCCTACCTGACAGCATTCAGTCTTGTTGCTCTGACCCAACTCTGCCTTTAGTATGGGTTATACTTGGGTGACTTAGTGCATGTTGGAACCAATTGTGGTCATATCATCATGGGAAAGTGCAGCTTGAAGGGTCTCTCGGTGACTTCAAAATACCTAGTTCTGTCTCGAATCTGTCACCTTCGTTACCAACTTAATCTCGACACGGTTTAACCAGCCCTTTGGTTATGGAGTCGGGAATTGTTGTCCGTAAGTACAGCCCTCTCTAAATTTGACTGCTATAAATCAGCTGGGGGGGAACTCGAGCTCGAAGGTCCGCCTCGTCCACGAAATCGTTCTCAACAACCTGTCCAGTGAAGTTCGTATACCCAGCCCCATCACACATACCACATGATCCTGGTATCGAATGGACTCGCACAACGACCGCAATACGCAGTCCCATCAGAACGAAGCTATCCAGAAAGATACATATTCTTGGTCTTGTTCTTCATCATTTTTGTCCGCTTGATGAAGGGTATCCAAAAGTACAGAAGGGGAGAGGAGGAGTTAGATGTATTCTGGTAAGTCCACCCGAGGCTCCTCCCACATATCATTACTGATGGACACGCAGCACTCGACGAACTGGAAGTTGATACTCCAGTTGATGTTGAGAGCGGTGGTCAATACTTTGATGACATCGAATTCGCTTTCGCACTCCCTTCACCGGCCGGATACCAGGGCGAAGGGGCTATTATACATCTAGACGACCCGTACGAAGCAGGCATGTCCAGCTTCGCATCACTTGATGCCTATCGTCCGCATCCACGGTACACGACTCCCACGG
Source organism: Crassisporium funariophilum (assembly GCA_014925845.1). Lineage (NCBI taxonomy): Eukaryota > Fungi > Basidiomycota > Agaricomycetes > Agaricales > Crassisporiaceae > Crassisporium > Crassisporium funariophilum. The sequence continues at coordinate 2,011,986 of JACGCL010000007.1, forward strand.
CGCCATCCGTTCAGCAAAGGCGCAGGGTTCAACGTCTTTTATCCCAGCTGAGAGCAGCAACATACAGTGGCACACCTCAAGAGATTGAAGCTCTGAAGGAACGAATTACGGAGTTGATGACGGAGGATGATTCAAGCTTGATGCTAACGGAGGTGGCTCATGAGCCTCCTCCTGCGTATACCGAGATCATCAACTTGGGAAATTATCCGAATCCGCCCCCCACATGAGCAGGGGTATCGGGCGAATGGCTAAAACCATCTACCTTGCATAAGCTTTACTATCGTCGACGAGACGTCCCGCATCACTCGACCAATCTCCATCATACGAAGGCCTCAGGAAGACGTCGCCGCCTTGCATGACGTCATATCTTCACCGGTATTCTTTTTACGGTCTATGAGGCGTAATGCAGAAGTCGAGAAGGGATTCCAGGATCCGTAACGTAAGCCGTGGAGGGAGAAGACGCTACCTAGAACTTTGTAAACCTTTCCCCTCAGACTGGGTTCATTAAACATTACACGGCAGCATAGAGCAGGCCTCTGATGTGTGATGAAAGTAGAAATGACTGCTCCGTGATCGCTTCTAACCGAGGTCAAGAGCAGATCCAACTCTCCAGGAGTAAAGTCAACCCAGCCCTAGTTCATAAAATGGATGCCACTTCACAGGAAGAATCTCTCGTTGCACACGTCCTAAGGCGGTGGTTATCAAAAAAGCCAGACCCAGCTCAATGGCGTAACTTCTGCAAAACCTCCTTCTGCAAGTTCGAAATTGTTCTGACCTTGAGGTGAGAAATATTGGCTGGTACCAGGTCGTTTGTGATCATTTTCTTTACCTCGGTGGTTGTATCGAAGTGCGACGAGGGTTTTAGTGCGGTCCGATTTATCAAATGAGTGTGTTCAATGCCGGCCTCCACCTATGAGACTCAAAGAAAGAATGCTGCATCCGCCACCTAAAAGACTTGGAAGGTTGCGACGAGGTAGCGATAATGACTAAACAGCCTTCACATGAGTGTAGGTTTTCTTGGGCCAGAGGCTCCCGATACCATTTTACGGAGCCAGAGTTCTTCAGCTGTGGAAATGGGAGTCTGAGAAAACAGAATGACTATGTAATACTCCACTTCAAGAGCTAAAGAATGCCTGAGAGATGTGAATCCAGTGCCACCATGCGGTATTGTGACGAATTTGACACGGGATAATATGAGCGAGAGTGATGCCTACACTCCCAACTGCAATGGTTTAGATATTAGATGTAACCTAATCCTCATCACACAGCAGGATTCACAATGAAGTTCAACCCTAACATACCATATGAATAATAATTAATCGTACAAGCAAGTCCTATAAGTAATAACTTTTCTCAATTTATATCTTCGTCTGCGTGAGTCAAAAACCCGATTCATAGAGCATATTTGAACCATGCCGAACGGTCACCCAAGCCAGGCTCCTCCTGTGCGATTGTCATTGTCGTCCTAAATTCCTTCTTTTTCTTGTTTTGATCCCACAGGTACCATGTGTTGAGACCGCTGAAGAAGACCATTAATACCGAAAACGCAAGAAGAACCTGAGTTGCCAGTTTGTATGTTGGGGCGGCCGAAAGAGAACCCAAGAGCCATGTGGCCAGGATGCCTCCAGAATTGGTCATGATAAAACCGATGGCAATGGCCGTAGCACGACGCGCGTGTGGGGCGGCGTTATTGGCGCTCCAAGTAGAAAGGGTTGGAGCAGCGAGGTACGTTCCCGGGATGGAAAAAAAAAGCGACGCATACTGGATCTTGTGGCTTTTCGATCCTGTGAAGAAGTTAGTTAAGATAGTACTGGGGGGTGCATGAAGTATTTACCCAAAAACATGGCAAATCCGATAACACATAAGAGTGACGAAAATATCGAGGTGAAGCCTCGACATCGGTAGCGATCAGAAACGTAGGCGCCAATCATGGTGACTGAGGAACACTCTTTCAATATCTTCACACGAGCTAACAGAAGAATCAGAACTCACGAACAAAAGCCACGGCGAATGGGGGAACGCTCATCAGCTGGGCACGAGAGGCTGTAAAACCCAGGCCTTGCACGATGGAAGGTGCGAAGCTATTACGATAACCGTGGCTTAAGAATCATAGATTCTCATGAATGGTCTAATCACTCACTATGCTAATCCGTACAGGATAGTTCCTATGATTTGATTACCATTAGTCAAGCTCACGCGTGGAATGAAGAGCCATTTACCGTCGAAGAAGAACAGGACTGCTAACATCCAGACCTGTGGTAGCTTGAACGCCTCACCGACTTCTCTCCAACTAAAGCCATCAACGATATCATCCCTTCCTGTGGCTCCATCTTCCTTGAGCTTAGCAATGACGTATTCCTTTTCCTCCTCATTAAAGAATCTCGCATGGGCAGGAGACCTGGGAAGTAGAACGTATGAAGACAAGCCGAAGAGGAATGTGAATAGTCCCTCAAGCACGAAAATCCACGCCCAGCCAGGCCTGTTTCCGATACCGTCCATGTTAATGATCCCAAACGCCAGGAGGCCCGAAAATGCTCCCGAGATGGAAGCCGCGGAGAAGAATGCGGAGATTCTGTGGACAAAAGCTATACTTAGCCTCTGTTCGAAACCGCGGTGATGGAAGATCAACTAACCGCCACTGCAGTCTTTGTCGAGGGTAGAAAAAGGATAGATAAAGTACAAGTCCAGGGAACACACCACCTAATGAAGGCGATTCAATTAACAGGGGCTGGACATGAGGCAAGTAACTCACCCTCAAGAAGGCCAAGGAAGAAGCGACAGGCCAGAAGTCCCTTATAGCTGGTTACAACACCTAGGCCAGAAGTTAAATTCGGAACTCGAAGCATCTCATGTACCAAGCAAACCTTGAAGGGTGGTCACGACTCCCCACAGTGTGAGCATCGTCGGCAGCATCAGATTAGGACCGACGGTCTGAAGAAAGGTCAAATCGGTCCCTTTGTGAAGATAAGCGAACTCACCTTGAGCAAAAGGTTGGACGGGAGTTCAGCGACGATGTAGGGAACATAGGTGACCGTCAATGCGATGCTGTACTGTTTGTTCGTCATTTTGAGATCCTTTTGAAGCCCTGCAACGCGTGCATTGCCGAGATTCGTTCGGTCCTGTTATTACGACGTGATGTTAACGCGATTTATCCAGCAGGGATTTACATCTGCGTACCAAGAAAGACAAGAAGTAAAACATGGCGACGACAGGGAGAAGCCATAAGTCCAGCTTGCGCCAAACCCTTTTCTCGAGCGCAGGATCAACCAGTGAAATCCTGGACTCGTTTTTGAGACTGCCCAGAGAGTCGCGATGTTTCTCGATATCATCGGAAGTATTTGAAGGAGGTTTAGTATCCATGATGAAGATATCTCGACTCTGCAAGTTGTGAGGGTGGGGCGAGCAGAATGAGGTCGAAATCTCGGACTTGGAACCAAATTTAAAGGAAACGCGTATGAGGTAGTGTGTTATCAACTTGTGCCTCAACGGGGGCTTCTATGAGAAAGAACCGCAATTTTCGCGAAGTTGTTGGAAAATCTCGCACGCTTCAGGTACGAATTATAGCCTGATGAAGTGAATAAGGGATAGGTCCTGAACTCCTAAGAATAATCAGAGTTTGCGCGACTAGTTCAAGGTGAATATTTCTGAGTATTTCTGGGATTGTGACCGTAATCGGTAGTGCATCCGCTCTTGTTTTTGTGAATGCGCAGCACTTCAATAGTCCACTATAAAGATCAAGCACTTACCAACCGTTGTGAAAGCTGATCAATCTGCTCACACATGAAATTTGACCAAAACACACAGGTACCGTTTGATGGAGATTGTCATAGAGCGACGGACCTAAGTACACGGAAATCATCGGCTTGCAGTACTGTCTGGCCGGATGTTTGACAGGCGAATGTCTATATGCGTGCATATTGACATGATGAAAAAAGGCTAAGGCGCCCACATCACAAGTATGAACCAAACGGAATGAACTCGTCCTAGTATGGTATGCTCTGGCAGAAAATCCTAGCCCCGTTACTTTGGAGGCCTCCAGGCTTTTGAGCAAGCTGGAATAACGATAGCTGGAAGACGACAATCTCACATTGCAAGGAATTTTCCCATGTCTAGTGCAGAATCTTCAGCCTTCCTTGTCGAATGAATGCCTCCGCGATCTACTCTGATATCCATGCGAAATTTTGGGAGATAAAAATAACTGCCCCACTAAGTGTGATGGTGTGGATGTTTCCTTCGCTTCAGCGCACTACATGTGGGTCTATCATTTTTCTGGGGGTCTTGTCGCACGTCTGTTCGGCACTCTTTTTCTCCTCAGGATCGCCGGAGGATTCAGAAAGTAAAGATGAGAGATTCTTACAGAGTTCGCAAGGTCCGACTTATTTGGTCGTTAGCTACGATGATCGTGGGAGGCAAGATTTTCACCATCTCATGTTTGGCATCAACACTCGAGTATAACATATGCATTTAAACATGCCATCCTGCATTTGTTCTGCATGCACCAACTTTATACAGGATAGCTGGTATATACGAAAAAGAAAGCGTATACAGTCAAAAATGGAGAATTCATAAACCACAGAGATACTCTTATGTAGCCCGTCTCAGCGGACCAGTAAGACGTAGCAAAATCATACCTTGAGGCTGCAGTTACCATGGTCATGACGTACACCTCATGATCTTCGCTATGTGCGATTGTTAACGATGAAAATCCTGCAGTTGTCAACCTCGCGTATTTAAGACACCGAGAGCAGTTGTCCAGCGGTTATCGGTCAGGCCCAGGGAGATACGCGAACATTACAATCAGCAACAGCCTGAATATCGTCTTCGAAGTTACGTAGTTTAGAAACTGCGAAGGTGGGTTTCCTTTTGAAACCTGCATCCACTCGCCTAGGCAACCCTTATCTTTCTAAGAGCCCTAGAGAGTCCGAACCGGGGAACATAACAGCACAAGGAAGCATTTGCAGCAGAGATATGTGGTTCAGGATTATCTTCCATTATCAAAAGCAGCTGAGCCGATCTATTCTGTACACTATTCATCACAAAGGAGGTTTGAAGTAACCTCTCTATTGGGTAGTTTCCCGTACCCGCGGTGTAGGATCCTGTCGAGTTTCCACAACCTAAATATGATCGTTCAGGAATCATTCTTGTCACATAATAATGGGAGTGACCTTGGTAATGGTGATTCCATACTCTACGTCGGAATGATCAAAGGTGCGTGTTTCTAGCTCGTACATGGCTGACCCCAAATTATGCTGAGAAGCTGTCTGACTTTCATCCTTCGAATCTCACCAAACGACTTGCTTACCGCTGGGCCATCCATCATGCCTTCCTGGGAAACGCACTGGATCAGAACATGTGACTGTAGAAGTCAATGTAACGGTACGTACCGGTCGCCGACCACCAGAGGAGACGACGTTTCTTTGCTGAGATTGATAGCCGGTCATTTCTTGTAGCCCGGAACGCGCGTTCAACGTCGACAATAGACAGTTGGAGTAGAGTTTCGACAACGCGAGGTCCCACAGGAAGTTCCTATCCCTCAAGTCAAGGACATTCAGATAAAATGTTGGAAACACTTACAACGCGGTGTGCTGCGTTGTCCGCCAGAATAATGAGCGATTTATAATAGTGAAAGCGCAAGGAGGTTTACCGGAAGCGCTACAGTCAATACAGTCTTTAGTGAATATTCGTTCATATTAGGGGTGGTCGCTCACTCATGAAGAAAACGACGTCTCCAACGGCGAAAAACGCCCTGGATTTATATTCAGCATCTCGCGCGGTGCATAAAGTTGAAAAGCTCACGTAATAAATCCAGTTTGAACGGTCACTATGTTCATTAGCTTTTAGCCAAGGGTTCCCTCTGCGAATAGAACGGGCTACGAACTTCGGATAATTTTGGAAATTGCATCATCTGTGGCTACGAATCCAGTTTTTCGTCGCGACTATTTCGAAAACAATCAGCGAATCGCGCGGGCAAGAGGTTGTGAAGAGAGAACACCGACCAAGCTGAAAACTAGAACACTTGTTATTAAAACGTCTGCGACCACCGCCGCTAGAAACCAGACTAGCGCAGCCGTATGAAGCTCCGGTTTCCGAGAGAAAAGCTTTACTTGAACTAGTCTGATTGTGGTCCATATGCCACCCCCTGAGTTTTGATTCAGCAATCTCAACAAGAGATGATAGCGGATATGTTCATACCGCAGGAAACGATTGAGAATATCACGATAATACAGGCGAGGATATTCGATTTAGTCAATAATTTAATCCTCCATGCGAAGAATATTTGTATGGGGGTCGAGATAGCCACCTGTAAACTGTCAATGATAGCGTCCTCGAAAAAGTTTGGGCACGCACAATGACGACGGGTTCTGAGCATAACGTTATGATCAGCATTTTTCCAGGAAATCTCGCTCGACCTTACCGGCTGCAAACACTGAAGGGAATGTTTAGATACAGAAGATTGTCGTGGATACTCTCGGGACTTACTTGTTGGAAAGAATTTCACTGCGTCCGGTTGACCTAGAAAGTGATATAGCAGCTAAGTTCCACTTGCGGAGTAGACAGCCATGGATTTCGCACCGAATTTTTGAATGAGAGGCTGATACATCATGGCAATATCACAACCGGTGTTTACCGTTTCGGCCATGAAGAGGTAAAACACCTACTCAAGGAGAAATCAAGCTACCACGTCGAGAAAGCACATAGGATAGCTCACAAGGTAACGAATCCAAGGTGCATCCCTTCATGCGTTGAAAACAGGTGAGCTGACATTTCCTCCGGATAAAGTAAAAGCCTCACTTCTTGAAGGTGAGGTAGTAGTGATACACCTACTCCATCGTGGTAAGCTCCCCATATATGACTGGTAAACAACTGAACGAACCTGCACCGTCAATACCTGGGGATAAATCAAAATCGCGTTAGAGAGCATTGAGGCACGTTGGAGTTCACTTACCCCATAGAGAATCATGTTTATGAACGTCCCCAGGAGGAAGGGCCCAAACCTAGAGGTCGACCACTGGCGTTAAGGCAACCCAGTTTGTCTAGTTAACTTCGACCTACAGCAGCTCAACATTTGGCATGGTGCCCGCGAAGAGAATGACGCGAGAGAAAGGAGAGTGTTCGAAGTCAGTTAGCTCTCGAATTGATGGGAGCAGGTCTTTATCTTCAGTGGGAGCAAAAAGGTACGAAGCGAAGACCGGGGCATGTATGCCATTGCATCGGCTTCTCAGAGGAGGTAGTGAGTACGCAACTGCATGCATGTACCGACTTGGACTCAAAAAAGGAAGCAGTTTCCGGGGACCCAAAATTCAAGATTGAAGATCGTGGCATTCTCACGGCTGTGCTGCGTGTACTCTTAAGCATCAAACCACGTCAAGAAAACAAAGCAGAGGAACGGACCTCGAAGGAAAACAAGAGATACGCGTCAGACTATCGAAATATATAGCGCTCCATGATGCGGGCGCTACCCTACACTGAACAATTCATTACATGTAGACGTCGCTCATAAGCGTGCCCTAGATACTGAGGTCAAGACAATAGTTCACACCCGAAGCCATATGATCGAAAATAATACACTCTGAGAAATTAAAACAGACAACTCACCATGGAAATGGGGGGAAACCGTGGCAGATGATACACATGCGCAGACTGGTATTCCCCGACACCCTTGAAGAGCTGCCACTGAGCACTTGGAGCCTTTCCAGTATATGAGCCGCAAGTACTCGTCCAACAATAGGGTCCTTGGGACGTAGCAGCTTGTGCGTGCTTCATGATCGCAGGAGAAGTCGAATCAACTCATTGCACAGTCGACTCCCAAGTTGCCTTGAAGATTGTGTTGATTTCGGTTTGGCAACGGGGTCAACAGCATCCGGACCGTTCGGCAAAGCCTTCCGCCACCCTCTCACGCTGTTTGTTGCAAGTCGAGCAGAAAGAGACTAATCTTCAAGCGTGTGATCATGGCATTATTGTTTTCTCAGATGCATAATGATTGTCAGCTTAAATACATCATGGTGTAGCACGGGTTGCTGCCATAATTTGACCAATGTCCGCGTTCCGATGTATTGAATGGGTAGACTGAAGTGTGGAAGAAAGTGGACTGCCATCCTGCAGTCTGTCCTTAAATTGTGAGATGATCCGAACATAATACGCGAGTACAGAATGATTTCACGCACTAACCCCGCAAGAGATGTGTCTGACAGATTGTAATCAGCATATAAAAATCTGGGATTACGATGGGGCTTTCGTGCCAGGCATGCAATATTGGCGCATACTCAAGTCCATTTATTTCGGGCAAAACGATGGCCGGAAGCTCGGCATACCTCAGGGTCATTGATACTGTGTTAACTGATAGGAATGACTTGCATCTGTAAGCTGTCGTACGGCGATATGTTCGGGGTACGTTAGTCCCTGGACAATCCCTGAAAGGCAAGGCGCATCTCCCGCTTGAATTCTTTGGAAGAAAGACACTACAGAAGTGCACGCGAGTCTCTGAATGGTGTTGAAAATGGGCCGGAGCCTCTAAGAAGACGAATGTAACCACCCACAGTATCTTTCTCTTTCGTAAAAATTGCACTCACGTGGAATTATATATATAAAGAAAGAAACGTAGACATGTTAGCACAGGATGCTTTCTTGGGACCCACACACTCACGAGTATACGATAAGAATTGGCTATTCCGACTGTTTTCAGTTCTAGGCTTCTTTCCACGAATCTTGGAAAGAAAGGTGCAGCTCTGATGTTGGTAAAGACCCCAATATCAACATGCGTAACCATGACTTTGATTGATTTTGCCTCGAGGAAAGAGACGACGAACATCTGTGAATGGATCGACTCCGGAGCCAGCAAGTAGTCGCGGAAACTCGTGTGATAGGTTTCCAGCACCGGAAGCTGACATCGATAGTATATCAGCAAGATATTCTCGTTGCCTGATGAGGTCAGAGACGATCAAAATCATACAATGAGGAAGCGCCTGCAGGTAATCAGAACCCTGTGAGCGAATCACTCAACACGAGGTGGTCATCTTCGGAGGCACCATCAGTGCTGATGGTACAAGATTTCCACTCCGAGTGGGCTACACAACGTGGTCGATAGGCGACGTCCAGATTAATCGAGCCGGGATTCATGGGAGGCTTGTCGGACATCCAACGAATAGGTGTGGGTGAAAACGACAAAAATCGTTGTCAAGATGATACAACTACATGAACACGACCGGGCGCTTCTCATCGTCGGAATGAAAAAGGAAATGGAGGGCGACCCCCAAACACCGTCGGTGGATCTTCCCAAAAGGCAAAAAAGCTGCGATGCGCCTCATGAAGCCTATGAATACAATGCATGCATCCTACGGCTTTGAGATTACTGACCAAGCGTCATGCAGCTTACGCTGTAGCGGATCAATATCAAGTACGTTGAGCAGCGGGAACGAGGAATTCATTGATATCAATGATGAATGTGACAGGAACTCACTGTCCGTACTTGCATATTCATGCGTGCGCCAATGGTGGAATTCTTCGTCTTATCTTTAGGTCACGTATCATTGTGGAGCGTATTTGATTATGAATTGGTGTCTGGCGTTAACGTTTTCACCCACGCATTACTTCGATGTCAAGGACTTGTCTCATGTGAAAGGCGGTTGATGCAAGAGCGCGGGGCCCACGCGTCTACTTCCTCCGTTACATTGAATTATAAACAATTAAGAAAGGCAGCATGGAAAACGGAGGCTAGGGTGCAACCGAAATATGAACGCGTGATGCCGGAGAGGTTGAAAGTAAAGAACAAACACATAGCCACGAAGACACGCTTAAAGTACCTGTAGACGCATATCGGTGTCAGCCCACCCGGCTATTCGAGGCGCATGCTTACAATTAAGGAATAAACTTAATAAGACACGAAGCCTGATCCCCTACACTTGATTTGCGACGATGCGCAGATGTGACGAATCGCAAGCTCCAACGGTCCAATCTTTCGGAACCCTGTATTTCCTTGGCTTACCACAACCCTCAACAGCACAGGTCCCAGGTCCTCGAGCTGCCCGAATCTTGTCCTCCATCTGTCGAGATGTCGTGTTGGCCTTCTCCTCCACTCCATCAGCTAGAGGCGGAAAGAGAGCTTCAGGCACGGAGAAGGTGATGGCCATTTGGACTTTCTCCTCGCCATCTCCAGGTACTTCCCTTAATGATGACACCCAGCGATACATGACAGGCTTGACTTCCTCCACCTGCTCTACAATTTCCATCGCTTCGTCCTCGTCCTCCTCTGCTTCGGCGTCCTCGCCATCTTCTTGGCTTTTGGCTTTTGTTTTAGGAGTACGAGTGCCCGATGCGGATGGCATTGGGGATTGGTTGTCTATGGTGTTTGTTCGTTTATTTTTCGGTCGACTCTGCTTTTTGAGAAGACGGTTGATCGTTTCTGCCTGAAAATGATGTTAGCTATTCATGAGCGAACAGCGAAGCCAATTGGCGTACTTTCTCGTCTTCCAGCTTCTTCTCGCTAAGATTCTTTCTTTTCCTCGCAGTTTCCTCGCGACGTAAAGCTAGTTCAGTTTCGTTCAGGGGTTGCTTCTTACTCCTTGAACCTTCATCTACGTATCCGATGGTTAGGCCCGAGTAGTAGTAGAGTGAGGTCATCATCCTACTCAATGATACGTGCGAGGAGTCTACGACGCTTGCTAACACCGCCTGGCGTGTGGTCATAGGTTTCGCACTCGTCGAAGGTGTGCCGGTCGAACGAGAAGGACTCTCATGCGCGGATTGTGCACCGTCGGAACCAGAGGGTGAAGTGGGATCTTCGGATTCGATATCAATGTCCTGAATAATCTTTGCTGCAACAAATATGTCAGCGCCTGCCTTCCGCGTAACGACACCACCAACTGACTCTTCGCTCTCCGTCTTGGTGTTCTTTTGAATGCAGGGAAATCCAGCTCGGGATCATCTGGGGTTGCGGTGCCGGCGCTGTTGCTCGACCCCGCAGCGTTGTTGGCTGGCAACTTTAACGTGATCTTTAGTCTGGGTTGGGTCTGCGCCGTGACAGGAGCGTCCTCTTCCTCTTCTTCACCCTGGAATCGATGTTAGTGGTAAGGTATTTTGGTGGCGCTGCTTTCACATACCGACTGTGATTCGTCTCCCTCGATATCTGCGTCTGCGTCTGCCTCGTCGTCGTCGTCAACTTCTTCAACATCCTCATCGCCCTCTATGTCCACTTGTTCCTCCTGCTCGTCGTCCATTTCCACGTCAGAATCCATCTGCATGTCTGCAACCAGAGCAGCAGCAGCCACCGCAGCGGTACGGCGAGTGCGAGCGGGCATGATCGGGTAATTCGTACAAGTTAGATTCCAGGTCGGAAGTCAAGTGGATTTCGGTCGTTATTGAGCAGAGTTTAAAGTAACGTCAAGATCAAAAGAAGTTCCCATGAGTTCCGCATTGATACATTGATGACTTCTCAGGAATTCGATGAACTCACCGCTACCGGAATCGACCATTGTGTTCGCCAATAATATTCGATGACTCCCGAATATTTTGAGATGGAGATAGCTCTCAGCTACATAGATTAATTGTGGTTTTGTTGGACGACAAGGTTGCAATGGTTATGTTGGTGGAGTTCAGGCGGAGTTGGAACCCCATACAGGGCCATTGATCCGCACACGTCACAACCTCTTTCTTTCTCCTCAACAACAACTCGCCAAATCGGCCATACGCCAGTAGCTTCAGCCAGCAGGAAACCAAAAACGATACCTACCGATGTCTTGAGGCTTTCTCACGACTAATTCATGGCAAAATTGCAGCAGAGCCAACACTCTAAGTGTCCACGACCAACACAAATACCGAGCAAGAAAGAGTTCATACAAAGGGAAAGTCCGTATGTTGTTTGAATCAAACATTTGAATCTGACTGAGACTGCACTATACTGTCCAGACTTGATTTGTATTGAAGTCGGTGCACTGCCAGCTCTGTACTTGGACCCCATTTGTCAAGGAGCCGCCGGGCAAGTCGAGGCATTGACCTAGAATCAACTTATTGAGTGTTTCTGCGCTTGCAGGTCGAGAGCTTCGTACCTTGGTTCAACAATGCGATCCGATTGTCGTTAGTGAAGGACCACTGCTGTGCAGCGAGATTAACGTAGCATTGCCATATTTTCATGCCAACGCCGTTTCCAGGAGCTATAGTCAACGAACGTCTAAAAAGTATCTGAAGCCGTTTCAATAGAGGGAGCGCTCACTTGAGCCAGCGTCTAAGCAGAAATTAGTCCCAGCCAATTTGACCTTGGTGCTGCCGCGATTGAGGACCCAGTTTTGTGCCCCGGTGCCATTGCAGTCATATCTGATCGTGTAGTAAGTACTTTGACAACCTATAAGGTCACATGGAACGAACACTTGAACAGGGGTTCCGTTTGCGAAATTCGCCCCACGAACGTCCAAACATTTGCCGGCGGTGAAATTCGGGTGTATCGCCTGGCCAGTCGTACCCTGTCCCGGGAATGTTCCTGAAGGACAGAAGCTGTTGCCAGTACGTTAGTAAGTTGTATGGATTGTATCGTATCTTGACCACCAACGTTATGACATAGCTCAGGTCAGCGTATGGGCATGAATAGACCGGAGGGGCCGGAGGAGCGTTGCATGTAGCTGGCGGAAATCGCGTTGGAGGTTGTGAAAATGCCCCTGTGCACGAGACGTCGTCGCACCGAGCGATAGGACAGAAGCTTCCGACCTGCATGTGGGTTCAATCCGACGACCAAATAAGCCATGCGACAGGATATAACATACAGCAGGTTTGTTAGGTGCGATACTGATTCCCATGTTGAAGTGGTCTGCATCCTTAACGATGTAATAGTAATAACTCTACTTAGTATCCTCATTTTCAGTCTAGAAAGTCACTCAAGACGGACTATGAGACTGACATCATTATCTCCATAGAATCCCGCCCTGGTCCCAGCTCCATTGGCATTTCCACCGTTGGCGTCAGAGTAGAAGAAGCCCGCATTAATTCCCAATGTCTTCGTTGTACTGGCCCCTTGTGCAAGGATGCTATCAAGGTTACCGCCAATGAGAAGATTGACAGAGATGGGGCAGTTGTTAATCACTGTGTATTGTCGACTTCCCTGTGCGGAGACATCGATAGCAAGGGCAAGTACGCAGAGGGCGGAGAGAAGATCGAGATTGTAAACCATGGCCGGATCGCGGAGCACTTTCGGTCGCTGGATGAAGCACATCTGCCATTGCTCTTTATGCAAGCCAAATCTTTACAGGGGCTTGAACTGTGTCGTAATTTGTTTCATCACAGGACCATGTTTGATAAAGATCTTCTCCTTCACGGAGCATATTTGCAGGCGGTAGCGGTCATTGATAGGCCGTGTTTCGAAGGCTTTTTTCTCTACTGCATACCTTAGTTCACAAGTATCGACGATATCCATCAATTACTCTCCAGTCTCCACTTGTTATCATCTCGCGAAGGGGAAAAGATGTCCACCAAGATACGCCTGCGTTGAGGTCCAATAGCTAGTATGGGATGCTAGCAATGGTATCATTGTTGACCTTCAAAAGCCTAGTCGGTAGGGTGTCCCTGCATCATCGCTTGTCTAGGGGTGTCACCCTTGATATTACATGCCATCGAGACCACAATTTAATCGCTAGATCATGTCATTATATGATTTTTTCCTTTTGTTGTGTATGTGAGATGTCTACCCTTCGGGTGGTATAGATCGTCACAGGATGTCAAGTTTGGAGCTTTGAATAGTTCAAATAGCAAGGCGGACATAATTGAGTTTTCCACCACTACAATGTATATCCTTCCAATCCTTGCTGCCTCATTCATTCTCGTAGCTGCTTCCCCTCAGACTGTACCCCCAATTCCACCGGCAGGAGTTTGTCATCCTGTTCTTTCAAACAACATACCCTGAACGAATATCGTTGATTGACTTAGCTATTCTGTTGTCCTCCTTGTGGACCCAATGGCCTACATCTTGATCGCCAACAAGTAGGGCCGTTCGCCATATTTTGCTAGTGAGCCCACCAATAGGTTTTACGTGTGCGCTCGGTCGTCACAACCATTTTTCAGCTACAGCACCGGGACGGAACTGGGTTGTTTCTATGTAAAGTTCGGTGCTATTGGAGAAGTACCGTACTAACATCATATTTCATTGTAGAATCCCGGAACGGGTCAAGGAGGAGGCCCGGCAACCGGTTGCCCAACTTTGGCGCCTTCAAACCCACACCCCCCTACATGTCCAATCTAAAGTCAATTTCACATAAACACACTAAACATTGATTTCTTTCCGGTCATATTCTCTTATGTAGACAGATCATAAGACCAGGTTCATCACTATGATTTATCCGCTCGTCAATACGATGAACTAAACGATAAAGAACAAATCAGTCCGGAATGTACCCAATGTACCCAGGCATCGTTTTACCTCGTGAGGGTACCAAAACAAACCCTGATGTCGAAATCATGCCTCTGATGCTCATGAGAGTACGAAAAGTGTCATGCATCCGGGGTTTGTTGTCAGTTTGCGCTTGTCTTATGAAACGATGGTGAGAGAATCTACGATGGGGTGTCTTGACCAAGTGGACAGAATGATCTCGGTGATATGCAGTATGGATAGAGTACATGGATACTGGAATGTACATTCCACCGCAAAGCATTCTAGATTAGGTTGACAAGCTATCCCTGCATCATTCACTTCCGCAAGGTGCCACCCTTATTTAATCTCATGTATGTCATTGAGGCTTCTCCATTGCTAGATTCATGTCAGCTTGAGTAAGAATCTTTTATATCTGCGAGATGCGTACCATTCGGCTGGGGTAGGCCGTCGTAGTCACAAGGTGTTAAGTTTAACAAGCCAACAAAGTCTCAGATCGTATAAATAGCAATGTGGACATGAATAAGTTTTCCGCCTCTGTGATGTACGTCCTTTCCTTTATTGCAGCACTCTCCATTCTGGCAGCTGCTTCCCCTCAAACTGCTCCTCCGATCCCCCCGCCTGGGGTGTGTTTCCCTCTGAATCACGAGGTTACAACTCACTGAGTACGAGACTTTGAACTTAGCTGTTCTGTTGTCCTCCATGTGGTCCGAATGGCTTGCGTCTTGATCGCCAACAAGTTGGGCCTTTCACCATTTTCTGCTAGTGAGTTCACTCGCTTGACATACTGGCTTGTAGAAGAGTCTATTCATATAGAGATCTAGCTACAGTCCTGGGACGGAGCTCGGGTGTTTCTACGTATGACTCCATGCTTCTACGAGGATTCAAGGCCTTACATTGCATTATCATAGGATCCTGGAACAGGTCATGGAGGAAATCAATCCATCGGTTGCCCAATGCAGGCGCCGTCAAACCCGCACCCTCCGCTCTGTCCAGTATAGACATATGATCATATTGATCATTGGTGATAAGCTTGCTTTTGAGTGTGTTTCAATTACCAGATCTCATATAAACAGAAACTCGAGTAGCACACTGGAGTACTCTCGATTTCTCGTATGGTTATTACAATGAACCGAATTTAATGACCTGCACCCTTCATGCATTTAGCTTTTCCCGCCCACAGCTTGCTATAAGTTGAATGGAGAGAATAATCGAATGGAGGTTTCGTGCAACACACACCTGTCCACTAGATTCTCGTTCGGACTTGAATTCAAGCCTGTGGTAAGTTGGGGTGCCGATTAGTCTGATATTTAGCTATACTGGCGCACTTAGGTGAACGAGTAAAGCCGCTCCAAGGTCAATGATGATATTTGATCCGGGGTTGCGGGTACGGCAAGGAACGGCGGTCCCGTCGACATGCCCTTTTATGGTAGACACCCTCGATCATCGCGCCTGTCCCGATCGCCAAGTTTAAAGGCATTTTATTTTCCCTTCATTTTTTAGCATGTTCCTCGTACCCGCAGTCATTTTTGGGACGTTAGGGGTCTGCAGTCAACGTATCCTCGTTCGAAAACTCGGTCAGCATCTTGTCAATGATGTGATGCAAACGATGGAACAGCTTGTATGCCGTGTCTCTCCTAGCGCGAGGTGGTTCGTGCAAGGTCCTCAATGCAGATTTAAGAGCCAGGACATATTAGACCCAAGATTTTCTTCTTCTCATGTAGTGCTTTTTTCACTCAGTGTTGCAAGCGCCGAGAGTCTAAAAATAGCCGTAAGTGGGGTAACTGGACCTGCCAAGCGCTACCGATCATAGACTCTTCCTCCTTCCTTTTACATTTTTTTCTGCGCAGTGTCCATCCAACAAATTTTCTGTATTTTTTCGCAGCACCAAGATGACTGGTTCCCGTCAGCAGCATCCACTTGAAAACCTATAAAATCCTCAGATTTTTCGTCTTGGTTCTTGGTTCTTGATTCCTCGTTCCCTGCTTCCTCTAAATTCTCCACTCTCTCTCATTACCTTACCTTCGTTATCATGAAGTTCGCTACTGTCATCGGCCTCGTCCTCGCTACGCAAAGCGTATCTGCACACTGTGAGTCCCTCTTGACAATTATTTTCGTCGCTATCCATCTTAATTAGCACCTCCAATCAGACATTTTCAAGACCCTTGTAGCTGGGTCGAAGACGTCAACGAAGGCTGTTCGGCAACCACAGAACAACATGCCAATTTCCGGCGTCTCTTCATCTTCGATCACATGCAATACGAATCCTTCTCCTGCCGACGAGACTGTGACCGTCGCTGCTGGCGACAAGATTGGCTTCCTGTTGGATTCGAGCATGTACCATAAGGGAGCGGTCTCGATCTATCTGGGGCAGGCCCCAGGAAGCGTCGAGAATTGGGACGGAAGTGGTAAAAGCTGGTTCAAGGTCAGTGATATTGTGATTCATTTATATCTCTGATGGTTGACGCTGACATGGTGCATTGTGGCGCAGATCGCTGAATGGGGTGCCACATCATTCAACCCGATCACTTTCTCTTCGACCAACCAGAACACCTTCACGACCACAATCCCTTCCAGTGTTCCTTCAGGAGACGTATGTTCGTTCATCTCTTCAGACAAAAGATCGTTCTAACACATTCTAACCAGTATCTTGTTCGTGCTGAACAAATTGCTCTGCATCTCGGAACAGGCGTGACAGAGAACTTCGCGTCGTGTGCGCAAATTCGGATTACTGGAGGAGGAAACGGCAACCCAGCAAAAGTTTCCATTCCAGGCTATCTTTCAGCAGACGGTATGCCTGGCGACATTCTTGACCTGTTTGTATATTGATAGTTCGCATGAAACAGACCCAAGTGTCAAAGTGAACATATATTCAGGCCTTACTTCGTACACCGTAAGGCGTCCTTCCTTTATCGTTCCCTCAAAGCTAAGCAGCTTTCTTAGGTTCCTGGTCCTGCCGTCTATCGGGGATAGACCGTACTTATCGTTCACGTCTGAAGCAACGTTTCTGGAAACTGCTGCTATTATTCATTCGGGCGCATGCGCTCTCTTTAGACTTCTCAACGTTGTTTCCGAGAACTTCGTTTATACTTATAGATGTTGTATCCATTCTGTATCACTAGGTGATAATCATGTTGCGTTGTGCGTTAACATTTGTCCAAAATTTACGATGTAACTGTTGCACGAAACCGAGCGTGGGGGGGGAATTAACATGAAATGTGATAAATGTCTCGGCTTACCATCGACAGTACCTTGAGGGTACGAGTAAGAATGGGTTGATCTGCAACTAAAGAGATGAGATAGGATTTGTGGACGACGATTTTCTCGAGTGCATCTGCAAGGATGGAACTTATATTAGTCGGTGGAAGGCACTATCTCAGCCTCCAACTTCCGACAACTGGTTTCTTATTCATCTTTGCATAACCGATAGTGTGTTTGATTTCTGTCGAGTCCAGTTCAGTCATGAATCACAGCATCGTCGAAGAGAGACAAGGTGGTATTCCGTGCACGCTGTTTGCAGGAAGCGAGTGAATACAACCGCATACGCCTGTTCTGGGAACAGTCTCATTCTGCGTCGAATCTTCCATCAAGGAACGAGAACTTCCCTGCAGGCTTTGTAGACAGAGCGACTGAATGCAAACCGCAAACGCCTGTTTATGGACGGGGGGGGGGCATCTTATACTTATCTACATGAAAAGTGTCAAGTTTTCGCTACCCTCCTTCGTACACTTCAATATCTCGTAGTCCTTCACGCTTGACGATGACGACCTTACGACTCGGACTTGCTCTCCTCCTGATTCCTTCCACGCTTGCAGCTTTTACCACAACAACTCGATTCGGAAGTGATTACGTCGAACAGAATGCTGCAGGCACTTGGTGCTATTATCCAGCAGCATTGCAGCCAAGAAGTATCGACGTTGCCTGTGTTGGAAAGGCTGCAGAATTCGCTGCAGCCATGGATGCCCACTTGAATCTCACGACTACAATCAACTACTTCGATGCCAGCCTTGACCGAAGAGGAGGTCCGGAATGGCCAGTTGACACCACTGTTGGGAAAATCTACCTCTGTCTGTCAGGTCGAGGTGGAGATGGGTCCTACCTGACTGAATGCGCATTATCAAGACGGGACAACACTTTTGGAGCCTACACGGATTGCAAGATCGAAGCCTCCCAACAGCGCGTAACTGATGGATGTTACGAACCCAACCTACCAAAGCCGGTGGGGCCCACCCCTACCTCCACTTCCCGTCGGGGATCGTCGACGGCTACTGGCATTGACAATGTACAATTCCCAGGTAGCGCTCAGACCATAAAATGTGTGTATGTTGTTTCCATCACCCGTATCTTGACTGCTTACGCGGATTGGCACACTATGCAGCCTCGTATATGGGTGCAGCTGGTCTTTTTATCGTTGCAATTCTCCATTTGGTCGCAGGAAATATATAGTTCTCATGGTCTGCAAATCTTGACGGGTGATATCTTTTATTATTGTTACACAGTACAATTGGTCCTCCCTCGGCATTGGTTCAATTGACCGGTTGTCAATCAGACAATTTATTGATAAGGTTACACTGGACTGATAATACCACATTATGAGCAGCGTTCGTCACACTCAATCAAGCGTCATCCTCGGAAAACTTGGTTTGGGGGGATCGTTATTCATTCTTTTGTACATAGCTGGTGTATACATGGTAAAAACATGTTCAGAAAGGTCATACGACCCATCGTTTCCGAACCCTTCGTGTATTATGCGTTGTTGGCAAGCTCGTTAACAGTTCCCGATGCTGCAGAAAGGGTGAGTGATGAGCATGCAATGACACTCTCGAGGAAGAACATACGGATGCCAGTGAGAACATTCTTCACGCTCAAGTTTCGGACCTTGGTGGTCATGGCCGCGGGAGAAACGTTTCCATCCTTGCTGATAAGATATGCAACAAGACCGGCAACATGGGGTGTAGCCTATTAAGAATCTGTGTTAGCATAAGTCGAGTGGAGATTTTACATGAAATACTGACCATGGAGGTTCCGGAGATGCTGTTGGTGGCGGTGTTGCTGCCAATCCATGTGCTGATAATGTTGGCACCGGGGGCAAAAGTGTCGACCACGCTTCCAAAGTTGGAGAAAGAGGCCCTGGCATCAGTAATGGTAGAAGCACCAACGGTGATGGCCGAGGGTGCTCTGGCTGGAGATGTGTTGGCTGCGTTGACATTCGAGTTACCAGCGGCGACCTTTCGGGCGATATGTCAGTATGTCACTATGCTGGAAATGTAATTGTAGAGGAAGGAGGGACGCACGACGACGTGGATACCGGCATTTGTGAGCTGTATTCAATGTCAGCATAGTTCCCGAATATGACAGCAATTATCGTACAGAAGTAACGGCGTTGTCCAACGCAGTGGAAACACCTCCGCCGAGCGACATAGAAACGACTGTGGGACGACCAGAAGCGCGGGCTTGATCCAACACCCAGTTAAGACCGGAGACACTTTGCATGTATAATGAGCGAGCTGGCTTTCAGTTTCCTAAGGAACGAGACATACATTCCGGAGATTGAGCCAGACCTAAGCAATGTAGAGGTCAGATTCCGTCCGCAGTAAAAACACAAGCAGAGCTTACCCATCATCGCCGAGAACTTTGACCGCGATCAAGTTAGCCCTCTGAATGAAGAATCTACTGTCAGGTAAGAAGGTATACGACAATGTCAAAAGCTTGCCTTAGCAACACCGTAACGAGTTCCGGCAGCGCTTCCGCTGCGAATGACGAGTCAGCCAGTGTTCGCAACCTCAGCTGTTTCAGGACTTACGCGCAGTGAGTACCATGGCCGTTACCGTCGGCATTTCTTTAAAGGAGGTTAGTCTTCAATTAAGTCATGTCCGATGATGATGTTTACCCTCCAATGAAGCTTGCTCCCCAGCGGGCGCGACCGCCAAAGTCACTCTATATCACCGTAAGTTAACATCCGAAAGTGCTGTAGAATTGTAACACACGTGGGAGGTCATGATGCCTTTTGTTGAAGAGACATAAATACAATGTCAACGTAGTTGCACACAAACTCACCGGTATCTAAAGATGTCGTAATGTTAAATTCAATCAGGGTACAATATAAAATGAGAACTCACCCGCAACATAGATATCAACACCGGCTCCTGCGGTGGCGTCATAGTTGTAGGAGTAAGTGAGAGCGCTAGTTTACGAGTTAGACAGGTCCGGATATGACTGATGTCGACTCACGATGTAGATGTGCTGGACAGCCTGGCATCTTGGCTGATTCTCTGAAGACCCCATGGAGCGTTCGTCCTGATTGGTATGGGTAAGCGTCGAGTAAGAAAATCGAAAAGTTTAATGTACTGTGTAACCATGGTGTGCATGATACCGTCCTCGGCGATATATTCGACATCGTCGGACAAACGAAGGGAGTTCAGGGTATCGGTGTCGATTTGACCTATCACAACAATCAGAGAGGTCATCCAGGACGACAACAATGATCGTACCGGCGAAGCCGTTCAGGAGGTCCCAATCGACGAGGTTAGCATTCTTGAGCTTGAGCTTGTTGACCCAGCTCTTTCTGGATTTGCCCGCCTTGAACTTGACAATGTATTTCCCAGTCGTCTCGCCCGAGAACTTCTCCACTGCACGTAATGGGCTGGGAGCAGCAAAGGTGGGTGCAATCAAGGAGACCGCGAGAAGTACAATGGCGAAGAAACGCATGACTGAGATGACCGATTGATACAAGGGTAAGTACCGGGATGAGCTCTTCAAGGAAGGGCGTCGAAACCTGTTCAGATTCAAGGACCTTTATACTGAATACCACTTCTCCAGAGTAGTTCGCCAAGCACGAACGGCATGTGGAAAACTTAGAGATAAAAGATGGAGTCGTGCAACGTTGTCCTCCTTTCAAGATCGGACTCACAAGCAACGGAGGCTTATGATTCATTGTTACGCTTCAGTGATTGATGACAAGGTTACGTGCAATATCGACAAACATCGTCATGAGCACAGATGTTGCAATATTCGCGCTCAACGACCTGACTGGCGCTTTGGAACTGCAATAGTCGTTACCACTTTGACGACTTGACCGATATGGGAAGGAGAATACGCACAAATCATGAGACTTGCGTTCACCTGGCACATTATAGTGACCACACGAAAACTGCAAGTCGTTTCAAAATGAGGCTATCGCAGGAGTTCTCGGTCCCCGTTGCAACACATTGAACACGAGAGCGCAAGTTCTTGGGATGTGATATATAAGCTGGGTTTAGGGGAATAAAAGCACCGAATGGATGCTAAACCAGGCTAAACCGTCGACATCACAACCGCCAAGAGCGGCAAGAGCAAAAGAAGCGTCCTGCACCACACTCGACAACGACCATATCTCTATCCTGTGCTGTCCTGTGCTCGCCATCGTTAACATTGGTCACGTCGCTGTTTGGTGCTTTATGCTCACGAAAGTAAAACCTCGTCATTTACTCCGCCTTCCACATGAACTGTGCTTCCGAGCGGAGAATCTGAACATATGAACATATGGCCAATATCTGCAACCGCGTCAATAAACTATAGGCTATGACAGATAGTGGCCAGATTGGAGGATTGTCCATATGTCACGAATTTGTCATCTCATCTTCGAGTAGCCTCGCTTCACGCTTGACAATGCATCGCTTCTTGCAAACAGCTTTTCATCGGTGGAGGAGGAGAAAATGACCTGGCGATTGCGCCAACTTCTAATTTGGTGCCGTGACTGCACCATATGCGGAACGCCAGCAAGTCTCCTGAATGAATTGCTGAGGAGCGCGTGATGAGCCTCACCTTGTGACGCATGATTCTCCAGTCTGCAACCCTACTAATTTCGATTTGAAACAAATCAAATGTTTTTGAAGATGAAACGTACCGCTTGAACCGAATTCGTAAGAGACTTGAGAGGCGAGAGAGAGGAAATTTCCTGGTGACAAGTGATCATGGCAGCGATGACCTCTGAGGACTTCCGACAAACTTCTGCCCAGGTCCCGATCAGTGATTGGCAGATTTCCCATCACGTGGAGAATTGATTGACTTACTGGGGCGGACTTTGGGCGGACTACATAAGCGCCGCTCGTCCAGATTGGCGCCTTCGTCGTGATCATCACATTCGAAAAGCTTCTATTCCTGGGCTTCTGGGTGGACAAGACACAAAAGGAGAGCACATATCAACCATGGTGACATAAACCGTGGCCGATCTAACTGAAGTCTCAAGTCCCAGGCGGGAAACCGTACCGGCAAAGGAAGGCACTGTACTCTCTACCATCCCGCCAATGCTCTTGTACCCATGTCTTTACAGGAGAGCAGGATGTAGCAATTGTTACGCCTTGAGGTTCAAGCTAGGCTTAAACGTTCTACAGGCGTCTAAGTTCCGAGGTTCGAAGTTCTCAAAGAATAGCAGTCTGGGTGGACTGTCAGAGTCTTTAGAGTTTCAAGGTTATGTTCAACTGGGTTCTATAAAGAACTAGCTAAGGTTTACATGAGATACAGGTAGGTTTTATATAGCAAGTCAGAGAGGCAGTGTAGAGCTGCGCAAGGCAGTGTACATGAGGCTAAGGTGAGGAATGGAATCTAACGGAAGATGGTGGAATGGACGCGTCAGCGTCCATGAGGTGTACGCGTCATCATGGATGGAATGTCATAGAATGAATAGGAATGATGACTAAGGTGGAAAGTAAAAAGGTGAAGAGAGATTGTAACATTACCCCCCTGTTATGGTTGAGGTTCCAGTTCTCAACCGGTACAGTTGTTGGAGGTGTGTCCGGGGGCGCGTCGGCCACACGTTTTGCACTCAAAGAAAACACAGGTAAAATATAGATGAGGTGCCTTGTCGAGGCACTCGGCTCGGGGCAGTTGATGGGAATAGGAGACAAGACGTGTTGATGGACTCATCTGAGTCGAGGGGGAGGGGTGTCGTGGTCTATGACAATGGGGTCAGCGCGAGTGCCAGTGTTTCGAGAGGGGCCAGGAAGATTTTCGTGGATCACCCTATTGAGGGGGTTGATCCTTTGGAATGGCCTGGTGGCGTACAGGGACCCTCGTCGTTTCCGGGTGATGAAAGGTTTGAGTTTCTCTTGGATTTCGTTCCTCATGAGTTGATCGAAACAAAACTGGAGGTGGTGGCGATGCTCGGCGAGGTCGTGTTCCAGACGAAGGATGGCGCGGTTGAGGTAATTGGCCGTAATGAACCGGTCTCGGAGTTCTGGATGATCTTCCAGGAGGTGGATACACTCGGCGAAGTTGTCGACGTCAGATGTGTAGGTAGAGAGTTCGAAGATTGAGAGGACGCGTCGGTGGGAAGGGGCGAAGGGAGTGGAGCAAGGCATGTTTGAAAGTGAAGGAGAAAGTAGAGAAGTTTTAGTGAGGTTGAGTGAGAATGGAGAGTCAGAGACGAGGGTTCCACTTTATAATCGGAAGGGGATGGTGGAAACGTTTCAATTCCCAGTCAATTATGTCTTCGACTTCTTGGCATGCTTTGAGGAATTCCTCGTGATTCATTACAAGTCGAGTCGTGTTCTGGTGAGTGGGGGTGAGGTCCACAGGAACAAGAGGAGAAGGGGGCAGGAGAGGGTGAGGTTTCCACAGTGTGGGGAGAGACTTGACTTTTCGGACGGTTTTCTTGACAATAGACAACATGAGGAAGGAGTGAGAAAGGTCAGAAGTTCAGAGGGAGTGTGATCGTTTGTAAGAGAGTAACACGTTGGTGGCGTTAGTGAAACTGGATTCGGGTTCCCACGTGGACTCCGCAGTGGGCCAATCTTTCCATTTGACAAAGAACTGATGGCCGCGGCCTCGTTTTTGATGCTTCAGGATTGCTTCGACTTCGTATTCTTCTTCCTCGTTGATTATCTCCGGGGGAGGTCTGATGAAATTTGGGCCATGGGTATCGGTTTCCTTGTAAGGTGAGAGTAGAACGGCATGGAACACGTTGTGAATCCTCCAAGTTTTGGGGAGTTTTAGCCGGAAGGTGACAGGGCCTAGGACTTTGTCGATCTTGAAGGGTCCTTCTCTTCTTTGGGATATTTTCTTACTAAGATTGGTTTTGAGATTTTGTGAGTCGAGCCAGACCAGTTTGTCCTTTTTGAACGGAGTGAATTTGTTTTGAATGCAATCGGAGATTCGCTTTCTGGCCAATTCATGAGCGGCAAGGGCTTCATCTCTGATCAGGGTGAGGTTCTTGATTCTTTCTTCTACGGAAGGAAATTTTGTGTGTTCAAATGAGAGAGGAATGGCGATAGGGGAATATCCAAGCATGAGTTCAAAGGGGGTGTGAGTTCGATCTGCGTGTTTCCGGTTGTTATGAGTGAATTCGAGGATTGAAATGGCAAGGGCCCATGTTTCCGGGTTGGTGTAGCAGTATATGGCGAGGAATGCTTCTATTTCTTGGTTAAAGCGTTCTGTGGTGCCGTCGGATTGAGGGTGATAGGCGGTGGAGAGGGACGAAGTAATTCCGAGGATTCGAAGAAGTTCTCTGAATGCTTTGGCTGCAAACTGAGGTCCTCTATCAGAAATAAATTTATCGGGTAGTCCAAATCTTTTGTAAAGGTGGTCGATTAAGAGGTGTCCGGCTTGTTCTGCGGTAAGGGTTTTAGAGCAAGGGATGGTAATTATCCCCTTTGAAAGACCGTGGTCCACCACGACTAGTATAGAGTCATGAGTGATCCCGGAGTTGTCCTTGGACGGTGCTAGATCAGTGATCATGTCCATCGAACATTGGGCGAAAGCCCGGGAGGAGGAAGGTCCTTTGATCGGTAAGAATGACGGTTTTGACGGGTTCCGGTTAATCTTGAACTGTTGACAGATAGCGCACCCTTGTACGTAGTTTTTCACAAAGGATCGCAATCCGGGCCACCAGTAATGTTGTCGTATTGCGTCGTAAGTTGCCAGTTCTCCGGGGTGTCCAGCGGTAATGTTGTCATGGAATTTTGATACTAGGCTTCTTCGCAATTCTTGGTCGGCGGGGATGTAGTTCTTCCCCTTGTAGAACAGTATATTTTTACCGTCTATTTTCTCGGTCGTCCAATCTGAGAGATCATTCTTGGTTTGGTTTAAGTCACCATCAAGGAGATATTTGATAGCGTCGGCAGCGTTGGTGTCTAATTTGTCCGAGTTAGAGATTTGTTTTTGTAGCTCGAGGTCGACAAGGTTGAGGAATAAATGGTGAGGAAGAACAGTGACATTTTTATTGTCTTCGTCTTCTTCCGGGTAGACGTCGGGTCTTTGGGAGAGTGCATCAGATTGAACCATTTTGTCCCCAGGTACATGGACTAGATTGATGTCAAATTTGGCAAGGTATAGTGTCCATCGGGCTACTCGGGGATTGATATCACGGGCGTCTTTGTAATAGGTTAGGTTTTTGTGGTCAGAGAGTACGTTGGTAGTGTGGGGAGACCCTTGAATGTAATGTCTCCATTCTCGTAGGGCGCGTATGATGGCAAGGAATTCTCTGTCATAAATGGCATAATTCCGTTCAGCTGGGGAGAAGGTTTTTGAAATGAAGGCGCATGGGTGGCATATTCCGTTTCCGTCAAGTTGGGAGAGTACTGCTCCAGTCGCGTATTTTGAAGCGTCGCATTCAATTTGAAATGGCTTAGTCTGATCGGGCATAATCAGGACTGGTTCTTCGGTGAATTGTTTCTTCAGGGTGTCGAAAGCGATTTGTGCAGCGTCGTCCCAAACAAATGGTTGGTCTTTCTTGAGCAGTTAATTAAGCGGTTGTGCCAGGTTGGAGAAGTGTCGGATGAATTGTTGGTAGAAGTTTCCAAAGCCAAGGAAAGATCGAGTCTGTTTTAGGGTTTTGGGAGTGGGCCAGTCTCGGATTCCCGAGAGTTTAGCGGGATCCATGGAAACGATTCCTTCTTGAACAATGAGGCCTAGATAGTCGACTTTTTCTATTCCGAATGAACACTTTTCGGGTTTGAGATAAAGGTCATTGTCCTCTAGGTGTTGTAAGATTTGTTTTGTTTGTAATTCTAGGGTTTTCCGGTCCTTGGCAAAGATAAGAATGTCATCAATGTAAATGATTACCCATCCTTCTTCTAGTTCAACAACAAAGATTTTGTCCATCATATGTTGGAAGGTGGCGGGGGAGTTACACATTCCAAAGAACATGACGGTTGGCTCAAAAAGTCCTCGGCTAGTCTTGAATGCCACTTTCCATTGATCACCTTCTTTGATTTGGATGTTGTTATATCCCCAGCAAACGTCTAGTTTGGTGAAATATTTTGCGCCGTGAAGTTTGTCCATTAGTTCCGAAATGAGTGGGAGTGGGTAAGCGTTTTTGACGGTCCAAGTGTTAAGATAACGGTAATCCTGACAGGGTCTGAGTTTTCCATCCTTCTTTGAAGCAAAGAAAAAGGGTGAAGCCATAGGGGATTTGGATTCTCGGATGTAGCCTTTCTTGAGGTTTTTGTCAACAAACTTCTCCATTTCGATGGTCTCGGTAGGGGTAAGGTTATAGGTTTTGAAAGACTTTTCTTTGAAATCCGGTTTCATGTCAATGGCGTGGTCCCAAGGTTTGGATTCCGGGAAACGATTAGCGGTTTCTTCTTTGAACACATCCAGGTATTCGTGGAATTCCGGGGGTATCATTTCTTCTACAGTTTGTTTGGTCTGTTTTTCATCATATTGTAAAGAAAACGACTGTGAAGCAGTCATTTTTGCGTTGATGTCCAGGTGATCGATAGGTTGTCCGTGAATGAATGAGATAATGTGGGTTTGGTCGTCCAAAATGTTCAGGGTCCGGTTAGAAGTGGATTGTTCGTCAAGAATTTCTTCAAGTTGGGTTTTGAAAATTTTCTTGGGTTTAGCCAGTACCGTTAAAAACCGTTTGTCCCAGGATAATTTTCGCGAGTTGATAAGTCCGGTTTGCCAATTGATTTCTGGGTTGTTTTCTTGAAGCCAGGGAAAGCCCAGGATGATTTTCTGTTGTCCTAAGCCAGAGACCAGTAGTTTCGTGTTTTTAATTTTTCCACCAATTTCCAGGTCAAGATGGATGTAGTGGGTGATTTTTCCTCGTTTGTTTTCGGTGTCGTCGACATTGTAGACTGTGATAGGGAAAATGAGTTGAGCGGTAGGGATTCCAAGTTTCCTAACAAAGTTTTGGTCGATGAAGTTTCCTCCAGCGCCAGAATCAAGTAAAGCGGTTGTTTCGACATTTGGGTGGTTCGGTAGAGCGATGGGCAAGAGCATAGATTTATTTGTTGTCTGTGCTAGAAATACTGAACGAACTAGAGTACGCGGAGAGTCTGTAGTTGACTCAGCTCTCCGTTTTAAAAACCCTCTTTTTCTCCGAGTTCCATGAACTCGTTCCTTTCTGCATCATTCCAGTCTTGCATCATGAGACGGAGGTGGGCATAGGTGTCTTGGGCGTTTGTTATCTTAGGGGGGCTCTGATTGGTGGCGGGGGCGGGGGTTTGTTGTTTGCTGTATACGGGACATTCAGAGGCTAGGTGTCCGTCTTTTCGGCAGCGGAAGCAGGCTCTGCGTTTCATGAGGTCGGCCCTTTCCTCAGTGGTGAGGGCGTTGAGTTTGACCGAGTTGGTCGAGGAGGGAGATTGGGACATGGAGTCGATGTCCATGGCGTTTGGGTCTCTTTGAGCAGGGCGGTTAAAGTTCCAGTACCTCTTTGGAGGACTTTCTTTCTTGGTTTCGGGTTTCTTGGCCCGAGGGGCGAGGTGTTCCATTACCAACTTCATTTGTCGGTAGTTTGTGTCGAGTTGGATGGCCTTTTCGTACCATCCATTTATTGTTGTGGGGACCTGTTTGAGGGTGAGGATTCGCTGGACCAGGGCCAGGTTGAGGGTGTTCCGGAAGTATTCAATCAAGTTGATATTGTCCAAGGTGGTGGTCTCGGAGAGGCCAGCTTGGCCGACGAGGAGTTTGAACTCTTTTGGAGCCTTGTTTCAGCCCCTGGATCTTGTAGATGGCATCAGCCACCTGATTCATCGCTTTGAAGGAGTTGGTGAGTGCTTTGTTAAAGGTGGTGTAAGTTCCGAAGTCAATGGTCTGGGTGACGGGGTCAAAGCAAGAGGCAACAAATTGCTCCTTCCATTGGAGCGCTTCCTTGTCGGTCATGTATGACAAGATAAAAGCGATTTTCTTGTCGTTGGTGTTGTAGATTTCCTGGTTAATGTGGAGATACACGGTGCAGTCCATCATGAAGGACCGGAGTTTGTTTCGATTGCCATCAAAAGCGGTCGGGGTGTTGATTCATAGTTCATTGGGTTTAGTGGTGGTGGCCATTGGTACGGAGGTGATTATGGGAGTTAGGGGTGATGGTTCAGAGCTCGAGGGGGGAGTGGTTTCTGCAGAGGCAATAATGGGTTCGGGGGATCGTTGTAGAGCCGTGGTGCAAGGTGGTCTACTCGCAAGCGTGCAAGTAGACTGATTTGGTAGTAGCTAGTTCTTTTGTTACGCCTTGAGGTTCAAGCTAGGCTTAAACGTTCTACAGGCGTCTAAGTTCTGAGGTTCGAAGTTCTCAAAGAATAGCAGTCTGGGTGGACTGTCAGAGTCTTTAGAGTTTCAAGGTTATGTTCAACTGGGTTCTATAAAGAACTAGCTAAGGTTTACATGAGATACAGGTAGGTTTTATATAGCAAGTCAGAGAGGCAGTGTAGAGCTGCGCAAGGCAGTGTACATGAGGCTAAGGTGAGGAATGGAATCTAACGGAAGATGGTGGAATGGACGCGTCAGCGTCCATGAGGTGTACGCGTCATCATGGATGGAATGTAATAGAATGAATAGGAATGATGACTAAGGTGGAAAGTAAAAAGGTGAAGAGAGATCGTAACAGCAATCTAGGACAGTTGTGTGTATCCCTCATCCAAGATAGACATCATGAAACCCGTTGAAGTCCTGAAATACCCAGTTGTCCAACAGTTGTTGCCACACATCTGATTACGTTGAGCCACACTTTGCAGTGCAAAGCCTGATGGCTTACAAGCTTGCTGGAGTTGTGCATATGTATATCATGCATATCCAGCAAACCTTAGACATCCAACATTGTGTGTTGGGATGTCCAGAGACCAAGGCCTCTGCAAAGACCTAGACTGCCTAGCAACTGCCAAGAAGTGTTGGCCACGCGGGCCGTTCATGGTGATGCACAAAACTGGAAGCCTGGGAAA
The DNA here is from genome assembly GCA_014925845.1 of Crassisporium funariophilum. Classification (NCBI taxonomy): domain Eukaryota; kingdom Fungi; phylum Basidiomycota; class Agaricomycetes; order Agaricales; family Crassisporiaceae; genus Crassisporium; species Crassisporium funariophilum. Next base: position 2,041,467 of record JACGCL010000007.1, read on the forward strand.
TACAATTCTTGTCCGACACTTGCCCAATCTCTAAAGTACAGAAAGTGTTTCTGTTCAAGCCTCAGCAAGGAGACAGTATTGACTTCCTTTACAATCTCCAAAATGTCAACCGAGAGTTGATGGGTGTCTGACAATACTTGAGAAGCATTTCTTCATACTGAGTCAAATATAAAGCGGAGGGTACAAACCACCTGGACGGGGTTCATCCAGTTTGCATTGAGAGACAATGTTCTGGAGGTTGCTGTGGGTCTAATGTAAGTATCTACCCATATTGTCATGAATCTGTGCTGATAATAACTAGAATTGCCACCGCATTCACGGGGGTGGTTAACTCCTTAGTATCTGATATCATCCTTCCACCCATTTCTCTCCTTCCTTTCATGTTGCGTAATTTGGAGGAGAAGTTCCTCATATTGAGGACAGGGCCTCACTATACAAGGCCGCAAGGATACAACACACAAATGCAAGCAATTGAGGACGGAGCTTGGGTGGGCTATTTTGACCTATGTCATTGCCTTGTGTCTTGATCATGATATTCAACAAACAAGTGCTTTCCTTGATCAATTCACCAACTTTGTTGGTATTGGTGTGGTCTTGTACCTCATTGCAAACCTCTACAGGTATTTCAGCAAAAAGACTCAATCATCAGACATATAATCAAGTGTGCTTTCTGAAGGAAGGAGATCAGCTCCAAGGTATGCTCTCTGTCCCAGATTTTACGTTGATCCAATCTCTACCCTCCTTTGTTTCTTCTAGGCAAAATGGTGCCCAATGTGCACTACCTGGCTGGATGGAAGGGAAGAACAAGAAATGAGTGTGTTATTGCAGCCTTCCACATGAAAAGAACTGATGCCCAGATTCCTCCAGCTGCAATGGGAAGACCTGGTAAATGAGCACCCTTTTGCGGGTTTGAGAATCACACACCAAAAGAGGCAAGGGTGAGTATGCTTATTATCATTGGGATGATGAGTGACTTCTGCAGAAGTTGGATACGACAAGCTACCAAAAGTTGGATGGGTGTGGAAATACCAACCCGGTTTTGCAGTTGTTCTGACTTGCAACTTGGAGGAGAAACCTTTCACAATTTGGGACTCACCATCAAGGTGCACTCTTTTTCCTCAAAAGCTCAGATAAAACTGGCACAATGAATGATTGCTCACTAACCAGTAGCAAGAGCTACATCCAGCCTTCAATGTCAAGGTCATTCCATGAATAAAGGAGGACACACATGATGGGTACTCATGCGTTGCGGATGCCATCCCTAAATATTGATCAGACAGATGACTGTCATCCCAGAGATAGTTGTTGTACTCACCAAACCGAAGGATCAAAGATTGGTAGAAGATGTGTATAGAGAACACCATACTGAGTGACTCGGCAACAAGAAGATACCACACCTGCAAATAGATGCTGGGCCAATAGATTCTTTTTGAACATGCCTCCAGCTTACCAGATATTGATTTATTGCAACACCCCTGATTGATGAGCAGATAAGACTATGATGAGGAAGTCAAGGGATGATACATACTTCTCGTAGTGCAAGAAGTACTAGTAGACCTAATCAATCAAGAGTCATCCCCACTATGCAATTCCGGCACATTCTTGGACTGAATTGTACCTGCAATAGAAAAACTTGTACAAGAGGGTCAGCATGTAGTCTACCTGCCGTGAACATTGAATCTACTCACTCCGTACAGAATCATGCTGCACAATATGCCAATCAGCATGGGTCTAAGCCTGATCATAATCACTATTGCTGTTCTCAGTGTAAAATTACCACAAAGATTACCCACAATGAGTTGACAGTCATATCCATCCCGGCCAGAAAGAAAGGCTCAAGCTGAAAGTGTTCAAGAGAGAATCCAACAGCCTCAAGCATACAGAGTCTTATAGGAATGGATCCAACTGAGCAGCAATCTAGGCGGATTGATATTGATAGAACAGCCTCAAGTCATGATGTCGGACGGACGGTTTGAACCAATTTTTGCTATTGGTGTGTTCGGAGACACCTGTCAACATCATAGTCATCCAGTAATACTTGATAAGGGAGATCTGCCTACACAAATGTTATTGGGGACCAGGTAGGGTGGGATACGTGGACCGTGTTCCGGATGCTGGAAAGCGTTATTGAGTTTTTGGAGACTGCCATGACAAGCTCCAAGCTCAGCACTTAGCGCTCAATGGTTCCTCATCGCTTTGCATGGTATTCAAATGGATTAGGGTGTTTTCTGTGCCGTCCACAACTATTTCAAGCCTAATGACTTGCGCCTGGACAAGGGCTTGTGTCTAAGGTTGTGCATGGCTGTCCATCTGTATCTGTGTTAGTGTCAAACATGAGGATGCTCATGTTGCTCCGCTCTAATGTGAATTGCCAGAGTTTATGAGTACCCATGCCATGGCTGAAGGAAGGAAGTGTCTTGAAATGGAAAACAGTTCTGAAATGTATACATAGAGAGGCGGAAATGACTTCAATGTTTAATCAGGTAACCAGCCCCATGCATACTCTTCTTCTATTGCTCGCGGTTTTTGCGGACAAAAAAGACTCACCATGGTACCATTGCATACATTGTTCATACTTGTATCGTGCACAAGTAACTATGATAACTCCTAATCAATACATCCGATACTGAACATGTAAGGGTATTTGGGTAAATGCAAGTCCATGAGATTGTGACCTCAATTCTCAGTCAAAAGAGTAAAGACAACCTCTTCTCAAAGCTTTCTCAGTGCTTGACTGTGCGATATCTAGTCCCACCTACCGAAGCGGGAAAGGCAATTTAGATTAACGGGGATTTGGATGACCTGAGTTCAACTCACCTGGTTCGGCACCTGCATGTGGAAGTTGGGTATTTGAAAGACTCACCATGGTATTGAAACCCTTGAATAGATTGTTCACCTATGTGTTCCGTCCCGGAAGCCGAGCTTTAGCGTCATCCATCAACTTCAGTGGGTCAAAGCCTAGCAAAGCCTAAGCGAATCTTTCTTAATTGAAAATAGCTCGGGTGCACCGGCCCGGATATCGCGGGAATTGATATGAAACTCCGCCACTCAAATGTTACTGGATGGTGATGGCAACGTCGACAACAACCCTCATGTCGAGCGACGACGATAAAGAACGCGAGCTCGCCATTTCAGACGACGAGCTAGTATCCGAATCGGACGATGAAAAAGGATCCATACTCTCAAAATCCGATTCATCTCCGACACACTCTCGTTCCTCTTCTCCTGACCCCTCTGCACGGTCAACGGACAGATTCACACAACCGCCACCGTCGAAACTCAGACGGACAGCCCTTCTCTTTTTCGTGGCCATTCTGTTATGGCTAGCATTTTTCATGCGAAGTAAACTGTTGGAAGCCAAGCGAAAACCACAAGTTATCCATGCTTCCAGGTATGTACCGGTTCCGGTTATCATCTCGCTAGCATACGGACTCACTTAATTTAAAGATACTCCAAAGAATACAAATTTCGGCCAGCCGCGAGTCCTATAATCACCGAAACCCTGAAGGATGGTCGTATCCGCCTGCGAGGTGCTCTTCCAAACCCTCCCCCTACGTCAACTCCCCCTGTTCCAAAGAAGAAGAAAAGGACAAGGACGGGAAAGGTCAGCGGAAAGAGAAATTCTGGAAAGACTAAACCCAAGGCAAGTTCTGGGAAAGAAAGGAGGATGTAATCTTCGTGAGGACTACCACCTCCTTGCTGCGATCTTGATGCTAATCTTTACCTGCGAATGTGCTAGATGAGGCAGCTATTGTCACGATATATATTCCATAATTTCCAATTGGAACATTCAAAATCGTGTTCACGCTTGGGAGCAAGCAACGGTGGCTTGCGATGATATCCAACTTAAGTTCCTTCTTGTTTGATTTCAGCTATGGTCTTTCTGTGCAATGCTAGATCTGTGTACCACAACTTCAATTGCTTCTGTACTGCCCAGTACGGCCTTGTATGACGAGGTACGCATTTCCCCCTATCTCGGCCACATAGTATTGTTACTGGAGACTATATATGCCACAGCAATCCAATGTCCTGACTTCCTTCGCAAGTTATATCGCAACGCCGGGATTCGCGATCATTCTTCTTGGGTCCTGAGATTTTATTTTCCACCACTATTCTCGCCTTCGCTTGAGTCTCAAATATAGCCGCATCAGCTGTTGGACATCAATTCATACCAATCGGTAAAGATTCCCTGTCTACCCGGGTTTCAGTGCAGCTTTTTATATGCGATGGAGGGTTGTCCTGCTTCCTCTGTTTTGGCATGTATCTCGGCGGTCTATCTCCAGCGTGGGGACGGCAGATACCATCTTTCACTAATATCCCATGATTCTCACAGATCAATTGAAAATCATGTATGAAATGTTGAAGTCTCAGCGCCATGATGTAGGAAATGGCTCTACCAAGAATTAATTCACAGCAACAATCGTCCTCGTCGATTTTAACCACGCTAGCTCTAAGTTAAAGTCTCGAATCATTGCCGTCTGCCGTTTTATCGTGCATCCTGTCTCTTGTTGAAGTTCATACAACTTATGTTGAACTCACGGTCTGTTGACCGGAAAGTCTTTCTTCCCGATGTTGACCGGGGTTATTATAGTCCCAATCCCCACCAGTGTCGCGGTCATTCTCATTGATAGAAGTGCCAACATTCTATTCATTGATCTGACTTCGTTGTTGTCATCGGAAGCTCACCCTCACCTACGGTGCAATTGACTGTCTCTTGACCCGCTGCCACTGGTTGTTGTAGACTCATTCCAATCGCCGAAACATGTTGCCAAATCGGGTTTTTCGAGTCTTCATATTGAAGCCATTGGTGTTTCCAATATTTTCGAAACAAACAGTCCGATGAATAAATCTCTTCTACATATGTAGCACAATAATATCCCCAACTATGCGAGCTTAGAACCGTATCTAGCCTTGTACCTCTGCAGCATCACTTTGACTCGTAGACAGAAGTTGCTCTCGTGGTCCCTGTGGTCTGCATCCTCGCTGACAGTTCAAAGGAAATGGCAGAACAATCCGGCTTGGAGTCCGCGGAACGTTCTTGTGCAAATCTGATGCGACTATTGAAAACCACAAGCATCGAATTCGAGTACATCTTTCCCAGCGCGCCGCTGCTGGACATGTAGTAAGTCGGGTGATCTGGCAGCACTGCGACGATGAGATTGAAGATGGCAAGCGCAGCTTGAAGGTAAATTAGTTGTTAGATGAGAGGGAAACGCAAACGGGGCAAGAACATACCAGTTAGGGTTCCAGTTTCAATGATCAAACGAATGAGCTTTCTCAGGAGAGTCTGGGTCTTCTTAATGCCAGAATCTAGGCGAGTCAGCTGCGGAAGCAGGCAACTTCAATGATACGAGAAGCCGAATGCTGGGAAATACTGACATAGTATGTCATGCAAATAGCGATTATAACATCGCAGAGCGCACTTCCTCCATTCCAGATCTTGAATACGGTCTAGTCGAGGTTGTATCGTAGAGAAATGCTCAACTCACTCCCATGGTAATGAAAGCCTTCCTATCCAAAAAGTTGCTGACATAGAATGCTTCCTTAGTGTCTATCCCAGTGGCAATTGCTCCTGCTAATTGAAGGCATGCGAGCTGGCGTAACGTTGCGAATCAGAAAGAGCTCTACTTGCTGCAAGAGATGGCAGCCCTACCAGCATTATCACAATCGGGATGAAATTAGCTTTCGACAAAACGCTAACGCGGTAAGCATATACAGATTGTGCAATGAATGCAACTAAAGCATTTTTGAGTGCGTAGATACCGCCGAGTTTTGAACCGACGACGCACCTATGCCACTCAAGATAGGTACTCCAAACCAGAGCAACCCGAACTCGTTGAGCTTCCCCATATCGCCGAATCCAGCGGCGAAGTTATGGAACGCGGCCTGAGATATGACCGTCGTTTGTACGACTTCGAGTAAGTAGACACTATAGATAACGATCTTGTTCCGCAGGGGATCATCGGGGCAAGCTAGGTAGTAGACGTCTGGCGATACAAATGAGTCCTTCAAGATTCATATGGCAAATTGCCGATGAATGGAGACTGACAGACTTGCATGGTCAATACACCGAAAAGACCCCAGTTGAGAAGACATCCTATCAGCTATCCCACAGGCTCGGAGTCAGACGAGCTTCGTTGCCGACGTGTTCAAGGTTACTCACCAGCGGTCCTGCGCTAATCGGGATCGTTCAGCAACCATAAGTAAGAAACTACCACAAACTTACATCCTTCCAATATCTGCAGGGATAGCAGTCAAAGGGTCTGAAGACATGGTGGAAGAAGGATCTGTGAACTATCAAATCAAGGTGACATTATAAAGATGGTATCCCAAAACACGAAATCAGCAGAAGCCAAGGCATGTGCACGGGGACTAAAAATAGACCAACCTTTCCCATAGCTTCGCCCTCACCTACAGAGGCATCAAGAACATAGGTCTTTGTGCTGACGTGGTACAGTCGGAATTTAGCGCTTTGAAAGTATCGAAATAGCGACCAGTCAGAGTCGCTTGGAGTAGGACCTGAGGTCATTCATATCACTGATAGTAAATGAGGACCCGAAAACTTTCGCATCCAACAGATATTCTTGATGGGCGTAGCAACAAGATATAACGATCGTGTCTTAAATTTACTTGGTAGATGTAATGAATCGGACAGTAGCACCTAGTGTGTTTTCCCCTGAGATGATTATGATATAATCGAAGGTATACACGACAGTAGTTGACCTGAGGTTCCTGCCGCAAGGCAAGATAAATTGATGGACGCAGAATCATCCACACCCAAAGTCAATCTGTGGCATGCGTACCCCCTTGCTACCGCGGCCAAGATATGACGCGTATTCAGAGCTCCTCTACCGGCTTGTGCCATATGATGGGCCGATTTACCACTGCTTCATATAGCTTGATCGTTTGGGCGCCATATCTGCGAGCGACATGGCTTGCCGGGCTTCACTATCCATCAAAGGCTTGGGTACGTTGAAGACCACGATTCTTGGGCGGTGCGCTGCCAAATCATTAGCAAAGGAGTTCGAGTCATAGAATATCCTGCTCTCTGTTCTACTCACCACTCTTTGTGCGGGAGTGGCAGCCTGTGAACGGAGGTTAGCCCTGTCTCTGGACAGCAGCAGTCGAGAATCGAGACTCACCCATGAAGCGACGTCATTGACTCGAAGAGGATGATTTCTCTATGGTCCCAGTCCTTATTCAACGATGTATGTGTCTAGCAGAAAAATCAACGATCAGTATTGCCATGGACCATGGGCATGTAGATTGTGGTGTACATTGAGGGTGCTCATCAAAGATATGGCGTAAATCTTGACCAGCGTAATGTCGAAAATGAAATGACTGAGAAAAGTTCAGGAAGAATGACATGTGCAAATGTATCCAAAAAACTAACACGGTGATTGTCTAAATCCTTGGTTATAATGATGATACATTGTGGCAAGCGGAAAGGAAGCTCACCGGCAGTGCAATCAATTAAGACTACATCGCATATCGCTCCGATTGAACTGTAGGGTATGGTCATAACCTGTAAGAAGGGCGCCATGAAAAGACAAACGTAATGAGTCCGGTCTGGATAGTCACTTGGGAGACGGCATCAGCGAATGTATCGAGGTAGTGGGCGGCTCAAGTCTCGCTCACAGATTATGATTCGAGAGATCACTTTGTCTGACCTGGCTAGGCCGGTTCTTCTCAAATACTGACAACGGAGTTTGTTTTCGGAAAATGCAGGACAATGGAAATGTAACATACCAGACTGAAGAGCTCCGGTGATAAGCATGTCTGCTGCTGCTCCCGTGACCAACCACAGCAATACCGGAGGATGGGTTTGTGTTTTTTTCGCATAAACACGGAAGACCATGATTTGAACAGTACCCCAAATGCCACCGGCTATCAAGTATGAGAATACGACATGGGCGCCAGCCGAGATCCCCAATGTCGTAAGCGATTTGAATACAAAGGGCGTCGAAGGTTTATCACCTCGCATTGTTAAGTTAGTATTGACGCTAACTTCTACATACCCCAGTGTATCAAAACTAGCCATGGTCATGGCCATGGATCCCAGAATCGGGTAAGCATATTTTTGCTTGATTTTTTCAGGCATTGGGCTTGCTTGCTTCTGACATGAGCCATGTGATCCGACAGAGCGGAAGTATGTATCCTGAGACTGTAGGAATTCTAGGCGTCTGTCAGGCCGTCCCGACGAACATGGAAACAAAGGACATCACAACTGAGGCAATGGTCTTGTTTGTCGTCGATATTGGTTGTGCGACACAAAGACCCTGCAATTGATTTTCAGGGCACTAGACCTTCCCAAGTGAAACAGTTCATGTATGTTGGTAAGTTGAACTTATTAGTCACCATGACCAATGAACAACAGGCAAGGGAGATTCCACGAAGCAGTGAACACATGGTGCTGGCAAGAGGCTCGGGGTTTTGTGACGTCCGAGCATCCGATGCCTCGAGGGCCAGTTATATTGGTCCAGGTGAGCTGACATCGTTGTAACTTTTCTCGTCTTCATTCATGTCATCGTTTGACAGACTAACCAGGAAGGCATCAATCGTTTGTTGTTGACTAAATACGCCCGAGACCGCAACAATATTTAGAACGCTTGAGTCCCAATATTCACTTTGTTAGGAGGTCGGAAGAGAAAACAATGCGTGCGTAGCGTCAATGTGGCAACGACCATTATGAAATCCCCGATGATCCATTGTTGTGATGCAGAAGTAAGCCCCTTTTCACCTCCTAGTTTTGATCGCACATACTGTCCTCACTACCTTCCGCACATATTTTTAAACCTATTTCCACATCTCTCTCCACAACTACAAAATAGTCAACAATCACGTTATCTTACATACCGATCCTTAATAACTCCAGATCTGCAAACAAAAATGGAACCACACAATGGGAGGAGGATATTGTACATAGCAGTAATAGCAAGCAAAACAGGGGATAGAATTTAGGGAGAAGAAATATAAGTGCGTGGCTTGCATTGGGGATATGCGACATGTTGCCCTTATCCCTATGAGTTTTGCTGAAGATCAAGGTTTTGAAATATGCGCCGATGCTTGGTTCTAAGGACAATGCGTGTCCTCAACGTCCCAAATTCCGCCAATTCCCCAACGACCCTGGCACAGGCAATGTAAGTCGTGTCATGCCAACACAGCCCTGTAACATCACTCACCCAATCTGTGCAAATCGTTGGATGGGCATAATGATGACCGTGGATGTTGTATGGCGTGGTGCTGCACATCTCCCTCCAATCATCGCCATTCTGGAGGTTTTCTAGATGCGCATCGTAACGCTGCAAGAGACACTTACTCAGCACACTGGCATGAATCGCGCAGGCTTGTCAAACAATACTCACATGAATCCCTGATTGGACACAACCCTACATATCGAAGGTGAGCTCCTGATCGAACAAAACAAGACAAGATACATACCTTGTCACTGAAATCACGGAACGATGTTACGCAGGCGCCCTCATTGAAATCGACTGTCCAGTACCCTCTAACGTGTCCACATACATTCTGTTCAGTCTCCGATAAGGCACGTCTCAAAGCTAATGAAGGTACGGATGGCTTACTTCAGTGCTACAATGATCAGGGTACACATTCTTGGATATTGACAGGCTTTGCCCTGCGTCCCTCCAGAGGATCCAACCCTATGGGTACTTGGGCGAGAATCGCAGAATACTCCCTGGTCCCGTAGCGCAAACATTTGGGTGATGGAGTCAGGTGTTCCCATACAATTTCAGCACGATTGCGCTCCTGCTCTTGTCTCTCCCGCTTCTCTTCTGTCGCTCCTCCTCCACCATCCTCTCGTGGTCTTGCTTGTCAAGATTCCAGCGCCTCCTGTCCGAAGCCCAGCGCCTCCTGTCCGAGGCCAATAACTCCCGTTCCACGGCGATGGACTCCCATTCCACGACCCTGGACTTCCGTTCCAAGGCCATGGACTTCTGTTCCAATACCCGATCGATGGCCATTCCAACCAGAATGCAAGAAACGACACCTACGATAAGAAGGATGATAAGAAGGATTACTGGGCCTTTTTTAGTTTCACGAGACTTTGGCTGGAGAGGCAGACATGTGTCCCGTGGCCTTGCGGAGGTAATATCCCATCCCTTCCATCCGAGTGACTCTGATAGGGAGAATGTACACGGTTGGCTGGCGTATAGCCCAGGGTGTCATGGTAGGACGGCGGAGAGCTACTGATTGTGAATCTTTGCGGCTTCCTTAAGCCAGAAATTCAGACTCACTGGTACATGAGTGGCCTTGAGGCTGGTAACAGCTCTGTATCGGGCCTTTGTTGATGTTGGTGGGAGATCTGGATGAGCGCTTAGGCCCAGTGAGAAATGACTCTGAGCGGTTCTGAGATGTGATGCCCGGCTTCTGCGTCGCACCGCGGCAAATCTGCGCCGGACTGAAATTGGCAGTCCGACGCAGATCAAACCTGAGCTCTGCACACTCTGCACAAGTCGTACCAGATCTGAAAGATCGTTAACTCCCGCCACCTCAGTCTTATTGCCATTGGTATAGACACCTACGGAACATAGGAATATGGAGCAGCCCAAAAGAACTGCACCACATCGAATTCCGTGCTACTGTCACAAGTGCGATGGGACGTTGGTATCTGTGCGGACCGAGAGAAACCACCGTCAATCTGCTCGTGCACCAGGTAGAAAATAATAATAGGCGAGAGTACGCATTTCTGAATTGAATGTGAATAGACAAATCAGTTTATGGAAGAAAGAACAAGCAAATGCTAGAAGCGGATGAACATGATCCAACATCCGACTCAAGTTCAAACTCATCTGAGCCAAGCGAAGGACCATCCCGAGTCAAGAAAAAGCCTCGTATCATAAACTCAGGCTCAAACGATGTCAGAAAGTAATATCTTGCCTTTTTTGATCAGTTATTGATGACAATACACAGGAGAATCAATCCGATGAAGAAGTGGACTTGAACTTGCAGCAGCAAGTTGATGATGATGAGCGTGAAGAGGTGCCTGAATATACGGCTTATTATTTCGCTATACTAATAACTCTATCAATAGCAGGATCGCATGGTTGAAGAGGATGTGAACGATGATTTCAATGACGAAGAAATGCGGCTGCAAGATCAGGTAAACATATAAGCGACTCTGTTTTCAAAACACCGGCCTACTAATACAAATTGCAGAATGACGACAACAACAATGCTCAGGATATTACTGATGACTCGGAAGAAGAAAATGATGAAGGAAATATCGACGGAGATCCTGATTCGGAACCAGAAGATATCGAACAAGCAAGTGGCGGCAATGAAAACGACGAAGGAGACTACCCTGAGTCACATATTGAGAACATCCGCCTCGCCCAGAGCTACGTAAATGCAATAAAATCAGCAAGTCTTGATAACGACAAACTCAGCCAAGAGGATATTTACCGCCTACGAAATCCTAGCACAGAGCAAGTTGACTTGGACGATCCAGATGTTCGGCTGTCTATCGATCTGTACATGTCATGCGGCAAAGCCTCAGAATCAACATACAAATCTGTCCGGGAATCTATCTTGAAGCGGTTTCCCAACACGGAGGTCATGTCATACTATCGCGTAAAGGCTCTTGTGTCCGACCTCACAGGTGTCGTCTCAATTGAAGATGATATGTGCATCAACTCATGCACGGCATTTACTGGGCCTCTTCTTCAAGACTCTGATACATGCCCCCAGTGTTCCGAGCCCCGTTTTGATCCCAAACAACGTCAATTGACGGGGAAAAATAAACCAAGGAAGCGTGCATGTACTATCCCACTTGGACCACAAATTCAAGCCCTCCGTCGATCTTCTAGTGGTGCAGAAGCTCTCCGTTATCGATCCGAAAAGACGACACAATGCCTTGCTGCATACAACAATATGGATTTACCTCCTGGTGATTTAATCTATGACGATATTTTCTCTGGGGAAGATTTCCTGGCCCTCTCCGAGGCTCTACAACTTACTGTCAATGATATCACTGTCTCGTTTTCAATTGATGGTGCCCAGCTTTATCAGAACAAAAAATCGGACACTTGGATCGCAATTTGGATCATAAACGACTTCAATCCTTCGACACGATACAAAAAAAAACACATTCTTCCTGCTGCCATCATTCCCGGGCCTAACAAACCCAAAAATATCGACTCTTTTCTCTTCCGAAGCTTCTACCATCTATCTGCTCTTCAGCGTGAAAATGATGGTGCTGGTATTCGTGTTTGGGATGCTCTCCAAAAGGAGGTAATTGACTCACGAATAATATTCATCCTTGGAACTGCTGATGCTGTCGGTCTGACCGAACTTGATGGAAGAGTTGGCCATCATGGAGCTCAAGGATGTCGCATTGGCTGTGATATGAAAGGGCGTCACAAGCCCAACAGTGGGCATTATTTTGCTGCTCACTTATGTCCCAATTACTCGACAGCAGAAGACTCTAACCACCCTGATTATGATTTTTCTATTCTTCCATCGCTTCCGTCACCAGAGTCATATCAAGAAAATATCTCTCTTTTGATCTCGTCTCGGGATCAGCAGGACTATGAACGCAACCGAAAACTCACAGGCCTCAGTAAGCCATCCGTTCTCAGTGGCCTTGTTGATACCATGATGCTCCCTCTTCCCAAGCCATTCACTGTCGACTTGATGCATCTCTTATTTTTGAACCTGGGCGACTTACTTATTTCCCTTTGGCGTGGGTCATTAAAGTGCGAAGCCACAGACTCCAAGGATCTCTGGGACTGGGCAGTACTTACAGGTCCGGCATGGATTGCACACGGAAAGCTAGTTTCATCGGCAACCCCATATTTCCCTTCATCATTTCACCGACCTCCGCGCAACCCTGCCGAAAAAATATCAAGTGGTTACAAAGCTACAGAATATTTTCTCTATGTTTTTGGCCTTCGACCTGCATTATTCCGAGGACTTCTCCCACGAAAGTATTGGCGCAATTTCTGCAAGCTTGTCCACGGCGTACGAATTATTATTCAACGAGAAATCACAGGAAATCAGATCCGTGAAGCTCACTCTTTCATCACACAGTTTGTCCAAGAATACGAAAACATATACTATCAGCGCCGCATTGATCGCCTCCATTTTTGTCGCCCCGTTCTCCACACTCTAATGCACACTCCTCAAGAATGTTTACGACTGGGTCCAGGAGCATACAGTACACAGTTTCCCATGGAACGAGCCATTGGATATCTTGGGGGCGAAATACGACAGCCATCCAATATGTTTGGGAACTTGTGCCAAATTGCATTGCGACTTGCCCAGATGAATGCATTAAAAATATCCTGCCCATCCCTTGATCAAGAATCTTCCACTCCGAAGACCTCTTACAACTGCGGAAATGGTTTACTTTTGCTTGGCCCCCGTGACCGCAACATGGTCTCCCTGCAAGATGTACAACTTACAATCATCAAACGCGCCTTAAATATCTCAAGGCTACGACGATGGGGACGTTTTCAACTTTTGAACGGACAAATTGCACGAAGTTTGTTCTCAGAGAGCCGGCGGAACGCAGCAAACACTAGAGTAACTCGAAATGTCAAGGTACGGCCCTATTTTTTACTTTTTCTCATGTTGGCTGACCTGAATGCTTTCTTCACAGATTCATCGAAACAGAAAAATTGAATATGCCGAAGTTCAATTTTACTTTCTTTGCGAGAACGAAGGGGGCGATTTAATCTGTCATGCACTTGTTTCAATCTATGGACCACCTGACGCAGATCTGCTTGAAGACTCCTATCACACTCTTTGGGCCGCCAAGTACTCTGGTGACGAGAACTTGGAATTAATTGAGGCTGACTCAATTATTTCCGTGGTATCAATGCAACCCCTTCCACCACTTCAAGGTGAGGAAGAAAACCGGTGGTTTGTTGTCGAGAAATCAGGGTTGGATGATGTAGCTCTCACCGGATATGCTGATCCTGCTCAAAACGAGTAGTTATTCCAAAGATATCTCCTTTTCAAATGTACTGTATTAATACATAGCTGGTCAAGTTACTTGAACACTTTTGCTCGGGCGCAGTCGTATTTGGTGCTGTTGGCGGGGTATAGCAGGCGCGCAGCCACCGGGTATTAGAGAGGGTAGCGCCCAGCATGCTGGCAGGTGTGCGGCGGGGTACAGTAGGTGCACCCACCTTGGTCACATGACCCAAACCTTCGCACTGGATATGCTGCACAGACAACCAGCTAACCCACAGACATCAGGAAGAACTGAATTTTTGCATATAGCTAGTATACACTATTTAGAGCTAACCTGGGGTATTTTCTAAGAAAGTTGGTTGCTGTGGACAGTGCCATGACATGAATTAGAATGCCCACTTTCCAAAATATGGTCACATGACCCAAACCTTCGCACTGGATATGCTGCACAGACAACCAGCTAACCCACAGACATCAGGAAGAACTGAATTTTTGCATATAGCTAGTATACACTATTTAGAGCTAACCTGGGGTATTTTCTAAGAAAGTTGGTTGCTGTGGACAGTGCCATGACATGAATTAGAATGCCCACTTTCCAAAATATGGTCACATGACCCAAACCTTCGCACTGGATATGCTGCACAGACAACCAGCTAACCCACAGACATCAGGAAGAACTGAATTTTTGCATATAGCTAGTATACACTATTTAGAGCTAACCTGGGGCGTTTTCTAAGAAAGTTGGTTGCTGTGGACAGTGCCATGACATGAATTAGAGATTGACCATATGTGGCTGTGCTGCACAGCCACCAACCGGATGTATCTGAGCTTCGGATAACTCCGGTCATTGGAACAACGCTCATTGGTGTCCACTTCATAGGCTTGTCGTCTTCCCAACACCTCCTTGCACCTAATACCATGAATTTTGGGCAAAATTTCCACGATTTATCACACTCTACAGGCCATTTGGGCCATGCAGATCACTTAAACCAGAACACAAGTAATTTCCGTCAAGGTGCTTCCGCGTTGGCGGATAACATGATGTGGGCCGGGTTTGGCGAGCAAGGACACAGCACGGCAGCTGCGAGCCTGGTGAGATATCGTACCTCACTGGTGTAATAAGAACACTAAAAGGGCTCTTATATGCAGTATTCAACGGGCAATACATCTTTGAGACCCGACAATATCACATTTTTGGCCATGGTCAGCAAAGACGAGCTTGTACGCGCAAACAACTACGCATATATCTCGCTTCAGAATGAGAAGATGATTCTAGTGGCACGCCTCGAGGCACAGCAGTATGAATCAGCTTTAAAATGTTCATATATGCATCTTACCTATCCAGATTGCTGGTCAACGACCTTCGAAGCATCATCGCAAGTCGCCCAAATCCATACCAACATGGTCTGGGCCCTTCAATGACAGGGTCTACATTGGTACCGCCGTCCATGCACCAAGGTAATGGAGATGCCGATGGGATATTGCCAGCAACCGTACCGCCTCCGCCTCTCACCAAAGCCGACTATATGGATGTTCCGTTTTGGGAAAGGCGCAAATGGACAGCGCATGTCAAGAGCGAGTCTGAGCGAAGCCGGAATGTTCCCAAGCTAGGTTTCCTGACCGATGCGGAAGGCGAACCAGTTGCAAAGGACCGCCTGACTGCCATGTTTGCTACAGCAAGATCTCTATTCGTTGAAATCTTCCGTGCGCGATGTGATCCGGATGGTTGGCACACGGTGGGCAAGATTGCGAGCACCTACTTCAATAACTCTCTTGCAGCAGAGTACCCGGAATTCCAGATGGGCGACTCCTTGTGGAAATGCGACGCATTTGGAGTAAATCAGTACCCAATGTGGAAACGAGACCATCGGGACAAGGGCAAGATCACACGTAAGTCGTTCTTTTCCCTGTTTTGCATTTATTTTTCATTGCTTCTTTAGGTCACCGTCCTTCCATTCGGTCGACGAAACGAAAGCTAGACACGGGAAGTGACTTGAGGTCGAAAGCACAGCAAAAGGCCAAGAAAAAGCCAAGAATTGATTCGGACCTCGACCTCGATATCACCGACACGCCACCCTCTCACACAGTCCCAAAACACTCGAAGTCTGCGACGAACAGAAGCTCAGCAAAATGTATGAGCTACGGTCCACAGGGAGAGCGTAGTACGTCAGTTGAATCGATTGAGTTCATTGGAACCGGACCAGGTGCGCCGTGATATCCTTTTTACTACCCCTACACTCATATTGACCAACCCGGCAGCAACTCACGTCCAATCCTCAAGCTCCGACAATCTAGACAGCTCATCAGCATTTGCAACTGTGGCTCCCTCGACAGGCACAACCTCACGCGAAAAAACACCGGGCCCTGAACCTACGGATTCCGACCAGCCTTTGACAGCCGATACACCTAGTCTCCCACCTTCAGCGCCCGCTATTGATCCACCTGGAGGGAAAGCCAGTCAAGTAGGATCGGATGAGAAGGAGAATGGCGTAGAATTGGACCTACCCCGGGTACGTCTTGCCAGTCTCCGACACCCAAGCTCACATGTAGTGTATTCCAGGATATCCACGCAGAAAGCGCAACTCAACCCGCCCCGGACTCCGCCCCGCCTTCTACTTCAGGCCTTTTGAATGACAATGTTGTAACCGCCCGCCCTCTTCCCACACGCGGACTTCGTCGCCGAAATGTTCTGTGAGCACCCCGAACCTCTACTGATGTTTGATGGTCGCTAACTTAGCAAGCAGAGAAAATGTTCCGATTCCTAAACCGAATACGGAGGTACCCTACCAACCACCGTCAGCAGAAGCGGTTGCAAATTCGAAGAAAAAGCCAGCCGCCGTGAAGGCAATTCAGCCTACCAAAGCTATCACCGTGCGGTGAGATTCTCCTATATGTATATCTTCGTTACAACATTATATACTAATGCGTTCATTATACTGTTTAGAAACCTTTTTATGGCCGATTACATCAAGGAAAATGGCCCTGTTACAGCGGCGGAGTTCAAGATTGCGCTTGACTCGCAGGATGCGGCTTCGCGCAAGGTATGTCATCTACAAAGTTCATGGACTTACATTTCCATGCTGACCAATATTCCAGAGATACGACGACCTCTGCAGGTGCCTCAAGACGGAGGAGAAAAGCAAGAAAGCCACCGGTAGTGCTGCGACCTCCGGTAGTGCCACGGTTGCGAGACCTTCCTCTGACGCCGAGCACGAGCCGCCCACATCGGCCTTGTAATCACGCAGCCACACGGCCATCCAAAATACTCCTTAGACGGTGCGGTATGATGTGCACACCTGCGTCTCGATGCTTACAGTACCTTTATCCAGTAACTTAGAAACAAAACGACCTCCAGCAAGCGAAATCGGGCAATGAGCAGGGCAGTAGCTATGGTAGATGCGGCAGTATGAGTAAGCGCAGCGGGTCGCATATGGGCTCAGAAAAAAAATGTATTATTACAGAATCATCATCATATGTATTTCCTCATACCAGCTCAGCTGTACTCAGGAGAGCGTAGAAGGGGAGCATATCTCCGCAGCAAGGGACATTGAAAAAGGGCAAAAATATGCGGGGAGTGGCGGCACGCTGCGTTTCTCATGATTCTCAGCCGGCCGCGTTTCTGCTCATTTTAACTCAGACTTCCGCAGAGCCCATATTCACTGGGGCTTAGGCCTTGAGCATGCAGGATGGCCACGCAAAATTTCAACTCCGCGGCCTAATTAGATACCATTAGATAATGATTTAGACTACAACATGTCGCTACGCGCCGGGCTTCGCTCCGCTCACCCGGCTCTACACGACCGTGCTCAGCTTGCTGGGGCTGGTGTAATACTGTAGCAGCCCAGTCATCCGGACTCGGTACCACGATAATGCAACTCTCTCTCTCTCTCCCATATTGCATTGACATTCTGACCACTCTTACGGGATCCTAGGACTCCGGGCTTGATCTACCAAACCCCAAGTGTGCAAGACTGGGGAGGTGTTTGAGAGATACATTACAAGGCATCACTCCACTCAAATCTCTCTCAAGAAAATGCTACAAAATAACTGTATAATGCAAAGTGAGTGACCTTGGAGAGAGAGTGTGTGGAAGTCACCAGTCTGAATCTCACCCCCCGTTGGAGCCGATATGTGGCAGACCGAAATAAAAGGGGCGACAGGTTTTACCTTGCTGCACCTGATCTCAAGTCAATCTCAAGTGTGGGCCGGGGGACATTGAAGTAATCACAATGGTATGGTAGTATTTGTGCCCGTAGCATACATCGTTGGTATATTACAGCGTATATGTAGTACGAACCCCAGTTGTTCCGCTGGGACCCAATACTGGTTCTAACTCACTCACTCCACCATCGTATCACACGGATCGGTCTGAGGTCACTGAAGCTGCGCCACAATGCCAGTGCAAGGCTGATAAAAATGACTATGACAAAAATGCTCTTCATAACCTCCCTTCATAGGTGTAACGGATCAGACACGGCTCGCCACAAGCTTAGACAATTGCAAGCATAGTAAATTAGGGTATCATAATGGTACATATTCTAATACAAGTCCATGATTCTACAACAGCATAGCCGCTCTAACAGCTTGGAGGACATCCTCCACTAGATCCTCCTCCTCCTCCACGCCCACACTCAGTCTCACTAAATTCGCGCCAATGCCCAAGACTGCTCGCTCCGCCTCTGGTATACTTCCATGCGTCATCTGCGCCGGGTGCTCCGCCAGACTCTCCACCCCGCCAAGAGACTCTGCCAACGTGAACAGGCGTGTCGACGTGAGGAATTTGTCCGCCTCCGCCTGTCCTCCACGAATGCGGAAGGAGATCATACCGCTGAACGGGAACCCCGTGGGTGGTGGTGCAAGGTCCGATTCGGAAGCGCCGATGAACCGACGCGCGTGTGGACTGAGAACGTTCCACGCGAGCTGATTTTTCCTTCTCGAGGCCTCTGTGTTTCCCGGCAGCCCCGGATAAATAACCTCCTCCACGCCGTCACTCCCCTCCAGCGCCCTCGCAACCGCCAACGCGTTCAGCCCGTGCTGCTTCATCCTCAAGTGCAGGGTCTTGGCACCTCGCTGGGCGAGCCAGCAGTCGTACGCGCTGGGGACGGCGCCGATGGCGTTTTGGAGAAATCGGAGTTTGTCTGCAAGGAGGGCGTGGTGCGTGGGGAGGATGAGGGCGCCCATGACGACGTCAGAGTGCCCGTTGATGTATTTGGTGAGGGAGTGCAGGACGATATCAGCGCCGAGAAGGAGGGGCGAGGAGTAGAACGGTGAGAGGAAGGTGTTGTCGACCAGGACGAGGGGCTGGGAAGGGTGCGAGCGGGCGAGGCGGGCGATGCGTGGGATGTCTATTAGGCGCAGTGTCGGGTTTGTTGGAGATTCTATCCAGATGAGCTGGAAAATCTTCAGAGGTGAGGATATTAACAAATATAGCCGTGACATACCTTTGTGTTTTCTCGGAAAGAAGCGACGATCTCCTCGTCGCCGGCGGTCTCTAGATCTAAAAAGGTAGCTTCTAATCCTTGGTTCTCCGCGGCTACTCGGCGAATATACCGAAACGTGCCGCCATACACATCGTTAACGCTGACAATGTGCGCATTGGGACCGAGGGACTGCAACATCGTCGCCGTGGTGGCTGATCCCGACGCAAACGCCAGTCCGTACGCACCGCCGGATTCTAGAGACGCGAGGGTGGTTTCCAGTGCATTGCGGTTTGGATTTCCTGAACGAGAGTATTCAAAGCCCTGAGAAGAAAGTTGAGTCCTCAAGATGAGATGATTAGTGATGGCTGACTGACCTTGTGCACGCCAATGGAAGCTTGTTTGTAGGTTGTGCTGAGCGATATCGGAGGAATGACAGCGCCAGTCTCCTCATTCGGCTCGGACCCAACATGCACCGCTCGAGTTCCAAACCCATCTACGCGTTTCTTTAGATGGTGCACACCGTTAGTGTGTCCATTTGCGTGGCCGTTGGTCGTGTGGTCATTGGTATGTCCGTTCGTCAGATGGGCCGATAAATCAAGTGCAGGGGACATTCTATGAAGTGGATAATACAACGGGGAGGTTTAACAATGAAAGGACCTACATTGCGCTTGATCGTCGCCTTTTATGAATCATTTCCTGAGTCGGTCGGCTCATCGAAAATCATATTGCAAAGAATGGCGAGCTTGGCTGACGAATCTTCGCCACGTGTGGTGCAATAGAGAAAGCTTATTCGGGGGTGGTTACTTATCGGGTGTCGCCGCATCTTGACCAGACTTATTCATCCTTGCACTGGAACTACGTTACGAATCTTCGGAGAATGATGGGTATGTGTGTGCAATGTATGCTTTGATGACTGATATGAAGGGTATCTGTTTGAGGCGACTCACAGGCAGTGAGTCGCCTTGGTTGGTCATTCCCCAGTTTGTTTTCCTTGTGTCTTTGATGCTTTTCAGGTAATTGACAATGGGCTCAGTTTCGGGGTAAGCTGGGACCATTATCGACGAACCAAAGAAGGCTTCTACCGAGTTGTCAGTTGTGCCACCATGCTCCGGATCTAACGTGGCACATCATAAGGCACGCTTCATCAGGGTCATACTCGAAATCCACGGTGCGTAGTGCGACTTTGCTCTCCCAAGAGGGGCAGGGGCGTAACTTCTCGCAAGATCCGGAATGAAACGAGAACCGTGCATCCCTTGACTCAAGGACACATACTTCGATCTTTACGACACTGAAGAATAATGGGGTGAATGTTTGTCTACTTGTCTTGGCTGGCCGACTTCTTCCTCTGTGCAACTGGAAGAAAATCTCTATGTGACCCAATCTCTTGCACAAATAAACTTGACACAGTGTAGCTGCGCATTAGGAGGCGACATAAAATGCGAGCAGATTTGTAGGCACAGCTCAATATGTACCTGCACGCTGATCAGCTCTTGAGCTTGCGTACGAACCCCACAGTTATTCGAAGTCACAACGCTCCTCGCACCGCGCTAGGCTCATCTCATCAGGCAATCTTTCTGTTCAAACGCCTGAGTGAAGATGGTACATGCAGCCTTGCTTCGCTGTCCTTGGAAAACGGTGCTCTCTTTGCCTTGAAGCAAAAGTTCTTCACCTTCAGGAGGATTGGCCAAGCTGCCTCCAGTCCTCGATACCCTAGCATATCACCATACGGCAATAGCAGGCATCAATAAGTACACCGCAAGTCACTTTCCTTAAGTAAAACATTTAATTGTAACTTTCCTACTTACAATTGTGCTAGATGTACGCAAATATCATTTAAAGCGCCGATTTAAGAATCACTTTCATCTCCTCAATGAAGTTTGTCTCCCAATCCTTCGCCGTCCTGACTGGCGCCCAGCCCAACTCCTTACCAAGCTCTGCCTTTGTCCGCGAATACGATGCGAATCCAAGCTCTGTGAGCTGCGAATTACCACCAGCCAACGCCGCAGCCCCCTCATCCAACGACACACTTTTCACCTCCGCCGAATCGAGGACACCCAGCTCATACCCCACCTCCGCAATACTCTTAGCGAGATCGAGCCACGTGAACTCGCCAGTCTGCGAAAAGTAGATACCCTTCTCCCCCTCCGGAATGCTCTCTCCAGCAATAAGTTTGGCGAGGATGAGCTCGTACAGAGTCGTCAGGTCCGCGATATGGACATAGTTCCACACACCCTTTCCATTGCCAATCACCATTGCTTGTCGTTTCTGCAACGCGACGCGCATCATCCACGGGATCTGAAGGGACTGGTTCTTGAAAGGCACGTTCCCAAAGCCGTAGATCAACGGCGACATGATGATGTATGTTCTGACGCCCACCTCGCGGCCTGTCTCGACGACGACCAGGTCTGCGGTGCGTTGATCGTACTCTTCGATTGACTGTCGGAACTTCTCGTAGGCGTGGATGTTTTCTTTGTCTGAAAAGACATGTTGCTCAGAGTATTGGCCGGTGATGGGGCGGTCGCCCAAATTCGAGGTTCCGGAGGTCTGCTGTGGTTAGCGCGTGTGCGAGGGAGGGAAAGGAAGTACGAAGTACATGTATGAAGTAGACAGCTTTCCCCGTCTGCTTCTTCCTCTTGCCTAAGCCAATAATCAGGGCTTTGGCGGAGCTGCTGTGAAATCCTGAGGCGGTATTGATGACGACTAGATACTGATCAATGAGTATGCCATTTGGGGTCTGGTAATTAAAGAATGCACTGTCGTGTTCACTTGCCGCTTGCTGGAGGACGTCTGATTGGTCCAGATTTTCAAAGAGGATAGGCCGCACTCCTGATTCGGAAAGAGATCTTGCTCGTTGCTCTCCTCTGACCAGTACAGATATTTCCAGGTTCTGGAGGGAGTCTTTGTTGGATTTAAGGATCGTTGTTAGGACCGCGCCGCCACTATGATTGAGCTTCTCAGCAAAATCTTCTAGTTTTGTTGATACACAGGATGCTTACATGTAGCCCGTGGGCCCAGTTATGAGCAGTTTCAAAGGTGCCATTGGTAAACAATGTGATGGGACTTGGTTCACAGAGGATTTCAAATGTTGTTACCGCTTGCTAGAAACTCGAGCTTGAAGACATTACAATGGAGTAGCCATTCCCTTCTTATACAGCCGCTCCTAATATGAAAGTCGAGTTGCTTAGGAATGCAATGTTTGTAACATATGGATTACACAGCGTCCAATCACCCTGTGGTCGCCGTTGTTAGAGGGTGTTCTTTGCTAGGAGAAGCAGCTGACATACTCTTTTAGATCTGCCGTGTATGTAAAATTATGCCTGCTGCAATTTTGGAAAGAAATTTTGACTCTGCATTGTACTCCCTAGTTACTGATGTAAAGCGTCCAAGACTTTGAGAGAGAGAGAGTTCCAGATTGTGGTCCCGAGGTCGGAACACTGGGGTTCGTACTACATACAGGTCATAAATACCATGTATGCTACGGGCACATGACTACCTTACCGCTGTGAACAGCTTCCGACCAATCCAAACCCTCTGGCCCGCCGTCAGGTATCTAGTACCCACTCATGCGGGCAGGATCATCAAGGTAAAACCTGCCAGCATCTTTATTCTTTTTAATTTGGCCGGCAGGAGTCTCGAGGGAGTTCCCCCTACCGGAATCGCTGCGGACAGCCATTCCTCCTCGAGACAACACTCCCTTGTGTCCAAGGGCTTGTCTAGGCAGGAAAGCCGTCTCACGGAGTCAGTAGGCATGCACGAAGTTTGGCTGTGGTACGAATACAACACATCCGGGCGACTCTAAGTTCGCCAATGTAAGATCAAGGTCCTTTCTATATCCGGGCCTGTCGCGCCGCAGTGTCATCCTCCTAGCCACTGTATAATTTCACGCTGGCGCCATGTACGGCTGGCGCGTTTCAAACACTTTTATCCCTCGTGAGTGCCTTCACTTTTGCCAGACCGTCACCACCCTCCATTACTCTTCGCAGCCTCTCGTCCAGGCGAGCCACCACCCGGGTCATCGCTCCATCAGGCCAGACTACCCGCACACCATTGTGCCGTGAACCTCCTGCCCATAGGCTCCTTGCGCATCCATCCATTAGCGTGCTCGTAGTCCATATAAAGCCCTCGTTGTATCCCGTACAAATTGAAAGTGAGGTTTTGAATATATCCATCCAAGAGCGAGGTCAAGTAGTTCCATCAGGTCCTTATCGGCTCTCAGAGGGGGTGAGGTGAGGTGACATCCGCCCTGTGTGCATCACATCCATCCATTGGTGAGCTCGTAGCTCGTAGTCGGCCCCGTAATCGTGTTCCCGAGACGACATCCTGAAGTCTTTCCTGAGGCGTGGTCCGCCGCCGTTGCTTCGAACACATCCCTCAGAAGGTTCCTAGACTGGTTCCCCAGGCGTCCCCCACCGCGGTTGCTTCGCATCCATCCGCCAGAAAGGTCCAAGACCTGTTCCCGAGGCGTCATCCGACGTCGTAGCTTTGCACCCATCCAACAGCAAGGTCCTAGACCGGATCCCGAGGCCTCATCCGTGCAAGGTCATTGTCCGTATCGAGTCTCAGAGGGTGATCCTCGAAGTAGCACTCTCATTTGCCACCCCTAGGCCGCCCTGTCGGTCCCGTCGGCCATCCAGAGTCGTTCCTCCGCTACCATCCGTCATCCAACGTCGTTGGCTCGCATCAAGCCCTCAGCATCCGTTTTGTAGCCCAAGACACACGCATCCATACCTCCGTAGTCGTAGTAGCCCGTAGATACTCGCATCCATCCCTCTGTAGGCATCCTATAATCCATAGTATGTCCTGTCGGCCCCGCAGGTCTTTCAGAGTCGCCGCCTTGCATCCATTCCGGAACGTCATCCAACGTTGGGTCGCAACCAGCCCCATCCATCCTTCAGCGGCCGTCCTGTAACCTTCAGCGGCCGTCCTGTAACCCTCCGTAGCCGTAGTAGCGACTTTCCCTGCCCCACGAGATAAGCCAAAGAGGCATCCTTCAGTTCAGTTCGTCCTGTCGGTCTGAATTCCGTAGATTTCGTCGTTTTTGTATCCAGTACCAGTCTAGTAGCCTTTTCGTCTATTGTACATCTGTCGCCGCTGCCGTGCGCGTGGGGGAGTTGCGACGCGACTGCTCCGCGTGTAGCCGCTGCGACGCGACTGCTCCGCGTGTAGCCGCTGCGGCGATCAGGCCCGCAGCATCCCGACGCCCACCGTAGACACTTCCATAGGCGTCCTGCGCCCACCGTAGACACGTCCATAGCCGTCCTGTACCCCGTAGGCCATAATCTTATCTGTTGTCCATCCGTCGCATCCAGCCCATAGTGAGCTCGTAGCCGTTAGAATCCTCCTGTATGTCCTTTGGGGTCGTCATCCGTTGTCCATTCGTTGGCACCCATCCAAGTAGACAGATGCACGAGGCGTCATCCGCCTGATCTTGTAGTCCGTATCGGCTCTCAGAGGGGGGTCCAGAGATACCATCCATTGTCCATCCGTCGCATCCAGCCCATAGCGAGCTCATAGTCCTCCGTATCGGATCTCCGAGTCATCCATTGTCCATGCGGCGCATCCAGCCCCTCCGGCCCATAGCGACCTCGTAGTCGTCCAGAGTCATCCAATGTCCACTCGCCGCATCCAGCCCATGGTGAGCTCGTAGTGTCATCCGTTGTCCATCCATCGCATCCAGAGATGTCATCCATTGTGCATCCGTCGCATCCAGCCCATAGCAAGCTCGTAGTGAGGATAAATGAGGTTTGGAAGTTGGACCTGTATACCGTTGAGAAGCAAAGCCTGGAGGTGATGGCAAGGACTTCGTCACAGCACCCATGCAAGAGGAGGCAAGAGGCTGCAAGAGGGCGGTTAGAGGCCGAGGCGGCAAGAAAAATGGATTTGCCGAGTTGTTGCCGAGAGCCGCCACATTGAAGAGAAATTGGACATACATATGGAGGCGATAGTGAATGAAGAGGAACGATGCTTTCTCCCTTTGACGTTCAATGATGGACGACAACTGGCCTTGGAGGACGAGTCTTGTGTTGTGGACTTAGCACCGCACTACTGAGAACGGGCTTAAATTCTATGATCGAAGGACCACAGACGATCCCACACATCCTTGCTGCCCATCACGAACGCCAAATACACCTGATCTCAACCTAAACAAATTGCGCCATCGGACAGTTGACCAGAGAAGGTTGAATTTGTGTTACTAACTAGCATCACAAGGTGGAAACGGTTGGTAACACAACATGCCAGAACGCTGGAAAAGGAGTTGACACCTGAGAAACCAATGAACTCTTTTTTTTTACGCCCCAAATGTAATCATACTCATTAAGCACTCACGAACGTGAATGAATAATACAATTACGAACGTCGGCATTGTTCAAACGCAGTCAGATAAGGAAGACCAGACTTTTGCCAGACTTGCCGAGAAAAGCATATTTCTTGCTTGACGACGAGCCCTAATCTTAACATATACAAATCTCATTTGTGGCCAGCAATCCGGCTGGACATAACGCTACACAACGCCAACACTACTGTATTCTATTTTTCTCACAATACTGGATCTCTCTCTCCCCCTCTCACCACCATGACTCCTAAGTATGAGCTCCTTCCGACAGAACCAGACCCCACTCCCTTATCCTCCCGCTCCCCATCACCCGCATATCCTCCTTCTTACGATTCCCAGTACCTCAACTTCGACCAAAACGCCGACGTTGAGGACGAAGTCCCCTTTAGGTCTCGAGCAAGACGAGAACCCATCCCATCGTTCGATTCGGACCCGCGGTTTCATCAGCCGACGCCGTCGCCTTACGCCAGGGCTGCGTTGCTTCTCTTCATGTTTTTCTTGTTCTGGCTGGCGTTTGCGATGAGAAAGGCACTTTGGGTGGAAGCAGGGATGGGGATGGGGAAAGGGCCTCCAGAGGAGGTGGACTCGTCATATTGAAGGCAAGGCTGCTTAGCGGAAGAGGGCTAGGTATACCTGTTCTGCCCGTGATTATTGTGCTAACTCCCTCGCAAAGGTCTGAATATCTCGAAAGGCGATTGACTTGCATCAAACCATTCTTTTATCCGACGACCCAACGTCAACACCATCTCCACGTATCCTCTATCTTTACGAACAACTGTCTTCCTCAGAGGGTCGGCAGAGCGCGACCGTCTGGCTTTCCACACATACCTCCTTCGTCGTCACGGCAAACCCCTGGGCAGCCACAACTATTGTCATTCGTCCTACAAACTATCATACATTTGATGTTGATTATGTGCGCTTTCCATCTACGTATCATACCCACACCCTTCGGACATCTGTACAGTAACACTGGGCAACCCATGTCCCATGTCTCCTTTGAACTCAGTTCCAAACAAGAGCTTCCGCACAAGGACAGACAATGCCCTGAATGCTAACAGAGATGACTCAGGCCTCCTGGTGTTCACAATTCGACAGAGCCGTATCTAGTACATCACATCAGAGTCTATCACATCAGAACATCGAGGGAACCGGGAAGTGTTTTAATTTAGACGCGTCTTGATCGTGGTAAGTCCCGTGTGGGGGCCAGACTTACCCAAACCCATATCATTCTAATAACTGTATATCATAGAGATGGAAAAGATGTATCTACATCCTAACTCCGTGTGCAGAATAGCTCGTCAACAATGGGACCAAGAGCCCATTTTGACCCAGTGTTGTGCCCGGTACGTACCCGGTACATAGGGTACGGTACCGTGAGGTAGTACCCGGTACAAAGGTATCAGTACCTGTACCCCTCAATGTCGTCATTGATAATGTACTGTACAGAACAAAGCCCAATAGCGTATCCCACATGTATTACAGTAGACATTGATCAAATAAAAATACACTTTACATACTTATGACGCGAAAATATCCTGCATAGTGCCGTCCATATCAATATCAGCCCGTTCAGGATCCTCCTCACCTACGGCATCCAAATCAAGCAAGTCATATAATTCAAGTTCCTATTCGAAGGACATTGATGCGAAATTTGAGTAACGCGAGGACCATATTGGGTTGCCGAAATCAAATAACTCCGAGATTTTGAGGTTCTGCCATTCCGAAGTACCGAGGGTCCCGTTGTCCTGGTCATCTTCGTCTCCTTGTAGTATATGCTGTCTGATAAGCTCCTCAAAATCGCCGAGCTCTCGAGCGGCTGCGCTGGGAGGGTTGGTGTAATTGTCTCCCCGATATCGAGTTGATTCCAATATTTCTGATGTAAATAGAATAAGCTAGAGCCCCCTTGAGTATGATAAAGAAATACACTTGCCGTTGATGATAGTATCCACAGAATCAGAACTAGCGGCGGATTGCGCCTGTTGAGTTGTTGAAGCCTTCACTGAGAAATTCCTTTTATAACGCGTCTTGATGCCATTTGCGACGTGATCGTCGCGAACGTGCATCTTTACTTCGCTTAATTTGACCAAAACAGTGTCTCCGGTGCAATTGCATACTTTGGTAAGGATATTACCAAAAAGACTGAATAGTCTTTCGCACGACGCCGAATTGGCAGAGACGGCCAGAATTCGTTTTGCAAATACAATGAAAGGGGAGACGTTGGTGGAACGGCCCGGCACAGTGAATGCCATAAAAATCTGCGCGGGATCAAGCTGCCGCTTCTAAATTACGGACAATAATCAGTGACAAGCTTAATAGATTATATGAAGTAAACTTACCTCTCTTGCTGCTGACTCCATTTCATATTTAATTTGACTGTAAAGGCCTTGAAACAGGCCTGTGCCGTTGAAGAATTCATAAGCGTGGGTCATGAATAAAGGTTCCGGTTGTTCATCATAAAATGGAACATGTAATCGAGTGAGGAGAAGACGGATCTGAGCATAATTGAAGCAGGGAAGTGACACATTGAAGGCAAGGGTGCAATAGAAGGGATTGACAAGGACAGCGCAAACAAAAACCTCTTGATCAGATTTATCCCAACGTGCCTCGATACTGGCAACAATTGCATCGCGGCCAACTGGATCTTCATTCATTTTTTCGTCGCGGTACTGCATGAGAAGGAATCCAAACGTAAGAAGAACCTGGTCTAATCGGCAAAATGATTCCTGAACGACGTTCGCGGCAATAGCCAAAGGCTCTAGATAGCGGGCAATTCTAAACAAGATTGCATCAGTACGACAAAATCCAAAAATAGATTAAACTTACAGTGCTATACTATGCCAGAAGGATGGATCTTCAATTATGGTAACCATTTCCCTTGCTTTTCTCTTTGCCGCGGAATCACCGGAGACGAGGACCTTCTCAGCTTTGGGTTTTGTAAGATCAGAAAGTACAATGTCTTTTAAGGATGGATATAATAGAAGGAGTCGTCGATAGGCTACATAATGAGCGGTCCACCGCGTTAGAACCGCCCGTAGTACTGAAAGTGGAAGGTGAGCAAGAATTTGGGTCTTACTCCGCAGCCAACCAATCAATTGTGTAGCGAGGTCGGTGTATTTGAGGACGTTAGAGCCCAATTTAAAATAATCGCCTACAACAAGATTGATCTGTATAAATGAATCAATCAATCACTACAAAGAACGATGTGATTACTTACTTGGTGTGAATAACAATCAAGGACAATGAGGAAAGGATACTTGCGAGCAAAGAGACGACGAGCTTTTCGGGCTTCACCCGATGCATCCGTTACAAGCGCAACCACGACAATGCCCCATTTGTTCTTCAGCTTCACATAGACTTCTTCAATCTCCTTTAGGTAGTTATCTGCGGTCTTCCTTTCCTTTGTTGTGTTATGTACTTCAACAGTGTGTACCTGCCATATCAGGTAAATTAGCCATGAATGGAAATAACTATGCGCCACATACCTTTCTATCGGCTGTAATCATAAACGCAACAAGATGATGATTATTAACTCCGGTCCAACCGTCGGATTGAATGGTGGCCTCCTTCTTTGAAACCTTCTGCCGCACCTCTGCCCGGAACTCTTCAACAACCTCAGTGAGTATCCGCTTTGTCAATACCTTTTTAGATATTGTTGGTGCTCCAGATACAAACTTGTCGCAGAAGAGACACCATTCGGGATTCTCGGTCCACGATAAAGGGAAGCCGGCAGATGCGGTAAGCCGCAGAATGCGCTTTTCAAACGCCTTTTTGCGAGACGCTGACCAATGCGGAGCAATAGCATCTAGTGGAAGTGTACCGGGGGCATAAGAACTGCGCCGACGAATTTGAGAGCCCACTCGTGACGCAGGACGAGAAACGCCACTCGCAGAAATGGAATCGTAGGGGGATAAGCTTTCAACTGAAGATTCGCGTTGGAGATATGCCGATGTTTGTGAAGATAGATTATCTGCAGAAACAACAGAGTCGGGACGGCGGTAAGGATGGAAACACAATTGAGATTCGATGTTTTCGTCCGAGTCATTCGGTAAATTAGTGTACGGAATGCGAGGTGAATTCAATGAAATAGACTCCTGAGGCCGATGATCTTATAAAGCTGGTCCTGCAAATGCTGTACCGAAATAATCTGCGGAAGCCGGTTGCTTGACAGGGGATCTCGAAGAACCGAGAGTTTGTTTATATCCGGAAGCTTGTGCTTTGGTTTCGGTAGGCTGCAACTCGCAATTAATAATATGATTTGCCAATGTTTGTACATGGGCTTGGATAACAAGTTTGCTTGAACTAAATACTACAAGATCTCATTAATTCTGTAATCAGATGAATATTCAATCAACAACTTACAGATATTCTTCAATACTTCGTCTGAACGCACATGATTAGATGATCCAGATGCGACGGCAGCACAGTCGGATTTCTTCAGCGTCAAGAAGGCATCATTGAAGCATAATTTGCAATATACTTTGCGCTTCTGATGTGGTGGGTTCCCCATGAGGTGTGAATTATCTTGTTGAGGGGGATGGTCATAGAAGTATTGGCGTAGGAAGCTTTGCTTTCCCTTTGGAGGCATAGGAAGCTTGTAGGAGGTTTTATTAATGCATGCTATAGTCGTTGCTCTTATATTCGCGTTGTGTGCGATTGACTGATATACTAAATTTGTTCGGATACTGGTTTTATCTCAAGTCACCTTTTGAAAGTAGTAATACTTATCATAAAGAAGCAATCATTGCCAGTAGTACCATATGCCACCAGCGGAAGTGTAGTCATATGAGCTAGGAGTGTTACTAATATCATACATACATTCACCAGATCCCACATGTTTTTCTTTCTTGATAGTGGCAAGGAACTTCCTTTGGAGTTCCGAACGGAAAATTCTGACCAGCCGCTCATTCAGCTGATTCAAGCTTCGATTGAACTCTGTTATACAAAGCTTATGACCTCACTATATGCCTCATAGGAAAGGGAAGGGCGCAATGTTGGTATTTTATTTTATTTGCAGTGTGTTACAGTCCTAATGACTACTTTGCTCATTATTTGTTTCACGCGCGGGACAATTCCCGGGATGAGTTGCCGCGTATCCGGTTATTCACACACACTCATCAATATCGGCGAGACCCGGGGTACAGGTATTCGATTTTTACCCGGTACTACCAGGTACTACCGGGTACGACACGGGTACTTGTACCTGGTACCCGTGGGTACTGCCCGCACAACACTGTTTTGACCGCCACACCGGTTGTTGTACCTTTGGCTGTCACGAGGCCGCGGAGTTGCAAGTTTGTGGTAACTCGAAGCCATCCTGGCCTGAGCGCTCATCCAGATCTCCCACCAACATCAACAACAAAAACAACAACAACAACAACAACAACCACCACACACATACCCGAAAATCAGAGTTTGTGTTCCTCACAGACGACCTAAGCACTCAATAATCACAAAAACCAACCCAACTTAACCGCTGCAAAAATCCCGACAGCCCCACATAATTTTTTCGAAAATTGACCCAAAACTCGCCTAGAAACAGCAACCTCTACACTTTTATCCGAAGAAGCGTTTAAAACCAATTTTGCCAAATATGGACCGACCCTCCTACCACCTCAGATGCTTCATCAAGTCAACACCAACGGAGTGTATAAGGTACAAGGAAATATACGTACTGACATGGCAAAAGGCGCAGATATGATCGATAAAAATTTCCAAGACATACGTCGCCTCATCAACGATAACGATCAAAAGAACCAACAACAACATATGGCAACCCAGCTCCAACTAACAGCAGTTACCGCAGGCCTCACAACTGTAACGCAAACGGTTGCAGCACTTGAAGATCGTGTCGTCAACACCCAGCGTGCCATCCTATCACAATCGCAAGAAATTGCACTCGGTAGAAACCTATCCGACATCAAAACAAACCTCCTCAACCTTGAAGTACGACTAATCCTCGAACAAAACCCAGTCCAACAAGATAAGATCAACCAGATGATTACCAAGGTCACCGAACAGCAAATGAAGATAGAAAACGACATCAAAAACAACACCAAAGACTTCCTGACCATTGTTGGCGTCGGACCTATTGGACAGCTCATCCAACCACCGCCAAACAGCACCCTCGCAGATGAACCAACAGCAATCCCAATAATCCCAACAGTTCCACCTGGCCTCCCACCACATGTAAACAACTTACAACGAACATCAGATACCATCACTCAACCTGCCGCTGATGAACGCGAGTCATCCAAAAAACGTCGTAGGAACGAGACATCGCACACGGAAGGTGAAACGCTGCATAGTGAAGGAATGGCCATTGATGAAAACTGCGAACTCGTATGTCCACCCACCTTTCCCATTCCAAACACTCTCATCGCGACTCACGGCAATATCCCAGACCCCGTGATGAACGTCAAAACACGTACCCCTCAAATGAAAAACCCATTTCATGGGGTTCTTGATAAACTGAGGGATCTAAATGGATATTGCCGTAGTCGCCCCTCCTCTTGTAGATCCCATGCCGCAAATACATGCCCGAAATTTTTCTTGATCATAGGATTGCTCACAATTGCCCTAAGTCTCATCCAAACAGCACAAGCAGCGATGCCAATGTCAAGAACCGCAACATTGTCGATATACGCCCTCAATGCTAACGGTCTGGTTCAACCTGTCAAAGTCAACCACATCAATAAAGTCATCAAAACAATGAAGCCACACGCCTTCATCCTCGGCGAAACTAAAACTAAATCTAAGCTAAGCAAATCACTTCCATACTCCGAATACGACATATACGAAGAACCAGGTGAATCTGCCGAAAACCATCACATATTCAAATGGGGGATTGTAGTAGGGATTGGCAAAGACATCCAAGTCACACAGCGACTAGAGATCATAGACCAATCCCTGAAAGGGAGAGTAATCGCACTCGACCTTATATTACCAACAACAGATGGAAGATGCATTCCCCACCGCCTAATCGGCAGTTACGCTCCCTGGAACCCAGGAGAAGAAGGTGTAGGTAAACCATTTTGGGACGACATGACAAACCTCTGCAGGACAACCACAACAGCATGGACAATTGCAGGAGACCTCAACGCAACAATCACACCATCTGAAAGGAATACCGGAGGATCTGAAGCACGGCAACAATACCTCAAATTCCTACAAAACACAATCGCCCACAACTTATGGTCCGACAACCAAGATCAAACAAGACTTAACGACTGGACGTGCCGTAGCAAACATGAAGGGCATTCTCCTGAGGGAAACATTATAGACCGAGTCGCAACATCATCACCCACCCTTATCGATACTGAAATCTATGTCACAGATCAATACGAAAACTGGATACCATATACAGACCATCGTGCAATTGTCGCAAGAGTCACCCATTCCCTCGCACAAACACAACACAAAGATCCTCGACATCTAACAACAACTTTCGCAAGGAAACCTTCAAGTCGTCCAAGAATCAAGATGCCGCTAAAAACGGAGAAAGATAAATATGAAACATTCCGAGAGAACATAGATAAACTGATTGAAGCTAAGTCACTTAACAAATGTAACATTATTGATGATGACTCGTTCATCAAACAGTACAAAGACCTCACAGATATCATAACCTCAACAGCAGCAAAGATATTTGGCCACGCTAAACCATTCAAAGAACTGAAACCAAACATCCTCAACGATAAAATCAAAGGTATAATCTCACAAATGCGGACTATCGGTGGTGCTATACGCTTTGAAAAATCATGCCGAGTTGTGCTTGTATCGCCAAAGGCAATGAAACATCACGCAAAAGCCATGTCTCAAAACCATACTGACCTGCTCCAACATTTTAACAAAAGTCGCAGAGCCCTTAACAAGTCCCTCTACACAGAACGAGCAAAGGAGATCATTGCAAGAGCAAAGGCATCAGATAAATGGCAAATCGCCTCAGCCCTTCGTGGATCTACAAAGAAGATGATAAATGCTTCAAACTTCGTTCCTCTTCCATTCGCACTAAATGATCTTGACCAACCAGACAAACTCGTATGTGATCCCGAAGGAGTCAAAGCAACCACACGAGAATACTTCACAAGACTCTACGATCATACCAGGGTCCCAGAAATGCCAAAACCATGGCTCAAAACAAAATCAGTCGTTGAAGTTAAAGATCGTATTACTAACGACACATTCCAATGGCCGAGAAAAGCCAATCTAGCAGATTTCAGAGCACTGATCCGCAAAGGAAACCACCGCCCATCACCTGGACCAGACTGCTGGGAAAAATGGACGATAAAATCCCTCTCGGATTTTGCGCTAACACTCGTTCTAGACCTCCATAATTACGAGGTAATGAACTCATGTTTTCCAGGAAACGTCAAGGACATGTGGTTAACAACCATACACAAACGAGGCCTACGCACAGACCTCAAAAACTGGAGAGGACTCTCCTTCTCGAATTTCCTTGCCAATTCTCCTATGACATGGCTAAACCAATGCCTTATTCAATTTTCAGCCGAGAAACGCATTCTCCCAGATACACAAGTAGCAGCACAACCTGGAGTACAAACACGCGACCTCATGAGCTACCTTGCTGGAGTCAAATGCTGGGCTAACCGACATAAACAGACAATATACGCAATCAAAAGGGATCAAATGAAAGGCTTCGACTACCTCTCGCCCAATGGTTTCTACGACGCGATTCGAGCATACGGCCTCCCAGAATCCATCATTGATCTCGACAAAGCAGCACAAGACCAAGTTTGATGTTATATACATACCGCATACGGAGCTACATCACCGATCACAGTATCAGGTGTCAGCAAACAAGGAGGACCGGCATCACAACTAAAATCAACCTTCACTACCAGCATGGGACACTACTACCTCCGCGACATACTAGCCAAAGACAAAGATGCGCTAATAGTAACCACCATGAGCAAAAAGCGCGAAGACCCACATTTTGATCGTGCAAACCTTGAGCTCCTGGTTGCAATGGTAGAGGCTACTGACGACACTTACATCTTCTCCAAATCAATAGACTCCCTTATCAAGAATACCCTCGAAATGGAACGATTCCAATACGCATACGGATGGCAAACACAATGGTCAAAATCCAACGCATATGTAATTGCACCCAAAAAAGACAAAGAATACCCAGAAACCATAACATTTGACTCTGTCACTGTCGGAAGGGAAGTCAATCCACTGAGAATTACAGAACACACAATTGCACTGATCAAAGACGATATAGACTTCCTTCGAACCAAGGTTGACAACCCAACAGCAAGATACAACGAACTTAAAAATTACATAGAAACATTCCAGTTTCCTACGGTAATTGGTCGACTTCCGATAACACTCATCCGAAAAGTGGTATCTCAGAACATTACCGCCAAGTCCCGAGCACTACTTTCCCTCCAACCCATAACACCAAATGACGCTGATAATTTAGACAAACTTATAATACGCAAAGTCCACAATACCCTTGGATTCCCATTCCAACCAACCACAGGCATAGCAACACTCCCCGTCGCCAACCATGGATTTGGCTTCCCATCCATCGCACGAATCAATGCAGGGCTAGCAATCGAGGGTCTATCACGAGACCTGAACCACCATATCCCTGCATACCGTAAGATGGCACTAATCACACGAGCCAACTGGATCTGTAACAAGAACGACTGCATCAACCCACTCGATGGAGAAGGGCTACAAAAAGACTGCACGCGACAAGCCAAATCAGTACCAGCAAGCTGGATAACAGCTCAGAAAACAATGCGAACAATATCACTCTCCCTCAGAGAAACAGACCAATCATATATCGCGAAAGGTGAAGTCTCACTATCACATACCGTTAACATATATAATCACATAATCTCAACAAAGAAAACGAGCCCCAAGATAAACGGCACACAACTATGAACCCTACAACGAATGAACATCAAAGAACTCCAAGATATCGGGAAATGGATACTCAACACGAGAGGAAACATAGTCCTTAAACCCTGCCACCCAGATCTCAACAAAATGTGGACCCCAGCCGGACGACGAAACCAGCAAATCATAACTCAATATCTTACTGCCGAACTTCACATGGACCACTTTGGACCACCAGACCTCATGATACCGACATCAACACGACAAGTAAAGGCTGAATCCCTGATAAAAAGTCTTGCTAGAGTTTGCGGCTTTGAAGCATCGAAAACAACTGACGGCATAACTTGGGCATCAGACGGATCAATGCTACCAGCAGGCGCAGGCATCATGGATGACAAAACAATCACAGCAGCTGCTACCGGCGAGAGAACATTAGTTATGCGTATCCCGGGGCGTAATGTTTCGATTCTCCAGGGTGAACAAGTTGGACTGATCATCGCACTTACTCTAGCGCAAGACTCTACTGAACCCAACCGGCATCGCCTTCTCACAGACCACCTAAACTCTGTTCGACTAATCAATGATAGTCTAACGGAAATCTCACAGACACAACGGTTGCGGTATATGAATGGACGCTTGTACTACAGATGGATACTTTCCCTTGTAGAGCGATCTTTCCTGACAATCAACTACACACCTGGCCACTCAAACGATAAATCCATGGAAACACGAATGAACAATGAAGCAGATCATCTGGCGTCATTGACTCAAAAGATATACAAGGAATTACCACAAATACAACCACCCACATTCCGTATGAACGACTTCACATTCTTCAACACTCAAGACGGATGGATCGAATCAAACATAGCCCACTACGTCAACCTCCAAATGATCAAACAAACTGTCATATCGCTTGGACATGGACATAACCAACGAATGTCGAATTGGATCTACAACGACACACCTCCCCCCGAATACTCATACCTCAAAGCAACATCTGCACATTCTGCTGCAGTACAACTATATGCGAGATCAGGACAACTAGCGACAGCAGACACACTCAAGAAAAGAAACAAGATCGATAACGACATTTGCCGTCTTGGATGCAACGAAACAGAATCGCCTTGACATCTCTTTGTCAAATGCAAACAATACCAACAATGGCGTATCGACGCTACCCAGGAAGTACTAGAGAAAACCGAACTCAAAACTGATACAATCGGCATTGAAGGAACAGCCAGAGAAAACCTCTTGACAGCAGCTAAGTCACTATTTAAAGACGACCCCACCGTTTGGCCACTTCAGTACTCCCACTACTTCCTAGGCCAGATACCAAACATCAAAAACTTAATAAATGACGACTCTATCAGTACCATCCAGAAACAACGCATCAAATCCCACATATCATCAGACTGGCACACAACTTCAATACGACTTGCGGGAAGGATATTCGGCGACTTCCAGAAGCGTATGGCAGTCCTCAACGACCAACCCCACATCTAAAATTTCAATACATACGTTTCGAACCGCAGGCTGGTAGCTTTCCCCAAAGGGTTTTGATGCACCCAGACCTTAGCGACCTTTAAAATAAACGGTCTATCGAGGTTGATTACATAAATTACCCTTAGTCTCCTGTAGACGTAGATAGATGTCTCATTGTAACAATTGTAACAACAGCCTCGAGGCCACTCATGTACCAGTGAGTTTGAACTTCTGGTTTAAGGAAGCCGCAAGGATTCTCAATCAGTAGCTCTCCGCCGTCCTACCATGACACCCTGGGCTATACGCCAGCCACGCGCGCACATTCTCCCTATCAGAGTCACTCGGGTGGAAGGGATGGAATAATACCTCCGCAAGGCTACGGGACAATGAAAGATCCACGTCTCTCTCTCCAGCCAAAATCTTGTGAAACTAAAAAAAGGCCAAGTAATCCATCTTATCATCCTTCTTATCGTGGGTGTCGTTTCTTGCATTCTGGTTGGAATGGCCATCGATCGGGTATTGGAACGGAAGTCCATGGCCTTGGAACGGAAGTCCAGGGTCGTGGAATGGGAGTCCATCGCCGTGGAACGGGAGTTATTGGCCTTGGATAGGAGGCGCTGGAATCTTGACAAGCAAGACCACGAGAGGATGGTGGAGGAGGAGCGACAGAAGCGGGAGCGGGAGAGACAAGAGCAGGAGCGCAATCGCGCTGCAATTGTATGGGAACACCTGACTCCATCACCCAAATGTTTGCGCTACGGGACCAGGGAGTATTCTGCGACTCTCGCCCACGTACCCGTAGGGTTGGATCCACTGGAGGAATGCAGGGCAAAGCCCGTTGATATCCATGGCAAGAAAGTGTACCCTGATCATTGCAGCACTGAAGTAAGCCTTCCGTACTTCATCAGCTCTGGGATGTGCCTTATAGGAGACTGAACAGAATGTATGTGGACACGTTAAAGGGTATTGGTCGGTCGATTTCAATGAGGGCGCCTGCGTCACATCGTTTCGCGATGTCAATGACAAGGTGTGTATCTTGTCTTTGTTTATGCTTGATCAGGAGCTCACCTTCGATACGTAGGGTTGCGTCCAGCCAGGGATTCACGTGAGTATTGCCTGACAAGCCTGCGCGGCTCATGCCAGTGTGCTTAGTATGTGTTTCTTGCAGCGTTACGACGCGCATCTAGAAAACCTCCAGAATGGCGATGATTGGAGGGAGATGTGCAGCACCACGCCATACAACATCCACGGTCATCATTATGCCCATCCAACGATTTGCACAGATTGGGTGAGTGATGTTACAGGGCTGTGTTGGCATGACACGACTTACATTGCCTGTGCAGGGTCGTTGGGGAATCGGCGGAATTTGGGACGTTGAGGACACGTATTGTCCTTAGAGCCAAGCATCGGCGCATATTTCGAATCCCTGATCTCAAGCAAAGCACATAGGGACAATGGCAACATGTCGCATATCCCCAACGCGAGCCACGCACTTACATTTTTTCTCCCTATATTCTGTCCCCTGTTTTGCTTGCTTTTGCTGCTCTGTACAATATCCTCCTCCCATTGTGTGGTTCCATATATCTCTCTCACAGTTTCCCAATTGAACAGTGTTATACTTATCCTTGAACAGCAACAGAACAAGTGTCCTTTTGTTCGCAGATCTAGAGTCTTTGAGGATCGGTATGTAAGATAACGTGATTGTTGACTATTTTGTAGTTGTGGAGAGAGATTAAGTTTAAAAATACTTAGGCCCATGGAAAACTGACATACGTAGGTAAGCAGATATTGCTGTACCAAATAAGAGATAGGACGCAAAGGTAAGGTATACGTCGCTAGATAATTTTGTCCTTTGATGAAAAGACTTCAGGGCTTAGGTAGAGCGAGATTTGAGGGCCTGATGGTCTCGAGCAACAGGCTATATACGTATGAATGCCTGTACCAGTCTCCAATTGCCTGTGAGAGCTAATAATGTCTCTGTTTCAGAGCTTTTCCTAGCAGAAGATGACACGTACAATAATCGTCGTATTTCTTCCGTGTAATGACCGTCAATTTTGATATCCATGCTCTTCAAGAAGCCAGACACAGCGTCTGCAATTTGTGCGTCGCTCCGGCAATACTGACGGACCGGGATGTAGACTTTTGGAAATGGAATCGGGTTTTGAAGAGTCATTTCGTAGTAAATCAAGAATCCCGGCCAATCTTGCTTCTCGGACTGAACAGGTAAAGGCTGGTGAGATTGGATCCCTGGAAAGAGAAAACCCCAAAGTTTGCGCAGTATATATAACGTGTTCTGGATAGTCTCGTTTTCCAATGCGCCGCCCAGCGTCATGTGTTTACATATAACATCTAGAGTGTTGTCGTGCGAGCGAAAGTAGACCTTGATACGATTTTGAGATGGCTGTAAGCAATCGACTGCAACCATCTCGATGGAGGGTCGTGAGAGAAGGGGGATCAAGTTGATGTAGGACAAGACGAAAGCCCAACCCTCTTCGACGCCAAGTCGGTGTATGCATTGCGTGACGAGCTCTTCCTTCGAACAGTTATCTAGTTGCGCGCGCAACTTGGGGATGTAGTAGCCTTTCGCAACCATCCCGGAAGGTGTGAGGTCACCGCCTGCGCAAAGATCCTGGGTCACAAGACATATATGACAGTCCATTGATCAAACGACGTACCGAGGAAGAATTGAGAAGCAAAATTCTTGGAGTATGATTTTGGTGAGTATACCAAGGTTTCCTGACATATGTCACTCCATGTCGAATCAAAAGATTTCATGCAAGCAAGATTCTTCAACGAGTTGATGGTCTCCAAGCAGCCTCTGTATTTCAAAGGGGAGCCGTCAAGGCTCGAGAGCGGCTCCATTGCGAATCGAATAGAAGATGAACCATCCCCTCCAATGACCCAGATAAACTCCACAGGTGTGTGGTCATCGGATAAGTAGGAGGAGGGATGTCCCGCACATAACCGGAGCTGCTCTGGACTTGGACCTAGTCGTGGAACTACTTTTCTCAGATAGAAAAGCAGATAATCTTTTCGAAGTTGTTTGGAACACGAAGAATGCTCGAGGAGGCCGGAGAGAATGTTGCCTGTTGCGTACCACCAGAAAGTGACATTGGAGGGACTTCCAACAACTAAAAGCTAAATCCTTGGTCAGTTATGCAGAGAAATGTTAGGCCAAATAATCAATGCTTACCGTCTTTATGATAGTACGGTAGGGCAAAAGACAATGACTTGCCGCAAGACGCAGGAGCTTGAAGGCGGAGATTGCGGCATTGAGGATTATCCTGAGCATGGCGGCGCCTATGGAGATTCTCAGATATGGAGATATGTCCCATTCTAGCCAACGTTCTCATTTATACCGATTCATGAGTACTTGTTGAACTCTAAGAATAAGCATGTCATCCTAACTCATTCTCGAGGGACGCCCATTTCTCGGCAAGTTCCGGCACTCCGAACTACCCTTCCCAACTTTTATCATCACCCCGAATATCCTGTATGCGCATTCAGCGTTGTGCTAATACAGGACAGGTATTGTATGCGCACTCAGCGTTGACTCTCAGATCACTGTCGGGAGAAGAAATGGAAGTCCAGATCTTTGATATTAGATTGGGAATGGAACCTCAACTGTTTCCAACTTCGGAACCACAATACTGGAACTCTCTCTCTCTCTCTCGGTTTCGGGTCATTTGCGGCATCCAAAATTGACTGCAACATGCGGCGTACTGCTAATTGTAGGTCCGTCGTTGTACGTACCACGCAAGGTATGGATAAAATTACTCTCTTTGGTCGGTGGGGAGCGTGCGCTGCGTATCGAAACCCGTGGCTTCTTAGTTAGTTCCCGTTCTTTCCCATGCAACAATTTTAGACTCATGAAGACTCAAGGTATAATGAAGTCGCGGTATCGTCTTCCCTCGTTTGACGACCGCCATACCTTTGCAGCATTGTGCCACCCAAGTTTCAGTATGGCCTCCGTGAATTCACCTGCGGCAAACGACGATCCGTCCATCGAGAAGAAACCGACCAATGAATTGCCCCAGAGTACCATGAAAGAGGAGGAACCTAGCTTCAAGCGCGATCTTAGTTTCTGGATGATTTTCGTATCTCTTTGTTGTTGCACCTTGCTGTCAGCTCTGGATCTGGTTCGTTTGACCTCACGCTTATAGCGGGCATTTTAATATTCAATTGGTAAAACAGGGCGGAATTGGAACAGCGGCACCAACGATCGTTCATGATCTCAATGGCAGTGACTTTACCTGGGTAGCTTCGGCTTATGCGTTGTCGTCATCGGCATTCATTCCTCTCAGTGGAAATCTGTCACAACTGTTTGGGCGCAGACCCATCATTCTGGGAGGAATCATTATATTCGCTGTTGGGTCTGCCATATCTGGGTCGTCCCGATCTATGTTAGTCTTGATTTTAGGACGAGGTTCGGATCTTACCGGATTCTTCTGAGTACGGTGCTAATGCTGGACGGGCAGCGATTCAGGGTGTCGGTGCTGGTGCCATCCAGGCACTGAGTTCCATCATCATCACTGACCTTGTACCGCTGCGGGAAAGAGGTGTCTACGCTGGCATAACAGGACTGTGAGCGCATAACATTTTCAAACTCATATCTTTATCCAATCAACAGATGATTGTAGACTGTGGACAACCGGTTCTGCAACTGGACCGTTTATAGCTGGCGGCCTGGCACAGAAGGCGACTTGGCGTTGGTTATTCTGTGAGTCTTGCCTTACCGCTTTCAATCACCGAATTGACGAAAACGACAGACCTCAATCTTCCGCTTTCAGGGATCGCTTTCCTTGTTGTAGCGATCTTTCTTCATCTCAAGAGGCCGGAGGGCGATTTCCGTCAAAAGCTGGGAAAAATAGATTGGATGTATGTCGGTTCTACTTTTTTTAGTATACTCTTGTAACTAATATCATACAGTGGAAACGTTCTCATTATGGCATCAACAGGTTCCTGTATGCTGGCGTTGACATGGGGAGGTATCAGGTTTCCCTGGTTATCAAGCAGGATCCTTGCCCCTCTAATAATCGGTGTTGTTGGATTGGCTGCGACTTTGCTATATGAGGCACGTTGGTCCGCTCATCCGATGGTAATTTGCACTGAATATCCGCGACCTATGTTGTGCTAAATGATGTCAGATACCCTTTGTTGTAATGTCGAATAGAACGAGTCTTTCAGGGTACGTTTCTATTTTTTGAGCTTTCAGGATGTAGGCGCGTCATTGATGCAACATGAAGATATGTTTCAACTTTCATTCAAGGAATGGTTACTCTCGCGATTGGGTGTGAGTGGTTATAGCTTTCCCAATCTACAATACCAGTTAACAGAGAGCAGTTTATCTGTTGGTACAGTTCCGATTGTAATGCTTCAACCCATCAACGACCTCCCTTTCTTGTCAGACCTACCTGGTTCCAATCAGTAAAAGCAGCAAGTCCTATCATATCAGGCCTCTATTTTCTTCCCCTCGCGGCAACAATTTCTCCGTTCGCAATCTTGCAGGGAATGATTGTGTCCAAAACAGGTTTCTATCGCTTGGTTGTGAGTCACAAGCTGTTTCACAGAAGCTGTTGGAGTGACACACTATACAGAACTTTGTCGGATGGGTGATGCTACTTCTCGGAGTTGGACTGTTGATTTCGCTTCAACATGAAACATCGATCGGCCTTGTTGTTCTGTATCAGTTATTTATGGGAGTTGGCATGGGCTTTTTGTATTCCACCACGGCAAGTACGGCCGTTTGATAAACTAATCATTTATTCATGCGAGACCTTTACTTAGTTCGCTATCCTGGCGCCTCTGCCACTCTCGGCGAACGGACCCGCGGTTGCATTCTTGACTTTCCTTCGTCAATTCTCGCAGGTATGATGTATGAAACCGATTGTATAGTTGGACGTTCATGGTTTTCTCGTAGGCGTGGGGTGTTGCGGTTGGTGGTACCATCCTGCAGAATTCAATTAAGAAAAAACTTCCCTCAACCTTATTGCTGGCCGAGCATCTATCAGAAGACGGTCAGCTGGCATATGCTCTCATCCCACTTGTCCCAGGCCTGCCGCAGCCTTTGAAAAGACAAGTGCAAGACGCATTCTTGCAAAGCCTCAGAGAGGTATGGATTGCGTTCGAGATTTGCACGGTAGTAGGACTTGCAAGTTTCTTCGCGATGAGGAACTATCCACTCAAAAAAACTGTTGATGGGAAGTGGGGTATTGACCGCGAACGAAAGTCGCTTGTATCAAAGATACCCACCGGCTCAGCGTAATCCAGACGTAGTATACACTACTAGCTCCCTGCCGAAGCATCCTCTGCAAATCAACTCCGGGTTCCAGAAATATGGCCGTCCACAATGACCGAAATCAACATCCATGCCGCCTATATTTGGTATGTCCGCTATTGGGACCACAATACTGGATCTCTCTCTCTCTCTCAGTATCCAACAGGGCATGAGTTCTTGAGATTGCGCTACGTAGTCTCTGTTGCTATTTATGCTATCATGATATAGATTGGAGTTCGACACAAATATATAATAGCGGCGTTGCCGAAGCACACAAATGCAGGTGGAGGTCAATACCCGTTTACATACTCCTTGATGAAAGGAAACAATAGTAAGCCTTCTCCCGAAATCAATCAAGAATGAATCGGAAATTGGACTGCGAATTATAGGCGACGAAGCATGGTAACGCGGAGAGATACGCTTATGTAGACTATCGTTTACCCTGGGCGCTTTCACCTTAGATACTGGCTAGCTCACAAGGATTTCATGGCTGGCATGAAGATTATCCAGACCGGTAACTATATAGTATTGATCATATAACGGTGTGCTCCCAGCAGTAGGGGTGCCCCAGCCGCGTCCTGGTCAAGGGAGCGAGCATGCGGGGTGCGCACTCGAGGATGCAGGAGCAACCGAGGGATCTAGGGCGGTAGCTGGCCAGTGGTCAGAGGAGTACTGTACACGTATTCGCAGTTCCGCAAGCACGCGATGGTAAGAGGCAAGCTAAGCTGTGTGTTCGTCGCTGGACCACTACTTACGACAAGATGTGCTACTGAAAGTACCTAATGCTATCGAGACTCCAGCTTGGGCCAAATACCACTTACAAATTGCCACAGTCAACTGCCCGCCCTATCCATCTTTGAATAGTCTGGTATAGAACCTTGGGTTACCAGGACGTGTACCTCAGTCTTCTGATCGCCCGACATCTGAGAGATCGGATGGACGATCTGTAAGGGATGGCTCTGCGAAAGAGTATTTGCGGAGCCCAATGTTGAGCCGTCCACGTCCCTCAGAGCTCTTGAGGACCGGATGATGATCAGGTTGAACACAATCCCAACGATTTGAATTTCCTATGTTTTGGTTGGTGGATAAACCTCAAATGCTCTACGAAAACTCACCGCATCAGTCGTAACATAGACAGCATTGCTCCCTGTAACGAATGTGACGAAGGTGGTGAATGCAGCGATGCTATAGATGAGTCCGGATTCGATGATACTGCGCATGACATTCTGCAAGCTGCTGCGGCGCTGTTTACCGACGGTGTTTATCCGGTAGCGTTTATTCGACAATTCCACACTTCGGATCCGCCAGAGAAGCAACCCTGTGGGAAAGGTAAGGATGGAGATTCAACTGGAGTATGTACGTGTGGCATACCAGTGGTAATAATATTCAAGACGATGGTTAGGGCCCAAAATGATGTGCCGGCTGGAAGAAGCTGGCTTGCACTCACGAGGACTCT
This sequence comes from Crassisporium funariophilum, assembly GCA_014925845.1. Classification (NCBI taxonomy): domain Eukaryota; kingdom Fungi; phylum Basidiomycota; class Agaricomycetes; order Agaricales; family Crassisporiaceae; genus Crassisporium; species Crassisporium funariophilum. The sequence goes on from JACGCL010000007.1 coordinate 2,086,247, forward strand.
AGAATGGAGCGTGGCTTCCAGATAAATGACCCACACTGTTGTCGAGAAGCAACCCAACCATAATATGACTGAGAAGGCTACCACAATCCATGACTTGTCATAGAGGACCCAACAGCGGTAGATCTGAGGGGAGTCCTCGTTGGTAAATATTGAGAACATCCATTCGACACAGGTGCAGCTTACCAGCATGGCATCACCGATCATGGTTTGGATGACGACTGTCAGGGACTGCGTGTGTGTTAGTCAGGATAGACCGAGGCGATAATATGAAAGTAGATACACGCGACACGTTGATCCAGTCTGATATATTCGTGAACTCGGCGACTGCGCCTCCTTGTCCTGTGAAGAAGACGAACGCTTTCAAGGTATGGTAGAAGCCCAGACAGACATCAAAGGTGGCGTTAGCATAAAGCGCCAGTGATACGCAGACCATCGTCCAATTGATTTCGCTTGGTCTTCTCCATCGTGTTCTTGTCGCTAATAGCGCCTGCATGCAATACCCAACAGTGATAAGATGCACGCCGAAAAAGATTGATTCGACAAACAAGCCCGTGATTTGCGCTTCAGTGATAGGGAACTTCGACATGGTTGGGCGGGTTTAAAGGGCTCGATTAGACTGGTGGAAGGTTGTTGGATGCTGTAATACTACTTATACCTATTGGCTGCGTGGGGAGTAGCTGGTCGTAGCGCCTAAAATACAGATAACTCAGAACAGCTACGCATCCGTGCGCCTGCACTGTATGACTAGCACGCGGGGTTTCGGGATCTGAAACTCTCAAGGTCAGAGGCATATCTAAGCCGATGATGAGTGGTAGTGATCAACCATATGGTCATGATATTTTGGAGGCTGGCAAAATGATGAACTCTGAGATTCCATTTTTATTAACCTCACGACAAGAATTGCTACTTCAAGAACTTTATGGACACGCCAACGCCAGCGCTCAGAAGGTTTCCATCATGAGAAGTTCATCTGTTGAACAGAAAGTTCTTCTTCGTTACCTGTCGATGTACAGTGGTTGTGAACATACTCCGGCCTCGGGCATTGGCTGTTTTAAACCTGGTTCCTTTCACTATATTAGGCTCAGGAGAGACAGGGAAGACAACTATTCGGTTCCGGGATTTGCTACCTCATAAGTTAATCCCTGGCCACATTCCGAACAGAAACAGGCCGAGAATGCCACACTTCCTCGATTATGTTCTTCCTTCACTTGCGGCTCATTCTTCACGAACGATATTGAAGCTCTTCACGGGCACTCCTGATTCACCAAGTTGGACATCCATCTCTTATAAGAGGTTTCTTGAAGACATCGAGAACGTAGCCGCCTTTTGGATAGAGCCACTCAAAAGCGCTGGCCTGAAACAAAATGATGTCATCGGTATATGGTGAGTTGCATCACTGCGTAGCTATGTCTTGATGTCGCTCAAGAACGAGTAGGATAACAGGGGCCAAGTATGGCGATCTCGTACACTTGTATGCCATTTCAAGAATCGGCTACATTCCCCAAATGCTCAACAAGGCGATGGCAGTGCAAGGGAATGCTGTTGTTAAAGACATGCTTTTTGCTACGAGCGGAAAGGCTGTCATTTACGATATGATTTTTTCCGATTTCGTGAAGGATATTCCGGTATCAATGCCGCTAGCGGATATCACATCCATCCCTCCCCTCTCCCGTGCGCTTCCCGACCTGCCTGTTGTACGTGATGATGAAGTTGGGATTATATTCCATACAAGTGGCACGACCTCTGGGATGCCGAAACCCGTCCCGGAGACGCACAAATGGCTGAGATGTCAGGCCCAGGTTCAGTGGACGGCGATATGGCAAGGAGGGAATGAACAAGCAGTTGTTAACAACCTCGGCTCATTTGCCAACGTTGGTTCAGCTACTAGTAGGACCCCAGCTCTGTCATGAGATGAGGGTGGTGTTTCTGATGCGCATTTCCCCAGCCATGAGCTATCTTTCTTGGTCAGGCCACTGTCTTGTCCAGACATCAAAACCTGATATTGAGGCGCATGAGTTCATGGCCATGGTTGCCGATGGCTTGAACTTCGTGCTTCTCTATGCACCATGGCTATCGAAACTTATAAACGTTGCTCGAAGGGACAAGAAGGTCCTCGAGGCTTTACGCGGCATGCGCCAAGTCAGTTACACAGGTGCTGCGTTAAATCCAGAGGACGAGCAATGGCTGATTGAAAACGATGTAAATGCAACGGTTGGTGGTATTTGCGGCAACCCCATCGAAAAGCCCATCGCTGATGGTATACATAGGTGATATATGCCACCACGGAAGCAGGCAAGCTTAGCATTTCTTCCAAGAAATAGTTCAGTCTTAACGGTGCGCCTTTCTATAAGGTGGATGCCTGGTATCGGATATCGCAGACGTGAAATCTCTCCCTTCGATGCACATCATCAAAGGCATTAACTGCCAGCTGATTCCCATAAGGGGCGTGAATAAGGAACAGCTTGATGGCGACTCTCAAAAAAGATCGCGGGGTATGCAGCTGTATGACTGTTTTGTTCCAGACGATGCAGATAACTGCCCACATTCGTCGATTCGCAACCGGCCAAATGGGCATATCACTGGAGATATATTCGAAGAGACGGGTCCTGGCATCTACGCGTTTCGTGAGTTGGATTCCTCGGTAACCCGATGAAGGTTGACCTGCTGCTCACATTGTCCTGGCATGCAGGTGGTCGAAATGACGATTGGATCAGGACAGGCAAAGGACAATCATTCTGCGATACCAAGTGAGTATACTTACATGAGATCGCATTATGTTTTTATGCTGTCATGAGCAGATCGATCGAGGACAATTTGTTACATACTTGTGCAGAAATTGTGCAGAACTGTGTTGTTGTTGGGCACTACAGACCTGGCATCGTACTGCTGGTAGAGCCGTCTATCATAGATCCAGCCGACGAAAGTGGCGTTTCTGAGCTAAAAGCTACGATTCTCGCTCGGACTGCTCTGTTCAACAGTCGGCTTTTCGAGCACGAGAGGATTCAGGAAGACTTCCAGATTGTAGCAGTTCCGAGAGGCACTCTTCCCCGTACGATGGTATGTGATCCCTGAGCACCCGTAACCACTTCGCTGAGCATGATACGCCTTGCACAGGAAAAAGGAAATATCAGGTTGGGTGATCTCCTCTGTGACTCGAATTTGCATTGACTAATGGGTTTCGCCTCAGACGCAAAGCCGCAGAGGACGAACACGCCACAGCTCTCGAGAAAATCTACTCGAGGATGCTAACTTGGTGAAGCTCGGGTTTGTGGTGATATAGAGAGTGAATAATAACATTATCCAGAGCGTTTGAGTTTAGTTTCGTGAAATGAAATACATCGTTGGCCAAGTCATCATTTAGTCGCCGACCGCCGATAAAGGTAGGATTTTTCGTTGACGTTGTACTTCCCCGGAGACCAATGGGGATAATAATGTGTGCATACTTTGGATTCGGGAGTGATGAATGTTAACAAGTCGCGCACCGCAAGAATCTGCTTTATCATGAAAGAACATATATAAAATCCGATCTACAGTTTGTCGACTGTCCCGCTGCACGCCCAATGTCGGCTCAACTGCTGTCTCTCGCTTAGTCTATACAAGCAATGCATGCAAGGGTTCCATATCATTAGCTTTTGCCTCTGTGCCCATCATTCCCCCAGTTCCAGCCGCCCTTCAGCCGGATCGAGTCGTCCTCCCAGTCCCCAAGCGCACATCTGCTTCGGAGGATCGGCGCTTAATCTACGGCTTCTTGGTAGCCTACGACTGGCCTCGTCGAGCATTGCGAGGAGAATACACACCGCATCATTGACTACAATCCTTCCTACGCGATAGGATACAAGATGTTCGTCGCTACAGACTTGTTGAACGCGTCATCGAAGGACAAGAACCTGACAATTGAGGGTGTTTCTCGCAGACTCAGTCAGCCTTGCTCCAGCTCAATGGCTGAATCCGTGCACTCGTGAGCGTTTGCAGCTCGATGAAGAGCTCCTACGACCCACCAATGCGCAGCTGTAGAAGTTGCAGGCAATTCTGCGGCAGAATCCAAATTAGTTCAATGGCAAGTGAGACCATCTTATTGTACATTGTTAAGTTGGAAGGTGGCGAGTGGAAGTGCGAATTGGCTGTGGTATGGTCACCTGAATAGCATGTAACCGTACGAGCTGCTTTGTCCCTTCGTAGTGGCAAACATGCAGGACTTTGCCGAGGAACTCATCGAAAGGAATCATATCGTCCCCATTGTTCTGATTTTCCACGGTGACTGAACTATGTCAAACACCGTCGGCCGTTATGATTGGTCAATTCATAATTTATACACTCTAAAAACATTCCAAAGCGACTTGACCAAACTTGGCTCTCTGTCAACTGTGAAGGGCATAGTATATTGTCCGTCCACCGCTGGTACAATATTTCGTTACCTGTGCGCTCGCGCGACACGTCAACGCATCGAAGACGCACACATTGTGAGAAGAGTTTGTCAACTATTTCGTCGATCTGGCTCTCGAAGGAAACTGGAAAGCGTCCTCTGTGCGGAAATGTTAAGACAAGTTCTTTCAAATTAGGCAGATCTGCAAGTAGTTGCAGCTGCTGCAGAAACCATCAGGTTAATAACGATGAAATTTCAGATCCACTCACCCCGTGATGGATGCCGATGAGCTCGAGAATCTCCAACGAATCAAGGTGGTTCGTCAGGGAAAATCCTGGACGTGCAAAGTACCCTCCGAACGTTAGCGAGCGCAGGCTGCTCATATATTCAGCTACCTGGGCTACACCTAGGAGGAAAGGATCTTCCAAGATTGGCACCCACGCCAAATGAGTGATGTGTCGTCCAGGGAGTAGGGCTAAGACTGTTGAAAGACCGCCCCTGAGATGTGTTAAATGAGGGCAAGCTTCAGGAGGGTAGTGAGTACCCTCCGAGGACTCGAGGGCCAAATGAGTCAAAGAGCGTTGAGCAACGAGCACTCGCGCCATTCCTATCTCATCAGAGTGGTTCCCCCAGTCTAATTTCTGGAGTTGGAAGACACATCCATCGAAAAGTTCAGCGGCAGGATGTCCACCGAATGATCGAAAAGTGAGTTCTCGCAGATTAACCATCTTCTGGAGGCCGTTCTTCAACAGGTCCCAGAGAGGATTCTCGTGGTAATGTATAATGGAGTTGCAATGATACACAAGGACGAATCGTGCAAGCCGAGAGTTCTGGACGATTGTCGTTAGGAAATTCATCTGGAGTGAAGCGTCGCCGCCGTCAACCGAGCCCGCCAAACGTCTATAGAGGATCCCTTCCGCCTCGGCCCTTAGGACACTACATGAGAGGGACAGTGAACATAGAGTCGAGCGATGATATATGTACCCAATAATTGGGCGCAGTAATTCAAGAGGGAGAGTGGGAGGCCCTATTGAGCCTTCACTTGCGCTCATTATCAAGAGGAGAGAGAGAGAGAGAGAGGTTTTGAGAGGATACGTACACAATTATTACGTAAGACGTTCTTAGCGACGCCGGCCCCCCAACACCCCCCGATCTATTATCATATTTTTATCTCTCTCGTCCTGTGAGGCTACTCCAATGCCGAGAGATATCATCTAAGTCTACCGGAGTCTATCCAGGAGAGAGGATGTAGCTCGATGTAGGATGGGAAGGAAACCTTGGTTACAGCAGCCATACATGTTACCCAAGCATGGAGGGTCGATGATGCCAACATGCTCGTACTTTATTTCTTGTATCCTCATCAATTCTGAACCACTCAGAATCTCGTCTACCCAATCCCTCTCCGGCCACATCAGATGGAAGTCAAACCAGGCTCCGTGGTTGCCTTCTTGACTTTCCTTCGCGACCTTGGCATGAGTAAAACGATCATGACGCTAGATGTCGCAGCTGGGGATTTTCCTGGGGAAATTACTTCAACGTCCATTGAAAAAACCAACGAAAAGGCACACATAAAATCTTCCATGCTGGACGGACATCTATTCAAATTTGGCCAGCTACGCCAGCTACGCATGCATAGCATGATATATAGAAACGTTTGGTATGTAGGTCGTCCGCACTCCCGGAAGCTCCCAAACTAGTCAAGTACCTGCAAGATGGCTGCGAAAGATTTCGGAAGAGGCTGTTATCATAAAAGGCAACATAGGAGCAGGAATTCCTCGATCATCAGAAATGTACTTCATAGCCATAAGTCATCTATGTGCACCGACAATATCCTCGTCTCCGCATGACTCGCAAGGAAGACCGAAGATAAAACAAGTTTTCTATGGCGCGCCACAGTTACTTGCTCCCACTTTCTATCCTTGAATAGTCTGGCATGGAGCCTTGTGTCACCAAGAGATGCACCTCGGTCTTTGGATCCGCCGAAGTTTGTGAGGCTGGATGAAAGGTCTGTAAGGGATGGCTATGCGAGAGAGTATTTGCGTAACCCAATGTTGAGCCGTCTAGGTCTACTAGAGTCCTCGTGGCCCGGATAATAATGAGGTTGAACACGATGCCAACAATCTGGATTTCCTATGTTTCTCTCAATTATGATCTGAGGGCAAAACCCGAATACTCTCAGCGAAGACTCACAGCATCCGTCGTCACGTAGATAATATTGCTCCCTATGACTGATGTCACAAGTGTGGTCAAGGCAGCAATGCTGTAGATGAGTCCGGACTCGACGATGCTGCGCATGACATTCTGCAAGCTGATTCGGCGCCCTCCACTGACGCTGTTCATTCGATATCGTTTATTTGATTGATCCACGCTTCGGATCCGCCAGAGGAGCAGTCCTGTGCAAGTCGTAAGATATGTTCTGGAAGGCTTGAATACAGTTTACGTACCGGTGGTAACAATGTTCAAGGCAACGGTCAAGGACCAGAATGATGTGCCTACTGGACGAAGCTGGCTTGCGCCGACGAGGACATGAGAATGGAGCGTTGCTTCCAAACATATCACCCATACTGCTGTCGTGAAGCAGCCTAACCATAAAGTTATTGATAATGTCACCACCATCCACGACTTGCTATAAAGGACCCAACAGCGGTAGATCTGAGGGTTCTAATGAGTGAATGGCAAGAAACATTTGCTTCGGAAAGTCAAGCGTACCAGCATAGCATCACCAACCATGGTTTGGGTGACGACCGTAAGGGACTACATGCTCAGTAAGGAAGGTTCAGGCTATATCTTGAACGTAAATACCCGCGATACGTTAATCCAATCTGATATGTTGGTAAACTCTGCGACTGCGCCGCCTGGCCCAGTATAAAAGACGAAGGCTTTCAAGTCATGGTAGAAGCCCAAAAACAGATCAAAGGTGGCATTTGCAAAAAGTGCAAGTGATACGCAGACCATCGGCCAATTAATCTCGCTTGCTCTTTTCCATCGCGTTCTTGTTGCTAGTAGTGCATGCTGGCAATAACCGACAGTGATAAGATGGATGCCGAAAAGGATTGATTCGACTAAGAGGCCTGTGAGTTGTGCTTCAGTGATAGGGAATCCAGACATAGTGGCGCGTCCTGTGGGACCTATGAAGCTGCTGAGAGGTTTTCATTTGTTGTCCAGTACTACTTGTACCCATGGGCTGCACGAGAGTGATGCTTGAATCAGATCCAAACAGCATGGCGTATGTTAGATTGGCCAGCGACCTTACAGGCCCGGTTGGAGGACAACAAGGTCAGATAAATTTCGTTCTGAAGTTGATCATGATCAGTGGTGCTGCGATGGTGGTTCCATACGGTCGAGCAACTTTCAGACAGAGCTTCCGGACAGAAAGCGCTTCTTCCTCGCCTGATGTGCCGATGGTTCGAACATCAGTCTTCCTCGGGTCAACATCAACGCGATTTCTGCACCAGTCGAGGAAGGCACATCAGCACCTGCCCAGAAAGTTCCGGTTACCCCACCAACATGGGCAGGTCATCGAGAACGACCCAGCGATCTCATATCTCCGTGATAGAAGTGGTCGATGGGTGAGAAGACTAAGCCGGAGAGTGTAGCCTTTCGTATCGGATTCGTTTCACCACCGCAATGTCAAAAGAAGATTTGGAGCATAAGAATACTGCTCTGAAGAAGGCACAAAAATGAGGGTAGGAGAAGGGCTTGCAAGTTGCTTGCAAGGGATACTGCGGTGTCACATTGGTGTTACAAGTATAGGCATGGGAAACGCTGTCATCATCTCAGCATCTCAACATCCGTGAAAATCAGAATGATAAAGAAGGTTTGCTCATTCTCATTCTTGTTGCGATGTTATTAATTGCAGCCTGATATTGCAGCCTTCAAATGCTGCACTGAGGCCATCCTGATTCGAACGGCATCTCCAGACTCACGTTGGCCTTTATCGGATCGCTCGGGCAAGGTAGCGTGTTCGTACAGAAGCAACTATGATAGATCTAAGCTCCCGGATAGAACGGTCGGGGACGCCATATGTCGGTTATTTTAGAGCGAAGTCATTTCGTGAGTATGGATTGTGAAATGGTGATAGGCCAAAAAGTGACTTTGTCGCTCACTTAGCCCTTCTAAATGTACACTGATATGTGCGCGGTGTATGTAAAGAGGAAAATGTCAAGAAAATCTAAATTTTATGCTGTATGAGCCTATGGCCTGTCTTGCATTGAGATCTTGTGCGCGAGTTGTTTTTCAAAGATGGCGGACTAATTGTCAGCACTCGTGGTTAAGGAACTCCATGCCAATATTATGCATCGCGGCAGCTACTAAGATATCAATCAGATGGCTGATGTGAAGGGAGTTATAAGCAATGGGCAAAGAGAGATTAAATGTTCATTCAAGGACAAGTCAAAAAGCCGGCGCCAACAATGGGATGGGATGATGAACAAGTGTGTTGAGACTCGGGAGGTGCTTCTTTCCAAATCCGTCTTCCCCACTCGAGGCTGCCTTCGGAGTTTCAGGGTTTATAGTTTATCCTCCTTGCTTGCTGTTCCTCCAGGAACACAGTCGTTGTAGTGAAACCCTACACATTATCTACAGAGAGAGAGAGAGAGGCAAGATTGGGGAGATTCGATGCGCCCTTGTTGCAGAAAAGCCCATTGCTGCTACGCGATGAGAACTTTCAGCACCCAAGTCTCATCGCATACCAACTTGACACCTCAACTTGACCCGTTCGACGAAAGATACATGATGGCGGCCCGTGGTGAAAGTGGGAGATGTTTTGTGGATCATGACGTTACATATGTACTATCTCACATGTCCGGGCTCTTCCGGGCTGCGAATACTCCTCTCAAGTTCCTTGGTTGACTGGAAGCGGTAATGGCGTTGGGATGGATATTTTCACTCCGCGTCCTCATTGTGAGCTCCAGATTACCGACCAAGGTATTTCCGTAGCCGTTGTGGTAGTGGCCTCTGGCCAATACGCTCGAGGTGCCCGAGACTCAGTCGATTAGATTAGATACATACTAGCACAGCATTGTCCATACGCGGTCCAGTAACCAACATCGCAACTTGGCTCTTACGACGGCGCGCCAGCTACACCGCGCGCCTGCTCGAAGCGCTACCGAGCCTCGCCATACCGAGCTCCCTGAGTAGGTCCACCTGGACTACTCCACCGTGTTTCTGGATGATCCGTCGATCTACTTATGGAACGGGTGTATACTCCAGTGTATTCCTACCATAACACACTCTAATCCTCCAAACATTTATTTCTCTGTAACACTCTGTACTTGACTACAAAAGCGATACGTTCCACCTTCTGACAAACGCAAATCAACCTACGACTTTTTTTTTGGCTTTTCTACTCTCTTTACTACATCTTCTTGTTTGGCCCGTGATCACAACGCTTCGGGCACCTTGCGACGCTCAAGAGTGCCGAACAATGTTGATCGTCCACAAGTTCGGGTTATTAGGATCTTGCGTCGTCATGGAAGCACCGCCAAGGACCACCTGCGAGGATGATAAATAAATCAGCATCTTTACCTTAAGCACCTAGGTAATCAGCACCCACATCGTTTGCGAAATTCGGAGTGTTTACAGTGATAGTACCGGTAGTAACCCAATAGTAGTTCCATCTTTAATATCCTCATTAGTATCATTTATTTGACCGAAGCCGACTGGATTTGTCAAGGATTTGTGACCTACACGCTTTGTCCCTCCGCCGCATTTATGGTTAGTAGGGAAGTTCCCCAGTCTTGGCCGAGTACGCCATCCCAGTTGATAGGAAACTGTGGGACAAACAATCTAACTGCGACGCTGCTTTTGTCCGTGTTCGCTGCAAGCTGGTTCGCCGCGCTTTGCAGCATGGAGATAGCGGACTAGACAATACATTGTTGTTAGCGGAAGCTCAGCAGCATTGAGCATTATGAAGAACATATCGCTCACCTGGTTGGGATCGCTTGGCGTGGGGACCACAGTAGCGGTTGATTGATGGATCTTGTTGGCGATCAATGTGCTCAGAAAGGTGATGAGGAAGATGGCGCCGAGTGCGCCCTCCTCCAACTGGCGTGTATCGAGTGCAGTGTTGTCACGCTTGGAAAGTGCGACCGCCGAATTACTTCCACGGCGCTCATGTTCCGGGTCGGGGACAGAGCGGGAGATGGTGGATGACACCATGGTCAACATGAAAAGTACGATTTGTAGGATGGAAAGTCTCATTGTGCCGAGTCTGTTGTTGTTCTTTCGATGCTGATTGAACGAGGAGTAGGTAAGAGATGAGCACCGTATTTATACTCTTCCATCCCTAGCACGCGCCCACCTTTGGTTTTTCTCCACTGTGCTGTAATCTTCAAGGACTAGCTATATCATGATTAGTCCAGCTCGATGGGCTTCTTCATTGCCTAATCATCATGGTACTTCACAAGTCGACACTTAGACATATGTGTATAACCATCCCACAAGGAACCTGATGCATGTTATGTTCCTGATATTTCTCGGGTTTCCTGGCTCTATCAATGCCAGTACGAGAGAGTGAAGAGAGCATGACAAAGGCCAATGCTTCATGCGTTTTTCCCTGCATATCCAAGTCATTTCAGTGTATAGATAATGTACGAGAAAAAAAACTCTTTTGCATAGGTGATCGACATGTTGTTCACGAACCGGTGTTCAATTACTTGCGTTGGCTGTGGAGCACGCTATCGTTTTGAGTGACTTCGTCGTCTAGCCTAGCAGTGGTGATTTGGTTGATGGAAGCTCAAGAACGACTGAGCATGTTCTTAACTTGCTCGGTGTTTTGCAAACGCCTGCATGTTGTAGCACCTCAACAACCTAGAAGGCAGGTAACTGCTCGAATGACGTGGTGTGTATCATAAATAAACGAGATGGCAGGCTTCCGTCCGCAGCATATGTCTTAGAATCTTGACAGTACATCGATGTTTTCTGTGAGCTACAAGAAGCGACTACACCGCGCTGTCAAAGCCAGTATTCACGTCTTATATTTGACTCTCGCATCGCACAGCTAAAGCTGGTAATAAGTTTCTACTAAAACCTTTTCTTGTCTGTCATTCAACGTCGAGACGACGATAAGCTGACAAGTGTGGTTCCTTCGCCGCTTATGGCCTAGTGCGCCTGACACCCATTGCGTCGACAAGCAAGGCTCGTCCGAAGAAGCTGGAACGCCGTTTGGGCGGACAGGTCCACGACGTGTAAGGATTCTTGCATTTCGAGTTGTAGTAGCGAAGAATTTTGATAATTCGAGATAGATAGATGCAGGAAAGTTGTCTGCTAGCCAACTATTGAGGTTGTACCCTGCGATGACATCCTCCACCGTGAACGTCAACGGTTTAGTGCCCGCTGTCATCGCCGGATATGGGGCGTAGTCTTTCTTGACCCCACCAAAACAAGTGGAATCGACCTTGGTACCTTGATAACAGCCAGGCCAATAGTTGGGAGTAAGTAACCTGGATAAGGCGTCGGTCACGATCCTCAGGGTCTTGATATTTCGCTGCGCTGAATTTTGGGTAAATATGCATTGTGGACCAGGGGTAAACCTGGGTAGCCCGTCTGGGTTGTGCAACCGTTAGTGGCATGCACTGTTGCAGCAGCAAACATCAAGGAGTTCTGCATGAAAAACTAGGCCACTTGTCGCCATAATGCTCCGTTCATGTGTGATTGCATATTTCTCAAAGAGAGGTGATCATTTACATTCGTAGCGCCATGGAATTGTTGTAAATATTGTGAGATCCGTATGGTGAAGACCGTAGCGACTATTCATATGCACCATTTGCCATCTCGCTCGCTACGACAATAGGTCATGAAAATGACACGCGCTAGTGAGTCGTAAAGGTTAATGGAAGCAAGAAGATGGAAAATATTATGTGATATCGGGACCAAGGTAAGATGTGGGGATGGGTAGTAAGGAATGGGGAAGATCCAGCATGATGTACATTTTGAAGTTTTATCTTGCATCGCGGAGGCCGATGACGGTGGAAGGCGAAGTGGCAAAGAAATGGTGAAGAATGGGTAGGCCATGTTTCAATGATGGTATGTGGAACGATATCGCTTCAAGGGCGAGGGCGCGAGGTTGACCTCTCAGAGACAATATTGCCCACTCCACCACGACCAGTCGATCCATACTCCTGCGCAACATGCGAGTGACGCTCAATCGCAGGTTCATGCGAGGAAGTCAAATTCGCAGCACCACCACGCCCAGTGGAATGACTGTCGTACGGGATGAGAATACATCCAGCAGAGTAAGTGAAGGAAAGGAACTTACTAGCCATCGTGCGAGGTGCTATGCTTCCTGCGTTCATCCTCATCGATCGTTGAGGCAGCAGACCCATCGCCTGGGAGGAGGTTCCCAGCTCCGCCTCTACCGGTCGAGTGAACTGGAACGTTGTTGGTGGGATCGCGAGAGCGAGAACGGTTGATGTTGCCTAGCCCTCCGCGGCCTGTGGACACCTGTCAAACAGACTACCTTTAGTACACAATCACAACGGGTAACGAGGAGACGAACGTACAGCGTGACCCTCCTGCGAAATTTTGTACTCTTTGATGACATCCTCCTCGAGAACGTCGACGTTGGGGGGCCTACTGACATCACGGGACGGGGATCGGATGTTACCTGCGCCCCCGCGACCGGTAGAGTATATTTGTGTGGGGCTGCCGAGAGGTTCACGTCCACGGGTGGTGGAAAAATCGTCAGGGCCGGAATCGGGTCTGGCATCGCGAGATAAGGAAGTCTGGCGGATGTTGCCGATGCCTCCTCGTCCTGTGGATTGCTTTGAGTTGGGGGGAAACAAGAGGTGGTAAGCATTTGAGAGCAAAGAAGAGAAGAAGAGGAACGTACGAATGCCTCTCGACCACGAGATACTGAGCGTTCGTTTTCTGACATGGGTGAGAAGTGGTTAGAGATGTGGAATTGCTGGGACAGAGCGAGCACGAATGAAGGGTTAAATAGTCGTAATTCAAGTCAGGTCCGAACTATGACGAAAACGACAATGGACGAGGGCGAGAGTCACAGGAGCCAGACAGACAGTGCCACATCGGGCGCATCGTCCGACCGTTCACAAGTCATCCAGCATAGCCTGCGCCTTCATCCAAGCAATTCCTGTCAAGGAACTCGGAAACGAAGATCCAGACTCGCCCATAATGAAAGAAGCGGAAGGATACGAAAAGAGAGCGAGGAGATAAGATAGCAAAAGATACGCGTGTGTGCGACACCAAAGCGACCAAACTTCCTTATCTCTCTTATCTCGACATTCCAAACTTGATCCAGAACCACCATCTTCCACCACAAAAACCGCTCTGGACGTGAATGAATAGTGATTGCTCACTGCCTAGCACCAAAATCGACGACACGGAGTCGTATTCCTCGTTCTGCGGCGACGTTTCTGGCCCATGGCTCAGCGTTCGGCCGAGTTTGGCTCCTAGAGCCGAAATTTTCGACGTCAGCGATAGACGGCGCGATGGCGATGGTGAGCTGTGTCTTTCAGCGAGCATCTTTCGTAGGAGTATTATATGGAGGTTGATGAAAGGTGTGTGTGTGAGGTTACTAGTTTTACTGGTTCAATAGGGTGGTCGTAGCTGGCTCAGGAGAAAAAGCAGGGGCCTTTTGAATGGCGACACTGTCACGACTCGGAATGCGGCTTGGCTGTCTTGCTTTGCTTTGCCGGGTTTGTATCTTTCTTGTTTACATACACCCCCCGTTTGGTTTTCCGGGCTTTCTTTTCGATTTCGCACTATGGCGTATATGGCGAGCCATCCAGCGTGATCGTTCTTCATTTCACCTTCTTTGATCTTGTCATCAGTGACACTGCTCTTTCGCTGGCTTTTCCGAGCTGACTCGCTCGCAATTGGCCCTGTGGTATTCTGGACACCCCGGGTCGGATCTGGCTTTACTCTCATCGACAACGGCTATTTTGCTTGTCCAGTGTTCTGATTCTCGCAGGAACGTACGTTTGTCTGTTTTTCGAAACCCGCGTCTCCAGATCCCAGGGTGCCTTCGCAGCGTCGATTTACTGGGGCATCAGAACAGAAAAGTGCATGTCGCTTGGTCCCCTGCACCCCATATTTCCCTTCTCATCGCCTATGATTTTCAATTCTCAAGGTGTATGTTTCGCTCTACCCCGCTTTTTCAGTCAGTACATTCTGAGCAGATCCGCGCCTTTCCGTCTTTCATACATCCCTATCGGGAACAACCCCGGATCACAAGACCACTTCGGCGCCAGTGTGCACATGATGAAAGAGACCACATGAACGAGGCGGCTGTTGCCTGTTCAGTTCGGCGGTTCAAAATCCTAGTCGATGAGTTGTCGATGAGGTGGTCAATCTCTTTCCTCATCCCAGAACCCCTTTCTGCCGGCCTGCAAATGACAGAATTATTCGTCATCAGCACCCTACTTTCTAAATTCGTTAGTGCACTTCTTTACCTGAGAATACTGTTAGAGCACGAAATATTGCGCTATGTCACCTGTCAGTAAACCTTACCCAGCTGTCTACAAGTCGCATACACAAAGCATAAGTAACACACGTTCATGTCAAATCAATCTTGGCTGGGCTTTGTATGACGTCATGAGTACCGGTTCATTCCGACTTCCTTTCCCAGAATGTCACCGCTGAGAACTCTATTCGAGAACAACGAGTGCCCTTATGCCGCAGCTCACTGAACACATGACGTTGACGTTTGTTTCTAGTCGTCCGTCCGATTCTCCTGTATCTCATCAATTGTCTACCGTCATTTTCCGAAATCATGAACATTCCGAGATTTGACGCGCAGTTAGTGTACCTGAACTCCATGATCAATTAAGCTGAAGTTGTTTGTAAGTACACTATTGAAAGTCAAAAAAAGCTTCATACCACGACCGGAACTGACCAAGGCACACTTCTCTGATTGGTAGAAATGTTGTTGGTCAGGCACTTCACCCGTCTCCAACCTCCAATGATGAGTTCTCGGTTTCTGTTAGACACACAGAGGCGATGTTCGGGTGCGGAATTTGATCATTCGGGGCCCACCCATGACTCGGGGCGCAGCCAAGCGGTAAGTTGGACGACATGTACACGCCGAATAGACCCAACTTCCAATGCTTACCGTGGGTCCGTTCCAGAAGATTTTCGGCCCGACAATCGTTCCATGCACGGAAGGTTCTGCGTTTGGTGCAGCATAAATGGATGTAATGTGTGGGGCGAGGTTCCTGCCGGAAACGAGAGGTGATACCCTGGGCACATCCCCACTGCTGGGCGTCCTTTGGGCACGACTTGGTGAGTGACTACTTCAACTCTGGGGTTGTTGACATCAATAACATTTGGTAGCCACTGTGGTTACCGGTGAGCGGTGCGTTGGAGATGCGGGGGTTATACAAGCATTGTTATGCAAAGGTACAGGTGCATTAACAGGTTGCAAACTCAATCTAGAGGTTAGGTGAGTTCCAATACATTGTTCACATCATTAAACTCACAATTTACCCATCTCTAGCATGAGTAGTTTGAGCTTTCCCTCAAAAAGGCAAGGATTGACTGCTCTGTTGATGTAGTACTTGACAAAACTCAGTAATGCACCAACACCTTTGTCTCCCCGTTGTATCACAGCTGCTAAATTTTGCTCACCCCCCCAAGCAAGTGTGTCCTTCATTTGCTGATTTAACATTTCCTCACAGGTTGACAGCTTGGATACTGGGGTCATTGGCAGAAACATGCCGTTTCATACTTCACAACATAAGCTGGGTGAGCAAATCATCCCAATTTCATCCACCCAATTGTACACTTATATCCAGCTTGATACACCATCCCAATGAATCTAACAAGGGCAGCTGTTGTTCTATAGACCAGAACCAAGACAAGTTTTGTTTTTCCTCAATAACAGTTTCCGTCACTTTAGGGCACCTGTAACTTTCCGGCCACCACTAACAAGGGCGTCTTGGGCTTTAAATTTCTGACCAGGGGTTAGGTAGGTACCCCCCCCCCCCTGCCGGAGGCTAGAAACCTTTTACACCCGCCCAGTAAATAGTGTTATTTTAGCTGATTTTGTAGATTGTAGTGGTGCAATTTAATGCTATGGATGTCTGGCTATTGTACCAGCTACTCAGGCACCCAATAGGCACCCATATACAGCCTGTAGATCACCAAGACATATTTTGGGACCATTAACAGGGACCCAATGCCCAATTTGGTAGGTGGTGGTGCACCAATCAATCCAAAATTATCATCATTGGTTTTGTATGTGGGCGTAATCTGTAGTCTATCTGTAGTCTATCTAGTATGGAGGGTTATACACTGGAGGTGAGTAGATAGGGAAAAGAAAATCAAATAATAATATTGATTTTGGTACAGGATTTACAGTATAGAGCTACAGAACTGTCTGTAATCTGCTCACACTGCAAACAACAGAAACTCCTTGGTAAAGGAGGCACACAAAACTTCAAGGTCCACCACCATTTATCCCCTACCTGCCCTAGCAAGAAAGTGAAGGATGGATCAATCACAGGCTTCCTGTGTCCAAAGCCTGTGCCTCTTCCCTCACTTGCACCTCCAGCAAGCACAATCCAATTGGCACCCTACGCTGTACGAGTACCTGGGCATGTCCCCACGCCACCCATATGGCACTCAGCTTGACAGCCATCTCTTCTTTTGGCTCAAATGGTCATGTGGAGGTAGAGATGACAAGGAAGTTCCAAGAACTTGTTGAGACTCTACCTGAAACTGTGCCCCTTGGACAGCACGGTGAACCTCTTGCAGTGTTTGCAGTAATTGGCAAGCGCAACAGAACTGGGGCTAGTGCACCCCTCAGTGCTGAGATTGAAATCTTTAGGTATACTCTTAACAGCACTGCTAGATTATTGGGTGACAAGGTGGAAGAAGGTGGCAACAAATTGCCATCAAGGTAGATGTGTTGAGAGACATATTCTGGGAAACACCACTCATTAGCTAACTTTCCAGTATCCGACATGTGGGTATACCAGCTACCACTCCCTCCAAGAGGTGTCTCGCTGTCAGCTCTTGGAATTGATTTAGATCCCGGTGATTCTATCATCAGCCTACATAGTTTGACGCGCAACTGCCTTCACAGTTGCACAAGGAGGTTCTGTAGCAGACTGCTGCAAGCACATTATAGCACTGTCAACTTTGATACAAGGCGCCATTTGATGATAAAATCTCCTCCCAATTGTCTTGCACAATTATTGATAATTTGTATAGGGCCCACAGAAAGTTCCGCTTTTGAATCCATGACCTATATGTGAGGGTGTTGCATGTCAATGCTCATAGAGTGTGAAACATTGACCTTGGCCAAAATATGAGCGCTCTACTGAACCCAACCCGCCAGTGGTGGGAGTGACCTTGCCCGAGCTGACCAAGACCCATTTAGCTTATATGACACAGGTTGTCTTTCCGAGCCTTGCTGGTTTCCCTTCCCTCTCTCTCTCCAGATTTGAGCTGCTAGGGTATATCTCATTGCCCTATCCCACCGGCCTGCACAAAATCAAATCCATGCCCTCACTACACCAACCACAATATTATGACTTTACAGACCACCACTCAGCTATATCGGTATCAGGATCTCAAATAGTATTTGGCTTGTCGGCGATCTCCGATCAGATAATGACAGATAAGCGCTCACCCTCACGTTCTCTCTCTCACCGCACAACTACGCAACGGACAATGTGTATCTCGGAAGTTTGAATGTGAGGCTTTACACTGGAGTGACGGATTAGAGCAAGCACTGTTAAGTATTGATCCACGTCGCATCCATGTTTCGATGATCCCTTGCATACTAGCCTCGGTGACAGTATGGCATCCACTTGAATCAATGGAACGCTCCACTGAACAGGCGCCATGACGGCCGTTAAGAATAGACCTGACAGGCACGATGCTTCCATGCGTAGGGTCTATAGAAGGCTATACACTCGACACATTCATCATTGTCAACGCATATAAGGAAGTAGACGTAGACTGCGGAACACATCCATCTGTTCGCCATAACTAACAGAGTTTCGACGTACTGCGGCTCCAACAGTGACTTCATCTGGAGTTTTTGAACCTTCAAGATTCAGTACCTAGACGTCAATGTCCGTCAGCCCAGAGAGGTATATCGTCCATCAGTGAATGACTTAACTTCTCAATATTTTGTTTGAACCGCCATGTAGAGAATATCGTATGACTGGTAAGTACATCAGTCACGATAGTCGTTCCATATCTAAATTCAATCCCCTAGACTTTGTCATTGGATGCAATCCCCGCGATGCCAGGCACAGTTCTCTAAATGCGGTGGAAATCAAAGTGCTTGGTCTCACAGGCGGGAATGGCCACGTATTGCCTGTGGAGAGGGTTTCTCCGTCAACTTGGATGTGTAACGGCATTATCGAACGGTGAATTATCTTGTCTCGGTTTGTCTGCGGATGAATATTCAAGTATTCACGTCAAACAGGTCTGCGACGAGCGGCGTACTTATGTTCGTCGCGAAATCAGAAGAGACTGAGCTAGGCTACGTTTCTCTGACTAGCGCAGAGTTGCAAGATTTCAGCGAAATCACACGTTCGGACAGTCGTACGCATTGTCGCTCTGAGAGATGCCATTGTCGCTGAAGACAGTCCTTCTTTGAATGTCCAGGACTCAGACGAGAATTTGTTAATGAAACAGACAGCCCGGTGTTGACATTGGCATTTTCCATCACTGTCGTCTCTCCCCACCCGAACGCGGCACAAAAACACGATCAGGACCGCTTGGTGAATGAAGGTGCGTTCCGTTTTTGTTATACATTCAAAGCTTTCTCTTCATTGGCATTTCAGCCACCACAGCTGCTAGTACGGAAAACCCCGAGGCGCTACTGATTTTGCTACACAAGATTTCGGATGACAGGCCAGAAAAACCGCGCCTCCTCCATTGCTGCGGAAATATTTTCTTGAAGCGTTCTCATATCACAAAGAGCATGCGAGACATCGATAACTCTGTTCTGAATCATGACTTAGCCGTTCAGCTCACACCCATCGACCATGCGAGGTTCATGGATTATCTTCATGCCACTGCACTCTCAGTTATAGCTCGCTTCAACTCGTCAGGCAGTCTGGCTGATATAGATCGAGCAATATCTATCCTTCGAATTGTCATCGACGGAACACCGAACGGTCATCATTACTGGTCTGAACGACTGAACAACCTTGCAGAATCGTTGATGAGTCGCTTTGAACGCACCGAGGATGTCGCTGACCTTTCTGAAACAATATCAGCGCAGCAGAAAGTAGTTCATATGACTCATGACAGCAATGTTCACATGCCTGCGTTACTGGTAAAGCTTGGATTTTCCTTCCGGCGCCGCTTCCAATGCACTGGAGATGTCAGGGACATTTCCGAAGCGATATCAGTCCGACGGGCAGCCGTCCATCTCACGCCCGAGTATCATCCTCATATGCCTACACGTTTGAATAACCTCGCACTATCATTCCAGCAGCGCTTCGAATCCACTGGAGACATCGCCGATATTTCCGAAGCAATAACAGGCCTACAGAAGGCGGTTCTTCTCACCCCCGAGGGACATCCCAACTTGCCCATGCTGCTGATCAGTGTCTCGCTTGCTTATCAAGCTCGCTATGATAGCACTGAGGACCTCGCCGACGTTTCCGAAGCCATATCAGCCCAGCAAAAGGCCATTTATTTGACGCCCCAGGGCCATCCCGACCTGCCTATTCGACTGGACAACCTTGGAAATTCCTTCCAGGCTCGCTTCACGTACGCAGGAAATCTTACCGACATTTCTAATTCGATAACCGTCCGTCAGAAAGCGGTCTCTCTGACTCCCAAAGGGCATTCTGACATCCCTATGCTTCTGACACATCTTGGAATTTCGTTCACGTGTCGCTTCGGGCGCACAGGAGACCCAACAGATATTTCCAAAGCAATATCATACCACCAGAAAGTAATTCATCTCACTCCCGAGGGACATGCCGAAATGCATGGACGCCTGAGCAATCTTGGAAATGCTTTTTCACGTCGCTATGAGCATACCGCGGATCTCGCCGACATTTCCGAGGCTATATCCGCCCACCAGAAGTCGGTTCACCTCATTCCGAAGGGCCATGCAAAATCGCCTGGGGTATTAAACAACCTTGGTAATTCGCTCACGTGTCGCTTTCGGCGCACAGGAGATCTCAACGACATATCGGAAGCTATATCGTACCTACAAGAAGCCGTTGTACTCACCCCTGAAGGTCATGTAGAGATGTCTACATGGCTCGACAACCTTGCAACCGCGTTTTCTTATCGCTTCAAACACACAGGAGATGTCAACGACATCTCCGAAGCTATATCAGGCTACCAGAAAGCAGTTCATCTCACTCCGGAAGGCCGTGCCAATAGGCGAACCTATCTGGGTAACCTTGGACTTTCGTTTTTGATTCGCTATCGACACACAGGAGACATCCCTGACATTTTTGCAGCGATATCAACCCAGCAGACAGCGGTCGATCTCACCCCAGAAGGTCACGCGGATATGCCTACATCGCTAAACAACCTGGGACGTTCGCTTCTTCGCCGGTTTGAGAGTACAGATGATCCCACCGACGTCTCTAAGGCAATAGCAGCACACAAGAAAGCAGTTGATCTCACTCCGGAGGGCCATGCCAATATGCCTGCATTGCTGACCAACCTGGGAGATTCAGTCTTGCATCGGTTCAAACAAACAGGGGATCTTACTGACGTGCACACGGCGATTTCCAATTATCGTTTGGCCGCTAGTTGCTCCTCAGGGCCTCCTTCTGAACGTCTTCACGCTGCTCAGAACTGGGCCACATGCTCCAAGGCATTTGATTCGTCCCAGACATTGGACGCCTACAGCCTTGCAATTCAGCTTGTTTCCCAGGTCGCTGGCTTGGAGCAAACTATACAGAAGCGCCACATGAGTCTCGCTGAAATTTCCGACATATCGACTGCAGCCGCTGCAACGGCATTTGCATGCGGAAGATATGAGATGGCCTTAGAGTGGCTGGAGCAAGGTCGCTGCCTTGTATGGAATCAACTCAATGACCTCCGCAATCCCTTGGATGACCTCCGTGCTCATGATCCAAGAATGGCCAATGAACTTATGAGAATCTCAAAGGCTTTAGAAATCTCTGGATCGCGAACAGATCCACCCTCTTTGGGCGAAGGAAAAAGCATGGTGCAGAAAATTTCGTTGCAACAAGCAGCAAGCACACACGTCAAACTCGCTCAGGAAAGAGATCAGCTTCTTACCCGGATTCGAAGCATTCCTAAGTTTAACGCCTTTCTCCGGCCCCCTCAAGCCGCAAATCTCCTACAGCATTTACCTACCACTGGTCCTGTCATTGTCATCAATGTCCATGAAGACCGATGCGATGCACTAGCTCTTCTCTCAGGCAACGATGCACCCCTTCATATCCCACTTGAAAATTTGACATATAAACAAGCTGATGGACTGCGCATCAAGCTACGTTCATATATTTCGTCTCTTGATGTTCGCGCGCGGGAGGTCAGCAACCGCGCCGGCATGCCTTACTCGGTCAACCGCAGAGCTGGTAGCGTTATGCAAGACGTCCTTGGGGAGCTTTGGGAATGCGTAGTCCAGCCAATCTTGAACAGCCTTGGTTTTTCTGTGAGTCGCATTCATTTCTAAGTCACTTGGCAATTGAAAACTGTCTTATTTAGCATCCTGCATCTGATCTACCCCGTGTGTGGTGGTGTGCGACTGGACCTCTCGCGTTTCTGCCGATACACGCCGCTGGAAAATATGGTCTCCATGATAAAATGCCCGGACTTTGTGTCTCAGACTTCATGATATCTTCTTATACTCCGACCGTTGCCACCCTCATTGAAAGGGTAAAAAAAGATCAAAATACCGATCTTAAGAATTCGAAGAAGGTTCTTATGATCAGCCAACCAAATACACCGAATTTACCGCCCATTCCAGGAACCACGACGGAAATCGAAGTTATCCGAGAGCGATTGAGCAAAGTGAACATCCCGTTCCTATGCTTGGAGGATAGTGCAGCCTCGCTGACGGCGGTCATGGCAAATATCGACTCACACAGTTTCATTCATCTTGCTTGCCACGCAGTTCAAGACCTCAGCGAACCCTTGAAAAGTGGATTCTATCTGCACGACGGTCGCCTTGAACTGTCCGCAATACTCAGAAAACAATTACCTCATGCTGGGTTCGCTTTTCTGTCCGCATGCCAAACTAGTACTGGAGATGAGAAGCTTTCCGAAGAGGCTGTCCATCTGGCAGCTGGAATGTTGGCAGCTGGATACGAAGGGGTAGTCGCAACGATGTGGTCAATCCGTGACCAGTATGGGCCAATGGTCGCCGAGTTTTTCTATGATGATTTACTGACTCAAGCAGGATTAGAAGAAGGGCAGACACTCAACAGTGCTGGTGCAGCCCACGCGCTTCATTATGCCACAGAGCGTGTTCGAGGTGGGCTCGGTGATTTAGAGTCTGCTCTGCTCACGTGGGTGCCGTACGTTCATTTTGGGTTATGATTGAGAATGGTTTATTCCTGGCGATGTGTGCAATCATTGCAATGACTTAGGGATTGTGCAATTTCTTTTGAACAGCCTCATTAGCCACGAATATGATAGTATGGTGTCAAAATACTTGCATCAGGACCGATTGAAACGTTGATGAACTACTAGTGGTTGGTGTCGATGTTGAGGCATGGGGAAACCAATCAGCGATGCATCATTCTACGAAAGATGGTGGATGATTTGAAGACAAGAAAGGAAAAGATAACATGAATAAAGAAAAGAATTGACAAGCAAACATACTAGAACGTTCTACCAGACCCCCAAGCCTCGCATGGTTGGTGAATGTGATTACATAATTAGTTGCTCGGCCCCAGGGTAATGCTATCAGCAAAGGACCACGCTTGCGCCCTTCATGGGCGCCGTTTCGACGAACACTTCCTATCACTGGCAACGGCATGCAAAGTGTGACAGTATTGCAAACTCCCATTTCTAAGCCACTTCCTCCTCCTATAATTTGGTTTATTTCATGTTCGGGATGCTTACCGCTGTACTACAGCATCCTTGTCTATGTAATTTTTATAATGAATCGTGTCCCCCATCCTTTACTGCACTCTCAGCTTCCACAGGCATTCATCAATCTTAGTGCTTTTCTGGCTCCCAAGAGCCCAAAACTCAATCAGTTTTTCTGATTCTTTCTGGATACATTGGTTACATACATCTAATGTTGTATACAGAGTTTCAAGCTTCCCCGCAGAGAAAAGCTTGAGATATGAATGTGAAACCCATCCGACATTTGAAGTGAGTGTGCTCAATGCGCTCTCACGCCGGGAGTCCTCCGACACCATCTCTACTCCGTTTTATGTAGGGAAAATTGGACTTTCTAATAGAAGACATCCTGTCCTATTATTTTACCAAGCCTTGGGAGGAACGAACCAAAATTGATAGAATCCGAAACAATTTTCAAGAAAATTTGCAAATCCCTTACAATGATAGTAGTAAGCGCTTAGGCACTATGATTGTGCCTTCTTTTGTGGGTCTCTATGATAATATCTTGGGACATTGCTTGAAGGTCTGATTACATTACAGGATAAAGACATTACTACAACGCATATATTGACTAATCTGAACAGAAACAGAACCTCCTACGGCCTGCGAGTGCACTGTCAAGACCAGTATCCGGTCAAATAAACCCTGGTCATAGTGTATCAGCAACAACTGGAACAGTATCACACGCATCTAATTGAATGAATCCTATGCTTTGAGGACAACTGAAGCAGAAAGCCAATGTCAACAAAGCGAAAGAAACTTGGCTACATTACGTACCGGTTCTCAGTAATGGTCACACCGCAATCGTCGTTTACCACCCAATATCCCCAAGGCCTGTCTGCATCCGGCGTCTTATGTTCGATGAATTCTACAGATGGAGGTGTGGCGGCGGCGTCATCGGCTGCCTTCCAGCTATAATTCGCAATACGCATATCAGTGTCTATCTTGGTCACTTTCAAAGACACAAGCACATAAGATTCATGATAAAGACACATAAATCAGAAATTTCCTACCGAGGACCAAGTCACCAATATCGAGAAGATGATCGCCCTTGTTTTCTTCGCATATCCTCTCGGCGTTCTCCATCAGGACAGTCCAAGCGGCGTTCAAGTCTTGAATCCTTTCGCAAGACGTCAAACATTTGATAGTGGCAGAAGTAGAACGAGTGAAGCAGTGTCTGTTGGCGAGGTCAGCGATGCTGGAAAAAGCTATCGTGAAACTGGCCTGATTAAATCATTCTCTCGCGTTTCAGTGTAATCGCTGGCGCGCGCGAGATGTGGCGGAAGTTGATCCTCCAGTACGCCCTTGAACATTCTTTTATTGACGTCCTCATATACGACTGAGGAGCTATCTCGTCTAATCATGGCAAGGGTGGGAACGGCCGGGTAATGGCTGAAAATTGGGTAAGCTTGAATCATTCGTAAAATAGCTCCATCGAGGCAAACCTGATTCCGAACTCATCCACCCAGTCAATGTCGCGACTCTTCTCACATCGGTACACGGCAGTAGGATTATTAAACGGATCCAGGTCAGAGCAGTTCTCGAGTACAATGAACTCCCCATTTCGCATGTAACCGATGTCCATGAGGCGACAATGCAGTGGCTTTGGAGGCCGGTACCAGAATCCGATCCCTCCATCACGCACTTGAAGAACGGCATTTCGAATATTCTTGAACGTGAGCTCTCCCCGTGCGGCAAGCGATTCCAGAGAATCTATAAGATTGTCCAGCTCGCCCGCCACATCCTCGAGAGCGCCTGCTATAAACATCATAAAACATTCGAGCATGCGCATATGGCTGTAACTTCTGCCGCCATTGCGGGCGGATATCCCTGAACACAAAAAGGTTAGCCTGATCCCATAATTTACGTAGCTTTCAACTGACAGTCCCAATCAGATAGATCCGGATCATTTGGACCATAAGTAAACTATCCGATTATCAGCTTATTTCAACGAGGGCAACTACTTTCGAACGTGACTCACGCGGACGCCAAAAAACCAAAACATCTCCATCAGGAACTCCTCCAGGTTTTCAGGGAGCGGCTCCGATACCAAACCCGGATCACTCATGAGAAGGTTGTGGCCAACGACCACTTCTCCTTCAGACGTAAGAACCAAATTGGTGGCCTGTATAATGGTTTAGCGAAAGTTGAAGTTAGGTAGTACCCAAATCGTACTTCCATACACCCCTGGAGCTCCATTTTGGTAAGCGAGCAGTGTCGGCGAAGGTATTCCATTCCAGACTATTGATGATGTATAAGTCCAAACTTTTATGGTTAACGAGATACACCCACGGCAACACCATGTAGCTACCAGATAAAAGGCCCAGCGTGAGACTCATGAATCTGTAACAACGGCGTAGAAACTGTAACTCACCAAGCGTGCGGTTGATACAAAGCTCATGACTTCACCCGACTCAAGTTGCTTGCGCATATGCCCCGTGACGTCATGGGATGCATCTGTCCATCAGGCAGGTAATCAATTGACGGAGGATTTAGAAAAGACTGCCATCGAAGCTTACAGTCGGATAAAAGCAAGAATGGACCTGGTGTGGACATTGTCGAATGTCCCAGCAATTGATGCAAATTAGGATGACTGGTGCAGCGAGAAATCATCTGGACAACGGTAAGATGATGAGGCCCCGTCAAAGACTTACAAATTCTTCTTCCAGAATTCCAGGCCAGCTTTGAACTCCTGGAAGTTATATCACGTTACCATTTGCGAGTCGGGAAAGAAGATCCATTCTTACCTTCCTCCCTTTCTTAGTCGGACTGTACATCTTTATGAGAGCTTTGGTGGGTCCTTGTTCACTTCGAAAGTTTCCCCGGTAAATGAAGGCGTTTGGTAACGTGCGAAGTGAGCGTCCAAGATTTACTTGGTCTTGTCGCAGAATGCGACACTAATTTTTGGTGAGCGATATGAAAGGTATATTATCAAATGGAC
Organism: Crassisporium funariophilum; assembly: GCA_014925845.1. NCBI lineage: Eukaryota > Fungi > Basidiomycota > Agaricomycetes > Agaricales > Crassisporiaceae > Crassisporium > Crassisporium funariophilum. The sequence goes on from JACGCL010000007.1 coordinate 2,112,547, forward strand.
CCACCCCTTCATCACTGACAATATCCGCCACTCCAGTGGCGGAACTTGCTATTACTAGATCAAATCTAGTCGCGAGATTGTCCAAGCCAGTCCGGACCTCTCTATGACTGGTCTCTATATTTCTGCCAACTTGCTCAATACTTGAGTTGATATTTGACGTCAATGTAATCAGGGTTGAGCGGTTGATGATGGACTCGGATGATATCAGACGCTGGATCTCTAGAATTGATGTCAACTAGTGATGAATTGTTAGCAATGCAGATGCATGATGGCGAAAACAAAATGTACACTAAACAATCGACTACAGTCGTCCAATTTCTGGTTGTAAGTCGCGAGACCCTCCTGAAATTCTGCTAATTTCAGGTATCGTTTGAATCTCCCTACATCTAGCTGGGCTTTCATGAAAGCTTGTATCTCTTGTAAAGTTCTTGATCAAAATGATTTTCGTGAGTGCAAGTACAAGGCTCGTCATTCTATGCAGGAACCACTCACTCAAGTAATTGATCGCATTTGTGCTGTTGTTCCAAGGTTAAATTCTCATTTGCACAACATTCTGTGGATATTGCGATGGCAAGTTCTGCTGCTCGCGACGCAAGGCCTTGATTATCGCCTTTCAGCTTACGCAATGTCTATCGATATCGGAATGAAGAAAGGTATACGAGATCTGATGTGGAAGGCTGCTCACCTTGACCGTGTCAATAATGACTAAAGCGACACAGCAGATGGCTTTCAAGGGCAAGGCAGGCGCAAACTCGCCAACCGCCTTCAACAACTCCATCACCCTCCCAGTAAGCTCCAAGCCTATAGATGCTCCAGCGCCTGGCTTTGTAGAAGACACTCTAGACGATGAGGACATTTCCAATGGATTATCGAATGTGGGGCTCAGGATTTACAATCGGAAACGGAACTGGGAAGTGATACAAACTCATATAGCCTCGGAACGTCCTGAGGCCAAGAGGGGTTGCTGCGGAGCTCATGTCCATGACTGAGGGCGATGAGATATAGCACATTGAACAATCTAGGGGGAAACAGGTGGCAGTGAGAGGATTGCTATACCTTGAATGCAACCTGAATGAACATCGTCGCTACTTACTGTGTTTCGCCATAACAGGGAAGGTCAGGCTCAGGAACCATCTATCAATGGATCTAAAATATCGTGTTATATCTCCCGTACCCGTCCACTCAAGACCAGTCTGTGAGATGCAGAAATATTCTATTTGTTAGACCTGGCGTCGACACAACCAACCAGCTCTAATCTTACTTTCCCGTGGCTTTGTAAGTTCCTATAACGTTTTTACTGGTCTCTTGTTTTACTTCCATATCACCAAAGAGTGTCTCATCAGAAATATAATTGCTCCAGCTGAGAATTAAGGGAAACTGTGACCGAGAGAGAGAGAGAAACAGTGTTGGGAAAGTAACGGTATTTACTCGGCAGGTGTTGTTTCCGGAATCGAACCTGTTTCTCGAGCATCTAGATCTCATAATTGACAGACTCTCCAATCTCCTGAGCTGGTAGGTATGTTTACAATGGTACACGGTCGCCGATTCAGCCCGTATTAAACCCCATGATTAGAGATATTCACGTTCATTGTTTGAGCTTGATACAAGTGGAGCTGTCATCGTGGGTGGAATTGTTCATATATGCACATCACACAGCCTAAAAAGCCTCTATATGCATGGGCGCGATAAACTCTCTTGTTAGAGTTGGCCCTGGTAAAGGAACTGCGTATGGATGACGGATGCTTTTGAACTTACGCACCGAGGCTCCCGAGAGAATGTGAGAGCTCCAGATTGTGGTCCCAGTGTCGAAACGACTGGGGTTCATACTACATACATACAGGTCATAAATACCATGTATGCTACTGGCACAAGTGCGTGTGCGGCACGTAAGGTCTGGCGACGAATGCTTGGGAGTTGGGCCGGGAGTTGCTGATTGCTGTTGTGTCTTTGCTTCCCGTAATATTTTACGCCTCTAATTGGAGTAATATTAGATGGCTTTAGTAGCACTGCATTGGTGAGGCTGTTGAGCGGCAGCGGTTACCCATGCAGAAAATGGGGCTAATGAACCTATCAATCACACCAAGATAGGTCACTGAACGCTGGATGAATCGAAGAATCTCAAGCCAGAAAAGTATCACGCGATACTTGGAAACTGACATTGGTGTTGGACAACTGGGCAAGATCGGAATCAAGTTAAGCGCCGTGACTTCAGACATGACAACAAGAAAGATCCGCCATCAACGGACACTTTTACAACGTGGTTCCCCTACGTGATGAAAGTGACAAGCTATGAATTGTCGCCTTCAAGGGTTTTGCGCGAGCAGCTTGGATGGACTGGTTTGAAACCTCCGCCATGTACGGGCCTTCATAACCTCATACAACCCTGTAATCAATGCGATAAACATCAGACAGTGACCTGACACCGCAAAATGAGCTTCTTTGACGGGCGGAATTGTTTCCTTTCAAGCGCTCATGTTCCTGCAGGTGCCTCGCAAACACGATGAATCAGTCAAGAGTCTTTCACAATCTTTCATGTCAGTCCTCCGTTATGCACAGGTGACCGTCATCCTTTGACAGCATCGTACATCATGTGGTGGGTCGCGTCTCGGTAGTGAGTGCGGATTTCCGAAACCAATCGATGGCAATCGAAGCTCTGGGACGCCGGACAGCTTTCACTCTGCCTGGACCTGTATTTGGGGTCCCAAATCCTGATAAGGATTGGATTGATGATGATCTAATCAATTCTCATTTTTGGTGCGAGGGTTGTTCTAGTATATATACATTGGGACATTGTATATTGTCTTGCCAGTTCTTTTCATCCTTTCTACGGCAATTTTCATTCTTTCAGAAAGGCAAATCATGACAGTCCCAACACCAACACCGAATTTCGTCTACAAAATCTATCCCAGGACCGAGTCTTTCCAAATTCCCATTCCACACACTTCCGATTACACATTCCCCCAGGATACGCTCGACAAAAGCTCTGGCTATTTCCACATGTCATCCAAGGATCAGCTCCCTGGCACACTCGGATTCTTTTTCGATTCGCAAGAAACCGTGCAGCTCTTGAAGATTGATTACGGCAAGCTTAGCTCCGCAGAAACGGTCAAGTGGGAATTAGGAGACGACGGGAACGCCTACCCGCACCTTTACGCTCTTCTGCGCGGCGAATTTGTGGTCGAGGTGAAGGTTGTTGACAAAGGGAAGAGTTGGTCCGAGACTGCCCAGAAGTTGATGGAGGAAGGTTGGTTGGAGTATTGAGGTACACCGGATGTACGTGCTATTCTTGCCCATCTTGTCGATCTTGTGTGTTCATAAAGAAGCGATAGGAAGAAAATGACGCATAACATCCTCAGCCTCAATGGACCTCATTGTGTAGGGAAGGAAAAGTGGTGCAGATTTACGCCCAAGTAGCACTCTGAATTTTGTAAATGATATTTCGGAAGTTCGCAAACGCGACTATGTAGCAATGTTGCAACACCCTACCGTGCGGACTTGGTCCAGAGCATAGTCGGGGAGCATCTCGCAGGTAAATCGATATGGAAGTCCGAACTAAAGCGGCTGCGTGCCAGCAATCGTAGACGTACGATTTACGGAATGACTAACAAAATCAACATTAAGCACTCACAATAGAGCCGAGAGAGAGAGAGGCGACGATGAAATCGATATTGGCAGTCAGTTCATCAAAGATCGGGTCATCAATAGAGCCGAGAGAGAGAGAGGCGACGATGAAATCGATATTGGCAGTCAGTTCATCAAAGATCGGGTCATTAGACTGTGAGCGGGAACGACAATGCCTCAGTGTGATGTGCCGAGCGCTGCTTCATATGGCGGCTTGAATCTTCAGGATCTCGCAGGTACTGACTACAAGGAGTTTGAGATGGATACAGACAACGAGCTGTGGTCAAACTGGCAGAGCGGGGTTGGTAGCAAAGTCGAGACTAAGGAGAAAGCGAACGAAGTCATCCTGCACTAGGTAAGACGACGGCATTGGACTTTGTCGCGGACTTATCGAAGGGAATCCTTGCACCGACTTCCAGAAAGAAAGATGATTCGTCATTGGGCGGCGTGAGGGAGATGTTGTCTTGCGAAGCCTGGTACGTCGCGCGGACCTAGGAGCTCGTATTTGATTGAATGCGCTGCTGCTCTGAACCCTGCGTCTGGAAACTCGCCGCCGAGCCGAGGTCTTTGACGACATGGAGTGTGAATCTTTATGCCGCGGTGGGAGTCATAATATCCAGCGACGTCAGTGACAACAGAAAGTTGACAGAAAGGCTAAACCAAACGCCTTGACTGATATTTCCATAACCTGGAAAGGCGCCCCACTTCCGCAGGAGCACTATTTCTTCCGTTGCCTATAGTTTTTAGTGGCCAGAGCGGTAAATGACGCAACTACAGTCGAAGACGGAATGGTAGAAAAATAAATATTCTCGTTGGCACTTCGACAGTGAGCGGACTTGGCTTAGGCAGTTGTCAGGTCAACGACCTAAAACCGGAAATCGGGCCGCCCGGGAAGTTGCGCATCCCAAGTTCATCCTATACGTTGAAAACTTTATCATGCATTGCCGATCCCCTCATCTATTGAAGATTTTCAGTAAGTACTGTAGACAGTGGACTGGAAAGGGAGCGACGAGATTAGATAGCTAAACGAGTAACCTCAGTAATGCTGATGGCAATGACTATATTGTGTAGATATACCTAAACGAGTACTAGTAGATAAAGGACCCCTGAATTTTAGGCCAAAGGATCGATCCCAAAAAACGGACAGGTTTTCCAAAAATTTGGAGGGTCGTCGAGACCTTTTTGAACCGCACTCTCGAGAAACGTCCAAATCCGCGTTCAGAACGCGTGGGAAAACTTTTCTGGTCCGGACAGGAATCCCAAAATCGTTGATTTTTGGGATCGATCCTTTGACCTAGAATTCAGGGGTCCTGTAGATAATCAGTAAGAAGTATAAGGGTTGTACGTAAGGGAAGACTTACACCTCAGTAATGCTGATGGCAATGACTGAGGTGTCTCGGAGCGATGAAGCGAAAATTGTATGTATCGGTAAGTAAGTAATACGCCGGTGACGTGATTGATCTCGACAACTACAACACGTCGCCGAGACTCAGACAAGAGCAGCCAAGAACGAAGATGCGAAAAAGCCAGGACGCGTGGCGCAGTAGGAAATTCTTACACTAAAGACAAAAGATGAACAAATGCGAGCAAAGTTGTTTGTGGCGAAGCCTTGTGGTTAGAACTTTAATAAAGTGAAATCTGGACCAGGATATGATACGGGATGGAATGATCTTGCTTGAATCGACATGATATGGAAGTGATATGAAGGGTTGGTTCAGGTGCATATTGAATGCTCTCTAAGCTGCATAATGAAAACTGGTTTTGTCCTTTTCAATAGATTGGGTTTCGAGTTGAGTGCAATTAATAGTAATAGCTACTATTATTCTAAAGTAAGTAATGCATTAGTGTCCGATCTCGACGTACGTATCGATAATAGTATGAAAAGAAATGATACTAAACTCCGGCATCCTTCGTAAACACTCTCCCCATCGTAGCGGTCTTGCGCTCAATGACATTGACCTTATTTCCCATGGGATCGTAAATGGTGACAGCCCTATGTTGGTCCTCTTCCCTCGGCTTGTCTGAACCGACAAACGGAACGCCCATAGTTTTCAACCTATTATACAGCGTATCCCAATCATCGCTCTCGACTTGGAGAAAGACCGTGTCTCCCGCCTGGTTACCCACGGCCTTCTTGTCTTTTTGCGTAACGGCAACGCGGAATTGTAAGGATGCGGTGGGGGTGAATTCGACGAGGTTTGGTGGTGTGGCGACGACCATTCGTTGGCCGTTTACGGTTTCGTCGCATCTGAGGTTGAATTCGAGGATGCCCACGTAGAATTGCACTGCTTGTGGGATCGAGTCGCACATTACCGTCACCAACGAGAGGGTGTCGGAGCGAATGAGTGGCGCGGACGACATTTGGATTGATTAGATTGTGTGCAAAGTAAGAAGGTATAGACGGTACGCGTTTGTATGATGCAGCAGTTAGCGATTGCACAAATGTTTTCTAACTTACACAATTGAAGGGTCCACCTACTTGTAACTTTCGAGAGCTTTGACATCACTATGAAGGAAGGAGATGTGCCGATGATATCACAATTTCCCACCAATTCTTGAACTCCATCATACGTCAAGGAGATTCAAGGAGCATCCGACGTGGTTGTCTCCTCCATTTTACTGCGACAACAGTTTACACACGGTCCAAAAATAAACAGTGAGTCAGTGAACATCTAGGTTTAGCCAACGTGGGTGGGGGTGCACCACAGTGACGTTGTAAGCGAAATGAGGCGAAATGCCGGCTAGGGACGAGGCATTATATTTAACCAAGTACAGAGTCACGAAGAGGGAGAGAGAATGTGGGGCAGGCCGTAACCATGAGGTGCGGGTGGGGCTTTGTTTTGCGTATATCCAATTCAAATTTTGGTAACGACGTCAAAGAAATGGCGCAACGTAGAATTGAATAGGCGCTCGATCATTTGATGGTTATCAAAAGAATTTTCCATGCCTGTTTGGTGAATGCTTGGTTGGACTGCTATAGACGTTGCATATGCGTTTACGAGGGCTATGTACTTGGCGAAAAGGGAAATGTTTTCATTTCTTGTCGTTCAGGGTTGTATGATCTGGTGAGACCGGAGTCGTGTATTTCATACAAACTAAAAGGCGATAACATTGTATAAACTGAGGTATAGCAACTCCTTAGACTACGTAATTCGATAAATGTCAAAGCTGCGTCCATATTACTGCTATCGACAGTGGATTAGGTGTACGTGTAAGATAAACTATCATCAAGGTACATCAGCTTGCGATCGGATCAGGTCGAAAAAACATTCACTCACTGAAACAAGGTCCACAGGCGACAAATCTTCTTGACATCGTTAATTGCTAGCAAAAAGTTTAGTCACTGTCTCAGGAAGTACCGTTGACTTTATAACGAAGGTATCGAAAGAGTAGACCGGCTTACAGGAGTGATAGCGTAACATCGCCATGGATACGAGCTTTGATTTGAACGTCGACATCCAGATTGAGATCAAGCCTGAGCTTCAACGTATCCTTGCCCCCGCCGCCGCCGCCAGGTTGGCTCCCGGTCACTTGACCGAGGGTGTTTCCCAGTAGCTGTCCCGCCTGACCAGCGGCGTTGCTGACGCCTTGCTGGCCGAGAGGCTGAAGAGCGCCTCCTTGCTGTGGCTGCTGCTGAGGCTGCTGGAATTGTTGCTGTGGCTGCTGGAATTGTTGAAGTTGTTGGGGTTGTTGCTCCTGAGGCTGTTGGGGTTGAGGCTGGTTTCGACGCTGGCGCCGTTTTTGTTGAGTAGGAGAAGAGGTTTGTGGTGGTGCCTGGTCGTTGTCTTCCATCTCAGCCATGAGCATGGGCGATGCAGAGCGGGAGCGAGTATCGTCGGACATCTTTGGTATAGTGTGTGTGATAGAGATTGGTCGATGATCTAGTTATGGATTTGTGGATTGTATGAAAAGGCTTGCGTCCTTTTTAAATGCCAACGCCCGTTATACTATTTTTAAACATCAACGCCAGATTTGTCTATTTTTAATTGATAGGTTCTCCACTCCGGAAAAAGGGCTGTCCCTGCGGCCCAGAGAATCATCATGCGTGACGTAGCTATGATGAAGCTTATGGAATTCGTATAGATTGGAATTGGAAATTTGAAGTTCGGCGACGGGAGTGACGGTAGCCAAGGCGCCATCGTCTCCACGTTCAGAAGGGCGCACGTTTCCACAGCCAATAAGATACTACAGTATATCCACTCAGCTCACCTCTATCCAATTTTTCTATACACGAACTATGGATGTGATAGGACTCATCGGTGTCGCTGCGGGCTCTGTGGCCATCCCCCTCGCGGCAGTTGCAACCGCAACAGCGGTTGTTGGTATCTCTCAAGGAGCCAATGCGCAACAAGGGGCGGCGGCGGGCGGAGAAGGAGCGGATAAAGAGGACCCAAGACTTGCGAAGTTCAACTTACTGGTGCAGTGTGCAGAACCGGCTTCTCCCGCCGTGCACCTAGTAAACAATAAGACTATTGTCCTGCGTCAAGGAAAGGTGAGTGGATTGGACCCACAGAGTGTATCTGCTCTAACCTCGTATTTTACAGCTCTATCTTGACGCCTTGGACGAAAAGTATCGCATCTTCAGCGATGGGCACGCATTCTCCGGTTTCTACCTTGAATATCCAGCAGGAAAGAAACCGCTAGGCCTTGTCAGTACAATTTCACGAGACCCACCGGAGCTGAACTGGATCTACGTCGACCGTAATACCTTACATGTGAAATACGGCAACAAGACTCAGAGCATCGACCACATCCATGGTCCATGGGATTGGACGTCCAATCAGGCAGGGCTGATTCTAGAAGATTGGGAGGGGTTCGTAGCCGTAGAAGAGTCTCCCGGTGTCTTCTTTCTGTGCTATGACCAGAACGATGATCATTTGGAGAGTCTGGGAGAGAAAAAACGCGTGGTTGAATGTAACTTACAGAGACATCTCGAACCACCTAAACCGAAGTAGCACGATTCCTCTATATCGCAGAACATTCCTTCTTATATCTGGACATTGTATCATACATATAATTTACTCACATCAGCCATGCTCTTCCAACTGGACATCAAGGCACCGTCCCCCAGCTCGTTCGAATCTGACGTTCTTTTCGGTATGCATATATGCGCCTACATCGCTGATCCTTCTGTTTTGGCATATCGCCAACCATGTGCGCACAACGCAGTATAGCCCCCGCCACCTCGATCTCAAGCGAACCGGCGGACCCCGCTGCTGATTGTGGGCGATAGAGCCAAAAGGGGCGCGTCTCGAGAGCAGTCGCAACTCGCTGATGACGTGGAAACGAGGAAGCGGCGTGGGAGTAATTCACGTCATGCAAACAAAACGAACGGATCAGGTTCGATTCGGAGTCCAGCGACTACTTTTGGCCCTAGCCTGCCCTGGCCAGGTTCTGGTGAGTAGAGGTTGCGTCGAGTGTACTTACGAGGTGTTGAGCAGGGTTCTCGAGCAAGTAGAATTGTCTTCGTGCGACATATCCTCGCCGTTACATTCCCTTGAACCAATTTGACCGCGCTAGTTCCCATTTACCCGCTTGAGCTTCATGACACTCCCATTATATTTGATAGCTTGTATGTCGCGTGGACCAGCGACTGCTGGCTTGCGTATATGCTGGGAGGTTGGGACAGAACATGTTGTATGCCACATACTCTGTGGGACGGCCCTGGGACGGCCTCTACTTTTGTCACATATCGAAAATCCTCTGGACGATATTCGAGCGCTGTTGGTTCTTCAAAGGAGTCCAGTCTTATGGATTTGAGATGGTTCTGTGACGCATCACCCAATACTGGTTCTCTCTCTCTTGCTCTCTCAAGGCATTATAAGGTCGAGATAACTGTTGCCGCGTTACAGGGGATGGAAGCACTCAGTGCGAGTTGGATGACTTGGGTCTGAGCGTGCTCCCCCTTTTCTCCTCTCTCTGTCACCAGTGCACCTCGCACTGCAGTCCTCCCACTCCCTCGTCGTGCTGCGCCCATTTACCACCAGCACCAACACCAGCGCCTACTCCTCCACAACAAGCACAAGCAGGCAAGGGATATAACGGTACCAGTGCTTGTTGGCATTGCTCGTCTCCACACTCGGCCCAGAACACATGACGTGTCGAAGACGGGGGAACCCTTCGGCCCGCTGACCATCCTCCTCCTGCCCTCCCCAAATCACAGCCGCCGCCCTCCTCCCCTCCCCTCCTCTCCCAACAGCCCAAAGACAGCCCTCCGTTGGCTCTGTCCTCTCACTCTCCTGTGGCTCCGCCTCCTCCTCATCCCGCGTCACTCTCTACCTCTGCCGCAACACTAACCAACCTGTTACCTGCTCTGCGTGCCCTCGTGACGGACGCGTGGGACACGGCACTGGGCTTCTGGGAGGGGTGGGTAGCGGGTCCGCTGGGTGAGGTGGTGCGGACAATGAAGGAGGAGTCGGGGACGGGGAAGGGATGGCCAGTCTCGAAGGCGTTCCATCCGATCTCGAGGTTCTTCCAATTAAAACCCCTCTCGCTTGAGTTTTTGGTTGACCGCAATGACGACGAAAATAGAGTCTAGAACGGATGTCGCAATTGCTTGCCTCAGACCTGCTGCACTACACCCCCCGAGCAACTCGCATCCCTAGGGAGAGTGTGCGCGCGGGGATCTGACGGCGCCTATTGTGGAGATGTATGAGGTGCATGTGCGGAGGCCGGTGGGGGTGATGATTGGGGGACGGTTGGTCAGGCATATGCTGGTGCAGGTGCAGAAGGCGAAAGTGGGTTTTTACTTTCCCTTTTTAGTTTATATTGCTTTCCCCCTTCCCCCTTCCCCCTTCCCCCTTAAACACAATAACACCCCTACAATTACCAGGTAGACACCGCCCACGCCCTCCTTGGCATCGACTGCCTCCTCGCCTCCCAACGTCTCACCTATGCCTTCGTCGGCGTCGCTCAAACTTCGTGGCTTCTCTCTACCTCGTCGGCGTGGGGTTGGCAAGGGTGTATATTTGGGGGTCGGACTAAAAGCAGAAGACGGGGGGAAGGGGGGTCTGGATTGGGATGGGGTGGGTTTTTTTATCTTTTATGGGCATGGTAGAGGTGGGGTGTTGGGATGTGGTTGGTGGGGGTTTCTGTGTCGCTGCTATTCGATGGGTTGGAATTGGTGCGGGATTTATGCGTGTAACGTTGTCCTTACATCCTTTCGCTTCGGTTTTGAGTTGTGGAGCGCGAACGGCTATGTTTCGGTTCATACACTTGGGCTTGGGTTTCGGGTATCGGTCGTCTCAGGGACCAGGTGAAGTACTTCGCAGCTCACGGCCATTCCACGTTTCTACTTTTCTTTACGCTTTTCTCTCATATCTTCGCAACTTATATCACGCTAACATTCGCTAACCTTCCCCAGAGTAATAGAGGCTATCCATCCCCAACAGCTGCTCCCCTTCGCTGTCAACACGTACCACACCACCACCCCTCCCCCCGTTACCTACAGGTCTTTTCCTCCTCTTCCTCACCCGCCTGCGCACCTACTTTGGGTGTGGAGGTGCTGGGGTGGGGTATTGGTGGGTTGAGGTTACCGTTGGGATGTCTTTTTCGTAGATGGAGATGCATCGGCGCTGAATCTGAGCCTGGAGAGTAGGGCGTTATATCTCATTCTCCTTACCCCCTGTTAGTTGATTGGGCTTGAGCTCGTGTGCGGGAGTATCCTGCTGATGGAACATTTTGTTTTCCTCGCCCTCCAGTGAACATTCTATCGAACAGGTCCACGGTTACCAATGCTCACGTCTTTAGTCTTATATTTCGACAACGTGTAGCTCTAAAGCTTGCGTACATCCTCATAAAATCTCATTTATTTTGATGTGTATGTTCGAAGCTTAAAGAGTCGAGAAATATGTTGAGACATTTTGTATTGTGGTAGGGAGGGGAAAGTGGGGAGTGGTGGACAAGTGGTGGACTGGGAAGAAGCACACGAAAAGAAACTCAAAAGTCTGAGCCGGGAGTCGGGTGTTGCAGCTGTTCGATACAGATCATCTCTCCATCCTCTAAAAAATACGAATATAGCGCATTTAAAGACATTCACCGCAGGATCTGTGTGTTCGGAGAGAGTCAGAGCAAGAAGAAAGGCAGGCGGAGAAGCCGGGAAGGCGGGCCGGGGAATCATGATAGTTGTGTGAGGAAACCCGAAGGAGAACGGTGGTAGTCGCTGTACATCATACAGCACTCCCTCTTATCATTGCCAACATGGCAGACGACAATTCACAGAATGCTAAAGACTCCAAAAAGAACATTTTTTCCAGAGTCATGAAGCCCATCGGCGAAATGCTCACCATCCCCCAACGTTCTGTTTCACCTGCCCCATCAGAAAGAAGCAAAGGTCGCTCCTCTAAAAGCCGCATGCGAAAATTCGTCAACACATTCACCGCTAGTCAGTCGACAATGTCTCTCCCTCTGACTTCCACAACAGAGAACACAGGCAGAGTAACACCTTCAGGCAAGTATCGTACCTTCTGCATGTACATCCTCAATTGCAACTCCGTAGTAGGCTTCTCCTCCACTGTCACCGCCCCGGACAGTATTCCTCCAGATCTCTGCTCGCTTATGATGAACTCGGCGCAATACCCAGACCATGAAACACCCCCAGTGTCGTCTGGGTCACATGCATTGACTCCTTATTCGCCGGTTCAAGGTGAATGAGCTTATAACTCATCGCCACTTGTCAGACTGATTGTCGGCCATAGATCTCAGCGATCTTCCGCCTCCGCAGGGTCCAAATACAATTTCCTTTGTTGTTCAGCCTCCTGGTAAGTATATGCTTGCATCTCATGGCTATCAGAGACTTACACCGTACAATATTCGCTAAGAACCAACCAGTACCTCTGCCCGGATGGAGGGTGATCCACATTCATCAAAGCCCCATGCCGGATCGTCTTTAAAGAACAGTATCGAGCTTACAGGAAGGGCACTACAGACGCTCGTCAAAAGAGCGTCCAATATTGTCGACACCAATCCCGCCAAGATAGCCCTAGGTCTCGTGAAGGCAATCGTCGAGATTAAGGATGTTCGTTTTGTATTGCTTTATACGTCGCATTCTGACTGACAAGTATTTCAGGCTGTAAAAGACAACAAGGATGCAGTTGCACGGCAGATAGCATCTACTGGAGGTCAGTTGGAGGAAGTTGCTGATGCATTGCACAACTGGCAGCCGCACAATGAAGAAGCAAACCCATGGATGATATACTTCAAAGCGTGCGTTTTGTTAGCGCTAATGTCATTGAGCGTGTGACGATACAACAGCTTAGAACTCTCGAGGAGGAATTACAGAAGTTGAGAGAACTCGATGAGGGGTCGAACTTTAGGAAATTTCTTGATCATGAAGACGAGCAAACGCGAATCAAGGATATTTTCATGTGCATAAATGAGGCCAGAGTGCGGTTTGAGGTACGCTGCATGACCTCTTGCTCGTCCATGACATCTCAATGTCGCTTCTATGCAGCTCGCGTTGGGTATCAGAGTCTTCAAGGCGGTGTACAAAGTAGACAAAGCCGTCAAAGTATGTTAAGATATCCGTTCCTAACCAAGATTTCACTTCATTATTCAAATAGGACCTGTTCCTCGACCGTCTCAAGCCCTCAGATATTGCCCACCACGATTACCTTCTAGAAGGTGAAGAAGGTCGGATTTTACGTCGTCAGGTCTGCACCCCCGGAACTCGTGTCCGGATCTTGCACGACATTGTTACATGGGCAAAAGACACCTCGCCAGAAGGTTCAAATGTCTACTGGCTCTTTGGTCATGCTGGATCCGGGAAGACTACCCTCGCATACACCATTGCCCGCCGTTTCGAATTCGCTGGTGACTCAGAAAATACTATCATCTTGGGGGGCAACTTCTTTTGTTCGCGGCAATTTACAGAGACCAGCCTCTCCAAATATATCATCCGTACGATAGCATATCACCTTGCTCTAAAATGTAGACCTTTTTCCGACGCCCTGATCCGGTCCGGGAGGCTGGATACTATCACTCAGAATCGTCGCTCTCAACTTGACGGTCTCCTTTTCGGACCATGGCAGGAATCGGAAGCTGCTCGACGTGCAGATACTTCGACGCCACTTCATTACCTTATCGTCATCGACGCTCTGGACGAGATTGATGGAACAGGTGGTTCTGAATTCTTGCGCGACCTCGTTGATGCTATCAACAACAACAAAGAAAAATGTTTTGCCAGTCTCAAGTTCCTTGTCACAAGCCGGTCAGACCAGGTTCTTGTTGACCATGTTAGGTCCTTGAAGCGGAAGCAGCTCTATCGTCTCCAGGACGTGAAGGAGGAGGAAGCCCGCGCCGACGTAGCAATATACCTCAATGCTAGCCTTCCACGCTTCCAACGCCGTCCAGAAATGGACCAGCTTGTGTCACAGGCAGCTGGGTTGTTCATTTATGCTGCAACAGTCGTGAAACTTCTGGCTGGCCGTCAACCATTGGACCAGAAGAACTTCCTCAAAAGGCTCTTTACCACCTTGGACCCCGCCCCCTTACAAATGCCATTGCAAGATCCTGAAGCCTTGCTGAATCAGCTATATTATCGGATCCTTGAAGACGCCTTCGGTAAACTGAGAGAGGACGAACGCGCCTGCCGGCTCCTGCTTCTATATACCTTTCTCTGTGCCAGAGAGCCCTTGTCAACATCATCTGCCACCAGCCTCATCTTCACGGAAGATCCTGAAGAGACTGACCCGGAGTTCTCGTATACTAAAATTGCGGATGAGGTTCTTAGCCGTCTTCACTCTGTCCTCTATGTTCGAGTTGACAAGGCAGTTCTCTCATATCACAAATCTTTTCCTGACTTCATATTCGATCTCGCTCGCTCCGGAAGGTTTTGGTGTGACAAAGCAAAGCACCACCGGCATATGACAGTCTCCTGCTTCCAGGTCATGCAGCAGGGTCTACGATTCAACATCGCCAATATCCCATCATCGTTCATCTTTGACCGTGATAATCACATGCTTGTCGATGAAGTCAAAGAAAATATCCCTCCTGTTCTAAACTATTCCTGTCAAAATTGGGATCATCACCTGTCTCGTACTGTATCGAGCCCTTTTGAACCCCTCCATACAACATTATCGGAGTTCCTCCAGCTTCGCGCCCTATTCTGGATTGAAGCAATGAACCTGCTAAACTCACGTGGACGCTGCTCTTCCATGTTCCAAACGGCGCGTGAGTGGGTGATTGAATCGAAGGCGAGTGCTGTATGGAAAGAACAATTGGCGCTAAAAACTGACCGGAATGTTTAGGGCAAATCACCGTTACCGGAAAACCTCTTCGAGGCGGGATCATTTGCACTATATGTTAGTGGTGGTGGTACTTGGTCGTCGACTCCGCACCTCTACCTCTCCGCGTTAGCAACCTGGCCAAGGAAGGCGGATCCCATACAGAGTTGGAAGAGCCACTTTTGCGGGATTCCCAAATTTACCAATGCTTTCATGGGCGGGACACTGTTGATGACTCTCAATACGAATACAAGCATCAGTTCGGTCGCATTCTCAAGCGATGGCAGCCGCATCGTGTCTGGATCAATAGACAGATCAGTTCGGGTGTGGGATGCCTCAACAGGCGAGGAGAAACATGTGCTGAACGGCCACAGACATAATGTCAACTCAGTCGCATTCTCAAACGATGGCAACTGCATTGTCTCTGGCTCTTACGACGAATCAGTTCGGGTGTGGGATGCTTCGACAGGCAAGGAGAAACATGTGCTGAACGGCCACACACTTCATGTCACCTCAGTCGCATTCTCAAACGATGGCAGCTGCATTGTCTCTGGATCTAGAGACAAATCAGTTCGGGTGTGGGATGCCTCAACAGGCGAGGAGAAACATGTGTTATACGGCCACACAGATGGGGTCAACTCAGTTGCATTTTCAAGCGATGGCACCTGCATCGTCTCTGGATCAATAGACAAATCAGTTCGGGTGTGGGATGCCTCAACAGGCGAGGAGAAGCATGTGCTTAACGGCCATAGAAGTCGGGTCAGATCAGTCGCATTTTCAAGCGATGGCAGCCGCATCGTGTCTGGATCTGAAGACAAATCAGTTCGGGTGTGGGATGCATCAACATGCGAGGAGAAACATGTGCTGATCGGCCATACAAATCAGGTCAGTTCGGTCGCATTCTCAAGCGATGGCACCTGCATCGTCTCTGGATCAAACGACAACTCAGTTCGGGTGTGGGATGCCTCAACAGGCGAGGAGAAACATGTGTTATACGGCCACACAGATGTGGTCAACTCAGTCGCATTCTCAAGCGATGGCAGCCGCATTGTCTCGGGATCTGACGACAAATCAGTTCGGGTGTGGGATGCCTCAACGGGCGAGGAGAAGCAGGTGCTTAACGGCCACAGAAGTTGGATCAGATCAGTCGCATTTTCAAGCGATGGCAGCCGCATCGTGTCTGGATCTGAAGACAAATCAGTTCGGGTGTGGGATGCATCAACATGCGAGGAGAAACATGTGCTGATCGGCCATACAAATCAGGTCAGTTCGGTCGCATTCTCAAGCGATGGCACCTGCATCGTCTCTGGATCAAACGACAACTCAGTTCGGGTGTGGGATGCCTCAACAGGCGAGGAGAAACATGTGCTTAACGGCCACAGAAGCATGATCACCTCAGTCGCATTCTCAAACGATGGCAGCCGCATTGTCTCTGGATCTAGAGACAAATCAGTTCGGGTGTGGGATGCCTCAACAGGCGAGGAGAAACATGTGTTATACGGCCACACAGATGTGGTCAACTCAGTCGCATTCTCAAGCGATGGCAGCCGCATTGTCTCGGGATCTGACGACAAATCAGTTCGGGTGTGGGATGCCTCAACAGGCGAGGAGAAGCATGTACTTAAAGGCCACAGAAATTGGATCATATCAGTCGCATTTTCAAGCGATGGCAGCCGCATTGTCTCTGGAGCTAACAACAATTCAGTCCTGGTGTGGGATGCTTCGACAGGCCAGGGGAAGCGGGTGCTGAACGGCCACGAACATTTCTACTCAGTCGCATTTTCAAGCGATGGCAGCCGCATTGTCTCTGGATATGGATCTACCAACAATTCAATCCGGGTGTGGGATGCCTCAACAGGCGAGGAGAAGCATGTGCTGAACGGCCACACAGGTTTGGTCAGCTCGGTCGCATTCTCAAGCGATGGCGGTCGCATTGTCTCCGGGTCAATGGACAATTCAGTTCGGGTGTGGAATGCCTCAAAACACTCTGTATCACCTCGCTACATTCGGGAGCTGGGCATGTCGGTGCATGACGTCCAACACACTGGGTGGCTTCTTACCCCGGGCGGAGAAGGATATCTTATGTTTGTGCCACCCAGCGAAAGACTTCCAGATGATGATAACATACTTACATTCCCACCTTCTTTCTGTGCCCACGTTGATTTTACTGACTCGAGGGTAGGTCCTGCATGGACGACTTGCTATTCTGCACAGTGTAATGTGTATGCGTAAATTTTCAGCCAATCATTGCCGATAGAATGTACCGTCGAGGGCGAGTAAAACCTCCAGTTCTCATCGGTAAGAATCATCTTTACACTACGCTGAGGTGAAACGAAGATGGGATAAAAATAAGTCCCTATAATCGCCCCACATCCAAGACCAGGGCCAGCGAACGGTGTATCCTTCTACGGCACAAAACTCAATGCTAACCTCACCCCTCCAACCGCTCGCCCGAGCACCTCAACATCCACCCAACAACCGGCATCGTCTCAAGCACACCCATCCCCGGGTCTTACAGCATCGCGAAGTCCTCCAATAACGGTCCCCTAACGTGCGGCGGCAGGTGGGCGTGTGCGTAGGTACGCAGGTGGGTGATCGTGCGAGCGAGGGGAGGAGGAGGCCTGTAGGTAGCGGTGGCAGAGGTTGTGCCGAGGTAAGCGTGGACTGGGATTGGGATGGGGCTGTTTGGGGAAGGCTGCCTTCAATAAAACTGTAAGAGGTCGGTGATTGTTATGAATTTGTATATCCATGACGGGTTGACACGGAGGTGCTGACATCTGGGTCGGCGATGGCAAAACATGAAACAAAGAACGAAATGATTGCGAAGCATAAGAGGGATGCGGGGCGAAGCGCCCAATCGTGGCAGAGGACGATGCTGCCGAACCACAGTCCAAAGACAAATCCGACAACAACAACATAATATCACCAAGGGAGGCGAAAGTAGCCAGCGACACCGTCAACGCCACGCCACGCAATGTTCACCAAAGAACAGGAAACGAAAGAGAGCGCTGAAATCAACACTAAAAAAGTCAGGAGCAAGGAAGGACCAGGAACGGTTGAACGATGGAAATCGATCGTTTCAAAGCACCAAGAATGGTAAACGGCAAACACAAAGGCAGAGGTAACACAAGCTGGAGAGAAACCCAAACACCGCAGTGAACGATCTGGCCAACACCATTCCTCCACCACGCCCGAGAAATAAAACCCTCATCCCAACCCACACAGCCCTCCTCCCCCTTCGTCTGCTTTTATCACCCCGAATCCCGAATACCGCAACAAACACGCTTCACAACCCCACGCCGACGAGGTAGAGAAGCCCCAAAGCCGGAGCGGCGCCCACGAAGGCGAAGGTGAAATGTTGAGAGGCAAGGAGGCGGTCGATGCGGAGGGAGGAGGGCGTGTGCGGTGTCTACCTGTTGTTTGAAGGGGTGTTAATTTCGTGTTTGTGGAATGGGGGAGGAGAGCAAGAGAAGTTACAGGGGAAGGAGAGATAGGTGGGAGAGAAAAGTGAAGCAGGGAAAGCAAGTGAGAGAAACACGAGGAGGGATGAGATGGTGAAGGGAAGGTAGGGAAAAGCATGGAAGGGAGAGGAGGAACCGGGAGGAGAGGGTGGGAACTGGGGAGAGAGGAAGAAACGGGGGAGAGAGGAAGAAACGGGGGAGAGAGGAAGAAACGGGGGAGAGAGGAAGAAACGGGGGAGAGAGGAAGAAACGGGGGAGAAGGGCGGTGTATGTTGGGAGTTGAAGGGACGGAGGACTAGTCGGAGGCGGGATAGCGGGAAGGAATGGGAGAGCAGCGGGAGGGCAAGAAGGCAACATAAACCAAAAAAGTAAACCAAAGACCCACTTTTGCCTTCCGGACCTGCACCAACACATGCCTGACCAACCGTCCCCCAATTAGCGCCCACCGGCCTCTGTTTTATGCACCTCCATAAGTAATAGGCGCCGTCAGATCCCCCGCGCGCACGCTCTCTCCCAGGGACGCGAGTTGCTCGGGGGTAGAGTGTAGCAGGTCGGAGGCGAGCGATTGCGTCATTCGTTCTAGACTCTATTTCCATCATCATCGCGGTCAACCAAAACAACGAAATCGCATTGGACGTCTTCGAAACTGACCAGACCTTCACCTCATAGTCCGCACCACCTAACCCAGCGGACCCACTACCCACCCATCCCAGAGCCCCAGCGCCGTATCCTGAGTATACGCAACGAGCGCGGGCAGAGCGGGCAGGTGGGTCGGTGTAGCGCTGCAATTACAT
Organism: Crassisporium funariophilum; assembly: GCA_014925845.1. NCBI lineage: Eukaryota > Fungi > Basidiomycota > Agaricomycetes > Agaricales > Crassisporiaceae > Crassisporium > Crassisporium funariophilum. The sequence goes on from JACGCL010000007.1 coordinate 2,131,645, forward strand.
TACGTCAGAAACGCTTCTTGAAAAGAGACACAAGAAGTAGATACTTTGGAGGAGAGAGGGAGAGATGGAGAGTTCCAGATTGTGGTCCTGAGGTCGGAACCACTGGGGTTCGTACTACATACAGGTCATAAATACCATGTATGCTACGGGCTACATTACAGGCTTTTGAATACTGCTTTCCGCCCTCGAAACACGAGACTCCTCGTCATCAACGTGAGCGTTGCTTAGCGTATTGGTAGACATGTTACGTTTGGGGCATTCCAATTCCCATTCCACTTTGTTAGTACCTGCAGTGCCGGAATGTCCCATGGCAAATCTGATACCAGACACCGTTGGCTCCTGTCGGTATTGAGGGCCAAGCGAGGCCATTATAGTGGGCCCGTAGGAGCGGCGAAGACATACTCGGACAACGATCAATGTTGGAACAATAGCCTTGAGTATCTGATTAGTTGTTTTGTTTTGCTTAACAAGAGATTCATTAGACTCACACATGTCTGCGCCAGAATATTAGCTATGATACCCCCAGCTTCCGTCCTGAGGTCAAAGAAAACGAGCAAGAAGACGGTGGTGATACAGTATATCGCTCCAGATTCCACAATAACCCATATTATCGAAAGATATCTACTAGATGCGAGGCTTCTCTGTGAGGTGTGTGATATCCACCAGATTCTTCCCGCAATAACGCACGATACTGATGTTTGTGTAGCCATTGACAAAGCCCATGTCGCGGTGTATGTGTTGAGTACGGCAAATATGGTGCCTTGTGATGCTTGTAGAAATCCAACAACGGTGCCATAACCAGTACCTGCCGTCGCTAACACCACCAGAACCTGAGGAGGACTTCAGAGATGATTCTCCAATTCAGGTTTGACACTGACCGGAAGGACACAGATATACCAATTATTATTCCAGACGACATAAAGCCTCCAAACCAGTATAACATCCCCAATCAGGGTCTATGTGGTACGTCAGTATCGAATTATATGACCAAAATCATCGCACATTAGTTATGTAGACTGCGTTAGCGGCCACCCCCGTCGTTACAGCTGGGTTGATCCAATATGCTTTGATGGCGTCAGGGCGATCTTGCAGTTTTATGAAGCTGTCGATGAGCCTGCGCAACCCCAGGGCCACATACGCCGTGGAAAGCAGGAACTGAGAGACTGTTGAGGAAAATAGAATACTGGACTCGGTCATTGTCAGTCATGATATTCGAAGATGAGTGGCTCACAGCGGCATTGAGCCTCCCTTCCTGCGTCGATCAATCATGACATAGATGCATATAAAGAATACCACGGCGCTTGAACTTGGTCAAACAATGTTCCCGCTTCAAAACAGCCAACCTACTTGATTCCTGCAGACAATGAGTATCTGATGTCAATGATTTTCGTAAATGTGCGCAATCATACCGTATAATAATGTGGTGCACCAGTAGGCAACCAAACTGGCCAACTGGACCGAAATGTCGTGAATCATATCACACAAATGCCAGAATAGCACGGTATAACTGAGCTCTTATACTTCAGGCTTTTGGTGAATTGTTCAGTACTTGAAATGCCTGGCAGGTTATTCAATTCTCGGTAATGCCATGATTTGATGAGAATGTCGAGGTAACAAAACACTGTCCATTCCGTTGCACTCTTCAGATACCGGAGGCGCAACATGAGACTTATATTACCGAGTAAGACACACCGCAGCAAGGTACAAGCAGACGATGGTTATTCGTGGTCGCTTTTTCTCACACATTTTCAAAACGTGAAGTCGGGCGCAAGAGAGTCGATCAAAATGCAGGGATGACATGGGCAACAAGTGCCCCTTATTCTTTGCTTACTCGCCTCGGACGCTCCATTGACGTTGCCATCTTACACAGTCGTGAGTGAGGGAAAAAAAAAGGAATTCCGGCGTTCAAAGAGAATTATTCATGAAGCAGCGATCAATAACACACTTACGTCGTTCTGTCGTCAGGCAAGAAAAAAGCGGATGGATCATACAGGGTTAAACATACTCAAGCTCCAGATTAAGGACGCAGCCTTTCGGAACTAACGAGGCGCAAAAATGATGGATCTGGAGGACTAAGAATCAATAGTCCGTGTCGCGGTAGTGCGAAATCTTTCTGTCCAAATCCAATGCTTGTCAGGAATCGTCGCCATGCTAGAGGTCAACCAGGTGTTCATCGTCGAAGCGCCGAATGGGACATCGAATATGTGGGGCGACTGCACCGGCCCTGTCAACGTCCCCGCGCCAGTACAATCGACGCCCATGACGTGCTCCAACTTAGAGCACGTCGAGCTATCTCATACCATCGCAGCCTATCGTAAGACTCTCCCCAATACAACGTTACAGATGTCCTTCGACAATACGCACCCCAAGTCGAGTTTCCTTTCGGAACCGGTGTGGTAGTGACCACAGCAGCAGGACAACCCAATACATTAGAGACTATGTACACACTACACATAGTAGATACGACACGGCTCGCTTAGATGTAGACAGCAAGTAGACAGATCACGTAGATACAGTACAGCTCGCTTAGATAGAGGGACCGCGTAGATAGAGCCGGCCACCGGGCCGGATCGGTGGCTGTGCGAGGCTACCTCTTCGAGGCCTCGCTGGAAGCAATACAACAACTCATCACCTCGCATTTATTGCGTGTCTGGCCTGGGCCAATTCGGACTACTCCATCTGGTGACAACAGGCGATTCCTACCCAGTGATCATCGATAAGACACGAAATCGGATAACAAAAACGAATAAGACTACGGAACAATGGACTTCATATCTCGAATCAAAGCTGCTCTGACCGACAAATTCCGAACCGCCAACCGCATACTTCCAACCCTGTCCATCCAACTCTCAAACACCAAGTGGATTAGGCTAGCCCCGCGCCAGTCTGTAGGCGACATAGAACGCGACGTCGAAGACCGATACCTACCCCCTACCAGGCCGAACACACCAAGTATTACTTCTCACTCGGAAACAGACTCGGAGTCTACCCTTTCTGAACTCTCCCCACCTTCATCAAGATTCTTTCTCACAACACCGGCAACGTGGCCATCCACACCGCAGGACGAAAGCCCACCACCGACGCCCATATTGGGCCTGGTGTTGCCGTGGAACCTAGACGAAATGGCGGAAATGGGCGCACTGGTCTTCACGGGGAAACCGGAGGACGAGGATCCAGAGGACTTCATGAACAAACTGGAGCGTATGCTGATGGTGCGAGCGCTTCCGCAGCTTGAGCAGGTAAGGTACCTGCAGCTTTCCCTCAAAGCGAAATCGCCGGCGGCCGCATGGTGGACCACTCTGAAATCTTCCGACAAGACTTCGTTCTCAGCAGCACGGGCCGCCTTTGAAGTCCGTTGGCCCATCAAGGCTGCGGCAGGCAAAACGGCAGTGGAGAAGCAAGCCATACTGGACGGCACTATCTTGAAGATGAGCGACCTCGGGAAGCGGATTGCGCCCAGGGTAGGGGCAGACGAAGAACTTACACATGTGGTATGGGCGGATAAGGTCGAACGACTGGCAAACAATGTCCCGGACCCTAGCAACCTTCTCGTAGCCGCAGTTCGAAGGAACCTCCCAAGACCCCTCATGAAGATCGTAGGCATGAAGACGATGACCTGGAAGGAGTTTTGCGACGCAGTCCGGGACGTAACATACGAGGAACTGATGGCCAAGGTAGAGGAAGAGCGGGAGCTGGCTCGGTACGCAATAGGATCAGCGGCGCCGGCACACACCATGAAGGCACTCACCGCGGCATTCTCAAGCACCAATATCTCAACCCAGCAAGCACGTCCGACACCAGCAGGAAATACCCAGAACACACGACAACAGCCGGTACAACGAACACTAAATAACACCCACTCCGAGCGACCATTCCACGAACGCCTTGCTGACATCCTGAACGCCCCACTCCCATTACAACCCAACAATCCGGAGGGCATGGCACGATACAGAACCCAGATCGCGGAGTGGGAGACAGCACACGGGTCAAGCGGCAAGACACCGACCGAAGCACGACCCTACCCACTTTCACCGGGTACATTCCCGGTTGCGTCCGGCGAGTGTTGGAAGTGCGGTCAGCGTGCCCACTTCCCCGCAGCGTGTCTAGCCCCCCAAGTCCCAAACCTCGAAGAGAAGTGGCGAGCCATTGCCGGGTCCGTTAGGAAAAAGGCAGAAGCGGCGGGCGCACCAACAGCAAACACATACATCGTCGGCATCGAGTCCGACAACATCAACACGTACGACCCGGACGACTTTGCACAACTCCAATTACTCATCAACCAGGGAAAAGCGGGAGGGCCGTCGCAGTAGAGCAGAACGCTCCTGTGACGGCCCGCGGAGAGAGAGATGGACAAGAAGTCCCCAAGCACAACAAGCCGATGCTCGGGGACAAGATGAGGCCTGCCAGCAACGCGTGTACCCTTACAAGAAGGGAGGGAGCTTTACCAATGGATGTAGTGGTTATCTCAGACACGCCCGTGTATTCTGTCGCAACAAATTATAGCATTGTGGACTTGTACAGCGTGGGCAGCCTAAGAGAGGAAGGGAAGGAGAGGCAGAGCGTACCATTCATACATGGGGTGCACTTATCAGGACCGAATGGGGAGACAGTACGGTTTAGAAGCCTGTTTGACGATGGCGCCATGGTTAACGGTCTCGATACGGAAATGTACATGCAATCGCGGCAACGGCTGTCAGCACTAACCCCATCAACGAGACGACTCCGGCTGGCAGATGGCCGAATCATAACGCCAATTGGGGTGTGGAAGGGATGGGTGACGGTACAGGGCCAGCGACAGAGAGGAAGTTTCGAGGTCTTCAGCAGTGGGGGAGCATGGGCGGTACTCTTCGGAAAACCGTTGCTGGAGGAGTTCAGCGCAGTCCACCACTACTCGCAGAACCCAGCACAAGATGTGGTCCATATTGGGGAAGGCGACAAAGGGGTGGTCCTCGCAAACCAGTTTGCAAGCACCGAGGGGAACGCAGGGAGCCTCTTAGCCAACCTCACAATCGACATCAAGCAGCGCATAAACGCATGGGGGGATAAAACACTATCCCCCTTGAGGGAAGTCCCACACATTGACACCGCATCAGAAGTTCCCATTACTGACCACATCATCACAGCAGCGGAAACTATGGATACGGAACATAAGCCAGTGGACCCGGAGCACAAAGAGAACGACACACACGGATTCCAGGGGGAATTTGCGATCCCCCTTGAGGGAAGACCACCTGTCACATGGAGCATGATGGGACCAAGCACGGAACCGCGCCCGGTGTGGCTCGTAGAAGAGGCATGCACCGAGCCGGAGCACCCAGGCGCCGAACAGCCTGTCATATCGAAGACATTCGAACCCACGGTGCTGACAAGAACAACAAACCCGTTCAATCCAGCACGAGTCGCCACGGTCCTGGCCGAACTCACCTTTGGGACGGATCTCACGCCAAATCAGCGGGTAGCGGTCCGAGGCTTGATTGAGGAGTTTGTGGACGTCTTCGCCCTATCAATGAGCGAAGTCCTACCTGTCAAAGGGGCATCACACCGAATGGATTTCCCAAGGGACACCATCTTCCGAACAAAGATCAACCAGAGACCACAAAGCCCACCGCAGAAGGAGTTCTTCAACGGCGTTATTGACAAGATGCTGGCCGCAGGCATCATTGCGGCAATCGCCCACCAAGATGTGAGGTGTTGCGGGGCAACGACTCTGGCAAAGAAGGCGCACGAGGGCAACGGGCTCACACTCGACATGCTAAAACACAGGGTGAATAAGGAATGCATAGCAGCCGGGTTTCCAGCCGCCTTCGAAGGGCTCCCGTTTATGGAGGACATCCAAGCAGATCCCAAAACACCGGAGGCGCAGAACAAATGGCGTGTCTGCCAGGACTTTGCCGAACTGAACAGGGTCACAAAAGTACCACCAATGCCGCAAGGCGACATCCGACAGAAACAGCAGAACCTCAGCGGCCATCGATGGATCACGGTGTTCGACTTTGCCAGCGGATTCTACGCATGTGAGATATTGGAGGAGGACCAGCCATATGTATGCTTCTACGTCGAAGGAAGAGGGTACTTCTGCTACAAGAGAATGCCATTTGGCCTAACAGGTGCACCATCAACATTTGCCGAGATGACAGCTAACGCACTAGGTGACATGATAGGAACACTGTGCGAGCTCTTTGTCGATGATGGTGGGCTGGCAGGCGACGATTTCGGGGCAATGCTGGAGAACACCCGCCGACTCCTACAGCGGGTCCGCGACAAAGGGCTCTCACTATCGGCCTCTAAAACCCGGCTCTTTATGACGGAGGCAACATTCGCAGGAGGACGTGTTGGACCGGACGGTATAAAGCCAGACCTGACAAAACTGACAGCGATAGCGGATTGGAAAACACCAAAGGATTTGCAGAACCTGGGCTCGTTCCTCGGGCTAACGGGGTACTTCAGACCGCTGGTAAAGGGGTATGCATCCATAGCCCAACCCCTCACGGACCTAGCTCGAAACTTGGAGCTCCCTAAGCTCAGAGGTAAGGCGGCGTACACCCGTGCAATGAAAGGGTACTCGCTGGCAGGCATATGGAAGAAGGAACATGACCAGGCGTTCCTTCGACTGAAGGTAGCACTAACTAGCGAGCCCGTACTCAAGGGCCCCAAGTATGACGGTACACCCTTCATCATAACAACTGACGGTTGCAAATTTGGGTTTGCAGGCATGTGTTCACAGAGGTTTACAACGGTAATGCCAAACGGAGTGGAGAAGACGACGGTCGCGACATGATATGGGGATACCCAGTCGAGATAGAGACGGATTGCCAAGCCCTACGAGACCACCTCCTCAGCACAACACTCAACTCGACACATGCTAGATGGCGCGACGCGGTACTAGCACACAACATCATTGATGTACGACATCGGCCAGGTCGGCTCAACGTCGTAGCAGATGGGCTAAGCCGCCAGTTTGTAAACCTGCCACTGGAGGACGGCGACGGCCACGAATGGACAGTCAGCGAGGACTGGGAGGCCCGCACCGGCCTGGAGAACAACATCTTCCAGGTGCAGGTCAGCTTAGACGAATCAACGTACACAGTGCTACGAACCCGGTTTGCAAAAGAAAAGGTATTCATAGAGGTCATCGACTCACTAGCACAACTCGACCAAGGAAAGAGCTTGAGGGACCAAAAGAGGGCAAGGCACAAGGCAGAAGGGTACCAGGTGGACGAAGGGAAGCTGTGGAGGATTGGAGATGGGTCGGTGAGGTCAAGGCCAAGGCTGGAGTGCGTAACACGGGAGGAGACGGTCGCCCTCGCATGGGACCAGCACTGCAACAGAGGCCATTTCCATCGGGACGGAATCAAGACGGCACTCGTGGACAAATATGTGAGCCCGCAGATGGACAAGTCGATCATGAAGGCGATACTGGACTGCGGACGGTGCAAAGGGTTCGGGTCAACACACCTCCATTCGCTCCTACAGCCCATCACAAGACGGCATCCATTTGAGCTAATGGTGGCCGACACACTCTCAATGCCAAAAGGAAAGGGAGGCATCACCAAGCTGGGGATGTGGATGGACGTCTACGCGCAGAGACTGTGGGTGACAAAGCTGAGGTCAGCAGCAACCGGACGAACATCAAGAAAGAGCTATGCCGACATCTGCGACCTCTTCACGGCGGCGGAGACACTGATGACGGACGGAGGCCCAGAGTTTGACAACAAGGACCTGAGAGATGAGTGCACAAAGCGAGGGACAAAGCTGGAGATATGTGCGGCGTACTCCCCGTGGATCAACGGTCTTCTGGAGGGGACAAATGCCATACTCCTCAACCGACTGAAACGAATGTGCGCGCCAAACCTAGGCGAAGACGAGTACAGCTCAATGGACCTCCCAGCCAACTGGCCCGACCATCTGGACGCGGCAATTCGCTTCATCAACGACAGGATCCTACCCAACCTAAAGTATTCACCAAACGAGCTACTCCTGAGCCTGATCATTAACACGAAGCGAACACCAACAGAGACGATAGTAGCGGAGCCAACGCCAGAGGAGGCGGGGGTCCACATGGCGTTTGCGGAACAGCAGCGCTTTGACGGCTACGCCCAGATTGTCGAGCATGGGGATCGCCGCAAAGCCGCGTTTGACAAACGGGTCAGAGAGCGACCACCCCACGAAGTCGTCTTGAGAGCAGGAGATCTGGTCCAGGTATACAGAAGCGACTTGGACTACACATTCCGAACGGATAGGAAGATGGTACCGAAGTTTTCAGTACCAAGGCGGATCGTCAGCCGAAACCAGAACTCATACACCATAGAGACACTGGAGGGACACCCAATACCAGGCAGGTTCAGCTCGAGGAGGCTACGGCTGTTTGTGCCAAGGGGAGGAACAGAGCTGGCGAAGGAACAGGCCACAATAGAGGAGGAATGGAGGCGGAGAGAGGACATTGAGGACATCGTCGCAGGGAAGGGGGAGGAAGAAGGAAACCAGAGAGAGGAGGACAACAGAGCGGAGGATTGGAGGGATGGGGAGAGCACGGACATAGAGAACGCCGACGAGGAGGAGGAATTCTTTGACGCGGAGGACAGCGACAAGGAGGACGAGCGGGATAGGACAGCGGTGGGATAAGTGGTGGGTGCACGCAACGAGGGCGTTGCGCATATGTGAAGGGGGGCACATGTGGTAGTGACCACAGCAGCAGGACAACCCAATACATTAGAGACTATGTACACACTACACATAGTAGATACGACACGGCTCGCTTAGATGTAGACAGCAAGTAGACAGATCACGTAGATACAGTACAGCTCGCTTAGATAGAGGGACCGCGTAGATAGAGCCGGCCACCGGGCCGGATCGGTGGCTGTGCGAGGCTACCTCTTCGAGGCCTCGCTGGAAGCAATACAACAACTCATCACCTCGCATTTATTGCGTGTCTGGCCTGGGCCAATTCGGACTACTCCACCGGGAATTCGTCCACTACGACGATGGCTGTGCTGCGATCTGGTTGAGCAGGATCCTATGCGCAGTTGATCACTTTCCGCCTTGTACTTTAAATATAAAAGGAAGGTCCGGGGTTCGGCAAATTTCTACCCCGACTTCCGGATCGCGCCTTTGTTTGTTATTTCTACACCCGTTCATGACAAAGGCGGGTCGGTTTGAAAGGACTGAATCGACGTGTCGACCATCCTCCTTCAGCAGCTGTAACATACCTTAACTGCAAGGTATACCGACTACTTTGATGCGTTCAAGTACAGAACAATGCTAGGGTGAGTGACTGGTATGTGGTTCAGTAATAACTTCTAGGAAACCACTTTGATATGTAAAGGAATTTGAGTAACCCTCCTTCGTCCCCGGCATCCACCAACTTACCACCCCTTGGCAGCAACATCTCTAAGACCAAACCACCTTGCTTTCCACCCTCTGCCTTCCACTGCACCCATCAACCACGAGGGCATCTCTATTGACCCACCAACTTAACTGAGGGATTGGATGTGCGACTACTCAGGAAGAAGGGTACTGCATGTCGACCTCGTCATCCCCTTCAATTATCTACACTGTTCCTCACAATGCTCCTGCTGTTGAATTTCAATATTGTTCCATTGAAGAGGCTACAACAAGGGTACTAAGAAGCTACAGTGAGGATATTAAGGAAGCCATGATCGTAACGAGAGCTACAAAGCAAAAAGTGGGCAAAGTTAATATAATTGTGTTTGTGGTCGATAGTAGTTTGAAGTTGACGGCAGATAAGATAGGTCAGATCCATGAATGTACGAACCAAGGACTGGAAGGGAGTGAGGTAGGGCAGGGTTCTGATTGGGGAGGACAGTAGCAGGGATGGGGCAGCATTCTATTGCCACAGCCTTCGGAAGGATTTTTGCTTTCTTGCCACTTGACTCTCCGGCACCGTAGGCTTGGTCGCCTGCTCGTTTTGCACGCGTCTTCTTGGCTGGCATCATTGCTGCTTGAGTTTCGGGCCAGCTGTTTAGCCGTGGTGAGAGCTTTTGCTTCGTTGGAAGTAAACTCATAGTTGTCACCTCAAGCAACAGCTCATGATCGAGCCAAGTGTCAAGCCGCTTTGCCTGCTCTAGAGTGCCATGTAAGCGGAAGCGAGCCATGAACCTTTCCATCTTCTCTGCTACACTGCGTAAGACAGCCGAGGTCCCAAAGGCATTTGATTCGGATTCCGAGACAAGAGCAACAGCGGAAACCTCGTTGACAGGGACAGATACCAAAAGTCCAAGACCAAGATTGCGTTCCCCAGAGTCCAATACTGTGAGCAATTTGCTGCCAGTTGAAAGATTGTCAAGTTGTTCAGACGAAGCAAAATCGGACAAAGGGAAGTGAGTCTGAACAGCATGCAGGTGTTTGCAGAACTCGATGACTGGATAGTCAGGACAGGTACACGTATATGCAAGGATATCGACCTCATACCAATGGCTTGGTCGCGAAGCTGCTTTGACCAGGTAAGTACAACGAGGGTCGGTCCGTTCTTCACCATTGGCTTGATACTTGATATCGTCTGCGGTGATTGACTGACTGTTCCGAATAATGTCAACGCGCTTCTGATTTTCTAGGTTTTCACCTTCGAAACCAAGTTTTTGCCGTTGCTCCTTAAGCAAGTAGTATGGAAGTACACGATCCATGAGAATATGTACCAGGTGATCGAGGCGGCGATTTCGTCGACCTTCAAGGAATTTCCCTTTCAGAACATGGTGCCAACTAACGGAATCAATGTCAGGTAAACTCAGAAGCTTATTGGGACGCTACTCACGCTTCAACAAGCATGTTTGTATCACTGACTAGGTAGATTCCCCTGTTCCTGCGGTAAATAGCTGACCACATCAATAAAAACTGCTGAGGCAGCCAGTACTTGACAAAATAATCCCAGAAAGAAGGGGGCGCTAAGTCCTTGATTTCCGCGAGCGCAGGTTCCAGAGCGGCAGGGTCCTCAAGCCGTATCAACGCCTTCAACCTGGTCCAGAGAAGCTCGTTCTGCGATATCACGAAATGTTGCTGCCAAGCATGAAGAACGTGCCACCAGCACAGCCAAATATCGGATTCAGGGTAGCGCAGAATGATGGCGCCAATTTGGGCAAGATCGCGATCCGACATGAACCTCCAGGGAATAGTAAGCGGATTACGCTGCCGAAGTAGCCAGAGAAAGTAGGAGATCATTTCTTGTGTCCCGTACGATGCAATCATCCAAGCAACAGGCAAGCCTTATAAAAATTTAGTACTTCAGTAGTAGAACGAAGGGAATCTTTGCGTACCATGTCCCCAATGATCCCGCACAATTATAGTTGTTAACGTCATATTCTTGTACATTGTCGTGTTATGTGTCCCATCGATAAAAGCTATACCCTTGTTTCCGTAAAGATGGAACTGATTCCGCTGAGAAGGAGTCTGGAAGGCGAGGAAAAATGTGTCGCCTGCTAACTCGGATCCCGGAGGAGATGGACAGACACAAGACTTGAACCCGAGAAGACTATCTGCAGCATGTAACTTCTCAGCCCATCGGTAGACCGACTTTCCGTCATCGCGCTCAAGACGAACGGTCTCTGCTTCAACCGCCTTCTCAATACGACGGACGTCGGACAATGTGATAAAGTCGTTACGATGTGGCATTGGTGTTGGACTTGTTCGAGTTTCCGAGAGGGGCGCCGAGGGCAGTGGCTTTTTGTGTAGTCCATGTGCCATTTCGAGCTGCCAAATCGCTAGGTTGGAGTCCAGATGCTGATACAGAAGGGGTACTTACAATGTGGTCGGTTTTAACCTTCATCCGTACCATACCAGCAAACCAATCACGAGTTGCATCCGATATCCGTGTGAACCGAAGGTTGTCAGCTCCAGTTGGGTGGTTGTGGTTTGCGTTGTATTTCCCAAGAACGATAGACGTGTCATGGTACGTCTTCACTTTAAGCGAGCAAGGGCAATCCGTACACTTTGTGGGAACCTTTCGCGACCAGTCAGGATGCCTTTTTTCGTAGTTCTTTTTTCCACCAGTTCCATAGCGCGCGCAGACGTAAACAGTTCGTTCTATATAGCGCTGTGCTCCGGTTGTTACGGAAGCTCGTCGAAGTTCAATCGAATGCAAAGCTTGTTCCTCGGTCAGAAAAGCAAGAAATTCTTCCCAGGAAGTCCAAGAGAGGTTATATCGCCCAGACTCAGAATCAGATCTGAAATTGCCATAGAGTTTTCGAGAGCCACTTGGCGCAGAAGTAGGTGACGAACCCGGCAGAGCAAGGTCCCAGAACAGGTTCGAAGATGTATCGTTGACAGTAGAGTCCACGGGACCAAGCCTGGGAACCTCGAGCCTGAACTTCGAAAAGCTAGACATTCCGACCAATCTTGCCAATGGCGGTGTCCAGCATCTGCCAGGGTCAAGAAATCACGAACACGAGTGACTTGGAGGAGGTAGAAGATCCACGACAGGTCCATATGCGGCCTTCCAACGATCGCGCCGCGTTTTCAAATCAACCAAACAGAAGCGCAATTGGGCGGGAGCTATTCTTAGAACTTTCCTGTTATATTCAGAGTTCGAGGCGGAAACTCAAAAGTGCCTATGCGCTATCGTAGCCTGACCGCCCTCACAACTCACATTTCCGATTATGGGTCAGAAACTGCTATCGTACGCACGTCGCTCATCCCGATGACTTTCTTACTCGGCGATGGTCATTGTGTTTCGCCTTGCGTAGTGATTGTGATGACTTACATTGTAATATTAATAATAAAAAGTGCAGGGGTGATACATGTATCTTGATGCACTTGCATGTTCTAGTTATAAGTTAATCTTTTTCACGCAGTAGGAGCCTGCCGCACGTGCCACTGCCATCTATCTCTCCTATTTCTACCACCGTCAAGCCACGGTGAAGTGATGCTTGATGTTGGATATCCAACTTGTCCAGATCGAAATCGAAAATCCATCGAATCACAAATCTTATTCGTAGGACAGGTATATGTACACGTGAAACAAATGAAGCGGAAAGGAAATCCATGCGATAACGCTTTTGCATGTTCCGGGGTTCACGGTTTCTGCCAAAACGGTTGCACCAGCAACCTTGAGGTGGTAGCCGACGGCAACGCCCGAAGTTGTTGGCGTTTGCCGGCTCGTTGAGCGTTCGGCAATTTTGAGTCCTATAAATAGCCTCTCTCCTGGTCCGTCTCGTAGCTAGTGCAGTGGAAACAACACTTAGTAAAACTATCACTGACTCATACGTGAACTCCACTTGAGATTCAAACACATCCATTAGCCCGTGCAAATTGTGCACACTGTATAAGGCGAGCTATGACTGTGCGGCGCGTCTGTATTTGACTTGAGCAATGAGTGAGGTATAAGCGAGATAAATAATACACAGTGCTTGAGTGAAGAGATTTTGACCTCCTTATCTGAGAATTGACTCAGCCAAGGAGTACCCGGAGCAGTACATTGAACACAAAGCCGGTTTTATCATCGTCATATTCAAACTCTTGCATTACTTTGTATGTTATTGCCTGAATTGTCTTACTCTCTGGTAGACTCCAATGCATGTAGTGTTTTATTCCAGACTTCAACTTGTCGAAACACTTGGTCATCTCAAACGGTACCCGTAGGTCTACCTTCAGATTTTCGTTTCTTGTCAACGGCCTTCGTGTACTCCTTTGGCAATTTGCTGTATCCGTCCGCTGGATTCTCCTTATTGACGTAGACATGGTGTATGGGATCCGTAATTGCGGGATGTCCACGCCTTGGAGCACCGATGACGCTGCTGTGGGGGTCCTTGATTTCTGCGCTTATATGGATGTGCGGATCTCTGGAACCTGTTGAATGGGCCAGGTTCCTGTTGATGAAAATTGAGCATGTACCAGTCGTTGTGATTAGAGAACTTACTTGATAACGGCACTGTGCGCCGCAGGAACGGTCTTCATGTGGTCCCCAACAACTTGTTTGTGATAATTTTCGACCGTCTTTCGTTTGCCTGAATGAAGGTGAAGGGCATCCAGGTCATTGTGCGCCGAGTGCGGGGAGACCCCCTTCTCAAATGTGATGGGTGAAGGAGGGGTCGGCACATGCTTCTTTGTGTCTTTGTGGTGCGGAGGAGTACGCGCTGCCAGGAGTTGCGTGTCGCGGGAGGACACGGTCGATAGGTCATCACGGACCACACGCTCACTACGACGCCCATCAGCGTCGTATAAAATAAAGGCAGTGAGTTATCACATACTAAGCGCGAGTGAAAACAGGGAGGGCCGAGGCAGCGTGAAGACCGACACAGGCAAGGGCGACGAATGTAGAGAAACGCATGATGATGTTGCAAGATTTCGATTTGAGTCAAGGAGGATGATTTTGACAGTGACCTGCACTGAATATTGGTGATTGAGAGCACAGCTGAGGATTCGACCGTCGAGAAATCTCGCTTTTAAGTGGTGGGCTCCGCCCGTTTGAGAGGATCCAATTTGCAACGACTCTGTATTCGACCTACACCGGGTTGTCATCGAAACCCCGAATCTGTAAACTACTATACAATCATCTACAAATTCTAGATGGGCGTACATCTCATTGTTTGTGGATATGTGGAAGACGACCTTGATGAGCCATACCGTAGCCGATCCCAATCATCATCAGCATATAACGGGAGGATACGATCGGGTGCTCTACGGACGACAGAGTTGGATGATTCCGCAGACCAACCACACTTTCATTGAGCCCGTTAGCTCACAGAATAAATAAAACAAGTTCAACTTCCACGTATGATCAGCTTAGGTCATAAATCGTGTTCCTGGTAGCTAATGCACGAAAGACTGACAGAACTGATGTATTCATATGTAGAGGAGCAACCAAATACTCCATTGAGATGGGAGACCAGATTTAGTATGCCAACATCTCTCTCTCTCTCACATACAAACCCCAGTCGTTCCGCCCTCACGACCACAATCCCGGAACTCTCTCTCTCTCTCTCATCACATCACCAGTAATTAACGATACCGATTGATCCCTAACCTTCTGCAAGCGCATATCGACGTAGATGTCAAGGTTGTCAAGTAAGTGTAGTATCTTTCTTGATGGTGGCCCATGCGGGCAGATCCCTGTGATGCCCGTGATGAATGATTTTCCGGGACTAGTAATCAATCCACCCAAAATAGATCCAGACATACAGTAGTATGGCAGTACTCTGCCCTCCGAGTCGGGGAGAAGGGAACAAAGTCGGAAACGCAGGCTTAATTGTAACCTGTTTTAACAACCAATAGTCCTTTGCTATACTGACGGTCGGACTGCCAGGGTCGTCCACCAGGTTTCTCGTGCTCAACGACCATGACAAGTGGTGTAGCGAAATGAGAGTTCAAATCTAAGTATGGCTATACTCTGCCATCCGAGTCGGGGACAAAGTCGGACATAATCCTTTGCTATATCGACTGTTACCGACAGGTTTGTCATGTCCTTGGCCAAGCAAATATTCTATGATCATTTAAGAAGATAATGAGAACCAATACCATGTAAATTCGAGTACCAATAATTATTTCGAGGACAGCCACATGAGATAATGTACAGTTTGCATACAGTTCGACGAAAACGAGAACGGGGCCGGCCTGGCAACTATCAGCACACTATCAAGAACACAGCCCATACAGTCTGGATCTTCCAGCGAATGAATCACAGTCAGATTGTAGGATTTCATGCACCCCCATCATCTGGCGGTTGTTGCGATCTGGATCATCGCAACATGATCTTTTGATGCGTGGAAAACCTGAAATACAGATACAAGCCTTGGACCGCCGTCCAACTTCTGCGATGTCACTTTTCACCGAAGAGCAACTCGACTCTCTGGCAGGTTATTTGCCTGCTCAACCTTCTCAGATGCTCGACAACGGTCAATGGACAATAGCTCGCAAGTTTGGATGGGGCCTGAGATCTTCCACAGTGTTGCAGAGATGTGAAACAGATGGTGCGTTCACTGACCATAGTTCGCAGATCAATTTGAGCCTCAACCGTATCGCCGACAACGGCCGTTGTCCACCGTCATTGACCACCGTATACGGCGCACTGCCGTACCGTTGCCGTACCGACAAATGGGTTTTGGAGAGGCTCACGGTACGGTAGCGGCAGCCGTAAGTCGGCCACCGTCAACCGTAATTACGGCGGCGGTGCGCAGCCCTACTTCCACTTGGCTCGCACTCGACAATCAGAAGCCTGTAGGTCAATACGCAGCAATGAAGATCTTTACGGTTGAAGCGACGGAGGACTCAACGGGCGCCAACGTACGTCAACTTCTTTATGGACCAGTCAGGAGTGTATCAAGCGGCGTTCCCGAGATCCTGTGTGACTTCTACGAAGACGACTCTAAGAAAGAGGCAACTTTGTCTTGTCCTTCGTATTTTAGGACCTTCGGCGGAGACTCTCCGCCTCAGCAACACCAGTCTCCCACCATCATCAAAAACAAAAAAAGACCCAGGCCATCGTTCGGGCACAAACTGAAGACCCAGGAACTTCCTCCCAGCCGCTTCGCACAGAGCGTAGCGAAGTTTGAAGCGGTTGGTCACGAGCCTACCATTTCTCCATTGTTCAGAATGAGTGCTTCATAAACTCCAGGACTCGTAATCATGACGACCGACCTGTGGGGCGGAAAGTCGGCCCGCAACTCGCACGAATTAACTACGCAAGGCAGCACCAGTGCCATCTCGTCTCCCACCACTATTCCTGTACCACCGGCAGCACTCCCGCCTCCGACACCGCCAGACTCGCCACGCCGCCCCCGTGAAGTCCTCCCCACTGAACCCTCGACTGATCTGCAGGAAATCATTGCGCTCCATTCACAACCACCCCCCTCGCCTCGCACGTTTACACTTTCCCAGACCGCATATGACGCCCTCCAAGACCATCTAGAAGGGCTCCGGTACGAATTCGACGCAGTCCTGGGCAAGCTCACAGTCTTCGGCGGCCCTGGACCCGTTCACGAGGCCATTATTGATCCCTTCCGGGCTGCCTTTGACGCCCTCTCCAACGCTCTCCCCGCCCCTTTCGAGCTCTACAACGCCAGTGCCACTCTATGCCGGCTCATTCCGCATCTGCTATTCCGCATGGACTCCGTAAGCCTGCGTGCCGGCGAATTCGACCCAATGTTCGTCGTCGAGGTCGGCGTGTCACAAACGACCGCGCAGCTTAGGAAAACTATGATGAAGTGGCTCTATCGCTCAGAGGGTTATGTCCGCTTCGTCGTGGTTATTGATGTTGAGAAACCGAGAAATAAGGATCTCGTGGCCGACCCTGCGAAATGGAGTGGGGTGATTGAGATTTGGGCTAGGTGCGTAAATTCAAAAGTTTTCTCGCAGCCTGGTGACTGAGTATCGAGTGTTTTATGCAGGACGAGCGGCGCAGAATTACCCGTCGCAGCAGCACCAGCAGCGCCTCAAGCCAACAACAACCATCCCGCCACGCAGGAGGAGTCGGACGAGCTGGAACGACCTACGGGCCTGTCACGCGCCTTCACGGTCCAATCCCGTTCCTACCTCTCGCGTTCAACCGCACTCCCGCATCATTTCCTTTCCGCCTCTCCGACCTCCTCACACGCGCGGAACTCACCGCCGACGGTATACCAGCCGACAAGCACGACCAGGAAGTGAAACTCCGTATCCCCCTGGACTCCCTCTCCACAGCCGTTGAACGCGGTATCCAAAACGAAGCGAGGGACCTCGATGTGGTGTTGAAGCGGAAACTGGTCAGACCAGCGTCTGGTCAAGAGGGACAGGTGGCGGCCCCCGTCGCCGTCGCCTGACAGAAGAAGAAAGCCAAGGTACCAAGCTGGCCATCACAGCATTCTGCGTAACTACTTACTTATTATGTGCTTACAATCGCGTCTGCCCTTTGCAATGTCAATTATCTTCGAGCGACCCGAGTACTTAATGACGAGTTTAGTTGGGATGCAGAGTACATCGCCACCAAGGGCCCGCCTGGTTCGAGAATGGGGGTGCCGCCCGACTTCAACGCCAGCATCTCCAACTACTCGCGCCAGGAGATCACCGCGCTCATCATGTTTTACAATGAAGATTGCTGGGATCTGCTCCTTTTTGCAATCTTTTTGGCAAAGTATTGATCGTGTGTAGCCTTCTTGATACATATTTGGAATGTGGTGGTCGTGGTTTATCACGCTCACTCTGTGTAACCAAACTTAAAGCTCGATACACGTCACACAAGATCCTTGGAAAGCTCCAACTTGAAATAGGTGGGCCAATTGTAGGCTCATGTGCAAATGGGGGTTATTACTTAGCCAAAAGTATGAGTGGCGAGCGCCAACGATGCAAGGTGTCGCGTGTCGCTTTTGCAGCGAAACAATGCAACCGGAAAGACTTTCCACTCATAGGTGATGCGTACTTCCGAGATCGCTTAGTAGCTATATCCCAAACATATTGTTTGTCCAAAGCGGCGCGACGTAATAGAGACATTTTCCAAAGTACCCTAATTCCTAACTATATCCCAAAAGAACCCATTTCCCACAATTCAAGCCAGTTTCTTTGTACTTCTGTAAATGGCATAATCAAATAACCTGTACTAAAATTCAGTGACTGTCGCCGACTGTAGCGCGACGTTCGTTCCAGCACAGATTCGTCCATTGAGGGTGGATCCAGTTTCCAATGTGACAGACGTCCCGCCAAGGACAACTCCGTTGAAGATTGCGGATCCTCCAATGGTAACGGCACCACCGACGACCCACACAATGTTCTGTGGGAGAGCGCCTCCAGACAGGACGACTTGCGTGCTGCCAGTCTGGATTAAGGTACCGGTTATCTGGAAGATCCACCCTAGATATGACATAGAATTTGAGGCCGTGCTTTTCAACTAGAGCATACGGGTAAACGTACTATCGGTGGCGCTACCTGAGATATAAACATCGGTTGGAATGGACACTGAGCCGGTGAATTTGTAGAGCCCTGTAGTGATAATTAGGCCGCCAATGCTTCCTGAGAACAAGTGTCAGTAAAATGTATGTCCGTGAAACATAGTGACCAAGCAGTAAGTTTGCCTACCAGCAGAGCCTATATCAGTCTGCGACGAAGAAAAAATAAGATTGATCAACAATGTGAAACAGGAAAGTTGGCTTACATCGGTGGGGTTGGTTCGGCCAGCAGCATCGTCATAAGCAGTGCCACAGTCACCGACGGCGATTGTGAGATCAGAAGGGGTTGGGGTCGCGTAGTTCGCAGCCTTGAGCACCCCAGTAACCTGAGCCATGGCTGTCGATTCTGTCCCAGAACCAGACAGTATTTCGGAAAATCCTGTATAGTATGTATCCGCAGCCGGCCAAAGACCCAAGTCCCCGGCTAGGGGTGCAAGTGATTAACCGTTAAGACCAGCAGCAGAGATGGAGCGCTGATGAGGTGCTTACTGATGGCGGAGGTAGGTACGGTGGAGACACCCGCCTGTGCGAGGATCACATAGTCAGCAAAAGTGCCCAGGTTCACCGCCGTATTTTGACGACGGGACAAAGTGACGGCTGCAGCTTCTTTCGACGTTAATGCCTGGCAAAGAAGCGTTAGAACGATGTGGTGACTTCTTTTTCTAGAAAAAGGATGCACTCACAAGGAGACAGAAGGTGAGGATTGCTGTGAAGGAAGTCATAATACTTGAGTACTTTGAAGGAAGAAGTCAGCGGTGTTGAATTGTCTGCTTCATCTTCTGTCTCTGAGGCCTTATATAGCTCGAGAGATCACCCTACAGGTACAGACGAAGGCAGGTTGGGTGTGTTAGAAACTGAATGCAAGTCCTCCGCGTATTGCAGCACTGCTGTGACGAGTGTTAGAATATTGCACATTATCATAGAAATCTGGGGTATCCCTGGGGTATCCCTCCAACTTCCATTGCACTGTCGAGGTTTACTCAGGACTACCGTTCTTAATCACTGGCCTTGGCGGGCGGCGGACGTGTGCTCCACTTTCGTATGGGATTTTTGAAATGCCAGGATGACGCGGTGAACACAACGAGCGAACATACCGCCACCAAAGAGACATAATGCGGTAAGGACTGTCTTTCAGTAGCATCGGGGAATGGACTGACAATGAAATACATTGATCGGTACCTTCAAGGAAGCTTAAACTTGAGGCCGACCCGTTGGACGAGGGCAACATTCCAACGTATGTCAATCGAAATTTCATGCAGAGGGGTGAATCGGCTTGGGTTATGTTATTTCGCTTGATTTCGCTACCTTCCTTTGAAGCCATCGTCATCTTATCTTCATCGGATGATGAGCGGGGGACTGTGAGACGAGTGCAAGCGAGTACATGGGGTTGAAACTGAACTCCGACGACATACTAAGACGCATGCGTCCAGCTGCGGTACCGACACCATTTTTCCATCGAAGGTTGATTCGATACTTAATGTAGTTTTGCCAAGCGCATGGCTTTTAATATTTTTTGCATTGGATTACATGTAGCTTAGCGAGCATAATGACGACTCGAAAACGGTGGAAACATCCAATCTGATGCCTGTTGATCGTGCTGGAGGAATTGAACGAGATCGTCAGTCCAAGTAAGTAAGAAGTCATTTGTGAACAACTGCGTACTGTAGATGAGCTGCGAGGAGTGGTGCAGAATCCGCTGGATCGTTCCTCCTTTTCGAAGTGACGAATAGCCACGCGAGCCAAGCTGACGTTGCTTTTGAGGCGCTCGATGAGGATGCTCTAGCTGACAAATTTGAAGGTGGGGACTTCCTTGAGGATGCGGTCGTCCGCAATACCTTTTCACAAGTTAATCTTCATTCCAGGTTTCTGGATCGAGAAGGAACTGTTCTGGCCCTACATACCCGGCATTTAGAACGAGAGAATGTTGTTAGGGTTCATACCAAGAACAGTGTACACTGGTCTGGACGGTCATGTACTCAAGTCGGTCCCATGGGTAGAGCATTCGAAGTTTCAATCAAATCACATAGACAGAGGCCTCCTTCGCATCTACAACTTCATATCATCTGCTGTTTACCCACTGCCTCCCCTTCACCATCTCTTTCTTTATTGCACTCTCATGCCTCCGAAAAATAGTCATATGCTTTAATTCTCCTAGCCCTTGGTGAGGTTAATTCCTCTTCCAATGAAAACGCAGCGATAATATTGTAAGCAGGAATCCATCGGAGTTGCGGTGTATCCCGATAGATCCCGATGCGGCAGTGCCAACAGCGACCAGATGACGCACCACGCAGGCATCGCGCACCCTCATCCAGCCCCACCAAACTAGAAAGACGCACAACTCAAACGAAACGCGAAAAAGAGCAGAAAGGTCATGACGATCATTATTAAATACTCGAATATGGGTGTGATGGCGCCGAAACGAGCCGTACGTACGTAAAGAACCGAGGCGAAGCGTGGAAGAAGAGGGTAGTAAAGAGAGTCATGACGAAGTGTGAATCGACGAAGTATGGTACGACGAAGAGAGACGAGGGATAGAAAAAGAGAAAGAGAGAGAGAAAGGGAAAAATAAACATACTGCATTATTCCGCACCGCACCGCACCGCACCACAATACCAAGAAACCATCTCGGTCCAGAAAAAAAGCATAAGCGTCCGCCCCCGCGAACTTTTTGTTCCTGCCTTCCGTACCCCACCCCCCCTACTCGTGCTTCACCCGCCACAGCACAGCAGCAGCCGCAATACCCAACACCAACACCCCCACGGCAGTCTGCACATTCATATGCACGCCCTCGCCCCCGTGCTTACCCTCATGATCGTCCACCTGCTGACGCCGACAGATAAGCGTAACCCGTGGAAAGAGATCAGGAAGACTTACTGTTGCGTCTTCTTTGCCTTTTGATGGTGTTGTGGATGCGTCGCCGTTCGCTTTGGATTTTGGCTTGAGCGCGTGTAGGAGCGGGTCGATGCCCCCTAGTGAGGTTGAGAGCTTGTATAGCGACGGCTCGGGCGTAGCTAGAGACCGCTCAGCGCCAGATGCGTGTACGGATTTCAAGCCCGCATGTCCTAAAAACCTCCATCAGCATTCTTAAACTCGACAAGTAGCAAAAATTGAGAATACGCACGAGCATCCATGATCTCATCCGAATTCGCCAGCGTCACATCCGTGTCCCCCGCATCACTCGTACTCCGACTCGGCGACACGCTCCTCTCCCTCCCATCCCCCTCCTCCCCTTCCCGCTCGCGCCCCGACCCCGAGCTTGAGCGCCGCCGCCTGCGCCTGTACCGCGGCGAATTACTGCTCTGGCTCCGCGGGCTGGGGGGTGTGACGAGCCCGTTGTGCGTGTGTTGGTGTTGGTGTTGGAGTGGATGCGAGTGGGAGAATATGTCGCCGTTGATGGGGCGCGATTGCTGCTTCACCAAGTTCAAATCAATGCACATTCCACGAAACGAAGTGAGAAGAAAAGGAGAGAAAGAAGACGTACCCGCTCAACATCCGCACGCGCTTTCGCGTTAAACGCCTCCCACTCCTCGCTCGCCCTACTCAGCCTCTCCCGCTCCTCCTGCGCCGAACTCAAATTCTCCTCCAGCGACTTCTTCCACATATCCAGCATGTCATTCAAACTCTCCCTCGTCTCTTCCACATCCACATCCCCCTTCTCCGTGCTTTCACTCGTCTCGGCGGAAAGCCTCGCGGCCTCCTCCTCCTCGACCCTCCGCGCCTCGACAGTTCTCAACGCGTCCTCCAATCCCTCCACCTTGCGCTCCAACGAGCGAATCGTGCCCTGCGCCTCTACATGCTGCGCCTCCAGACTCTCCGTCAGAGCTAAGATAGACGTGACTTGGGTGGTCAGCCGCGTAAGCTGGGCGAGGATCTCGGAGCTTGCGCTGGGTGTGTTATGCGTTGACATGGACGTGGAGAGCGAGGTGGTGGGCAAGGAAGAAGAGGAAGAAGGGGAAAGAGAAGGGCCATCGTGGAAAGGCATCACCTCGCTCGCAAGCGGCGACGACGCCCCCACCGACGCCCTCCGCGGCACACCCACACCCGTGCCAAGCAACAACGGCCCCCCACCCGTGCCTCGAGTGGCGTATCCATCCAGCGCCATGCTCATGCCCATGCCCATGCGCGTGGGTTCGGGCGTGCGGGGCCGGCCGATTTTGAGGTCTTCGCGGCGTCGTTCACGTTCTTCCTCTTCTGTCTCTTCGTGATCCTGCTCCTGCTCCGTCTCCGTCTCTGTCTCTTCGAGTTCAGCCTCTTCGTGCTGTTGTTCCTGTTCCTGCTCCTGCTCTTCCTGCTCCCTATCATGCTCATGCGCATCGTCCTCTTCATCCGACGACGAATCATGCTCCTGCCGCTGCTCCTGTTCATGTTCCTGCTCCTCCTGATGATGGGCCTCCCTCAGCATCTCCGCCGAATCCATATCCTCCCCCCTCTTCTGATGCTCCATCTCCCCCTCCATCTCCTCCTCCCTCTCCCTCCTCTCCTCCTCCGCCACCTCATCTTCGTCCTCCTCCTCCACCCGCTCCAGCTCATGCGGCACGATCGTCCCCGCATCGCTCCTCCCATCCTCCTCCTCCTCCTCCTCTCTATACTCCTCCTCCTCCCTCTCCGTCTCTCGCCGACTTTCCCTCTCCCTCAACCGTTCCTCCTCCTCCTCTTCAACATCAAACCCCCTCGCCTCCTCCTCCCTCTTCCCCTCAAGCCTCGACCCAGCCCCCAACACAATCTCTCTCAACCCCCGCACCTCCCTCCTCAGCCCCTCCTGCTCCTTCAACACCCCCTCGAGCGCGCGCACCTTCTCGAGATGCTCCTTGAGCGAGCTCTGGGTGTCGCGCAGCTGGGTCTGGAGGTCGAGGACGGTGGTGGCTGAGAGGGATGCGGCGGTATTGGATTGGGGAGCTTCGGGCGAGGCGGAGGTGGAGGGAGGCGCTGTGGACGTGGTGGGTGGGACGGTGGGAGCGGGTGGTGGAGGTGCTTCCTGGGGTGGTCGGACAGGCGGCAGGTTTACAGGAAACGGCGGTAACGTCGTGGGCAATCCCCCTCCAAGGGTCTCCCCAATCTCGCCCATCGCCCCTCCCAAACTGCCCAACTCGGCACCCGTCTCGCGACTCTTCTGCAGCTCCCCCTGGAGCCTGCTCAATATCACCTCAAAGCTCAACCCGCTCTTCCCGGGTCTAAGCGACGAGGGCGCGCCCATGCCGCCAAGGCCCTGCTGGGCCTGCTGCACTCTCCTCTGCGCCGAAAAGGGCGCAAAAGTATTCCCCCCCTGGCCTGGATGTCCCGAGGGGTGCTGTTGTTGCTGATTCGGATGTTGCGGATGTTGTTGCTGCTGCTGCTGCTGATGCTGCTGTAGAGCATGGAACTGCTGGCGCGCGCCGTCCTGGCCCTGGCCGGCCTGCTGTGCGAGCTGCTGCTGGAGGAACTGCTGCTGGGCGTGCTGCTGCTGTTGTTGTTGGGCGTGCTGCTGGGCCTGGTGGAGTTCTGCGCGTGCGGCGACTTGGGCGTCTTGGTCTGAGAAGACGCAAACGACGCGGGCGGCGACTTTGTGGTGGATGATGGTTTTGTTGTCCTCGCCGACGATGTCGATACCGAATTCCTAGCTGCTTTCAACTAACCATCACTCGAAACGAGAAAAGGGAACATACGACGATATCGTCCGATTTGAGCTCGAAAGGCTCTGACTCGTGTCCCTCGCTGCTGAGCCGCTCGCCATTAATAAAGGTTCCGTTGGAACTCTTGACATCCTTGATGAAAATCTTGCCGCTCTCCTCCCATACCTCTGCGTGCTGGCGACTGAGGACCTTTGAGTCGAAGAAGCCGTTGCGCTCGCCGGGGGCGGTCTTCGAGGAGGTCTGGCGGCCGATCTTTGTGTGGGCCGAGGTGAGGGCGATGTGTTTTGGGGACCAGGAGTCGTTGAGGGGGTAGAGGTAGAGGGCGGGGAAGAGCGGGTTGTGGGCCGGAATCATCGCTGGCAGGGAGAGGGCGGGCCAAGTGGATAGTGAGGAGAGAGAGAGGGGAGGCGGGCGTGGGCTCAGCGAGCTCTTGGTCGTGGATCGTATGTATGTGAGAGAAGCAGGATGGGAGCACAAAGAACGATGCTCGCCAGCGCACCGACCATCAAACCCTAACCTCACAACAGCACGTGCTCATCCAGTCAACAAACATCCACGCGTCGCGCGTCATCGGACTTGCCGTCCTTTCTCCGATACCATTCTGGAATGAAGCACTGCATTACTTTGTCGTGGTGGAATGAAGCCTCCGGAGCATGCGGGACCAGAGTATCCTCCGTTATGGTGCATATGTGATCGACTACCGGAACAGCGGAGCCAATTTATGCACTATGTCTCTTGACATGTGCGCCCTCGCCGCTTCCTTCTCAGGCTCCTACTCTAAACTACAACTCGTGTCCCGGATCGCCTGACTCGTTCTCTCGGCTGCGCTTTAGTGATCGCTGTTCTACCTGCTCTGCACATCACTGTCGACCATCCACACTTGCCCTCAGCTGCATGTTCGGGCATGAAATACACAACATCGTTGACTCCGCAAGCGCTCATACATCTCAAGCGCGCATATATTTATACGATTTCTTCCCACACGTACCGTGCCTCGAGGCAGCCAACGAAGCAGCACCATCCCCATACCACAAATAAAGGTGGCCTTCTTCGTATCCCTGACGACTACGCAATGTCGACGATATCATAAGGTACCAGGAGCATCGAACCATGCTTACCAACGATCTCTTATCTCTCAATGAACCTCACTCCTACCCTTCCTTGACTCCATGATCCCTCCAGCATCGCATACATCGCAACACAACGCCATGAACAACGCTATCTATCGCCTATCTCGTCCGATCGCATACTCTTCTCAATCAACAAACACACAAGAGCATCCAAAGCCTAATTTCTCACTCGACGAACAGGGCTCCTTCCAATCACTCTCACAGCAAGCACCTCTTCGTCCTGATCGCACTTCACAGTCGGCGTCTAACCTCTTGTCTCACTGCCACGACGCACGATAAACTACGGCTGGTATTTCAAGTTTCTCCACGTTTGCCTTCTGATCTCAGGCTCAACTGTTAACAGCGCCATTATCAATCCCAAGCTAAGAATACGGCACCTTCCGCAAACGGTTCCCTTTGCAACGGTGATAAGTATTGCCAGCTTCGAACTTAGCACCCCTCCGCACTCCCACCCTCTTGGCCTCGCTCGATGTATGCATGTGTACTCTACTCAACCGCCGACCAGCCAACCACTTCCCAACCATCAGCGAATGTGGTTCATGATGAGCGAAACGGCCACAGCCCTGGTGTTTTGTATCATGTATCTTGTACCTCGCTTCTGTTTTGAGCAAGACCAGCGCCAGTACAATCGACGCCCATGACGTGGTCCAACTTGGGAGCCATTTCATCCCATCGCAGCCTATCGTAAGACTCTCCCCAATCTAACTTGAAGTGACAGATTTCCTTCGACACTACGCACCCCAAGTCGAGTTATCTTTGGAACCGGGAGCTCGTCCACTACTTAAAATGGCTGATGCGATCTGGATATATAGCTCGAGTAGGATGCTAGGCGCTATCGTAGCCTGACCACCTTCTCAGCTCACATCTCCGATGATGGGCCTGAAGCTGCTATCGTATGTATGTACGTCGCCCCCATTGACATTGACCGCACCACCCGTCCACCCGTGGTACCTTTAAGCTTCTCGATCCCAAGCCCCTCGCCACCTACTTTGGCCTCCTCACCCTTCTCCTCCTCACCATCCCCGTCGCGTCGCGATCCTCGACGCACCACCCCAGGCACTTTTCAACGCACAGCCTGTGCTGACAAAGACACAAGACTCGGAATCCGAGACCGACCCATAGATAAATCCCACGTATGTATGTGATGCCAGCAAACCCCTTAGCCCAGGGTTGGCAGATCTCAGCTAACCACCTCCAATGTCAAGCAAAAGCGCAAGGTCTCTGACCTATCTACGGAGCAAACCTCTCGAGTCATGGAGATCCTTTCCCCCTGCCGTGAGGCATAGGCATTAGATCAGCTCGGGATCGATGAAAACGATGAGGGCGTGAGTGAAAGACCTTAATAACATCATCGACAAGTTGAAAAATGCGAAGGTGGGTTGGATATTGCTCGAATGATGTGAGCGAAGGAATGACAGCCTTACAGCATACGCCATCTTCTGACGTCTCCCTCATTGCTCTTGGTAAAATGGGCGTCAAGATTCAACCAATGAAATGGCGCGCCAACGGCGAAACAGAGGCGATGGCATACGGACACGTCTCCCTCATTACTCTCCGTAAAATGGGCGTCAAGATTCAACCAATGAAATGGCGCACCAACGGCAAAACAGAGGCGATGGCATACGGACGTACGACATTATCTGGAGCCATATCGGTCGCGGAGACGAAAAAGAAGATCTCCGACGTTTTCAAATTCGTGTCGCTTGAGGTTTGAGTCCGTTCTTCGTTCCTTATCACCGGCTCGTTATGCCGTACTCAGAAGCTGGCTGTCGTATCCTCATCGACACCCTCTTGACTCATGTGGTGTCAAACCTAGAAACCGAAGAATTTGGTGCGGTGATTGCCCCAGAAGTTCGTATTGAATCCACGGTGCTCGAATGAATGCACAGAAAATTCGTTCGGAGGGGTGGTGGATTATATCCTTGCCTACGGTGACAAGACCGCGAGAGGTCAGTATGTTCATAGCTGCATGACCTTGTGTCTCACCTCGCCTATGCAGATCGAATCATTCAATCCAAGGCTCTCGCTTTCAGCGACCCCGAGATGTACAAAATGCTCCAGTGCAACATTTACGAAGCGAAGCCTGAGGACCTTTTTACTCCCACAACATGCCTTCCTCAAGCGGCGATAGCCGCTATCATCAAGGCGCAGGACCTGCGGTACGTTCGTTCCTATCCAATATGGATATGGCCTTACAAGCATGCCTCCTTAGATTGAAAACCTTTCGGGGTTGTGTTACTAGCGGCAAAAGGTGGGTGTTTTTTGTCTACTCTGCGGAGAACCCCGGGCACGGACAAGGCAAAACTGTACATTGGCTGAATGCAATTCCTCTCGGGGATGGACTTGACGACCCAATTGTTAATCTGGAGTTGATTCTTGGCATACTGCGTGGCTGGGTAAGTCTGATTTCGGTGTCCCAAGCCAATGTTTTACGTTCAGAGGTTTCTCATGTCAGGTTGAACATGGCCATGACAATCACCTACGCTTTTTCAAGTACTTAATTTGAATACCCTCTTTGCAAGTGATCATCGAGCACTCGGTCTTAACCTAGACCATAAGGCCTGCTGAGCATTGCTTGAAATTGTGACTGCCATATGATCTGGCTTGTGCGGAGCGTATATTTCAACGGGAACATCGACCTTGCATCCTACATATGCCGTTTGTATTCCGAGTTGGTGTCATTGTTTTGGTGGTCTTCGGAGGGACGGCTC